>BSBK01003581.1:2500-684099 GCA_027943335.1 Chamaecyparis obtusa
ACCATCATCTAACTGGAGCATTATAAAATAAATGGTAGGTAGCACATTCCACAAATTCACCTCAACTGACCATGGAGCACATACTATGGGTGATCAAAGATTTGATGATCATGTTGAATAGGAGTAGAGTGTCAAGAGTGAGCGACAAGAGGTGCCAAGAATGAAAGAACCACATAAGCCATGGAGTGTTCCTGAAAAGGAGTAGCAAAAAAAAACAAGAACACTAATTATTCCTTTTTTTTCTTTTCTTTTATGCCATTTTTTTCATTTTTCATTTTTCAAATTTTGATCACGACAAATGACCGTTGGCAAGCCAATTTTCAATCACTCACCACTTAATGGTGTTGTAAAAATAGTTTTCACCACTACGAATTTATTTTGTAGTTAATATCTGTTGAAAACTGGTTTTCAAATATTAACTGGCCAACAATGCCTGAAGGTTTTCATTGTTGGATCTTTTATTGCTTTTTTTCTTTTTTATTTTATTTTTTATTTTTCATTTTTGAATAACTGTATAGGATGACCAAGGAAAAACAAATCCTTATATGGACAATGAAGAACGATACCATCCAAAACCTGTGTTCCTTTCCATGTTCCCACAAAAGCTACTTTGGAAACTAGATTTCATAATGGACTTGAAATGATGACCAAAAATAATCCCCACAAAATTAGGAATATTGAAACACTGCTAAAAATAACCTTGATCCATGTATTTGACACCACTGAATTTAGAAGTTTCTTGTAGAGATTTGGAACACATACTAGCACACTTGGGTGAAATAATTACTCACAAGGATGATGATCCTCATAAGACATAGTACTCTTATAATGACAAACATAATCGCCTATCACGAAGTTGTGTTATCTAGTCCTTTTTAAAGAATAATAGATATCCATGACATGAAAGAACACACCTTCATTATCAAGGACAAGGTGGTGGAGTGAAATACCAACAATAGTCTCCAATGTGTCCATAAAACTTTAGAGAGGAGGAGACACATCTCCAGAGGAAATGTGATGATATGCAATATGCTCAAGATCCGTGTACATGTCTTCAAAGTTTTTCTGGAAGTGTAGCTCAAAATAGTCATGAATCTCATTGACCCAGTGGCATATTGTCCTCTACATGATCAAGCACCAAAGAAAAGAAATCTCATCTCTTGGTGATGAACATCTTATGCCAAAATCTTCGTGTGATCTCCAATAGTGAAGAATAATGGAAACTAATATGCGCCATATAGCTAGCAATCCCACATAATGTTAACAAAACCAACATAGTGTGTTATTAAATTCTTGTGTAGAGAAGCATCATCAACTACTATTGGTGCAAAAATAGATCATTTCATCTCAACCAAAGACCTATAACCATATTCTCAAAACCAAGCATATCAAGTATAGTAAAGAAATATCATCCATTCAATAACTCTATCATTAAGTAAGTAAATTATTTTTACAAATGATAGGTAGAGTTATTAATATGAATAGATACTTGATAAAATGGATAAATACAAATAAATTCTTGTGTTCATATAATAGCAATGCTAATTAGCACCAAAACACATACCTTGAATTGGTTGAGATCTCACATGTGGAGTTTTACAAGAAGGACCAATGAAATAATTAATGAAGCTTTATTGGAAATCACCAAGAACCACAAAATTGGAGGGATTTCCCCCCCCAACTTAAATTCATGCTATAATATTATGAGAACATTAAGATAATCCAAAGAATCAAATAAAGTGAGTAACACATTTAAGAATTTCTTGATATTTAGTCAATGATCAATCAATCAAATATTTCAAGAACTCTATGGATTTCCCTCTAACTTAATATCACATTACAAAAGCATGAGCTTTCAAATCATCCAAGGAATCAAGAAATTGATCTAGCACCTATTATCAATGAATGATCATCTTAAGATACAAGAACCAAGAATGAGAAATATAGATATTAATACCTTGATTCTTGTTAAATGAATGAATCATCCATATTTAACATATTTTATTTGGTCATTAATGCTTTCAAATCCTTCTAGTTCTTCTTAGTCAATGGACTCAAATCAATAAGTGTGTGAGGAATATGCATTTTTATCATAGGCCTCCCAAGATCTATATGTTTTAATATTAAATCATTTTTAAAGAATAGATCTTGTAAGATATCTTTTTTCATCACACACAACTCTAGAATGATTAAGATATATAATAGATCAACTTTTAGTGCATGATTGATTCCAACACACACATATATCTTTTCAATGATGAAATCTAAATGGATTATTTCCATATGTGTGTGAAATATCTCAAAAATTAATGATTCAAGAAGTAGATAAGAAGAACTAAATTGATGATTATCATGTTCTTTCATCATATCACTAGTTTCATGCACATTAATAGAATGTAAAAGGAACATCAAAATATCATCATTATATGCAGCTTGATCCACCTTATTAGATAATGTTTGACTAGGATTTATAATTTCCCTTGGTGGATATGTTGGAGTGGATGGTAGGTAAAATGAATGGGATAAAGATAATGGAAAAGGTTGTATTAGAGATAGAGTAGGTGAGTTGGATGGGAATAGTGGAGATGGTAGAATATAAGATGGATATACGGGTTGTTGTGAGCATGCATGATTACATTCATTGTGCATACTAGGTGGAAAATTATGTTTTGAAGAAACATGTTGTCTTTGCAATGCAAGAGTGATGATTCATACCTCGATCTTCTTGATTTAGTGTTTGAAATTGTTCGCTAGTTATAAACAATACATTTTCACTTGCATCTTTAGCATGGTGAGGTTCACAAAGATCTTGTACTTCATTCACCATGTGTTCTTTGTTGTTTGTGCATATGCATTTATCACCTTGCCTATAACAAATAGAACAACAAATGGTTAATATGTCATTCATGAAATCACATTGTTCTAAAAATTCATCAATTATATCCTCTTGTTCAAACATAGAAATAAAAATTGGACATACCTGTGACAATGGAAGATCAAGATCATTTAATTTGCATTCATTAGGTAGAGAGTGTATAAAAATATCACCTTTGGTCAGCGCAATTTCCCCACCAATTTCTTTTTTTATTTTTAAATTTGAAAGCAGGGGTCTGGGGGCGGCAGCCCCTAGTGGGGTCAAGGGGCAATGATACAAGGTGGGGTCGAGGGGTAGCACCCTCGCCACCAAGGACATTTTGCTTCTTGTGTTCCCTTCAAATTTTGCATTTCTGATGCATTTGTCACGAAAAAATGATGTGTCAGAACTACTTTGAAAATGCATCATTTTTAATAGTTTTCTTCAAATTTCCCTTAAGTTACCAATTACTCACAACAACTAATGGTAACATAGATAATGGATCTAACTTCTAAGACCTACTTGAAAACTCTAAAACAATGCACCTAAATGATTTACTATAGCGCAAACCTAAGGTACCAGACTGAGCAAGGTCGACACATGATCAGACACTCCCAAAGGTGTATTGTTCCTAACTTGACTTACTATGATTTCACGCCTTTAATACCTTTACCCAGCAACGATGCCAAAAATGTAGGGACAAACAGTGGTTCAAATATTAAGGATAATTGATAAGATTAAGAGCCAGTTCATCTCGTGTTTCAATGTGAATCTAGGGTCGTAAACTCGTGAAAGGTATAGTGGATGTCTACTCAAGGGATGAAGATAGCATACCAAGTGGGGATGGATGTAGCTAGAACACGCGGAAGAAAACCTACAACATACCAAAACAAAACTGGCAACAAGAACTATCACTTCCTGGCGACAAGAATTAAAAACAAACTATTCTAGAAAGCATGGGAATTTAATCTAAAATTTAACATTGCAAGAAATAAATAGCCATTCACACAAATCTGAATCCACACTTAAATATAAAACAAATATAAATTAATGATGATTATTTACGATTACATAAATTATAATATATAAACTAATATAATAATACTATACATAAATCAAATTCAAATAACTGCACACTAAAATAAAACACACATCTAATCTAAAACAAATTACCAGTCATCCCGAGAAGTGGATCCTTGTCACAACCCAATTTCCAATAACAAAAAAAAAATTGCCACTCTTTCCATAATTTACGCAAAGTGAGAAATGTTTTTAAAGGAATTATCTTATGTCATTCCACCTAATAGTTGTACACACTGTTAGGAAAAACAAATTTGGTGAAAACAATCAAATAAAGATTAACTTCTCCTAACTTAACACACTTTCCTCATTTATTGTCATAATTCGGTGACATGATTGCCACGAGTGATTATAGATAAGAGAACAAGTATTATGATCAGTGATTCCAATGTATAAATAGGTGGGAGTTATCATAGGGGATCTGATCACCACAACCAATTGTTCACTAAGGTAAACAAAAATTAAACCCCACTTGGCATGCACAATGAGAAAGGAGAGTCGGGACGACAATTTGAACTAAAGAAAAAATAGTTTGAATGCACACTGATTGGGGAAAATCGTGTCAGTAAAAGAGAATTAAACACTATATAGAAGGAGCACATGAGTGAGAAAGAGAGGGGGGGAAACACAAAGAAAAAAAGAACAGGTGCCAGGTAGAATTGGGGAGTGAAAATTTAAACAGAGAGAAGCGACAAGAGGAGGGTGCCTGACAAAGTTAGAATAAGAGACACAGGTTAGGTTGTATTGTGGGATTTATGTGGAGACAACAAAAGAAGCTTTGGAAAAGAATAAAAGGTCATAGTATTAACACATAATGAGAATTCTAGGTATTTTATTTCCTTGTGAATAATAGACTGAATATATATATGTATAAAGAATTGTAGTTTCCCAAGCGACCATGGACATGGAATTTGAAAACAGAATGAACTTAGAAAATTGTAATTTATGAAATTTTATCTCTCAAAGCTATACATGTAGTGATGAAAATAACTTACATTGATTTCCTATGATAAATTGGTTTAAAAGATCTGTTTATAATAAAGTTAGAGAAATAAGAGATTGGAATGACAGGAAAATACCCAAAAGATAATCATATGTCAGTTGTTAAAAGTTTTAGTTGATATCTCAGTTGACTGCACACAGATATTTCCATTTCATTATATTTGAATATTTGAGAAAATTTAGCATATTGTTCTCTAAATATCAAGTACTATGACTGAAAAACTGTGACTTTCCTGTGGCATATTATGTGTTTAGTCCAGTTCTCTTTAATATTTTATAGCTAGAAGTAAATTTAAAATAAACCTTTAATGGAAACGAAATTAGCTATAGTCTTAAAACCCAGTAATGGGAAATAGATTGTAATCATAATCAAAATATGTTTAAACTACCTACACATTGAACTCTTGATGGAAAATTTAGTAAACTTTTCTTGTTGTTTTCTTATTTGAAGTTGTGATAGGATGTAGATGTACTTCTTGTAGTATGAGCAATAATAGTTGGTTGTCCATTTTAATCTGTGAAAGGAACTATGTGAAATTCCTATAGAATATCGTGTGTATAAACTGGTTCATTTTATTTTTTTAGTTGGAAGGAATTTGAATAAACATTTGTTTTAAATTGGAATTAGCTGCTATCCTAGAACCAACCACTAGAAAAAGACGGTAAACACAAACAAAACTCTGTTGACAATCTTCATATTGGACTTATGGTTAAAAAAAAACTTAGGAATAAGCTTGCTATTCTCACTAGTACATTTAACCTAGTTTTTCTACCAAAATTTTTGACCAAAAAATAAAAAGGTTTTGCTTGGTCGGATTATAGAAGGAAAACTTTGTTTTTTTAAAAAAATTTATGCCCATGTTTGTTGAAATATTGACAAATCCCATGGTGGTCGAAAGTTTGACAAACACGGGCATAACTTTAAAAAAAAGGGAATTTCATTTCTCATTTCATTATTCCCAGCCGGCAAATTAGAAGGGCAGTGCGCGACAAAGGAGATTGAGCGGCTGAAATGACTCAAGGACATTGAGCTTAGAAACCTTAAGCTGGGGTTTTTGGAGGTTTTTCATTCTTTCTCTCAACTATTTAATTTACTGGATACCCAATCAACATTATCATTTTCTTCTTTTATTCATTTATTTATGCTTCGAGATTGGTTTTACACCTCCTGATTGCATACATTTGCATACATTTGGCATATACAAGCATAGACTATATTCCCAAGGAGAATGAAAGTTAGCTACTTTGCTGGCTAGATAAGACAAGGAGAAAGAAAGTTAGGTCTCCAAACAATTATTGTGGTCCAACCGGAGGGCAAGGATTTTTTATTTCCCCACTGAGACCTTAGCAAAGTGAGATGGAAAGAACTAACTTGATTAGGACATTAGGGTAGTCCCGGCAAAGGTTTTATTGTCTTAGCTCCAGTAGTGATGGTGGGTTTTCATGGGCAAGCCTTTGTTTCCCCTCCCTCCTTTGTGCTTTGCATTGCATACATTTGGCATACATTTGGTTTTACGTGCCCTATTTATGCTTCCACATTTGGCATACCCATTTTGTGTATATCCTACAACTATCGCATTCCATGAGATAACATCTCTTTGAGGCATTTTGTCAAACTGTTTATGTGCCTTTTGTAATATCTATCAGAGCATTTATGGGCCACTGTAATATCCAACGAAAATACCCCTTCCATTATGCTTCGATGGATGCCCATACCTTGTTCTAACACTCCCATTTCATCATAGGCTGGTAGGATGTTGGTAAAAGTCATGGTTGTTGGTCTGCCAATTTAGGCAATTGTGGGAAGCAATTGAGGCATTGAAGTTTTGGATTCAATTTTTCTTCCTACTAGTTGTGTGTGTGAAAATTGTACCTGATCTGTAGACACAACACTCAGTAAAACATTAGAGGTTAGTGATAATCAAAATCGTGCAAAATTGAAATCTAATCTAACCAAGTGATTTACTGCCTTCTAATACGTGCGAGATTAATGTTCTTAGATTATTATCGAGATCAGTGACCTAGACGACACCTAAATGAAGGATTTGAATGCAATTGATCTAGATATGAGATTGAATGCAATTAAGCTATTTTTTTGGTATTTTTCTATGCAATAAGAATGAATGAAAAACTGATATGAAATTAATCTATATGAAAACTGATATGCTATGCTAATCTAACAATGATATGAAATATGAATGCAAAAATAAGATTGATCTCACAAAGATGTCGATTCGCAAGAGCTTTGATTCTTCAATTCCAATTCTCCAGCGTGATTGTGCAAAAATATGAGATGATTTGTGAAGAGCTGAAGCCTTTAATTTATAGAAATCCAGGGCTTTGGAGGTGCATGGATAAAAGCCATAAATCACTCAAATTAACTCATCTTGATTTTTGAGTTATCTGATCCTGAAAGATAGTTAATTCTCAAAATCATGCAAAAACATGCAAAAATAGCTTTTTAACTCAAATTAGAGTTTAGATCAGCTTTTTGAACTCCAAAAGGATGTTGAGTTCCAAAAAGTTAATAACTTGCATTGATTTTCTAATTTGGAGTTTAACTGTTTCTTTTGAATATGCATAATAATTAAGAATTAAATAAATAAATAAAGTGATTTATCCTCAACTCAACTGATTTTTGAAATAAAATAATTAATTTATGGGTTAATTAACTATTTTACCAAACTTTTATTAAAAATTATATTATTAAATAATGACAACATGCTTTAATTAATCAAATAAGAATTTAATCAATTAAAGATAGGAATTTTGATCTATTGTCAAAATTAAATAATACAATTAATAATAGATAGAATTAAATTTAATTAAACAATTAAGTGGCAAATATTAAATCTAATTAATTAAATATGAAAATATTTAATTAATCAAATTTTAGGATAAATGTGATTTATTGCCAAATAATTATAAAATTAAAGATAATTATGATGATTAGGAATATTACTAGGAATATTCCCCGATGCAGAATTTAAGATAATCAATTATGATTCGATGATGTTTAGATGTGCCTTAGATTAGGACTTTGATGTCGATTTCATTCGAATTGAAGATGTAGGAGATTAATGAACTTATAGCCCATTTTTGGGGTATTACACTAGTGAGCTTTGTGAGTTGTTCGTTTCAAGATTTTTGGTGGCAACCTCACCCTAGTCTCCTTTGAAATGTGCACTAATCATTGGCAAACTAGCAACCTCAGTACTCCAGTAGTCAACATTCTATAGAGATCGCAACATAATTATCACTGTAGGTCTAAACAAGCAATGTGGAGATTGAATTAGTGCAATTGTATGGGAGTGCTCATTGTAGAGTGAGTACCAAATTGATACCAAAACGAGCATGTTCAACAATCATTTTGCACCTCCAATAGAATTAATTTCATTGAAAAAATCAACACATTCATTCATTCAATGTAGTTGTGTCCCCATAAGTCCACGTTGAATTGTTCATTGTTTCAAATCCATCCAATGGTGATACACTCTAATATACCCACTGTACCCTCCTCACACAAGCCAATCCCAGTCACTGGCCAGGCCTAAAGATCTTTCTCTTATGTCAATTATACCCTATTGACATTCAACAAGCCAACTAACTCTAGGTTTAACCTTATTCTTCTCCCAAAACCCAAACTATCCTACATTGACAGTGCAGTTCACCAGTCAATTTTGGGTACAGTCTTGTGGTTCTAGGAAATAATTTCCACAAGACACATGCAGACAGTTATTTGGTTTAAACCATAACCTTGAGACAATGCATTTCCCAAAGGGACAGCTCTTAGATCTCTACCAAAGCCCCTCTGCTCCAAATCTTCTTCAAGGTGTGACAGGCCTAAAAAGGGAGGCTTAAAGAAGGAAGTGTACCTTAGGTTTGTCTTTCCACCAAACCAACTTTTCATACATTTAGGGACTTACAAATAGAAGATAATCCTCTAATCTTAGCCTCTGATTCGAAGCCGATCAAGAGTTATGGGGTTTACACCAGTCTTTTACTCCTCCTTAGAACCTCAGAACCTCTGGTTGGATTTAAATGAAAGCTAGGGACATGCCCCAACTCCCTATGAAGTCAGATTGAAAAAATTTATCTGTACAGGCTCGGGCAAGAACAAACACCAGTAGAAATACTTTAAAAACACGGTTTTGCTGATTCCAATTTGCAGAATTTCTTCATTATGGTAGCCTTGATTCTATGGTGTTAAATATGATAGCCTTATTACATCATTTAAAACCATTATTGGTCATTTACTAATCCCCTAACCTAGGACCAAATCATGAGAAAGAAAAGGACATAACACAACCCTGCCATGATTGGGATTTGAGCATTTAATCTGCCAATTACTAATAGATTAAGCATATTATCACTATGCTTAATGTTCCATTTAAATGCATTTAACACACAAAAAACAAATTTACAAAACTAAACCAATGACATGTTTACAACAAAGGTCTAATAGAACTCCCAACAATTCTTAAACATACGTTATCTAATTTGATGAATTCTTAAACAATTAAGGTTGGAGTAGACATAGTTATTCACAATTTTTTGTGTGGTACAAGGAAGATTTGGCTAGGTCAAATCTTCCTTCATGCTAGCAGTCTATAGAATTAGACCTTTATTAAGAATTCATCATATCAGATGAAGTATGTTTAAGAATTGTAACATGATTTTAATGTTTTAAAAACACAAAATGTCATTAAAAATTGGGTCAATGATTGGCCAATGACTTTTTTCCATATTTGTTGTTGATTTCATGTTTATCTCTTACATATGCTATTTACTGCAGAAAATAGAATCATTCACAAATTTAGAAAGAAAGAAGAAGATTTGCTAACTAATTTTGAGGATTAATATAAAACAGATTTCTATAACAAGGCTTCAGAATAATATAGACTAATATAAAATAGATTTCCATAACAAGACTTTATAATAATAAATTTTATATAGCATAGCATACCTATCAGTTGAACTAGATTTTCTTTGTTGTATAATTGATTTAGTATAGAATATTTTACAGCAGGATTTTTGTAAAAAGAAGCAAAGTTTGATAAACTAAATAAAGTTTCAAACATATGAAGAGATAAAACTCATACAAGCAAAAGCTAGAGCCAAATTGAATAGCATTGGCTATTTGTCAGCAGAAGGTCCCTGCTAGAACAGACACATTTGTCACTTCATTAAGATGACAATTGTGTACTAAGTTTCCTAATTGTATAAATCAACTGGTCAAGTCAGCCAGGCCTTAGCAATATAGAATCGATGATTTCCAAAGATATCTGAAAGGAAGGATGCGAGAAAAGGTTTTATCTTTCCCATGGGTAAGCACATTCACATTAATATATTAGATGAAGATACAACTAAACTAGTTCCACTCAACAACATAAGAATTTAAAACATAATGGGCATACATAATGGTCGAGGTATCACAACTTAATTACTTAATGGAATATAGATATATCACCACCTACTAGAAGTTTTGTACAAGGTTGACAAATTTGAGAGGTAAGACCCAGAGAAGAATTTCAAAGAGCTTGCACAATTATGTCAATAAGGATCACTAGATGCTTACATGGCTGATTGTTAGAGGATAAAACTTATAGTACATGATGTATAAATAATTTTTCTACTATTCCTTTTTCATGGAAAGATAAAGAAAACCCTTCAAGGAATTAATTAAGGCTCTTGAACCAAATTTTTAATTGACTGCAATTTATCATAAAAATGTCCTTGAACTTGTAAATAGCTAAACCTAGAAGACCTTTAGAAGAGTGAAATTAGGGGGCATCACAATAGAAGAAAAAACACCTCCTTGACTCAACAAACTTCAAGGAACATGCCACACAATTAAAGGTCAACATTCAAGACATGTGACTAGCGATAAAATGCAGAGGAACAATTTTTCTTCAACAGTAAAGAACCTTAAATCCTACCACATAAGTATTTGGGAAAACTATAGGGATTTTAATTAAGGTCCAATCTAAAGACAAGGAAGGGTCCAAGGCATGTACTGAGGGACTATGTGGAAGAGGATGAGGTTTCACCAATCAATATAGTAACTCAAGTCTTACAGTCAGCTGAAGAGAGGGTCCAACCAACTACTATTTTTTCTTTATCTAGA
The DNA here is from genome assembly GCA_027943335.1 of Chamaecyparis obtusa. Lineage (NCBI taxonomy): Eukaryota > Viridiplantae > Streptophyta > Pinopsida > Cupressales > Cupressaceae > Chamaecyparis > Chamaecyparis obtusa. The sequence goes on from BSBK01003581.1 coordinate 13,564, forward strand.
GCTCCATTTACACTCTTTCCAAGTTAAGGGATATCAGAAAATAATGGTACTTATAGATTGAGAAGTGACCAATAACTTTAGCTATAACAGAGAAGTAGCACTTTTTATATTGGAAGCTAATTTTTTTTAGGGTGTAAAGTGACAATATTAGATGGTTATTCATTGGCTTGCACATTAAGAATTAGACCTTTATTAAGAATTCATCATATCAGATAAAGTATGTTTAAGAATTATTGGAATTGGTCCTTTGGCGTGTATTAAACATAATAGAATTTTCAGCATATTATTATCATTCTATTTCTTTGTTGTAAACATGTCATTGTTTCACTTTTGTAAAAAAAAATTGTGTTAACATGCCATTTGTTCAATTTTGTAAAAAAAATTTGTGTTAATTGCTCGCAATCTCATTGCCAAAGTGGCCTAAGACTATGTTAGGCTAATAAAATATGGGGATTCTCTTTACCACTGCAAATCTTTGAAGGTTGCTGCACTTGGACAGATGTGTACCATTGTTAAGAGAATTGAACGGATAGTTACCATTGCTTTGATTGTCTAGTGATTTAAACCAAAGACTTTGACTAACTAATAGATTTAATCTGCCAATTACTAATAGATTAAGCATATTATGACTATGATTAATGTTCAATTTAAATGCATTTAACACAAAAAATAAATTTACAAAATTGAACCAATGACATGTTTACAACAAAGGTCTAATAGAACTCCCAACAATTCTTAAACATACGTTATCTGATATGATGAATTCTTAAACAATTAAGGTTGGAGTAGACATAGTTATTCACAGTTTTTTGTGTGGTACAAGGAAGATTTGGCTAGGTCAAATTTTCCTTCGTGCTAGCAATCTACATAATTAGACCTTTATTAAGAATTCATCATATCAGATAAAGTATGTTTAAGAATTGTTGGGACTAGTCCTTTGGCGTGTATTAAACAAAATAGAATTTTCAACATATTATTATCATTCTATTTCTTTGTTGTAAACATGCCATTGGTTCAGTTTTGTAATTTTTTTCAGGAACAATCTGACTAGTCACTGTCTACACAATACCAGTTACTCCTTTGGTATCACAAACAACAAAAACAACAAAGTTCTTGCATAAACAAGTAAAACTAATGCCTGGAAATGTTCCTACGTTACCACCAAGGAAAGATCACATTCTAAACTTTCAAATCAATACGCTGGTGTTTCAACTGTACCTACAAGATAGTGTACTCCAAAATTGTAGAGAAATTAAGTGTACTCCAAATAGACTGCCCTCTACAAAGAACCAACTAGAATCTATTAACCAACCTTCTAACTGTCAAATCATTATGCTTTCAAATCAATTACCTATCAATGTATCCCTTGTGAGGGAGAGAAGCCAAACACATAAAGAACATGCACATAAACACAACAGCTAAAAAACTTAAATGGAATACACCAAGAAGTACCAAATGATGAATGCTCAATTGTTCTAATGGAAAAGCAATATCAGAACCGTCCATTTCTAGAACTTGATTTTTCTATAGTCTTAATGATTTTTATTATTTCTTATCTTTTGTCCCTTTTTTATTTCCTATGTATGTGCTTGGTGACATGATTTTGAACATTGTTGACATAATTAAATGGAATACACAATACCAAATGATGAATGCTCAATTGTTGTAATGGCAAAGCATCAAAACCATCCATTTCTAAAATTTGATTTTGTATAGTCTTAATTATTTTTCTATAGTCCTAATGATTTTGAAAATTGTTGACAAAGAGTGTTTCTTTTTTTGATTATAGTCTAAATGATTTTTCTATAGTCGTAATATTTTTTCTTATTTCTTGTCTTTTGTCCCTTTTTGATTTCCTATGTCTATGCTTCGTGACAAGATTTTGTCACCTTCTTTTGATGGTATATTTCATTCACTCTATGTGGAATATTATTTTGTTCACTATTTAATTTCAGCTTGATATTTCTTTCATTTTTCATATACACAAAGACTACACATGTTGATAAAAAAATGAGCTATTTGATTTAGGTTTATTTTTCATTATTGTAAATGGTTAATATTTTTGATGGTACTCCTTGGTGTATTCCATATAAAAATAATCAGGTTTCTTTGGTATGATAAATGTTCCTTTGCGTTGAGAAAATTAGAGTTGAGAAAATGGTTGTTTAGTGATGATTTGTATCTGCAGATTGCAAACAAATCATCCTTCTTCCACCAACGAGTCATTCCATTCAAGAAAGACCATGTTTGATGATATCAACCCACAACAAAATAGGGAGACAATTGCTAGATTGTGGTCTAACTTTAAAAGAAAAGGTGATGGAAAATGTTATCTACCATTGATTGCAAACATTTTTGAGTACTTGAATCTACAATAGAACAATAGTGGTGAATGTATGATTATTATAATCATATGATTATATGTTATAATATTTATGTAATAAATGTAGTAATGATGGTGCGGTGCATTATTGATATAGGCTCGATGACTCTTCTCAATGTGCCAAACTGTCAATGTGGTGGTGGGCAATGTGTGTTGAAGACTTCACAGACATAGAACAACCCTGGATGACAATTTTGGTGCTGTCCAAATAGAAAAAAGGTTGCTAATGTGTATATATTTAATGTTTCTAATGTAAATACTATTCATTATATTATAAGAACTAATGTAGACTGGGCATCACAGGGAAATAATGGCTGCAGATACTTTAGTTGGGTTGATGACAACTCATCTGCATCTATCTGCCCATCTCCACTTATCCGTGATGAAGGATTTGAGTGCAAAATGTGTTAGGCTAAGGCAAATGCCAAAATTATATTTTTACGATGCCTTCTCTGTATTGTAATCGCATATCTTTATTGCGACCATATGTAGAGATGAGCTCAAGAATTAGTCAGTTTAGTATTTTCATATTGTAACTAATATTTTAATATGGACATGGCGTAACTTCTTTTTGCCTCAAGTGCGCATATATATGGTTTACATCTTTTTTTACAATAATTCTTCATGTTTATGGCTCAGGTGAGCCCCAATCTGCTATCAATCACATGATTTAATGTATAGTATTTTCTTGGTTATTCCATTTGTTCCTTGATACATCAATTCAACCACACCCACTCCACTTCATGTGGATGTCTTTGAAATAGACTCCTAACTCTAATAAACCAACTGTAACTACTAACTTACTTCTAGCTGTCTGATACCAATCACCAAACTGATTGTATTAACAATCTAAACAAGAAATTCATGAGATCATGGATGAACACAATGTTGCAGACTTTATTGATCCAGATATCTTGCAAAGGCTTGAAGAACTAGAGAGGGAAGATGGGCTTAGGATGGCAGTTGAGGGTGACGAGGATGATGAGATGGGGCAAGTGGAGTTGAATCCCGATGAAAAGGAAGCTCTGGCTGCAATTAGGAAGAAGAAGAGTACTGCAAAGAGCAGGCCTACCGTACCAAGGAAGTTTGACAAGAACAAGGAATATGGCTTAAACAGAATGGGAAGACATCTTTCTAGCTTGGGCTTGGATCCTTCGGCAATTAGCTTGATAATAAATGAAGTAGATGAGAGCTGAGCAATTAGCTTCCCAAGAAAAATCTCATAAATGAACTATGTGTACCCCAATTCCTTTGCCCTCTGCGTGTACCCAAAGGAAATATTTGAAACAACAAGGGTAAGGCTTAAAGAAGTTAATTTTGCAACAACTATAGACTGTGATGCAAAATTAACTTCTTTAAGTCTTACCCTTGTTGTTTCAAATATATCCTTTGGGTACACATAGAGGGCACAGGAATTGGGGTACACATAGTTCATTTATGGGATTTATCTTGGGAATCTAATTGCTCATCTGTCATCTACTTCATTATTATGAAGCTAATTACTGTAGGATCTAGGCACATGCTAGAAATATGTCTTCCCAAACACATTAAAAACATGCACATAAACATGACAGTTGAGAAACATAAATGTAGGCATCATGGTCACAATTTTTTGGAGACAACATAATTGAGTTGTATACCCAGATGATGCAAAGGAACCACTACTCCTCTGGTTCCAAGTCGACACTGCGGGATCCAAAAACCATAGATAAGGAATAAATTTAGAGAGTGGAGGAGGGCCATAGCGACCAAAATAATACAGGACAAACCTCAAGTTAAATGAGGCAACTGCAAATATTTTAATAGATTTTTGTTATTAAATAATGAAATTTGCATATACTAGTGTTCTAAGCTCCCTCATTACATGATTTATTATTGTAAGCCCCCTCTTACTTACGCATCTAGAAAATGAAACTACAACCTATTGGGATTGAGACAAACCTTATAAAACAACAACAGCTAAGAACGATCACTTGCCAACATCTGTTGAATACAAGGTCCTCTAACAGATGTATTCAACAGATGTTGGCAAGTGATCGCTCTTAGCTGCTATTATTTTATAAGGTTTGTCTCAACCCCAATAGGTTGTAGTTTCATTTTCTAGATGTGTAAGTTAGGGGGGCTTACAATAATAAATCATGTAATGAGGGGGCTTAGAACACTAGTATATGCAAATTTCATTATTTAATAATGAAAATCTATTAAAATGTTTGCAGTTGCCTCATTTAAGTTAAGGTTTTCCTGTATTATTTTGGTCATTATGGCCCTCCTCCTCTCTCTAAATTTATTCCTTATCTATGGTTTTTGGATCCCGCAGTGTCGACTTGGAACCAAAGGAGTAGTGGTTTCTTTGCATCATCTAGGTATACCAATCAATTATGTTGTCTCCAAAAAATTGTGACCATGATGCCTACATTTATGTTTCTTAGATGTTGTGTCCCAGGACCCCTTATGACCCTTTACAACCCTTTACAATCCCTAAGAATACATCTTAGAGGTCTTAACATATCGTAAAGGGTCATAAGAGGCTCCTAGGAGGGGCCAGATGAGTTTCCACCTTCACGTGGTTGGCCCTGTTAAGTAGAGAATGTTATACTCTTCTCGAAACAAAGAGAAGCTCAATAATTTAAGGTCTCAGTTCACTGACAAATTAAATTAGACTTACAATCCAAATTGGTACATTGATGAGAATCAATGATGGGTTGGAGTTTTTAGATTCTGAGAAGACATATATGCAGTGGAGGCTAGAAGGGATTTTTGTGGAGATTTTCTAGATGTGGAGATTTTCTAGAGTGGCTATATACATACGAGGGTTTCCAGATTGAGTACTCGTATAGAGATGATGATTCAGTAACCCACGTCTATAAAACCTTCACAAATATGTCCTCTTAACAATTCTGTGCATATTGATTGGGTATACAACTCAATTATTGGTTATTAAAAGGACATTGTGCACTCATGTAGTTTAAACTAATCCATTGTGGATTTTTTGCACATGGTATCAAGGGTGAGAATTTTTTTGTTACAATGGAAAAGCTTATTTAATGGGAAACAATTTATTTAAGAGGGAGAACTCTTTATTTTATGCATCCAATCTTAATGAAAAAGAATATGCTATATTAGTATTTGTGTTTAGACTCAATATTGTTGTGACTTAATTTCTTAGTCTAGTTCAAAGCATATCATATCAAACTATGCTATTAAGCCTTTGGTGTCGTTGTGATCTTTGGATATATGAAAAGTCCTATGTCAAGAAAGTGATTTATCTTTATCTTAGTTTCTGTAGTATTGAAAAAAATGAGCGAGTTGGACAAGCAGTGATTCAATGTGATTGTTTGGGTATGGTTTTCATTGATGTCAACATAATTTTTCATTGATGTCAACATGTTTTATGTGCAGTGGTGATGTGGACATTGCTTTGTATACATTTTATATTGTTGATCTAATGGTGAAACTTTGATATGTTGTTTGGTATAGTTTGGATTCTTTGAATTCAAGATTCTTTTGTTTTGAATGTGGTGCAATGAATTTTTTATTTGTCTAAGTATTACATTTGTTGACATTATTCTACCTATGAAATGTGTGCTTCACATTTCTCCTCATAACAATTTTTTATGGTGCACTTCTGGACCTAGGTTGATAATATCCTTAGCTTCATTAATTATTTTTGGCATGAGATTTTGGGCTTTGGATACATGGTTTCAAAATTTCTTGGTGTTACTACTCTAGGTTTGGTCGACCTCAGGTGTTTACACTTCAATTAATTATCTTAATGAATGTAAGAAGATATGTATCATGTATGGTGCTATTTTTGGTCACAATTATGGTGTGTGGTGGTCCTCTTCTCAATCCTCCCCACCATAATAATCTTTAGTGCCAACCTAATTCAAATTTTGTTTGGTCCTTTCCTAGCCAATAGTGGAAGATTTCACAAGACCAAATTGGGTACAAATAAAGGATGAATCATTATTGAATAATATATTTCTCCTTGATTGCATAAGTTAAGTTTGAAGTGTGGTGCATAACATTGTGGACTTCAATGTCTTAGCTACAAGAAGAAGTGAGCCTTTAGTTTCCCACAAATATTTTAGTTGTATTGTAGTTGGACATTAGTGGTGGATCTATTCTCTCTTATCATTCTTCATAATCCCTTTGGTAGTTATTCTTTCTTGTAACTCGCCTTAATCGGTGTGCATATATTTGAGATAAATATTTTCCATGCTTTTTCCCTTTACAAGTTGTTCCACATAAATCTAGTATTTCTTGTGTTTATTTTTGTGTTCCTATCCTTAAAAGGTTGTAATTTCAAAGTAAGTTTGGTGGAACTAATTAAAGGTTTTTAAGGTTATAATTTGTGGACAACCAATTCACCCCCACTCTCAGTTAGATTCTTGCACATTCGACAATTGGTATTAGAGGTTTGATTCCATGGAGAAGAGATTAACTTCTTAAGGAGGTCATGATGGAACACAAACTTTCATTACCTACATTTGATGGATCTTACTATGATTACTAGAAAGTACAGATGCGAGGATACTTGGTTTTTGTCATATATAAGACCTAGAAGGTTGTTGAAAGAAAATATGTGAAACTAACTAGTGAACTAAAACCTTCAGATGTTATATATATGACCTAGAAGGTTTTTCAGTGTTATATCAAAGGTTGAGTTAACTAAAGTTATATCATTAGAAATAACTCATGATGTTTGGGAAAAGTTAAGAAGTTGTTATGAAGGAAATGATATGGTGAAACAAGATAAGTTGTAGAATGCTAAGGCTAAATATGAAGGCTTTACAGATGGAGGAAGATGACAATATAACTACCTACTTACATAAGATTGATGATGTGGTGAATAAGGTCAGAAGTCTTAGCAACAATTTAGAAGAAAATGATGTTTTACAAAAGGTACTCATAACACTCACCAAACCCTCATAATTTAAATCCATTTACCAAATGAAAAATGTATGGATCATTTCTTTAATAATATAAACACCAGACTGTGTCTTCACAAGCAGAAAAGTGACTATTTATAAACAAATAAAGCATAATATTGTTGCGCTTAATTTGACTATATATATATATTTAAAAAATTAAATTTTTTGTCACTTTTTCGACGAAAAAGAATAGACTTATCGAAGAGAGTGCTATATAGTCGATGATTTGATTATTTTGATGATTTCTAGTCGCAATTTGGATGAAACTTGATTGTTATTTCGATGAGAATACTATACAGTTGACTACTCTTCTGACCAACATTGGTCACAGAGATAAAAGGTATAGCTGATAATTCTTCCAGGTTGAACTGATTATTTCAACGGCATGGCCGTCGATAATTCAACCACTCTAGATGTCACAATTTTGACATAGGTTTTGTTGGCAAGTTGTTTATACTGAGCTATATGAGTATATATAGTGTTGTCATTATGGCAACAAAGTCATATAGTAGTTTGGAATCAGTGCACCTGATGAGAAGATCAGAAATCAACTAAGTGTTGAAGACTGGATAGTGTACAAAGTTCCTGCAGCTCAGAGCATTAGCACATGTGTGTATGAATGAATTATGGTATGTGCCCTAGAAGTTAAGTTGGTTAGACTATATTCTTTCTTAGTCTATGAGAGCATGATCAGATGTGCAAGTATGAGAAAGTTACAGTCAGTTGAAGTTGGACAGCTAGTGTGTGCCAGCAGAAAACAGAGCATGGAGCTGACAGTTAGTATTTTGGTTTGCGATTGTAATGTAATATTGTAAAGGCTATGCACCCATTGTACTTAGGTTGTCAACATGTTTATATGTATAATTTTAAGCACGCTTAAGCCAATTCATTTGGAAGCATTGTTTGTAATTAGTTATAGTGCCGACCTAATTATGTATTTTGTATGAGCGCATAAATATAAGGTGCACCCATTGTATTTGACATGGAAGTCAATAGAGAGTTGTAATAAGAAGAGAAGAAGTGTGTGAAGACACTAGAAGATTTATTAGAGATTTCCTAGAGGTCAAAGCATCAGCGCATCAAAGGAACTGATTTGACAAGCAGTGTCATAGTGACAGTTCATCTTGCAGATATAGTGTGTATCTGAGATCAAAAGGTTGTAGCCTTCACCACTTGAGTAGTGACCTCTTGGATAGTGCATCCTCTCCCCTAATAGGGATGATTGTAAAAGAATCCTAATAGGGTTTGACCCTTAACAAGGTCCACTGTACTTAAAGCATTGTAAAGCTACTCCTAACAGGGTAAAGGATCTTCTAACAAGGATCACAAAACACTAGTGCAGAATATTAGTGGGTATCAATTCCCACCAGGGTTTTACCTATTTGGGTTTCCTCATAATCATATTGGTGTCATGTGTTGATTTCATGTTTCATGTTTATTTCAGTACTTAAGCTTTTAAGTTTAGCATAAAGATTAAAGTGAAAATTTAAAATATAGTGAACACTGATTCAACCCCCCCTCTCAGTGTTCCCATTCCTAACAATTGGTATCAGAGCTCTGGTCCTCAGCAAAGAAGTTTAACCACTTGAGGAGATCATGGACAAAGTAGAAATGAAACATTTGAAGAAAAATCTTGAAGCCGCTCTTGAAGACCTAGACAATTCAGAAAGAGAAATTGAAGAACTAAAAGAAAAATTCAGCGATGCTCAATTAGTTATCAAAAAACTAAGAAAGGATTTAAAAGGATGCTCTAACAATGATCTTGAAGAAAAGGTCAATAAGTTGAATGAAGAAAATAAATCCTTAAAAGAACAACTTGAAGAGTTTGATGATAAGCTAACTAATAATCAGAAAGTCTGTGATGAACAGATCAAAGAGAACCTTCAATTGAATGAAGAACTAAGGCAAGAAAACATGGAAATCTTGGAGCTAAGGAATAGAAAAGAAATCTTGGAGTCTGAACTAAAAGAAGCAAAGAATCATATTGACAAGCTACACACCAGTTTTGATTTGGTAGAATCTTAGTTGTATGCAAGAAGAGCCAAAGGAGACACTAGTTGTATTGGATACAATGAAGCACAAAATCAGATTGACAATATGCAAGCAAGAAAGGATTCACAAAAGGACTCTACTGATGTTGAAAAGATTGAAGATCAAACCAAAGATAATAGTGGACCACCTAAGAATGAGCACAAGCAAGTAGAACACACTTGTTTTTCATGTAACAAGCATGGACACATTGTGAGGAACTGTACAGAGGTAAGACCTTTTAATGGTTACTGTTATTCATGCAACAAGTTTGGTCATAGAGCTATGAATTTCAAGACTAGTAAGAAGAACAAGATTCAACAAGATCAAAGAAATTAGAATCAGACAAATGTAAGAAGTTCTCAGAATGTTATATGCCAAATATGTAACTATAATGGTCACACAACAAAACAATGTAGAAAGGTGACTCATGTCAATGCACTGAGGAATATAAGACCTCCAGTCATTTGTCACTCTTGTAACAAGGCTGGAAATATCTCAAGGTTCTATAGATCAAGGATGCAAGGTTAGGGAAGCCCTAAAAAGGTCGAAGAACCAATTTTGGATCCCGTAGGAGAAGTTAATTTTTTCAAAGCCTCAGATGATGTGAGCATGATTTGGTCAGAGAAAAAGGACATGACTGATGAGAATGTATTGGATGCATCTGCAGTGGACGCACCCTCTACATCTAGATAAATGGCCCTCAGGGTCATAGGGGGAGCTAATTTAGCTCTAGACCCCTGCATGGTTGGTATACTCATCCTCAGAGTATGCACCTTTGGACTTAATATTTTGGAGTATAAAGGTACCTATGTGCTAGAGTGCACATGTTGATTGTGAACAGAACTCGAGCTACAAATTTTGAAGTGACAGCTTGGTTTACGCGACTTGCATTAATGGAAAAATTTTCACTTTTAAGTACATAGAAAGTTATTTGATTGCTCATTGCATTCAAATTTAGAGTGATAGAGAGCAAAAAGATCCTTGGAAGTTGTTGTGAAGACTTAGATATTGAACTATCAGTGTTTGCAGTGCATTTGGTTGGTTGCTGAAACCCTAGCTCATTGTGCCGATTTGGAAGCCGTCAAATTTTCTCGGAGTTCAGTTGGAAAGCAATTAACAAGTAAGTCATGGCCACTCCCATTGTTTATGATGTTGTTGAGAAGAAAAGATATGTTTTCAAGAGGCACCCATTTAAATCAACCCTAGATGATTTAGAGGGAGATTTCTCCCGCACGCCTATGGGCATCATGCATGTGGAAGATATTAGGGCATATATCTACTGTAAGAAGGAACTAGTTAGATTGGATAGGCTAAGAATGCACATGGATACCATGCTGAAACTAGATAAAACATTCATGGATGAATATGCTAAATGGAATGATCATCCTATTGTTGAGCATGCTATGGCATATGAATTCTATGAGACTGAATGGATAAAGATCTTATTGAGAAGAATTCATGATGATCTGTTTTGGATTGGTGATGTGGTGGTAAGAATCATAGTTGACCTGATTCATGAGATGACAAGCCTTTCTAGGACATGCATCATCCTTCCTATGGGCAAAGATGTCAGAAAGATAGTTGAGCAAACATGTAAGTCAAGGAGTGATAGGTGCAGCATGACTATAGAGCCTATTGAGCAAGCAGACATCAAATTGATGTCAATGATACTGTGATACAAGTTTCATCACTCCAACAGGGTGAATAGCGTGTCTACGGGCACTATTCTAGTTGTGAAGGAAGATGGAGAGTTCAACTTGTGTGAGATCTTGTGTGCATAGTTGATAGATAACATCAAAGCTATCAAGCATGACAAGATAAAGATATTCAGGTTTGGGTCCCTAATCATCTATATGTACCTTCATATAGTGGAAAAGTTTTAGATATGTATTTGGAAAAGTCTATTCCAACCATGCCACAGATATCCCTCAAAGTATCCACTGAAAGCACATTAAGAGATTATGTCACATTAGAATTGAAGACCTTTAGGGTCAAGATACAAATGAGGTACCGAATTCTAGAGGGCATTGTAGAAAAGTACAAGAATACAACTTGTTTTATGGTGGAGACAGACATAACTTGTATGGAAGCAGTTTAACCAAGGACTAAGTGGATTCATCCACTTGGCTATGAGGTAGAGGAACAAGTCCTTGAAGCATATGCACAGGTACTACTATTAGCCCCAAAAGATCCCAATGAACCTAGGTGGGGAACTTATGAGGAAAAGACAAGGGAAGTTGATGCTAAACTGAACAACGCAGCAACTAAGAGGAAAGCCTCTAAAATCACATTAGGGATCTTGAGAATACATGGTGTATCTCAAGCAGACCTTGACAAGGCAAGGGATGAAAAGATTGCCTTAGAATTGAAAAGCGCAGCACTAGAGGAAGAATAAGAAGATCCTAAGTTGAAGAAGATGAAAACTAAATTAGATGACAGTTAGAAGGGTAAAGAAGATAATACTCCTTTTGTGCCCAAAGAAACCAATGATCCTACTGCTCCTCCAAAGTATAAACCAATAATCAAGAAAAAGAAAGAAGTCATCACTAGTCATCCATCCTCACGAGCATTAAGGAGCAAGAAAACCATTCAAGCACCTCCTAAGGTAGGATTCAGACCTAGCCTTAATGTATTAAGCACAAGAATTGTTGATGAGGGCATAATTGATCAAGTAGGGAAGTTTTATGAAACTTACAGTGAGATTGACAAATCAGAAATACATGATATGATTGTCAAACATATGATAAAGTTCAAGAAAATAGTACTTGAATTGAAAACAACAATTCTAGATAAAGTTTGGGAGATAATGGATTCCTTGAAGAGACAAGCCACCGAAGAAGACTTCAGAATAAGGGAACAAATTATTGATTCCACTCTTCCAATATGTTTTGTTGAAGAAAAGTCACTATTGTTGAATTTGGTGAAGCCACACTTAAGGTAAAAAATGAGAACACTAAACCTCATGAAAAAAGACTATGAGCTGATCTCTAAGGAAATAGAAAAGGCCTTTGGGAAGGTATTCTTAGAACAACACATGAAACCTATGTCTGCACCCATCTCTCAAGTACCTAGTAAGCAAGACATTGCAATAGAAACCATCAAGGTACAGTCTATAGGTCCTCAAGATTCAACGCTTATAATGGAAGTAAACAATGAGTTGGACAAGTTTGCACCCATATCAGAATCACTCAAGGACAACACCATCATCATTGATAATGTGGAGATAGCCATGGCGGCCACTGACACAAAATTGGACAAGTTTGAGGAAGCTTTTGTGAGCACACAAGAAGCTGAGATCTTATGTAGTAGCACACCTCCCACTCATCAAGAAGAGCTATTAATTGAAAATATAACAGATAAGAAAGAAGAAGAGAAAATGGAAGAGGAAGAAAAGAAAGAAGAAGGTAAAGAACAAGAGAAAGATGAAACTTCTATTGATCTATCCAAGGTAAAACTAAAAGTGATGGATAGCACTCCTATCACTCCCTCCTCAGCATTGTTGTCAAGTTTGACACCTGACACATCTAGTTTGGACTCATGGAAAGAAGAAGACCTGATTAAGTTTAGCATCCTAGCTATGGAGAAGGCAAAGGAGAAACAAGTAATGATAAATCCTCTCCTTGTGGAATCAGTAAACATACTGAAAAATTTGTTACCTGTGGACATGAAAGTGAGTAAGGTACACTCGGTTGATGATGTGAGTACAATTATCTCATAGTTCAAAAGTAATTTTTCAAGCCTTAAAGAGTCTGCGTCCAAAGTTACAGAAGAGAAGTACTTGAAAAAGAGATTGAATGAGTTGATGAGCAACTTTGCTCTAGATCTGAATTCACTCTAGACAAGACAAGCATCTTTAAAAGAATTTGCTAATCAAGGAAGGAAATTCATTGCAGATTGCATGGATCAGGATAAGCTTACCGATGCCCATCTTAAGACAATACAAGATGCAGAAGCTATGATTGAACATGTGAAGAGTTTAGTGAAAGACACATCCACTGATGTGAACATGTGCAATAATGGCTATTGAGGTCAGTTGGACAAAATTGAGAAGGCAGAGAAAGAGATGGCAAAGATAAGGTCTAGACAAACTCAGTTGAGGAATGCTCTTGCACCCTCACTAGACATTCTCAATCAAAACATAAAGGATATTGATGCCACAATGATAACCTATGATCAAGGTTTGAGCACAAATTTGAAGAAAATGAGAAACTTCAATATGCTTTATGTGCCCATCTCCAGATAGTTAACTATTGATAACTTTTTGGAAGAAGGAGATCTAGAATCTCAAGATAGCATATCTGGATGTTTTCCCTAAGTAAGTATGTGCAGATATAGTTTTTTGATACACCTTTGTCATTAATGTCAAAGGGGGAGTTGTGTATAGAATATGGAGTATATATATGTATAGGGTGATATAAGATTATGTATAAAGAATGTATAGAAGACAAAAGTTTTTGTGTTAAGGGACAGTTAGCAACTTGGCCATATTCCTTTGTTGCCATCAATGACAAAGGGGGAAATTTTGGAAAGTTGTCTATACTAAGGTATATGACTAGATATAGTGTTTTCATTATGGCAACAAATTCATATAACAGTTTGGAGTCAGTGCACCTGATGAGAAGATAAAAAATCAGCTAAGTGTTGAAGACTGGACAATGTACAGAGTTCCCGTAGCTCAGAGCATCAGTGCACATGTGTATGGATGAATTATGGTATGCGCCCTATAAGTTAAGTTGGTTAGACTATATTCTTGCTTAGTCTATGAGCGCATGATCAGATGTACAAGTATGAGAAAGTTACAGTCAGTTGAAGTTGCACAGCCAGTGTGTGCCAGTAGAGAACAGAGCATGGAGCCGACAGTTAGTATTTTGGTTTGCAATTGTAATGTAATATTGTAAAGGCTATGCGCCCATTGCATTTAGGTTGCCAACATGTTTATATGTATAATTGTAAGCACACTTAAGCCAATTCATTTGGAAGCGTTGTTTGTAATTAGTTATAGGGCCGACCTAATTATGTATTTTGTATGAGCACATAAATATAAGGTGCACCCATTGTATTCGACATGGAAGTCAATAGAGAGTTGTAATAAGTAGATCAGAAGTGTGCAAAGACATTAGAAGATGTATTATAGCTTTTCTAGAGGTCAAAGCATCAGCGCATCAAAGGAACTGATCTGACAAGTAGTGTCACAGTGACAGTTCATCCTGCAGATATAGTGTGTATCTGAGATTAGAAGGTTGTAGCCTTCACCACTTGAGTAGTGACCTCTTGGACAGTGCATCCTCTCCCCTAACAAGGATGATTGTAAAAGACTCCTAACAGGGTTTGACCCTTAACAAGGTATACTTTACTTAAAGCATTGTAAAGCTACTCCTAACAGGGTAAAGGATCTTCTAACAAGGATCACAAAACACTAGTGCAAAATATTAGTGGGTATCAATTCCCACTGGGGTTTTACCTATTTGGGTTTCCCCGTAATCATATTGGTGTCATGTGTTGATTTCATATTTCATGTTTATGTGAATGTTTATTTCAGTACTTAAGCTTTTAAGTTCAACATAAAGATTAAAGTGAAAAGTTAACATACAGTGAACACTGATTCACCCCCCCTCTCATTTTTCCCATTCCTAACAAGTTTTATGTGTCGTATCATTGATGAAAAAAATTTGACAACCATTATGGTCGTTTGGTCGACCAATTGGCATCTAAAAATCGACTAAACCTCATCGAAAAACAAGCTAAAATTTACTAGTGTCTGTTTATTTAATTGCGATAGGGATTTTAAGAATTTCTTGAAGCAATGTTTCATGCTGTTGTTTTACTTATTTAACTATGTCAGGATGTAAATATGATTCATGTAGTAGTGGGAAGATTTTCTAAAATATGAAATATGTTTTCTTTATTGTATGATTTTCTGAGGTTGAGTATTTATGGCTATTTTAGTAAGAAGTGAATTCTGTTAGGAAAGGATAAACTTGGATTTTAAGTTGTTCTATGATTGAACCATGTTGAAGGAGGAATCAAAATCTTAACTATTAGGTGGATAATTTATCATTTTAGGGAAGATTTTATTGCTAAGATTAGAGCAGCATAGAACTTCATACGTTCAAATTTTAAACATGGATTTATAAGTGCTTGAGGTAACCACTTTTTTTTTTTGAATGGAATCAAGTTAATTATGAATATCTTAGAAAGTCTACAATAAAATTATATTGAATCAAATACCTATGTACTTGTTGGTGAAACTTGATATGATTAAAGTATAGTAAAATATTGTTGCTTCCTATGTCATTATTGCAAGTTCCTTCTTTTAAAGTAATCTCTTGGTATATCTATATGTGAGTGAGAAAAGAATTGAGATCTCAACATGTTGATTAAGAAAGGCTTGATGCTTCTTATTTAATATACCTGATTGATGCATTTGGTTTATCCATGTTTTGATGGCAATGATTTAGAATATGGTTATTTCTTATTACATTACTACAGAAAATAAAAGAGGTGAAAGTCAAAATCTTAATTAGTAGATATATGAAGGAAAGCTTAAACATGTAAATTTGTTAGACCTATTGTGATGTACTTGTTAATCATTATTATAGTTTATGCCTCCTAAATGAAATAAATTTGTTATATGTGTATATCTTGGGTTTTCTCCATGTACTATTGTAATACCCAAAAAATGGGTTTCAATACCATTAACCTCCTACATCAACAAATCAATCGAAATTGACCCTAAAGTCCTAACCCAAGGCACATCTGTGCATCAAGTGATCAAAACCCTAATCGATCTTATCACAAATCTACATAGGGAAATATTCCTAATCTTTCCTAATTATCTCTAATTAAATATTATTTGGTGATAAATGATATTATGTTATTTATCCTAAGTGCAATTGATTGAATATGTTGAATATTTAATTAATTAAACTTAATTTAGCCACTTAATCATTTTAATTAGATTTATTTTAATTATTCTTAAATAATATTATTTATTTGATAATAAATCAAAAACTCAAAAATAATTGATTGAATATTTATTTAATTGATTAAAGTTGAATTGTCAAATTAATAATATCATTTTGGAATAAAGTTTGATTTAATAATTGATTAACCCACAAATCAGTTATTTAATTGATTAAAATCAAATGGGTTGAGAATAAAACACATGGAAATTAAATAAATCAATAATTATTTATTAAAAATCAGAAGGTCAGTTAACTCAAAATCAAACTTTTTGACTCATTCTATTAAGTTTCTAAACTCAACATGTGATTGAGAGTTAAAAAGTAGATTTGCATGATCTCAACTTCTAATTGTGAGTTAAAAAGCAGATTTGCATGATCTCAACTTCTAATTGTGAGTTAAAAAGTAGATTTGCATGATCTCAACATCTAATTATGAGTTAAAAAGTTGGTTTTGCATGATCATCAAAAGTTGAGTGTTTCTAATTCCATGATAACTTACCAATCAATTGGAGTTAACTAGGGAGTGATTTTTGGCTTTTCCATGAGTTATCAGGTCCTGGGTTTTCTATATAAACAACCCTTAGCTCTTCACAAAAAAAAGGTGTAATTTTGAGAACAACAACATTATACTGTCGAGTTCTTGAGAGATTGTGCATCCATTGAGATCAATTTCTATTATTCAATTCTAGTTTTTTGCATCCATAACTTAGTTTCATTTTTATTGTTATCAAGTTTTAGATCAATTTCATATGGCTTTAATTGTTATTGCATTGAAAATGACAAAAAACATAGCTTAATCTTGCATTCATTTCAATCATTTTTGTATTTTAAATCTTTCATTTAGACGTTGCATTGTCATTGATCTCGGTCAAATCTGAGAATACCATACTCACGTCTTCTAGAAGGCAGGAGATCGCTTGATTGATGATATATTCATTAATTTCTTATTTTCTTATCATTAATCTATAATGTTTTACTGAAGTGGTGTGGCTTCTTAATAGGTACAAGTTTTACACGCACATTTTTGGTGCCCACTGTGGGGCCCGATATTGGGTTTCCATTTCATTTTTCATCATTTTTCTAATCAATTTTTGGATTTTTGGAATTTTTCATACAATTTCCACAAAATATCGTAGGACACTTTGCATTGTCATTTTAGAACATACTATTTGTCGTACGATAGATGACATTCTTACTTTGTCATGCAGGAGTCAACCTAGTGTCGTATTAGAGCAACTTTACCATGTGGGTAGGTATATATTGTCATACAATAATCCACACCAGTATTTCAATTGCCGTATGGGTTTGGTGATCATTTTTTAAGGTTTTTGCCTTGAAATTTGATTGATACTAATCCTAACCTCTATTGTTTGTTAGTGTGTGATTGTTTTTAGATAGCCTAATGCTTTTTGCAAGACGTGTGGAGAAGACTTGAGCATTGAAACTTACATATTCTTGGCCTATTCTTGTCTTGTCTTTTAAGCCCTTGTTTGTAGGAAACCCTTTCACAAATCACTTGTCAAAGAAAGCTCAATCAACAAAAATTTCTAAATTGTGGTTTTACAAGTTGCCAAACCTTCATCAAGAAAATATCATAGTTGGTTAGAATCTCTTTTTCATAGACACATAGTTAATTAATTTCATGTGACATATTGATGTTGTGGTAGATATTAAGGGGATTATGCTCTTCTCTTTTCAAAGAATCAGAAACCCATAAGGTATCTCCCCCCTGACAATGTACGTACTGTCTCTGGATTAATTCTATTTTGTGTGTCTTGGATAGGGAAAAGGACAAGGTTAGGGGTTTATGCTCTTCTCTTTTCAGAGAATCAGAAACCCACATCTTGTGATCCCCAACCTCACATTTCAATCAAAGCTTTAGAGGGTCTATCGGTTGAGGTAAAAAGCTCCCAAGAATGAACCAAGTGGGGACAAGTCTTAAGCCAAATCTTCCACCCCAATATAAAATTTGACGCTTACTTGAGGTTAAAGCCTCATTAGACATGATTGTACTTATTCTTGGAACCTTGAGTTGATCTCTTCCATGAACATGCTTGGATCTTGTGTAGAGTAGAGCCGCTTAAATCTTGCTTGTGAGACTACAAAGGTTTGAGTACTCATAGGGTTAACAACCTCAATCCTGCTTGTGGAACTATGGGAGATAGTTGTGAATGGATGCCTTGATTAAATGCCTAAGATAGTTTGCCACTGATCTACCTCTGAAGGATTTGTAGTGCTTGTGCAAGGTGAATAGTAATCACCCCAAGAAACTCATCATATCGAGCCACTTACAATGTTAACACCCAGACATATATGGGCTTCAATATCCATTATGTGTTATTGGCCTCCCATATGGTGGGGAGTTGGGGGATGTGTTCCTAAGTCAACGAACAAATAATGCATCTCTTCTCCTAGTTAGGTTAAGATAGGTGTGATTGATTCATTGAGTCAGTTCCAAGTGTATTCTGTGATTGTGAGCCTATTTCTATGTTAAACATCCTCAGACAAACAAAAACAAACATATACTGAAAACTGGAAAGAAAACCTAAAAGAAAATTGAAAGCAGAAACTTCAAAAACCTCAAAATTCCAAAATTTGAAACAAAAATCCTTTTCTGGTGTCAGTTGTCATTTTCACCTGACAATTGACATATGACAATTGCTCAAAAATTTGGATTGTCATATTAGAACCCCTATATTATCATATGAGAAGCTTGTTATTGTCGTACGAGTGTTGTCACATTTTCCAAGCATAAATCCTTTTTCTGGTGTCAATTGTCATATGAGATTCCAAATTGTCATGCCAGGTCCATTACATGTCGTATGAGCCTACGTATTATCACATGGTAATTTTTCAAAACTATCAGAATACTCATCATGTTAATAGAAAAGCCAGTCAACCTTATGTTTTTAATCAAAAGTCTATTAGAAAAATTCACTATGTCAGGAACAGAGCCCGAAAAATAGGAGTTTGTCATTTTCCTAAAGTGGTCTATTCTACTTGATTTGTCATCTTAAAGGTCAATCTGGAAGACATTTCATCTTGTGTCAAAAACCTTGTCAACCAAACTAAATTTGTCATTACCTCTCAGAGACTAAGTGTTGTGCATCAGTGTCCACCATTTTTTAGGCATCTACCCATACATCTCAGATACTGTACCCCTCACTTATGTTCGTATTTTCATTAATGATTCAATCTTGACAAGGTTACATCACTTGGTCTCTCCAAATTAGATTGTCATTCTAGTTGTCTTATCTTGCTCCAAGATTCACCTAAAAGTTAATGGTGGAAACTAGGGCTTCCCTATACAGAAAATAAAGAGAAGAACCAAATACATCATCCTCATCTTCTCTCATTGCCCAGTCATTACATCAACCATACGATCCCAATCTTTATGAGGAAGATGAGTTAGGCAATTTACACCCAAAAATAGGTAACATGCCTCCTTTTGAATCAATTCATGATAATGATCAACACACTGCTATGTCTCAAAGAGCAGCTAGCCATGGTTCACAAGGCCATGACTTTGATGAAGGAAGGGATCAAGAGCCCACACCTTCAGAGATTGCACAATACTGAGATGATGATCTCTTTAAGAAACTCATGAAACACTTCCTGTGAGAGGATAAAGAGACATACTTCCTTGAGCTGGCTCAACAAGGGGCTAAGCTTCCTCACAATTTTAATGTTGAAGACATCATAACACAAGAGAAAGAGACCCCTATCACATCCATGATGAAATAGATGCATGCTATGCAAGTCAAACTTAACAAGCTGGAAATCTTTATAAATAACCTAATTCTAGAAATCAACTATCACATTCAGATGCAAAATCAAACTTCATTTGACAAAATGGTAGATAGTGGCATGAAAATAGAGGATGTACTTGTTCACAAGGGAGATATCATGCTTTACAAAGAAAACATGTATGATTCAAGTTCCAATTCCAACAACAAAGATAAAGTCAAATTTTGGAACAACAACAAAAATGTTGTCACATATGGTGTTGTTGATCACATTAGTGCTCCACCCAAAGCACTAACATTCAACCTCACTATTGGCACTCAAGCCATAAAAGCCTCAGAGAAACAGGCAACAAAGCCTCCTAAAAGGTCAAGTGAATAAAAATCATGGGTTACAAAACCAAAACGTGAGTTCACTCTTCTAGGTGAGTCCTTGGAATCTGTCATGAAAACCTTGTTGGCAAATAATATCATCACGTTACTTGAGATGAAACCTTATGACCCAGAAGTCAAACCAAAATGGTGAAAGGAGACCGATTTTTGTGATTTTCACTGAAACAAGGGTCATAAAACCAATAATTGCATGCATCTGAAACATCTTATTCAAGATAAAATTGATGCTAGAGAAATTATAATTGACAACCATAAGTCCAATAATGATCATATGGTGTTCACGAAACCTTTTCTGAAACATACTCAGGGTGAATCATCATCTTCCAAACTAAATGTGGGTGCTAAGGTCAATTACACATACTCCGGTAACAATGACATAATCAACATGGTAGAGCCATGTGCATCTCAACATTGCAATGTCATCACCATTATCAAGAAAGACAAAGATAATAGATCAGCTGATGCGGTCACTAGATCTCAAGCTCAGGTAACTCTTCCAGGACTAAACTTGGGTTCATTAAATACCTTGAAGGTACCATTCAATCTTGTATTAACAACTAAATAAAGGACTACCTCTAAATCTTCCAATTCCAAAGAGTCCAAAACAACATCTTCAAGATATAACATTATCCAACAAATTCAACATACTAATGCAAAGATCTCCATATTCGAGTTACTTCGGATCTCTTCTTCTCACAGAGCATTTTTAGATAAAGATCTCATCAATTTTAATGTTCCAGAAGATCTTGATCTTAATCAATTTCAGACCATGGTGGGTCATTTAACATCTCCTCAATACATATCATTTTCAGAGGAATATGACAATTCACTCAATCATCCACATAACCAACCATTCCATATTGAGGTCATGATTGAAAACTATCATGTCAAATGTGTATTGATAGATGAAGCTATTGGTCTAAACATTTATTCATACAAACTAGTTACTCAACTGGGTTTATCAGAAGATGCTATTGATCCAAAAAAGAAAATAACAATAAAAGCATATGATCAACAAGAAAGATCTTCAAAAGGAATCATTGTGTTACCTATTAGGACAAGACCTGTAATCAGAGACATCACTTGTCAAGTACTAGACCTCCTGCTAGCCTATAACATCCTTTTGGGAAGACCTTGGATTCATGAAATACAAGTTATTCCATTGATATACCATCAATGTGTCAAGTTCCCATATGATGGAGTAGAGGTCACAATACCCGCAAACACGTCAGTATCTTGCAATGCTTTGAAATAAAGCGTTGATAAACTTGTTCCACACAACAAAGAGTCTCCTACAAAATAGAGTGATATAGCCACCACATCCAAAATGGAAGACATAGCTAAGGAGATCAAAATCAGAGATACAAGTATGGGAGAATACACAATAGAACTAGTTCTATCTCTTACATCTCTCCCACTCTGGCCTAAATCTTACGGGCTACCTTTAGAGAAAATGAAACCTCCAACTAAAGAAACACAAATAATCTATGATGGGAGTTCATCATAGAATAGGTATCCAAGAAAGAATTAGATGAAGAAGAGGCTATGCTAGCTTGGTTATACAAAGATGAATCTAAATCACAAATAGTTCAAAAGTGTGAATCTAGATCACTCAAGGTTCCTTAAAAATCATATGGACCAGGACACAAGCTAATTTCCAAAATGGGATACACTGGAAAAGGACCTCTAGGAACAAGTAGAAAAGGTATCATAAAACCCATTGAACATTGTGGGAGAGCAAACAAAGATGGGAGAGCAAACAAAGATACAACATGCACAGGTTATCAGAAGAAACCTTTCCATCTCAGTGGAAACTCTACTCATGTCATAGAGAAAATACAACCAAGAGCAGGTACTCAAGAAGAGGAAGAAATACATCATTCAGATAGTGATGATTTAGACAAGACATATTTATTTTCCTTATGAGTGTATACCTCAACACATCTTAGACCTTCTTGTAAGAATTTGCAAATAGCAAATATTGAACCAAGGATCTAGAGGTTGAAGAAAAGCACAAGAGAGAAAATATGAATGCAAGGATGGATTGAATAGATCCAATGAATTAATGATATTGTGTAAATGATTACATAATAGGCCTCCTTATATAGGAAAGGCGATATGAGAGAATGATAAGGAGTTGATAAGCTATCTCCTATGCTAGGTGTAATCACATGTCCACCAAATGTGGATCATTCTCCAATATGCAATAAAGTATGTGCATTGGATTAGGATGATAATGTGATAAGAGCATGAAAGGTGGATCTCACACACAACGAGGTATGTGAAGCAACTATCACACCAAAAGTGGAATTTCTCCTACACCATGTGCTTAATAGATGTGCACACTCCTAGGTGTCTCAATCACAAATTACTATGCAATGCATTAACCTAAGTAAGATTAAGTAAAGTGTAATTAGGAATAATTAATTACACCAACACCCCCCCTTAAGTGCAACTTAGGGGAATGCACTTAAACTCACAATGCAAGATGGGTCCCGGCTACTAGACCATGTTAGCTACCCATGTACAAGATACATGAAATGAAAAACTCTCATAAAGTGGAGAAAGAGGGAAAACCTCATGGGAAACCCCCCCCCCAAAAAAAAAAACAAAAAAGAAAAAAAGAAAAAGAAAAGAGAGAGAAGAAAACAAGATGCATGGATGGATGGAGTGCTCAAGACCCCCCAAGAACTACATACATCATGTATATACAAAGAAGTATCCCCCCATAAGAATGATAGTTGGAGACATGATATCCCCCCCATAATGTAGAAGCTCCCATGTTGATGAAGAGTACTTGCAAACAATAGATAAGCCAATGCTTACAAGAAACACGTCTCCCCTTAGGAAGAAATAGATACATCAAATGATGAAGAAGCCAATCCTTGTGCAAATGGAAGGAGGAAGATGTAGGTCTCCATTAATGAATCTTTGAAGATTGAGTAGGAATCTCCAAGCTCAAGGAATCTATCACTTCATGTGACAAATCAAGTGAAGAAGGAGAAGAATCAAGTACACCAATCTCCAAAGAAGGTGAAGAAGTATCCCCATCTATGATGAAACTATCATCAAGGGAAAGAGAAACCCCCTCATGTATGTCTTCCAAATCTGCATGATGAGGATCAACAAATGCTGAAGATGCATCCAAGTAGTCATCACATTCTGCAAGATCTGAAACACTGTGATCATCCTGCTGAATAGTAGAGCCCATGTCTAAAGAAGTAGGAGGTTGAGGAGTAGGAAGATCAACACTTGCCTCAACAACAAAATGATTCAAGTGCCCAAAGTTCTCCTCATAATTATCCCTTGGCAAAGGGATGGGTACATCATGAATATCATCATCATTATCAACAAAATTAGAAAAAGAATACAAGCGGGATGTATCATCAACAACTCCCATAGCTATGACATTTTTAGTCTCCATGTCCCTAATGTAGACATAATCAAGAGTGAACTCAACAATTTTACCTTGTGCCCCATGTGTAATTTGGTAAATAGAAAGAAGATTAGTGGTCAAGGATGGTACACAAAGAACATTGTTAAATGTCCCCTCTCCCATAGGAATAGAACCTTTCCCACAAACTCTCATGAATGTGTTGTTACCCATCAAAATATTAGGAGAATTACAAGGCTCAATAGAAGAAAACATATCCATCGAAGATGCAACATGATGTGATGCACCTGAATCAAGAAGCCATTTACCTTGCTCAGGATGTGTGGAAGCCATGAGTGCTTGTCCTTTACCTTTATCTTTGGATGATGATGAAGATGTAGAAGCTTCCAAATGTGTAGAAGAAGGAGCAAACACTGATGAGGGAAACTTAATGTTGTGTTTCTAAATAATGTGAGTTAGCTCATCAATCTTCTTTTGAAAACACTCATGCTCATCATGTCCTAACTTTTGACAATATACACATTTATCTCTCTTTCTTCTAGATGATTCCTCTCTTGAAGAGGACTTGGATTCAGTACTTTTTGGTGATGAAGATTCATTACCTTTTTCATGAGGCTTAGGATCCTTATTGTGGTTCTTTCCTTTTCCATTAGAAGCCTTTGATGTAAACTCACTTGCAATCAATGCTTGATGTGTGGAAGGCTTCAACTGACCCATGTGTGCCAACTTTGCTTGTTCCCTTGTGAGCTACGCTGCAAATTCATCAAGAGAGGGAAGTTTGTATGCATTACCAAGAGCATCCATAGTAGCATAGAATGTAGAAAAAAAGATAGAATAATCAGGACCAAGCTTGGAAAGAATAGAAAAGATCAATTGTTCATCCCCTTTAACAATGCCACATGAAGAAAGCTCCAATCTAATAGTATTGAACTTAGAGAAGAAATCTTGAATATTGTCAAAATCCCTAGGATTAAGACCTATGAGATCATTCTCTAATCTAAATTTTCTCATTCTATCAGGTTTACCAAAGAGTCCTTCCAATGTGAGCCAAGCATCATGAGGATTTGTGCAAGATTCAATATGAAAGAGCATGTTGTGAGAGATGGATGATCTAAGAGAGCCAAGTGCTTTATCCCTTTGATCAAACCATTTTTGCCTTTCTAAAACACCTATTTGAGGTTCTTGATCCTGCCCAAGAGTCATTCTAAGCATTCCAAGACTCAAAAAATGATCACTAAAAGAAACTTTCCATTCATGGTAGTTATATGGAGTGAGGATTTTAACCTTTGAATTATCCATATTGCAACCAAATAATGACTAATAACTACTGATAACTCCTTCAAATGACTGATGCAAATCAGAAAACTGAAATCCAAGGATTAACCAAGTGCAAGTATAGCCCCAAAATGACCTATTTCTGAAAGTGATATGTCTACCCAAAATCACTCAAATATTATTGCAGATCTAGAAAGTAGACAAAAAATCATGCACTTTCAAAAAAAAAATCACCTCAAAATGTTACCGTATGTGCCCAAACAAAGCCCTGGAAGTTGCAGAAATCAGGAACAGACATGAACAGTCAACAAGATCTACAATTTCTGACAAATGAGGCCACCAAAATGCAAAATCAATACCACCACTAGAAATTTCAAGAAATTCTACCCAATTTAAAAAAAAATTGCACCCGATTTGGAGCTCAGATGACCAAGTTAAGGCCTCTCAAAGTTGGACAACAAAATAAAAAATGCAAATGGTGAAGGCAAAGAAATCTCCAAACCCTGATGATGTTAGAAATCTATGGGGTTAAATTTGATGGTTTCGATGCCATTGCCGAAAGCTAATATGCCCTGTTGCGATGGCTAGATGGCCATCAAATTTAGGACAGTGTGCAAATGATGTCAGCGAAAAAATTTGCCCCTTGGTTGACGTGGCATGCTGACTATGCAAACCGTACAGGTCTGTACATCCTATGTGGTAGATGATGTGGTAGTGATGGTAGATGACATCACCTTGTGTGACTATGCAGGATGACATGGTCTTTGTTCCACGTGGCATGTTGTGATTCATTCCCAGTAGCTGATTGGGCGAGTGTGGTGGTCAGCAGAGGGCGTATGAGATGGCAGCCATAGAGTCATTCATGTGGCACCCCCTGCATTGACTCGGCATCCCGGTGGGTAGGGTTTGTAGGGCCCATGCTGATTGGGACTGGCAGAGCGGTGTTTGGAGGTGAGCCGCATTTGGAGCAGCGGATCTGGTGCCGCTTCGGGCGGCAAGATGAGCAGCTGCATCGGGCGGTAGTTTGCAGAGGTCGCGATGGACTGACTGCTTGGTGGGGAGGTGCATTGGAGCTACTATCAGGCATGGGCCAGTGGAGGAGCCGCTTGGTGGTGCTGGGAGGAGCGGTAGTGGAGCAGATCTGTCGCTTGGAGGAGCTGTCGTTGGTGGCCGATTTGGTGTGGGGGGACTTTTTAGTCCCACATCTATGGGGTTTGGGGTTTTATAAACCATTTTATATGCAAAGGCCTGACTTATTAAACAAAGAAATGTGTGGGCTATATGTGCCACTTGAGCGCTGGTCAAGGTCTACCGTGATCTGACTTCTCCGAAAAATAGAGAATATTCTCTGCAGAATATGGAGAATCTAGAGCTTGTGGGCACGTACCAAGCCCAAATTTTTATGAAAATAATTACAAAAAATTCTGAGAAAATTGCAGAACTAAATTTTTTATTTTTTTTTTCAAAATTGTACCAGAGGTATAGATCGGGCTGTATGGTCTGATTTGTAAATTTTTTTTTTGCCTCAGATTGGACTTTCACCGAATATGGGTGATTTTATAGTCAATTTTAACTGAAACAACCTCCTAGACGCAATGGTGAGGTCAGATCTGCTCCAAGATGCCTTTATCGCACGCTGGTTCTTAGATCTGAGATGTGGACCTTCAAATCTTGCATCAAGATCTCTTCAAATCGACTGATCTAAATGCTCCAATGGCTCTGATACCATGTAAGAATTTGCTTATAGCAAATATTGAACCAAGGATCTAGAGGTTGAAGAAAAGCACAAGAGAGAAAATATGAATGCAAGGATGGATTGAATAGATCCAATGAATTAATGATATTGTGTAAATGATTACATAATAGGCCTCCTTATATAGGAAAGGCGATATGAGAGAATGATAAGGAGCTGATAAGCTATCTCCTATGCTAGGTGTAATCACATGTCCACCAAATGTGGATCATTCTCCAATATGCAATAAAGTATGTGCATTGGATTAGGATGATAATGTGATAAGAGCATGAAAGGTGGATCTCACACACAACGAGGTATGTGAAGACAACTATCACACCAAAAGTGGAATTTCTCCTACACCATGTGCTTAATAGATGTGCACACTCCTAGGTGTCTCAATCACAAATTACTATGCAATGCATTAACCTAAGTAAGATTAAGTAAAGTGTAATTAGGAATAATTAATTACACCAACACTTCTTAATGATGAAAAGAAACCTAAGGAAAGAGTCAATGTGGTAGACACACAAGAACCTACTACTACACAAGAACCAACCGATACAAAAAACAAACTAGAAGAAGAAGGTACATCCCTCACTAGAGTTGAACATTTGGGACACTCTAGTGATTCTGAGATAGACTCTCATGAATATGAATTCTATTTAGACTCTGAAGGCAACCTTGCTTGGGGAATTCATCTTGATTTCACACATGTTCTTGACTTTCCTAGAGATCCTACTGAGGAATCTAATGACTATGAATGGGGAGTCATTCCAGAACCAGAAGAAGAGGAACTCATAATAGAAAAACATATTGATTTTATTCACCAATACACACCTACAACTGATATGAGTCTCAAACTACATGACAAACCTCATGAAAATGATTCACTTATTACTAACGCAGGATCCAACGATGACGTTGAGATGCTTAACGAATTAAACATCTTGAGTAGTAATATCACCTTAGAATTCAAGAGTCAGATTAGAACTAATGATGACAACACTATATGTGTAAACACCATCAGACTGTCCTTGCCTTAGCTTACCATCCAACATCCATAACTCATTGACCAAACATCCAGAGACCCAAGCCATGATGTCCATACTTTCCAAACAAACTATGCCTTGGCATGCTACCTAAATGCGGTTGAACCTATGAAAACTTCCATCAGTGAACCAACCGTCAGCATGACAGAGTTAGATATAAAATATCTTAGTCAGAAAAGTAAAAAGAAAAAGAAAAAGAGCTCTTAGGGTGAAAACCACTATGTGGCAGTCTTAGAGCCAAAAATAGTAAAAATAAAAGACGTATATGCGGGTGAAAACCTCTCTGAGGTGTCCAAAGATGAGATATTTGATGTCCTTCCGAGTCATTTATAGGATAGATCACCAATTTTGATAGAAGCAACTCAATCTATCAATTTAGGCACAATAGAAGAACCTCAGTTGATTCATGTTGCACAATCCTTATCAGAAGAGGAGAAACAAGAATTCACTGAATTCTTAATGTAGAAGAAAATAAACTTTGCATGGAAATATTCAAACATGTTGGGATTAGATCCTAATCTGATTATGCATCATCTTTCTATAGCTCCAGGAGTTAAACCAATAAAGCAGAAGTTGCAAAAAATGCACCCTCATGTTGCACTTCTAGTCAAAGTTGAATCTGAGAAATTACTTAAGGCTAGATTCATCCAAGTAATAGACTTTGCTAAATAGATATCAAACATTATTCCAGTGTCAAAAGCAGATAAGTCTATTATAGTACACACAGATTTTAGAGATGTAAACAAAGCATGCCCAAAGGATGACTTTCCACTACCAAACATCGATATGATAGTAGATATGACTGCAAGATTTCAAATGTACTCTTTAATGGATGGTTTCTTTGGATATAACCAAATCAAGAATTCTCCAGAAGATCAAGAGAAAACAACTTTCACTTGTGCATGAGGTACTTTTTGCTGGAATGTAATGCCATTTGGCCTAAAAAATGTTGGTGCTACTTATCAAAGAGCTATGACATCTATCTTTCATGATATGATGCATAAAAACATGGAATACTATGTAGACAAAACATTGGATAAATCAATGAAGAGATCTAAACACCTATCTGACTCGGGTACAATACTGGACATAATGGAAAAATTTAGTCTTAGGCTAAATCCCAAGAAATGTGCCTTTGGTGTCACTTCAGGAAAGCTCCTAGGATACATTGTTTCAAAGAAGGGTATAGAAGTGGATCCAGAAAAGGTCAAAGCAATCATGGAGATGCAACCTCCTAAGAATATCAATCAAATGCACACTTTGCAAGGAAGGGAATAATCCATCAGATGCTTCATCTCTCAGTTAGTTGATATATCACAACCTTCCACTAAAACATTGCATAAAGGTGTGACTTAAAAATGGAGCAAGGAATGTGAAAAAAAATTCAACCACATTAAGAAATACTTGGAAAATCCACCAATTCTCATGCCTCCTATTCAGGGAAAGCCATTAAAATTTTATGTTTCTATAATAGATGCATCACTAGGGGCATTATTAGCACAACGTGATAAGAATAAATGAGAAAGAGCTATCTATTATATCAGTCTAATGTTTGTGGCTTATGAAAATAATTACTTTATGATAGAGATGTTAGGAATAGTCCCAAGAGATAATGGAGAGGGGGGGGGGGGGGGGGGGGGTGAATCAGTTATCTACAAGATTCAATTCTTTATCCAATTAAGTATAGAATAACATTAAGCACATACACAATAAGATAACACTTAACACAACACAATTTTGGTTACGAGGAAACCCAAATAGGTAAAAACCCCAGTGGGAATTAGCACCCACAATAAATTGCACTAGAGTATAATGATCCTTGTTAGAAGATCTTACAACCCTATTAGGAGTTGATCTTTACAATGCATGAAGTACAGTGACCTGGTCAGGGGTCAGACCCTATTAGGAGTCTTTTACAAATAACCTTGTTAAAGGTGAGGACACACTGTCCAGGTGCACACTGCTCAAATGGTGAAGGCTACAACCTTCTACATAATAGATATACACTATATCTGGATTTTGGTGAACTAGAAAGTAGACCTATTGTCTTGATCAGTTACAATGAATAGCATATACTCTCATCTTCTTCACATAGATCTTCAACTGACGATTGACTGTCTCAGTACATTCGCATCTTCTGCTCTATCTTCTCAATCACTCTTAGCAATCACAACTGACTGGCTATAAGTATCTTCCTCCAAATGATATAATCAAGTCGACCTATTTGAACCTTCTTGAAATCATATTAGAGAAACAATATAACTCTTCAATAACATATCCAATGGCTAAACCAAGCACACAACACAAATAGGACCACACAACTCAATATGAGTAGACGTGTTGCTTCACACAATCGGCTCCACCAAATTAATTGAAACTTTATTCTCATGCTAAAATATGTTATGCACTCTTAACCAAACATTCTTAACTCATTTCCAAATATGAAATTACACACGCATATCAAAATGATAGGTGCAACTACTAAAACAATATAAATACTGTCAGCTCCATCAAATAATCTTAGGAAACTATAACTGGCAAATCGAAACATCATAACTCAACTTTTACTACACAAATAATTTCATGTCCATAAACATAGCTCCACAAAAATGTCTACAACACAAATATAAATGCGCAAGGCTCCATCATAACCATATTGAGAATCTCATATAAAACTCTGTTTGTAACACTATCAGGAACACTACTGATACAACAACTACACAATTGTCTGCACTCAGAATCAACCTATGTGTCTATGATATCATGTTGATAACATATCTAAGAAACATATGCTCAAGGCTCTCTACATAAGACTTCAACACATGCTTCTTACCATATGTTGTCATCAATGACAAACATATAGTCAATACTAGCTTGCTGACAAATCTCCAAAAATCTCCCTCTTTGGCATTGATGGTTGTAATCACCCAAAAATGGTCATCTAGACTATTAGCCCCTTTTGATAAATCATCAATTGCTTATTCTTGATCAAATTCTAATTTTATCATTTATCCAATTTTATTCTATGGGCTAACCATCTTATCCTAAGTCTTTATTTAATTAAAAGGAATTTCCTCCTCTTTTATTAAATAAAAAAGTCCCCACTTTTCCTCTTATCCTAAGTTGCACAAATAAAGCATTATTCCTATTTTATAAAAAGGGAAAAAGGCCTTTTTGTCTCATATGGGGCACAAAAGTCAACTCTTATTTTCTCATTGGAGGAATCTTGTGCACATGGATTGTTCCTTCTTCAAGCTCTACCCTTGATTAAATCTTTTGCCTCTTAATCTCCATGGTCCATTCTTTCTCATTTCTTATAAAATGAGAGCTCTGTTCTCATTCTAGGATCCATCTTTTGAATACTAACCTTATGCTGCAGGATTGCTTGGAGACTTTGGAGCTTTTTGAAGACATTCTTGCATCCATCTTTCATTTTTTGCAACATAGCTTCATGTTTATGCTTTCCTAGATTAGCTTCATTTCTATGCTCTAGATTAGCTCACATAGATTAATTAGCTTGGATTGTAACACTTGCATCTTTCTTTTCATAGCTTAGCTTGCATTCTCATTTCTAGCATAGTTGCATTCCATTCTCATCTTGATTCTTGAGGATATTGGCATTCTTTCCCTTGTCTCCATTGAATCTCCCATTGCATGGTTTACTAGCAAGGTCATAGGCTTAATAGCTCTAGCTAAGAGAACTCTTAATATCCTTGCACTCCATGCCTAGGGAGCTCTAGGTCACTTTTCAAGGTTTCCCATTCATGGATTCCCTTGGAAGTAAAGACTTAGAGAAGTGCACATCTTAGTGTGTACATTTTTGGCGCCCACCGTGGGGCTCGACAGCTTCATTTTTTCCTTCTTTCTATGCATTTCCGCACTTTATTTTCATCATTTTTAGCTTGCTATTTTCAGCTCTTTATTTTTTTAAAGATTATCATGCGACAGTCTGCCAGTATCATGCGATACTTCATTCTATAGCTGTGTGATATTTTTCCAGTAAAAATATCGCACGTGTTGGATACAATTATCTGAAGGAGATTGTTGGATTAATTGTGTGTTGTCTTTGATGTCACACAAATGTCATATCATTTATTGAGCTCAGTCGATCAGCAAAGCAGTTCCCAGTATTTACCGAGCTCAGTTGGTCTGTAGGTAGTTTTTAGTATCTACCGAGATATTTCGGGCGTCAAAGAAAAATATGGCAGAAAATAGTGTTAACCGAGCTTCCATGGTTATCAAAGGAAAGTTAGTGTTTACTGAGTTCACTCGGTCTCCAAAGGATGTTATAGAATTCGTAGTGCTTACCGAGTTCTCTCGGTCACCAAAGGAAATCTCTTCGGATTAGTGTTTACTGAGCAAGGTCGGCCCAGTGAAGGAATTTGTTATTTTGAGAAATAAAGTTTGTTTATTCCAGCCGACTGTTGTAATGATTAGTAATGTTATTAGTGCCGACTTGACAATCAGAATGGTATATATAGAAGGTCAAGTTGTGAATTAAAAAGTGTGTGCAAGTGAAAAGAAGAAAAGTGTGAGCGAATTTTGAAGGATGATTAGATATCCTTGAAGAGTAGCAGAGAAATATTTGATTAGGAAGGATCTAGTGAAGCAAAACAGAGATCTGTAATCAGTAATTCAGTTGCATCATTATTCAGGTCACTTCATTGTTACTTTCTTACCATTGTAGCAGTGATTTCAAAATCTCCTAACCGAGTTGGTTTAACAACCATTTTTTAAATCCTCTAACAAGGTGACAGTTCTATTGAATTGTTTCAAGACCTCTTACAAGGCCACTCCTAATAGGGTGATTAAATCCTCTAACAAGGTCACACCTAACAGTGTGTTTTGTAACCTTTAACTGGGTTGGCTCCTAACAAGGCTCACTTCAGAAGAGTGAAAAATAGTAACTAGTTACATTGGTGGTTTTTCCCATATTGGGTTTCCATGTTAAATCTGGTGTCTCTTGTGTTCATGATACTTTCTTTATTCATGTATGTTAATCACTGATGAATGCTTAAGAATAGTTATAATTAATACTCACTGCAATAACCAAGTTTTTAGTATAACAACAGTAAATGATTTAATAAAACATCTAAGGGATCTGTGGCAATATTTTTGTGGTTAATTGATTCAACCCCCCTCTTAGTTACTCCATCTATATTTCCAACACACACGACCTCGCAGGTTTTGTCTCCCAGTCATACATTTTTCTGTCGCCCGAGCACAGTGAGAAGTGTCACCCATAAAGGAAATATTGCACTAGTATATTGAAAAGTATCATACGATTCTTCTGGTGACTGAACTGTCACCCAGGTCTGGCAGTGACTGGTTTTGATCATTTCTTTGCAAAGTTTGGTTTGATCATTTTGGTTTTCTGATTTGTTGTAGCTAGACAATGGTTTATTTGCAAATTTTACTTGCTTTTATTATGCTAACTCTTTGTGGGGCTAACAAGTTGTGCTTGTAAGTACCTCCATTGCTTTAAAAATTTGCTTAAAAAAAAAGATCACATGTCGAAGCTCTAAAGGCAAAAGGGCTACTAATTGTGTTTTGCAGGGCTGTCCAATGCCTAAAAACAAACAAGTGCTTGTTTATTACTTTCCTTTTAAGTGTGGCATATACTAGTTGTTTCATTTCTTAGGCACTTAAGATCTTGTTGTAGGAATCTTTTGGTGGTAGGAGAGTATGCTCTTCACCCTTGTGGTGAAACATAAATCTTGACCCATGTTTGGATTTTGAAAGCAAGAGGATAATTGAACTCTTTGTTTGGTGTGTTTGGGAGAGATTTTTGAGCTAGGAGATTATGCTCTTCACCCTTGAGGTGAACCAAAAATCTTGACACTCAAAAGTTAATCCACTCTTTGTTTAGCATTAGGATCCTTTAGTGGGCCTACTCTTGAGCAATCAAGAGGAATGACCCAAATGGGGACAAGCTTATTGCCGACTATTTTGACCCACTATAAACTCAAGGCTATCAAAGACACAAAACCTTGGTAGACGTAGTACTTGTCTTTGATTAATGTGAGTACTTGTGGGATTGTGACTATGAGGAAAATGTTGAGCAAGAATGCTTAAGGTACTCTTGTGGCCGCGAGGTCCGTTACTTGCCGCAAGGTAAGGAGTCCCTTCGAGGAGAAAGGGGGGTATTACGAATGGAATCCCTTACTAAGAACCATAGATAGAGGCCACCCTATTTTGCCGCTTAGCATCTTGGTGCAAAGATTGATCCTACCTAGATCACCCCAAGATTACTCACCATTTGTGTTCCTTTGGTTGTGTCATTGACACCTCCATGACAAAGCCAACATCTATTATGGGCAACCACTTTGTGTGAGGTGATGGGACATCAAGTGTGGGCCAAGTTGCTAAGTATTGAGCCTTTGTCCTTCTAGGCTAGTAAGTGCTTGAAGTGTTCTCATTGTGATCTACCCATGTAAACGTTCTCGAACATACAAACATCGCGGTAGTGCTCATAGAATTTTTCATTTTGATATCACAATTGCTTGTCTTGGAAAGGTTGCTTTTGCTCTTGCACAAGTGTTTGATGACATGTTCGATCACCTACTATTTGCAAACTTGCCTGAATATTGTTGTCACTGTGTTTGAAATCAACAAATTGCCCATTAGATTGCAAAATTGACAAAATCACCTTCAGAAGTAGAGACTTTTTACACTCACTAGTCAAGAGTCGTATGACACTGGAAACTAATCACACACTGTTTCAAGATTTATTGGGTGATATTTTGCTGCTAATTTTTCATCACCTTGCTTGCCTAGATTCTATTGCACAGGTTGCCTGGAAAGTATCACCCAACCTGTGTCAAAAATATCACCTAGTCAAATTCTATCACCCCAGTACTTTGCAAACTATCGCTCAGAATCCTTTTGCTGTCTCATTGCTGCCGAATTTGAAATTTAGTTTGTTGAGTGTCTTTTCCTATTCTTACTCGAACCTAGTCTATTATCTACATATTTAAGTTTGTTCTAGACTGAGAAAATGAGTTAAAACTATTAGATTTGAGCTTCTCAAATGCTACTTTTGATCACTTGTCACATTACAGTTACCTCTCTAGCTACTTGCTAATCGAGCTTCTTGCTCATATCTTGGCTTTAGTCAATTAATTGTTGTAAGTTCTTGAGCACTTTTGACCAGCCATCTTTATTGTTCTATCTTGACAAGTGATCTTCTTTGGCTTTGCTTATCTCAATATCTGAAAAACTTTGTCTCATTCTATTAGTCAACCAACATTCCTTTTTCATGCCGATTTCAACTCGGTCTCAATTTGAGCAAGGGAGTCACCCTCCATTCAACTATATGTAGTTACCCTCACCTACAAGATGCTCATGAGCACCAGTTAGCAATGATAGTTCTAGTCCTAACCAATCCGAGGATTCTAAAGTCACCCCATGGTACAAAGGAGGCTTCCTTTTTTCCGCATTCAAGACCTCCAAAAGCATAGATAGTGTCTCACTCACTCTAACTGAACAAGAAAAGTTCCATTGTTTGCAAGAACATTTTGAGCATAAGGACAACCAAGTGTGTTTAGACAAAATGGATGCTACTAGGTGCATGGCTATGAAGGGAATGTCTCAAGAACAACCTGAGATTAGTGGTTACGAATATAGACCCCCTCCTTTTGGTACTATTGAAAACTACGACAACAACACGCCACCAAGATCTCCTCCAAGATGGAATTTTGTTACTCCTTCTTCACCTCCTAGACCTCCTCCCTCTTAGTATGAGGAAGAAGCCAATGATGAGGTTTCTAGTGAAGATCTTATGAGATTTGAACAAGATGAAGCCTCCCAATGTATGGTGCTTAAAATTTTAGAGCGAAATGGAGATCAATACTTTCAATACATGACTTCTAGGGGATAAAAGCTCCCTCTTGGCTATGATGTACGCCAGATCATTCAAGAAAGAGTACCGACTAAATTGGAAATCCTTAGAGATGAATTGCAACAAACAAATCAACATCTTGCTCAACTTGCAATAGAAAAAGAACCTCTAAAGATTTCTTTCATAGAATCTATTTGTGCTCTTCCTTTTGATAGGGGTCTATACATGGTCCCATTTCCTAGGGATATTGAGGTTCCCAAATATGACAAGTATGATGGAAACGGTGACTCCGATGACCATGTGCATCACTTTTACACTCTTAGCATGGACTTCCTTCATGAAGACAAATTTCTTATGCGATTGTTCCCTAGAAGTTTAAGAGGACAAGCTCTAGAATGGTTTGCGAAGTTGACACCACCTCTTAAAACTTTTGATGAGTTGGCTAGGTGCTTCACCCAGCATTATTCATACAACATCCAATAACCTATCACCATGATAGATCTTAGTGCTCTAAAGCAAAATCAAGGTGAGCTATTTGCCACTTACTTACAACATTGGAGGTCATTTTATTCTCGATATCCTCGACAGCTACTCGAAAGGGAAAAGATTGACATTTTCGTCAATAGTCTTGTGCCAGAACTGTATTATGATCTAAGGAAACAACTGTTCTCCTCTTTCAATGACATGGTTGAAAGTGCATATTAGATTGAGGATGTGGCCATTAGAAAGGGGGATATTGTTATGAATAAAGATACTAGGGGCAATGGCAAGGACAAAAGAAAACCTTGGAATAAAAACAAGTATGTTGTTAATGATGGTGTTGTGGATGTACCAAAAGCCAAAGAGCCTTCTTTCAACCTCTCTAATGCTATATACATAGTGAAACAATAAGAGGCTACCAATGCTCACAGTGCTCCTAAGCCTCAGTATGTAGACAAGCCAAAGAAGCAATACCACTGACGGGTCTACACCAAGTTGGATGAACCATACGATGTGATTCTTAAGACTTTAGTTGCCAACAAGTATCTTACGCTTCCTGACAATTCTCATCCCTATGACCCACTGGTTAAGCCTGATTGGTGGAGAGAAGATCATTTTTCCCATTATCACAGAAATAAGGGACACAAGACAAACAATTGTTTTAAGCTTAAAGACGCCAGTCAAGATCTTATTGATGGAGGCACGGTTCTCATAGATGGCTTAGTTAAAAATTTTGATCACAAAGCTTTCAAAACTCCTCTACCTGAGTATGAGAAAGCAGAATCCTCTCAAGCCAATAAGAAGAATCATGATGTGAAGATCAACTATACATATACTCCCGACTTGCCTGTGATCAACATGGTAGAGCCCATTGAGAGTATTCTTATGATGAGATCTCAAGATGATATTGATGCCAATCATGGTATGCCAAAGTTGGTCTTGTGAACACTAGATGATTCATCTTCTCGAAGTGAGACACTAAATGCTGTTACTAGGGGCAAGCCAAAATTGTCCTTAAAACTGCACATGATCCCAAGCAAGCATCTTCTTCCAAACAAGTGGTTCCTTCAGTTTTGTCTAGCAATGACCTTGTGCACCAATTACAATGGACACCCACTCAGATATCCATTTTTGAGTTGCTTGAGCTATCCCCTTTGCACAAAGAGATCCTTGAGAAAGCTCTTCGTACAACAAATGTTCCCAATGATATTGATCTAGATCAATTCCAAGCTATGGTCAACCACATCACGTCTCCCCACTACCTATCCTTTTCTACAAAAGATGACACATCTCTTAGTCACCCTCATAATCTATCTTTACACATTGAAGTTCTAGTCTACCATACCCAAGTCCCCCGAGTCCTGATAGACAATGGTGCTGGGTTAAATATTGTTTCTTTCCATGTGGTGCAACAATTGGGATTGTCTAAATTGGCCATAGATCCTAGGTGAAGGATTACCATAAAAGAATATGATTAAGTGGAAAGATCTTCCAAAGGTCTTGTTGTGCTACCTGTTTGAGTGGGCCCTGTCATGAAAGATGTTGTTTTCCAAGTGTTGGACATCCCACTTGCATATAACATTCTTCTGGGTCGACCTTGGATCCATGAAATGCAAGCTATCCC
The DNA here is from genome assembly GCA_027943335.1 of Chamaecyparis obtusa. Classification (NCBI taxonomy): domain Eukaryota; kingdom Viridiplantae; phylum Streptophyta; class Pinopsida; order Cupressales; family Cupressaceae; genus Chamaecyparis; species Chamaecyparis obtusa. The sequence continues at coordinate 51,410 of BSBK01003581.1, forward strand.
TTCCACCTATCATTAGTGTGTCAAGTTTCTACATAATGGAGCTGAGATTGTGATTCTTGGGGATAATGCTATCACTATCAATACTCTAACTACTGCTGAGACATTTGTTCCTCACAACAAACCTTCTCATGATCATAATGTGTCCCTTATTGCTGCTGAGAAAAAATTAAAGATGATGAGTATTGGTATGGGGGAATATACATTGGACTCTATTGCTGCTATGCTTGCTTCTCCTAAGTCCTATGGTAGACCTTTAGACAAGACAAAGTCTTCCGCTTCTACCATGATAGTTTTTGGTACATTTGTTCAATCATCCATACCCTTAGAGGCTAAAAAAGAAGAACAAGCTGTTAGGGAGTGGATTTATAGAGAAGAAGAAGACATTATGACAGTTGCTACTCCCATTTCTCCTAAACACTATGGTAAAGGCTATAAATTTCTGTAGCAAATGGGCTATCAAGGTCATGGACCTTTAAATTAACAATGGGCATGCTCTATTTGAACCTTTGAGTCATACTGATGGCCGGCCTTCTAAGGATACCACAGGTCTAGGATATGGTGTTGACAATGACATCCTTGAATGTTCTATAAATACTCCTGTGCTTAGTGACTTAGATACAGACATCAAGGAATCACCACTATGCACTATGGCCCAAATGGAAGACTATCTTCCTTCTACTTCAATTCTTTAGGGAGGAGAATGCATGCCTACTGATGATATAACTGAAGTCTCCACATCTAGAAATTTTGTTCCTAATGAGTCGTTGAGCTTTGATAGACATCGTAGAAATATTGCACGATTGATGGAAAGAGGAGATCTCACATATAATGATATGAGCACCTCTACTTCTAGGTGTCCTAAGCCTTCTTGGTGCAAACATCCCATCAGAAGTTCCACAACCGATTCAAATGAGTATGAATGGGACACTCTCTCAGATGGATCTTCCATAGTAGATATGGATGTTGATGTGATTCATACCTATAGTGACCAACCCAACATAGTTGATGAGTCTCACGTAGGGTCTGATGAGTTCAATCCACATATTGCTTTAATGGACCACACTGGTCCTTCCAAGACAAATTTAGATCTTGATACTTTTGGAGCCTACCCTATAGGCTCGACTTCTCTTGTCACCAGAGATGATACCCCCCACATCAATAACCTTGAACCTGTCATTTCGCTTTCCCTCATACACTCAGATCTCATAGATTGGTCTGCCTAAGATCAAAGACCTATATTGCCTTCCTTTCAAAATGACTATGAGATCGCCTACTACCTCAATGCCATTGAACCTGTTACTTCTTCCACCAGTGAACCAGCAACAAACATGACCGAATCAGATATCAAGTACCTCAGTCATAAAATTAAAAGAAAAAATCAATGGTCGGATGGTGAAAACCACATTGTGGTAGTATCCGAACCTCAAAATAGTAAAAATAAAGACATATCTAAGGGTGAAAACCTTGCTAAGGCACCTGAGGATGAGGTACTTGGTAGTCTGTCGAGCTATTTTCAAGAAAGGTCTTCATTTCTAATAGAACCTACACAACCCATCAACTTAGGGACATACAAATCTCCTAAAATCATACACGTGGCTCAGTCCCTCTCAACAGAAGAAAAAGAACAATTTGCTACATTCTTTCAAGAGAAAAAGATCAATTTTACATGGACATACTCAGACATGCCGAGTTTAGACACTGAGCTTATTATGCATCATCTCTCTATTGCTCCAGAGGTAAAACCTGTCAAACAAAAACTAAGAAAGATGCATCCCCATGTGGCATTACTAGTTAAGGCTGAACTTGAGAAGCTCCTAAAAGCCAATTTCATCAGATCTATTGATTACACTGAGTGGATTTCTAACATTGTCCCTATTTCCAAACATGACAAGTCCATTCGTGTATGCACTGATTTTAGAGACCTGAATAAAGCATGCCCTAAGGATGATTTTCCACTTCCAAACATCGAAATGATAGTGGACATGACGACGGGCTATGAAATGTATTCCCTTATGGATGGCTTCTCCGGATATAACCAGATCAAGATTACCCTTGAGGACCAAGAGAAGATAGCTTTCGCATGTGCATGGGGTACCTTTTGCTGGAATGTCATGCCGTTCGGGCTTAAAAATGCTGGTACAACCTATCAAAGAGCCATGACTACCATCTTTCATGATATGATGCACAAAAACATGGAGGACTATGTTGATGACACGCTTGCCAAATCACAACAAAGAAGCACTCATTTGTCTGATTTGAGTTTGATATTAGACTGCATGGAATGATTCCAACTCAGATTAAATCCTAAAAAATGTTCTTTTGGTGTCACTTCTGGGAAACTGCTAGGATACATCATATCAGCAAAAGGAATAGAAGTAGACCCATAAAAGGTGCAAGCTATCATGGAGATACCACCTCCTCATAACATCAAACAATTAAGGAGTCTTCAAGGCCATCTCCAATCTATCAGGTGGTTCATTTCTCAGTTAGCTGACAGAGCTCAACCATTCAATCAGAATTTGCATAAAGGAGCTACTTGTATATGGAATGAGGAGTGTCAAAAGAACCTGGACCAGCTCAAGGATTACCTAGCACGACCTCCTATTCTTATGCCACCTATCCAAGGGAAAGCCTTGATATTATACATTTTTGCTACAACAAATTCCTTAGGGGCTCTCCTTGCACAACATGATGATAAGGGAAAAGAATGAGCTATCTATTATATCAGTTGCACTCTGGTTGCTTATGAACTCAATTACACTAGTATTGAAAAGGCTTGTTTAGCTGTGGTGTTTGCATCTCAAAAAATTAGACATTACATGATTGCACATACTACATAGCTGGTTGCCAAAATTGATCCTTTAAAATATCTCCTAAGTAAAGTTGCGCTTACCGGATGACTTGCTAAGTGGATGTTGATTCTTTCAGAATTTGACATTCAGTATGTTGAGAGGAAAGCTATTAAAGGGCAAGAAATTATGGATCAATTGGTTGAGTTTCCCATGATTGATAATGCTCCTCTCCAGATAGATTTCCCAGATGCCTCAATCATGAATATCATAGGGCGTACATGGAAAATGTTTTTTGATGGTTCTCATACATAGAATGGTGCTAGTGCTAGAATCCTATTTGTTACCCCTCACGGATACACCATTCTTAAATCCTATAAACTTCTCTTTCCATGCACCAATAACATAGCTAAATATGAAGCCTTGTTGAATGGTGTTAAGCTTGCCCTTGAATGGAGGATTTCTGAGTTGCATATTTTGGAGATTCTCAACTTGTCATAAACCAAGTAAATGATGATTACCAAACAAAGGATGACAAGCTGATTCCCTACAAGAGATGATAGACTCACTCAAGAATTATTTCACCTCTATTTCATTTCAACAAATTCCTAGAGATGAGAACAAGGCTACTGACGCCATGGCTACTTTGGCATCCATTCTGTAACTGGAAGAGCATGAATCATGCTTTGAGTTCCTGGTGGAAGAATTACGCTATCCTACCTATAATTCCCCTAATGAATATGTCATTTACACTGTGGTCAGTCACGACTCCTCCCGCTATACCACCATCTTTTCCTATCTCCACGATCAAGTTATCCCTAAAAATCTAACGTGTAATGAGAAGCACCAGCTCATCCATAATGCCTCACACTGTACCCTCATCTCTGGTGACTTGTATAGGAAGATTTTAGATGGAACTCTCCTTAGGTGTCTAGAAATAGATGAGTCAAAAAAGGTGCTAGTTGAAGTTCATGATGACATATGTGGGTCACACTCTAACGCTCTTGTGCTTGCTCAAAAATTGCTTAGGGCTGGCTACTATTGGCCTATTATGCAAGCTGATACTATTCAATATGCCAAGTCCTACAAAAAATGTTAACTACATGGGAATCTCAATCATGCTCCTAGATGTGAGCTCATTCCCTCTGTTACTTACTGGCCATTTTAGCAATGGGCCTTTGACTTGGTAGACAAGATTTGTCCTAGTTCTTTGACTGGGCATAAGTTCATCATTATAGCTACTGAATATTTTACCAAATGGGTTGAAGCTGTCCCACTGTCTGTAGCTACTGGCAAACATGTTGCCCTGTTTATTTTGAATCACATCATTTGCCGCTATGGTATTCCTTCCTCCATAGTCACAGATAATGGTGGCCAATTTAAGAAAAAAGACCTGAAGCACTTGTGCAAAAATTTCAAAATCAAACAACATTAGTCTTCTATTTACTACCCTCAAGGGAATGGCCAAGCTAAGGCCTCAAACAAGACATTATTGAAAATCCTCCACAGAACCATACACAAATCAGGCAAGGATTAGCATTTGCAGATCAATCTTGCGCTATGGGCTTACAAAACTTCTATTCACACTCCTACAGGTGCAACACCTTTTTCCTTGGTCTATGGTTCTGAGGCTATCTTACCATTAGAGGTTTAAATACCTTCACTAAGAGTCTCTCTCCATGGTTTGATTACCACTAAAGACCAAAGGGCCATGAGAGTGCATGAGCTTACGACATTGGAAGAATGCCACATGACTGCTTTTGATCACATGCGCACTTATCAGAAGAGAATGTCTACTACTTACAATAAGAAAGTTCATCCTAGAGAGTTCCAAGTGGGTGAGCTAGTTCTCAGAGAAAATCCCAAAAACTAGCAAAATCAAGAGCAAAAAGGAAAGTTTGAGCCAAATTGGTTAGGGCCTTACATTATCATAGCGACATTTGGGTCTAGGGCCTATCAACTATCTACACCTGAGGGAGAAGAGCTTGTTGAGCCTATCAATGTTCTACATCTGAAAAAGTTCTATGCCTAAGGTTCTTGAGCACTTTGTACATATTCTTTATGATGCTGAAAAAATCTAAAAAAAAAATTCATATATGATGCTGAAAAAATCCTAAAAAGCATATAAGGTCCTGAAAAAATATAAAAAAATATAAAAAAATTCAAAAAATAAAAAAGAAAAAGAAAAAATAAAAAAATATAGAAAAAAGTGCCTTGGTGAAAACCTGAAAACAGGCGCCTTGGTAGCAAAAATATAAAAAAATTGAAAAAAAGTCCTGAAAAAATCTACCAAGTGGTGAAAACTTGGAAACAAGCACTGCTTGAGACCCTTGCACCTATGTCTATCAGTCTTGCATGGCGCTCATTTGCTCCACTTCTCGCTTTGCCTCTCCTGGCCTAGAATTGACTCATGTCTTAGTCTAGGGGGCACATGTTGTTTTAGCTCATCTTGGGTCTCTTTCTGCGTTAGGGTTTCTCAGGCCACTTGGTTCAAACAGTGTTTCTCAACACTCCCCAAACTATATTTTTCAACACTACCCTACCGTCAAGTGTTTTTCAACACTTATCAGATGTTTACCCACAATCTAGAATGAGGTGATATTTCCACCGGTAGAGGTGATACTCAAAGATTGACTCTATGACCTACACACACGCACTTAAAACACTTGACTTGCTAAGACTTGTTTGACTTTCTTTCTTTATGTGCTATCTATGATGCTTTCTTTGCTGAGTGTTCTCCCCCTAATGGTTTTCGATGATGCATAGCTAGAAGATTGGGGGCATGAGGACATGTTTTATTTCTTTCTCTTCTTGTGGGTATATTTTGTTGGTCTTAACTATCATTAGCATTTATGCTTGTTCTACTTGACATTAGGACTTACAAGGTATTATCCTTGACTATTTTTGTGAGTGCATGCTTATAGACATCTTGACTTTCTTATGTCTCAGTGCGAGCATAATCTTGCTATATTAAACTTAGGGAATCTCACTGCACTGGTCATCTTGACCTACATGTCTTTGATGCCTAGGTGGGGTTCCCACATTTCATTTGATATCGATCATATTCATATACCCATAGTTATACTAGTGTGTATTGTATGATCTTGCGATGCTACCAACGCTCGATGATGAATATTAGAGACTAATAGCTTTGTGACCTTGCAAGTAAACCATTTTTTATAGTAGCTTGCATTCTTAGGTTCATGTTAGTTATTTTTGCATCTTGCACTTGGAGAGAGCTCTCCTTTTATCTTTCATGGACCTGACGGTCAACTGCGCTCACCTTTTCTTCTTCTCGACCATGTCTTTCTGCTCCTTGTCTTTTTCATCACATCCTATTCCTGTCATCGCAAGGGGTTAATCTTACCATCATATCTATATCATCAAAAAGATCATTTTCAAAAACATGAGTCTATATCATAAACATGAGAACTAAACATACATCTATGAGAGAGAATATATATGAGCATACATCATACATTATGAGCAATATGACAAGACAATATAAAAATTGAAACATCCATAACAAGTGGGACAAATACACAAGCTATATCGCAAATCCAGTAATCTCATATATATATAAATGTCATGATACAATGTGGGATCCAAAAATCTGGATAAAGTCCTAGGATATGTCTCTATACATCTATCCTAAACCTAAACCTAGGACTCGCTAGCACCATCATGTGGAGCTGGTGGTGGTGGAGGTGGTGCTACCGCTCTATCTAGGACCATGTCAGATCTCCCAACTATCATAGAGTAGGGTGGTGCTCTCTGTCCCTCCGGTATGGCCTGAATATACAAACCATGGTAATAGGCCACTTGTGTTGCCTCTCTCCATAGCTCCAAAGCCTTTGCCTTGCTTACCTCTCTTGTCGATCTATCTCAGCCCGTGCATCTGCTAACTGGTAGTCTCACATGGCCACAATGATCTTGAGTTGCTACACCTCAGCCTCTAAGGCCTGTACTCTAGCTCTCAGATCCTCTCCTCCCCCTATAGGCTGATCCTGCCCTGCATCCACCCTACGACAAATAGATCTCACCGCATCCTCCTCCTCAGGGTTCACTGACCTATGTCTCCATGTCCACCACTGACCACTTGACCTAGAACCCTATCCTCTCTCTCCACCCCTCCCTCTCTTGTCTCCCCTGTCATCACCATCATCCCCGTCATCTTCGTCTCCACCCTATGCCTATGGGTCTGCATCTGGCATAGTAAACCTAGGGAAAGGACATCTCTGTCGCTCTTCCTTGTAGGCTACATCTGCACCTGCATTTGCTATCTTTGTGAGGTATTCCCATGGCTCCCTCCATATCCCAGTTGTCTCTTGTACTACCTGCTGGTAGTCCAGCATCGGTAGCCATCCATGCCCCTCCTCGTCTCGAGACCTAGCATAGGTGGTGGTCTCTGTGGATACCCTCTGCTATCGATCAAACTATCTCCAAACATGACTGATGATAAATCTCTCCACAACCTCAACATGGTGGCCTACTAGTGGCCAGCTGCATAACAAGTATCCTAGCTCATGATCTCTGTCGCTCCACTGCTCGCAAGCCCTGTACGGTCTCCACTCAAAAGCGGTCAGCTCATCAAAGAGTCTCTTGTAAAATGTCAAGTCACTGCTATGGGCATAAGATATGAATCCCATATATCTAAAAATGTAGGGGTGCCTCTGCTCCCTCAGCTGTACATGTGGTGCACTACGACAATGTGCTCCCATGCCCATATCTGAGCCAGAATGGCTCCACATGCCCATGTCCTACCATCTCTGTAAACAATCTCATGGAGCTCATGATACATATCAACCAATATGGATGAGCCCCATGCTAACTGCCATGGATGTGCAACTAGATCTACCACTAACCTGCCCCATCCTAGTGGAAACCCCTTCTGACTCCTATCAGTGATAAGGTCCTGTGCAACAATAGAACAAACAATGCAAGGCACTGGGAAGTCCTTGCCATACTCCTCCATCAGCTGCTCCTAGCTGAGGTGTTTTTTGATAATGGTAACATTCTGGAATAGGTCCTAGATGGCCTGCTATCCCCCAGTCGGATCTTGATCATAATATACCTATGCCAACATAAAATCATGTCAGTTTCTTATCATATGGAAACTTTACATCTCTAAATATTTAGAAACATGATTATACTCACCAGATCTCCATGGCTCGGCACTTGTAGGATCTGATAGACATCCTCTAAGGTGATGGTCACCTCTCTAGTAGGTAGATGGAAGGTGTTGTGCTCGTTGTGCCACCTCTCAGCTAGAGCAGTCAACAACCCATGATTTGCCCGAATATGGGGCATATCAAGGAGGAACCCAAAACCCATGCTAACCAAATCATCCTTCCTGGGATCATCCAAATCCCTCATGCACCATAGCCCAGTCACTCATGGCACTCTAATCAGCAATGCCAAGAAAGCCTCCTGCAAGCCATAAACCAATCTAGATGTCAAAACATATCATGATGGATGATCAAAATCAGTACAAGGAAACTTAAACGCAAAAATTGTCTAGACCCATGTCATATTGCTCAAAATTTAAACATGTGATATTTCTTATTAACTAGTGCGACACTATTTTTTTGGAAAGTATCATGTGATACTTTCTTCAACAGTAGTGTGATAATCTTTTCCCATGTGATAGTTTGCTAAGGATCGCAGGATGTTTCATCCAGTCTCATACGACACTGGATTGAATAGCCAGGCGATACTTTTTGGTCCCGCGAACTATTGCATGATAGAGATTCTCAAAGTGTGCGATACTTTTTAAGTATCATGTGAACTTTTGCACCAAGAAAATTTGAATTTTTTCAAAAACATTAAAAACATGTTTAAAATGTACTAAATGCTTATTAATGACTCAAAAAAGCAAAGTTTTTCTGAAAACCTATCGCGACACCATAATGAGGAGGTCGGTTGTGCAACCGACCGCACTCGAATTGATGATGGTGAACCAAAACTGCTGCTTGCTGGGCCATTTTCTCTCTCTAAGCTCTTAAGATTCTCAAAATCACAAAAGACAAATGAATTTGAAAATGACTTTTTACCCCTTATATAGCATTTTGACTTTTTGACCAATTTTCAAAACATCTAAGAATTTCATGAAAATTGCACCCCTAGCTAATTTCAATGTCTTGGATCTATTTTCAAGATCAAAATCAAAATCTGAGTTCATCTTGATAGTCAAAATCACATTTTAAAATTTTCCCTTCTTCTACGCAGTTGGCTGACCATTTGAGGCCTGATCCTTCGATCTTTGTTGGGGCATCTTCATTTCTTCATCCCCATCTCTTTCAACCTTCTAGTCTTTTCATTAATTTTCATTCACTTCATCTCTTTGAGGTTTGACTTCATCCTAATCCCATATCATTCTTAGTCAAACCTAGTCAAACTGGGGCATATCTTCACTGCTTGATGGTTATCCTATCATTCTTCATCTCTTCGATTATGATTTCTAGTGATTTGATCATGTTTCTCTTGCTTCTACCTTCCCTCTACCTAATTTTGATTTCGATCTCGAGGGGGCAAACACATCATATCCTATTGGTTATTCTCTAGAGCATATGCTTGACCATTCCATTTGCTCTGATCGATCTATCTTTGCGCTTGACATGTTAGTTCTCATCTCGAGTCCTGATACCGTCCATCTCTTTCCTAAGTGTTCAGTAATGTCACTACCAGGCTGACCATGCAGGATTTTCTATCTCTCTACACTTCATTCTTTGGAGTTAGATCTTTATCTATTTGCCTTCTTGGCTGATCTATTCTTTGACGTAATGTGTTCTTAGATCGATCACACATTAGTCAAAGAGGGGCAAATGTAATCACCCAAAAATGGTCATCTAGACTATTAGTCCCTTTTGCTAAATCATCAATTGCTTATTCTTGATCAAATCCTAATTTTATCATTTATCTGATTTTATTCTATGGGCTAACCATCTTATCCTAAATCTTTATTTAATTAAAAGGAATTTCCTCCTCTTTTATTAAATAAAAAAGTCCCCACTTTTCCTCTTATCCTAAGTTGCACAAATAAAGCATTATTCCTATTTTATAAAAAGGGAAAAAGGCCTTTTTGTCTCATATGGGGCACAAAAGTCAACTCTTATTTTCTCATTGGAGGAATCTTGTGCACATGGATTGTTCCTTCTTCAAGCTCCACCCTTGATTAAATCTTTTGCCTCTTAATCTCCATGGTCCATTCTTTCTCATTTCTTATAAAATGAGAGCTCTCTTCTCATTCTAAGATCCATCTTTTGAATACTAACCTTATGCTACAGGATTTCTTGGAGACTTTGGAGCTTTTTGAAGACATTCTTGCATCCATCTTTCATTTCTTGTATCATAGCTTCATGTTTATGCTTTCCTAGATTAGCTTCATTTCTATGCTCTAGATTAGCTCACATAGATTAATTAGCTTGGATTGTAACACTTGCATCTTTCTTTTCATAGGTTAGCTTGTATTCTCATTTCTAGCATAGTTGCATTCCATTCTCATCTTGATTCTTGAGGATATTGGCATTCTTTCCCTTGTCTCCATTGAATCTCCCATTGCATGGTTTGCTAGCAAGGTCATAGGCTTAATAGCTCTACCTGAGAGCACTCTTAATATCCTTGCACTCCATGCCTAGGGAGCTCTAGGTCTCCTTTCAAGGTTTCCCATTCATGGATTCCCTTGGAAGTAAAGACTTAGATAAGTGCACATCTTAGTGTGTACAATGGCAACATATGGAATGAAAAACACCACCAATCCAAACGTACAATTATTTTATAACATTCTCCATTTCCTCAACAAAACTCCCCCAAGAATGAATCCTCCATCTACTATTGAATGCTCTGAGTATCAACTACTACATCTTACTATATACTCCCCCTTTATAGATTAAGACAACTATTTTGTTTTTCATGACTATATACTCCCCCTTTGACATCAATGGAAAAGGGCACCAAAATCAAATAAGCACAGGTACTACTCCTAAAGTAGAGTAGTTAACCATTCATTAGTCATTGAGGATTGATGCAATACTACAAACTCTAATAAGATCCAGGGAAGGGAATTACTCCCAGCTTCTCCCTGAGATACTCAAATGTATCCTTCGGTAAAGGCTTTGTGAAAATGTATGCTAACTATTCTTTTGTGCTCACATAATCCAATTTTACTTCTTTCTCTACAACTTTCTCTCTTAGGAAGTGATATTTTATCTCAATGTGTTTTGTCTTTGCATGCATCACATGGTTCTTTAACATATTGATAGTGCTAGTGTTGTCACAATGAATAACAATAGGGTAATCAATCTAAATTCCAAAATCCTTTATCATTTGCTTGATCCACACAATTGTAGAATAATTTAATGATGTTGCTACATACTTTTCTTCTATTGTGGACTGAGAAATACAATTCTACTTCTTGCTTTTCCAAGTAACAAGTCTATCTCCAAGAAATACTGCTCCTCCTGAGGTACTCTTCCTATCATCAACGCAACCTGCCTAATTTGCATCTATATACACATGAAGTTTTACATTCTTCGAATTAGGATACCATAAACCATAGTCTATAGTTCCTTTCAAATATCTAAATATCCTCTTTACTACCATAAGATGACTTTGTTTAGGTTCTACTGCAAATCTTCCAACAATACCAACTGCATTATAAATATCTAGTCTAGATTGAGTAAGATATATGAGTTTACCAATCATAAACTTATATAGGGTCTTGTCTACTATTGTTGAATAATCTTCTTTTGAAAGCTTGCTTCTTGTTATCATAGGGGTACTTGCTTGCAATCATCCATCTTGAACTTCTTCAATATCTCTTTCACATACTTAGATTGATTAATGAAAACACCTTTGCCTATTTGCTGCACATTCAGTCCCAAGAAGTACTTGATAGGTCCAATCATGCTCATTTCAAATTTTCTTTGCATCTCTTTAGCAAATTTTTCACTAAGCTTGTCATTACCACCAAAAATAATGTCATCAACAAAAATAGCAACTAGTAATAATCCTTCAGGTGTCTCTCTTATGAATAAGTTACAATTTGCTGCTCCTTTCTTGAATCCAATCTTTTTCAAGTAACCATATAGTCTTTCATACCATGCTCTAGGGGTTTGCTTAAGTCCATAAAGGGCTTTCTTCAGTCTGCATACCATATCTAGTTTGTTTGATAAAGTAAATCCTTCAGGCTACTCTATGTAGACTTCTTCCTTCAACTCTCCATTCAAGAATGCTAACTTGACATCCATCTGATATACTTTAAAGTTTTTGAATGTTTCATAGGCTATAAATAACTTAATGCCTTCCAATCCTCTTACAGGGGCAAATGTATCAGAATAATCAATTCCTTCTCTCTGTGCATATCCTTTACATACTAGTCTTTCTTTGTTTCTTATTACTGTACCATCTTCATTCATCTTGTTTTTGAATATCCACTTGGTTCCAATCACATTCTTATCACTAGGTCTAGGGACCAATTCCCATGTATCATTCTTAACTATCTGGTCTAGCTCTTCTTTCATTACTTCATGCCAATCTAAATCATTACATGCATCTTTAACACTTAAGGGTTCAATTTGTGAAAGTAAACATACCGCTTCATCAACTGTTGAATTTTTTACCTTTAATCTTGTCATGACTTTGATGTTCTGATCTCCAATGATATCTTCTTTTGAATGGTATCTAGATGTGAATTTTGGAACATTAGGTGTGACTCTCTCATCTATCTTATGTGATTCTTCTTCACTTGTTTCAGGATCATTGAATAATACATCAATGATGTCAAACATTTCTTCAACAACTGTTTCTCTACTGATAGGACTAGGTTCTTCTTCAATCATAGATGCATAATCATGATATCTCTCTTGAATCATAAAATTTTCATCAATCTTTACATGAGTACTTTCAATGATCTTCTTTAATCTTAAGTTAAAACATCTATAGGCTTTTCTTTTAGTAGAGTAACTAAGAAAAAATACCTTCATCGCTTCTTGCATCAAACTTGCCAATAGCTTCATCTCTCTTGATGTAACACTTGCTTCCAAAGATTCTAAAGTATTTTACTATAGGTACATTCCCAAACCATAGCTCATAAGGTATCTTGTCTGCACTTGGCCTTAATTGAATTCTATTGATAGTATAGACTACAGTATTGACTACATCTCTCCAATAGGTGCGTGCAACTTTTCCTTCAATCATGATAGTGTGCGCTGTGTCAAGTATGATCCTATTTCTTCTTTCTGCAATTCCATTTTGCTAAGGGGTTCTAGGTGCACTTAGCTATCTCTTTATCCCATGTTCTTCGCAATACTCATAAAATCTATTTTAGGTGAATTATCCTCCTCTATCTGATCTCAGACATTTAATCTTTAATTCAGACTCATTTTCAACTTTAGCTTTGAATATCTTGAACTTCTCAAATGCTTCAGATTTATCTTTTAAGAATGCAACCGACATCATTCTAGAATAATCATCAACAAACAAAATAAAGTACCTTTCACCATAGTATGATCTTGTTTGAGTTGGTCCACATAAGTCTTTATGCACTAGATCCAATTTGTTCTCTGCCAAATTATGTTTGCTTCTGAATGAATTCCTCACATATTTTCCCATCACACATTCCCTGCATATTGTATCAACTAGTTTTTCAATGCTAGGAAGGTCTCTTATTGCCTTTACATTGCTTACTTTACTATATTGTCAAAATTGATGTGACATAGTCTTTTGTGCCATAACCAACTGTCATCTACTTTAGCAACAAAACAACCTGCTTCTTAATTAAGCTGAAAAACATTACCTTTTATCTTTGAAGCTGATGCAATCATTACTCCTTTTTTATTAATGATGCACTTATTGTTTTTAAATTCCAACTGATATCCTTTGTCAAGTAACTGTCCAACACTTAGTAGGTTATGCTGCAAACCATCAACATATATTACATCATCAGTGTTATTCTTTCCATCCAAGGTGATAGCTCCTCTACCTATGATAGGTTTAGGAGTGTTGTCTCCAAATCTAACCATGACGCCTTTGTACTTATCTAGATGTAAAAATCCATCTTTGTCTCCTATCATGTGATGTGAACAACCACTGTCAATGATCCAGTCTCTTCTGATGTTTGCTTGTGAAATTAATGCTAACTCTTGTACTTTCTTTTCATCTTCAATATCCATTTCATCAAACATTTTCTCCATATCTTCAATAGAAATGAATCCAATTTCATCTTCTATTGAATCTTCATCTGATACTCCATCTCTAGCATAGTAACATTCTTTTGTATACGTAGGCTTGTAATTAGTTTTGAACTTCTTGACTCTTGTAGGACACTTAGATGCAAAGTGACTAATCTTGTTACATGAAAAACATTTGAATGGTAATTGACCTTCATATTTTCCTTTTCCTTTTCTTTCTTTCTTAGCAATCATAGCAATGAAATCATCTAGTTCTTTATCCTCATCATCATCATCAAAGTTACCAGAAGTGTTCAAGGATTTCTTACCATGGACTGAAGCTTTGAAGGTTGTTTCACTTTTAGGCTCTGTCTTCAAACTTGATATCTCGAATGCTAAAATCTTGCTAATTAAGGTCTCTCTTCTGAAGTCTTTTGAAAACTGCATAGTCTCATCTAGGATGTTTATCTTGCTCTCATATTTTGCTGTCAGAGTAGTCATCAACTTATCCATTATGTCTTCTTCCAAAATTTCTCCACCATTATTTCTGATTCTTGCAACTGCTTCATTAATTCTTTGATTTTAGGCTCTGATGTTCTCTTCAGGTAGCATCTCCAATGTATTATACTTTTTCTTCCATATCTTTCTGCGTACATTCTTGGCTTGGATGTCTCCTTCAAACATGTCTTCTAGATACTTCCATATCTTGTAGGCTTTATCTACTTTCTTGATCTCTGATAACTCACTGTCAGACAAGGTGCTAATAAGGGCTTCTTTGGAAATTGCATTTTGAGTGAACATTTCCTTTTTCTTAATAGTTGCATCATCTTTTGCAAGATCTGATAGAGAGGGAATCTGAACTTCTCTAGTAGCTACTTCAAAAATCTCAAAACCAATGCACTGCAAATGTGTTGTCATTTTGTTCTTCCAGTCTAGATAATTCTCTCCATCAAACTTAGGACTTTCTTTTCTAAAGAAAGCCATCCGATCAACCTCAAGCTATTAAAATTTTCCTTTGAGGTACTTGGCTCTGATACCAATTCTTAGGAATAGTCCCAAGAGATAATTGAGAGGGGGGGGGGTGTGAATCGGTTATCTACAAGATTCAATTCTTTATCCAATTAAGTATAGAATAACATTAAGCACATACACAATAAGGTAACACTTAACACAACACCATAATTTTGGTTACGGGGAAACCCAAATAGGTAAAAACCCCGGTGGGAATTAGCACCCACTATAAACTGCACAAGAGTATAATGATCCATGTTGAAGATCTTACAACCCTATTAGGAGTTGATCTTTACAATGAATGAAGTACAGTGACCTGGTCAAGGGTTAGACCCTGTTAGGAGTCTTTTACAAATAACCTTGTTAAAGGTGAGGACACACTATTCAGGAGCACACTGCTCAAATGGTGAAGGCTGCAACCTTCTGCATAGCAGATATACACTATATCTGGATCTTGGTGAACTGGAAAGTAGACCTGCTATCTTGATTAGTTCCAATGAATAACATATAATCTCATCTTCTTCACATAGATCTTCAACTGATGATTGACTATCTTAGTACATTCACATCTTCTGCTCTATCTTCTCAATCACCCTTAGCAATCACAACTGACTGGCTATAAGTATCTTCCTCCAAAAGATATAATCAAGTTGGCTTGTTAGAACCTTTTTGAAATCATATTAGAGAAACAATATAACTCTTCAATAACATCTCCAATGGTTAAACCAAGCACACAACACAAATAGGACCGCACAACTCAATATGAGTAGACGCGACGCTTCACATAGTTAGCTCCACCAAAAAAATTGAAGCTTTATTCTCATGCTAAAATATGTTATGCACTCTTAAGAAAACATTCTTAACTCATTTCCAAACATGAAACCAAACATGCATATCAAAATGACAGGTGCAACTACTAAAACAATATAAACACTGTCGGCTCCGTTAGATAATCTCAGGAAACTATAACTGGCAAATAGAAACATCATAACTCAACTTTTACTACACAAATAATTTTGCATCCATAAACATAGCTCCAAAAACATGTCTACAACACAAACATAAATGCACAAGGCTCCATCATAACCATACTGAGAATCTCATACAAAACTCTATTTGTAACACTGTCAGGAACACTACTGATACAAACAACTACACAACTGTCTTCACTTAGAATCAACCTCTATGTCTATGATATCATGATAATAACATATCTAAGAAACATATGCTCAAGGATCTCTACATAAGACTTCAACCAATGTTTCTTACAATATGTTGTCATCAATGACAAATATACAGTCAATACTATCTTTCTGGAAAATCTCCAACAAGAGAAAACATGTCTAGCTGTGATCTTTGCATCACAAAAACTAATACACTACATGTTGGCTCACACCATACACCTAGTAGAAAAGATAGATCCACTAAAATACTTGTTAAGCAAAGATGCTCTCACAGGTAGACTAGCAAAATAGGTAATGCTACTGAGTGAATTCGACATTGAATATGTTGAAAGGAAATCTATCAAAGGACAAGTCATTGCAGATCAACTAGCTAAAGCTCCAATGTATGATGACCAACCAATGCAAGTAGACTTTCCTAATGCTTCTATCATGCACCTATCCTCCAAAAAATGGAAGTTATTCTTTGATGGGTCTTACACACAAAACGGATCCGAAGCTGGTATTTTGTTCATCACTCCTCAAGGATATTCCATTCCAAGGTGTTCATAATCAAATTTCCTTGCACCAATAATATAGCAGAATATGAAGCTCTATTAAATGGAATGAAATTAGTAATAGAATGAAAAGTAACATAATTACACATTCATGGAGACTCTCAATTGGTCATTTACCAAGTTAATGATGTGTATCAAACAAAGGATGAGAACTTGATTCCATACAAATAGATGGTAGATGATCTCAAGAAATACTTCATTTCTATCATGTTCAAATAGGTACCAAGAATAGAGAAAAAAGCAATTGATGCCATGGCTACACTTTCATATTTACTGCAACAACCAGAGCATGAGCTACACTATGAGTCCCTGGTAGAAGCATTATCATTCCTTGCCTATGATTACCCAGAAACCTGTATGATCTACACTATTGTTGGTCATGATTCCTCATGTTACAAGACTATCTATTCCTACCTTTGTGACCAAGTCATTCCCGATACACTTAACCATCATGAAAAATGATACCTTATCCAAAATGTGTCATGATATGTTATCATTGGTAATGATCTATACAAACAAAGTCTAGATGGTACACTCCTTAGATGTTTAGAGAAACAAGATTCAAAACACATATTAGAGGAAGTCCACAAAGGTATTTGTGGGTCACATTCCAATGGTTTAACACTAGTATCAAAAACTCATTAAGGTGGGGTACTATTGGCTAGATATGGAGAAAGAGGCCGTGAAATATGCTAAGAACTATAAGAAATGCCAGGTCCATGGTTACTTAATTCATGCACCTGGTAGAGATTTGATTCCATTTACAAAATAATATCCTTTTCAATAATAGGCATTTGATCTCATAGGAGCTATATATCTTCATTTGTCAAATGGTCACACCCATATCATCGCAACAACTGATTATTTCACAAAATGGGTTGAAGCAGTTCCTTTGACACAAGAAACTAGCAAATAGATTTCTATGTTCATCCTGAATTATATTATTTTCCAGTACAGAATCCCACACTCCATCATCACTGATAACGGAAGCCAATTAAAAAATAAGGACCTAGATTCCTTATGTTTCAAATTCAAGATCACTCAACATTGGTCATCTATCTACTATCCACAAGGAAATGGACAAGCTGAAGCATCTAATAAGAACTTACTGAAAATCTTGCATCGCACGATCAACAAAATAGGGAGAGATTGGCATTTGATGATAAATCCAACTCTCTGGGCCTACAGAAAAAGTATAAGAATTCCCATTGGGGATACTCCTTTTGCTTTAGTATATGAGACTGAAGCGGTACTTCCTATTGAGGTTGAAATCCCATCTCTCAGAATCATAATGCATGGTCTAGTAACCAATGACGATTACTAAGTGTCTAGGTTGCAAGAACTTGAATTACTAGATGAGCACATGAAAGTTGTGTATGATCATCTTAGAGTTTATCAGAAATAGATGTTTAGAGACTACAACAAAAAAGTCAGACATAGAGAATTTCAGGTCAGTGATCTAGTTTCGAGAGAGCACTAAAAATCAATCCCATCAAGAATGCAAGGGGAAGTTTGAACCCAACTAGTTGGGTCCCTTTTTTGTCACTACGAATTTTGGCTCAAGAGCCTATCAACTCTCAACAACTAAAGGAGAATAGCTTCGAGAACCGATCAATGTTCTTCATCTGAAGAAATTCTATGCCTAGACATTCAACATATGGAAAATGTCTTAAAAAAGAAACTAAAAATCAGAAAAAGTCCTAAAAAAATGATCCTTGTGAAAACCTAGCAATAGGTGCCTTGATGGTACATAAAAAAATAGAAAAATACAAAAAAAAATTGAAAGATACAAAAGTACAAAAAAAGAAGAAAAAGAAAAAGTGCCTTGGTGAAAACCTGGTAAACAGGTGCCTTGGTAGCAAAAAATAGAATCTCTACCAAGATGGTGAAAACCTGGTAAACGGGCACCACTTGTACAAAATGCTCCATCTATAAAAGCAATCTTGGTAATTTCCCAGTTTTCTTGTCCTGTTTTAGTTTGTATATATCTTGCAATTCAATAAGTCGGTCTAACACAACACAACAAGAGTCTAAACCTAATCAAGGTTTACAACTTGGGGGCATTCCTAGTCACATCCTATGGTCCTCAGTACCTCAGATGAGTCATATCCAAGTCAATGTCCTTCAGTGCTTTATCTGAGTTAGTTCTTCTGTCTCCCTACCAGTCAAGGATTTTTGCTACTGACAACAACACAACCAAACACACTGCTATAACAAAACAATCTTTGATACATGCTAAAATATTTTTATATGCTGACTGTTTCACATGAGATTTTTGCATATTATGTCCCTTGAGCTAATTAATGATGTCCTTCATAGGATTTAAAAGAGTTAAGGATGGGGGCATAATCTTTTATTTATTTTTTGCTTTTGAGTGATTTATTACTCCTACTGTGACATGAGACATTACCCAAGGATGTGAATGATAAAGGGTCACTACGCATAATTCACATTAGAGCAAGCATTCAAAATCCCCACTGCTTGGTGTTTTTGTATGCAAGGCATATTCAGGTCATCATGGCATTTATGCTCCGATGCTTATACAAATTGCTAAATTAAAATAGACATGATATTCAGGTCATCCTAGCTCTCATGCCTTGGTTCTTATATCTAATTTGACAAATCTGACTAAATGTCAATATTCATATGTTCATGGTTGCCTAACCAGTGAGCATTGTATCGACATCCAATGTTACCTAAAATATCTAGTGATGAAAAAGAATGACAAAAGATCAGTGACTAAGTCCTAAGGTTGCATTTAATTTATGTCTTGCATGGTATCTGGTTGCATGTCTTTCATAATTTGAATTCACCATAGCATTTAATTTTCTCACGATTACACTTAACATATCAAATGACCAAGGGTAATGTGAAGGTCTCTTCAACTGACAAGCAAGCAGTCACCATCTTGAGTTAAACATCCTTTTTCTCAATGACTAAGCACTTGAATTCTTCATATATCTACAAAAACATCATGTGTATCATTGCATTTACATTTTCATAATCATTTCATCCATACATTGCATACATACATTTACATAAATAAATAAAGAAGTACATTTTCATATTCTATATAACATTCATCATTTCATTCATACTACATAATCATATATACATTGAAACTAAAATAAGCATTGCATCTATTTGCATCACATGATGAACATCATAAATTGAAATAACAAGTGCGATGAAGTCAAACCAAAGATCTCATATATATATTGAATAAGTCATGGGGTACGTCTCAAAAATATATAGTACATCTCAAAGCACAATGTGCATAGAATACATAAAAAATGAGCTACAATGAGCTACGAGTACAATAAAATGGTCAAAAACTAAGGATGACACCATCAAGTCAGCTATCAGCCTGATCCTCCATGTCGGTTGCATCTCCTCCTTTGGGTGGAGCCTCTGGTGGTGGGCCTACCTGTGGTGCCCTCACTCCCTCTAAGCCTAGCATGTACTAAGAATAAGATGTCACTCTCTGACCAGGAGGGATAATTGCAAAATATGCTGAAACATAGTATGCCTCCCCGCTAGTCTGGTGCATGACCTCCACTCTTAGGGTCCAGTCTCTATTTGGGACTTGCATAGCTATCTATCTCACTCCACCAATCTAATCTCCAGAGAGAGTCTCTGGGCTCTGAGCTCCCTAATCTAATGGTGGAGTTGGTGTATGGTATCCTATGGGGTATATCTCAACCCCTCCTCTTCTACGTCCTCCTCTCCACCCACCACCTCCTCTCCTCCCAATGCCTCTCCCCTCGCCTTCCGATGTCTCACCTCAGCTCCCAGATCAAAATCAGGTGCATCCTCCACCTCACCCATGGGAACATCCTGATCCACTTCTAGAACCTCCTTTGCTCCTATGGTGCTACCAATGGCACCTAGTGATCCACCCTCACCCCTAGTATACCTATGTTGCAAAACTGAAGGCCTTGCCAATGGAACCACTCATGGCCTAGGGAAAGGTCTAACATCAGGTACCTATTGTGATGGGGCACCAACTACTCTTTGCACTGGAGGAGTCTGTTGTGTAGTCAGAATCTGAGTATCCCTCCTCCTTTGACCCCTACCATGAGGTGCACCTATGACATCATCAACCTCCTCCATGGAAGGAATCATCTCTATAGGATCTAAGAACCACATGAATGGCTGCTTTGTTAGATGTTCCCTATAAGCATTTGTAACACCTGCATTTGCTATCTACACCCTATAATCCTAGTCTCGGCTCTAAAGGCCACTGTACTCCTGCATGCACATGACATATGATAGTTGTGGACCCCAGCCTAGCCCCATCTCATGAACCTATCATGCATATGATGAAAACTCTTGTGGGGCATCCTATATGAGGCCATACTACCTCCACACCTGTGTGATAAAAAATCTCTCCAACACATTGATCGATCGACCAATGAGTGGGCAACTCTCGCAAAAATAACTAAATTGAGCCCTAGCTACAGGCCATGCATCAACTTATAAGTATGGTCTCCATACTATGACTTTCATATCATCCAACACCTATTGGCAATACTTAGTTTGACCCATCTTGGCCTAGGTGACATAAATTGCATATCTATACACTAGAGGCTGTTGTGGCTACCTCTCATCTCTGCATATGGGCATGTAAATAGGGATATGCTCCCATGCCCAAACTTGTAAGACAAGAACTCCATGGGTGAAGCTCTTACCCTCATAGTATACTGCCTCATGGATATCTAAAAATATGTGAGCTAATAAACACTGACCCCACCTGAGCTCTATAGGATGTGCCATCAAATGCTACACCATCAATGCCCAACCCATGAGGAAACCATTCTGCTGATGGTCAGACATAATAACTCCTCTAATCATACTTGCTATAATACACTCTAACATACGAGTGTGCCCATATCTATACACTAGAGTCTCCCATGGAATCTATCGAGCTATCTTCTCATCCACTCCGAATACTATAAAAAAATCCTGTAGACCTATGTTCCCTAAGCTAATGTAGTCAGGACGGGGACCATGGAATGGAATCCTGAGGATGCGGTACACATCCTCTGGTGTGATAGTAATATCTCCTATAGGAAGATGGAAGGTTTGGGTCTCTGAATGAAATCTCTTGATCAGAGCTATGAGAAGACCATGATTTTCCCTGATCTTGGGAAAACCAATGAGATGCTCAAACCCACACAATACCGGGTGTACTCTCATCAGGTCTAATAGTGAGATACAAAGTCTCTGTGTGGCTAGATGTGAGACTCTAACATATATGTTAGGATACCTAATTTGCAAATACCAAAGAGCAAGAGAGACATCAGTAACGTGACCCAAATCAATGCTAAATGCACACAAATCGACAAAATAAGCATTCTAAATGGTGCATTAAATGCTATTAAATCCAATTGAGAAATCAAAATTTTAAAAAAATATGTTAACTACCCTAAAAATGCTTGTTGTTTTCCATATGACAATTTAGGAAATTAAAAAATGGTGTCAACTATTGTACGACAATATACAACAACCCATACGACACTTACTCTAAAATGACTCTAGACATGTTGTATGACAACTGTGGTATGCAAAGAAATGTTATATGAGATTGGGTATCTCCCATACAAAACCCTAGGCAAACATACATGACATTCGACATGAACTTGGATTGCCATACGACAATGCACCAAATGTCGTACGACAACCCGTGAAGGAAAATTTAAAAATGATAAAAATGGCTCAAAAGATTCAAAAATTCAATTAAAACGTGCAAAATTCAATGCAAAGAGGAGTTAAGAAGTTGAATTATCAAGTTCTTGTATGGTCAGGGTCACTGGAATCAACAAGAATGCTCAAATTGGTGTGAGGCGACTGGAATCACCATTTTCTCTCAGAGAGCTCCACAAGCTAGAAAAGTCAAACGATTTGAAAATGACCCCTATTGGCCTTATATAACTTTTGACTTGATTTTCAAAAGTGCTCTGATATACGTGAAAAGAGTACCCTTGACTAATATTGATGTCCCGAATCCATTTTCGGGATCAAAATTGAAATTTGAAATCCTTTCACTAGTCAAAAATGCGATTTAAAATTTTGGACTCAAGATGACCAACTGCTTGCATAATCGACCTTCATAACATCAACAAAATCCACTTCTCAACTTATTTGATCATCTAACATCAAATTTTTAGATTTTCAACTTGGTCAACCATGGTCAAACCTGGTCAAACTTGGTCAACAAGACCTCTAAATGATGCATAGTGCATCCTCATATGTATACAACCCATTCTATAGTCGATCACAATGATTCACATCAATTCAACTTGGTTTTCTTGCCAGATTTCAATTTTAATCCCGAAGGGGGCATGGTATTACACATCATTAATCAAATCTGTCAATCAAATCTTCTTTAGCAATCAAGACAACAACCAAGTCTAATTGTTGAATCACCAAAGTCCTCGTTGCTTGGGGCATATCGCTTGGGGCATATTAGATTCATCGAAATCTATATCAATCTGGTAATCTCTTAATCTTGTAAACTGTATTAGCTCTTCGTAACCATTGGTTTAGATGTGTTATTTCCTTGATTCTTCATAACTGAAGGTTTCAGAGTTGGTATCCTTTTGATTCCTTTGGACAAGCAAGTCTAGAGTCGGGATAGTCAATTTCCTCATAATCATAGGTTTAGAATCAGGCGTTTTATCACTTCTTCGTAATCATAAGTTCAAAGTTGCTATTGTTGACATCATCTTTAATTCTTTGGTCAATCAAGACTTGAATCAACATCTTCAAATCTTTAAACCAGTTTATGTCTCAGAATCGGTTAATCAAATCCGGATCAGTTTCTCCACCACATAACTAAGTCTAGGTCTCAAAAAATAGATTTATCTTTGAACCACTACGCTTCACATTGTAATTCAAAGAGGGGCAAAATGTAATACCCCAAAAATGGGCTTCAGTACCATTAACATCCTACATCAACAAATCGATCGAAATCGACCCTAAAGTCCTAACCCAAGGCACATCTGCGCATCAAGTGATCAAAACCCTAATCGATCTTATCACAAATCTGCATCGGGGAATATTCCTAAAATATTCCTAATCTATCCTAGTTATCTCTAATTAAATATTATTTGGTGATAAATGATATTATGTTATTTATCCTAAGTGCAATTGATTGAATATGTTGAATATTTAATAAATTAAACTTAATTTAGCCACTTAATCATTTTAATTAGATTTAGTTTAATTATTCTTAAATAATATTGTTTATTTGACAATAAATCGAAAACTCAAAAATAATTGATTGAATATTTATTTAATTGATTAAAGTTGAATTGTCAAATTAATAATATTATTTTGGAATAAAGTTTGATTTAATAATTGATTAACCCACAAACTAGTTATTTAATTGATTAAAATCAAATGGGTTGAGAATAAAACACATGGAAATTAAATAAATCAATAATTATCTATTAAAAATCAGAAGGCCAGTTAACTCAAAATCAAACTTTTTGACTCATTCTATTAAGTTTCTAAACTCAACATGTGATTGAGAGTTAAAAAGTAGATTTGCATGATCTCAACTTCTAATTGTGAGTTAAAAAGCAAATTTGCATGATCTCAACTTCTAATTGTGAGTTAAAAAGCTGATTTTGCATGATCATCAAGAGTTGAATATTTCCAATTCCATGATAACTTGCCAATCAATTTGAGTTAATCAGGGAGTGCTTTTTTGTTTTTCCCTGAGTTATCAAGTCCCAAGTTTTCTATATTAACAACCATCGGTTCTTCACAAAAAAAAAGTGTGATTTTGAGAACAACAATGTTATATTGTCGCATTCTTGAGAGATTTTGCATCCATTGAGATCAATTGCTATCATTCAATTCTAGTTTTTTGCATCCATAGCTTAGTTTCATTTTTATTGTTATCAAGTTTTAGATCAATTTCATATAGCTTTAATTGTTATTGCATTGAAAATCACAAAACATAGCTTAATCTTACATTCATTTCAATCATTTTTGCATTTTAAATCCTTCATTTAGACGTTGCATTGTCGTTGATCTCGGTCAAATATGAGAATACCATACTCACGTCTTCTAGAAGGAAGTAGATCGCCTGATTGATGATATATTCATTAATTGCTTATTTTCTTATCATTAATCTGTAATGTTTTATTGAAGTGTCATGACTTCTTAACATGTACAATTTTCACATGCACAACTATGAAGAATTCAAGTTATAATTATCATTTGAACTAAAATAGATATTGGCAGATATTATGAGCTTGACATGTTTTTGATAGTTAAGAGAAGGATTTTTGTGATGTTCCTTTATGTATGTTGAATGCAACATGGAAAGTTGATGTACTATGCATAAAATGTGAATCTTTGCATGATATTTTCCATATGTATGAAATGGAAGTAGAACTACAAGGTTTTCTTTGGAAGTCCATGAAATGTTATATTGGAAATTGAATGTGGATGTAACAAGTAGCACATATTCTATTACTCCTTAGTTTTACTTTGTTAGATTACTATTAGCTGGGTTGGGTATCCTTCATGTGAGGAATGATTCTGGGGAAGTGTTACTGCTTCCTGGTAGGGTGGAAATGCACTCCCACAATATTCTCGCCCTAGTTGACTTTTGTGAATAGGTTTCTGAAGCTTCTTTCAGGAAGGACTTTCCTTTACAGTGCTATATGCTTCTTTGTATTCAACATGGTGGTATTTGGTAATTTTGTTGTTTACTTTTGTCATTGAAATGGAAGTACATATTTGATCTAATCTTTATCTTTTACTTATGTGATTTGATAGTTGGTCAAAAATATCTTGGGTTGTTATCTTGTCTTGATAGTTTGTACTTGCTTGTACTTGATGGGAAATCTCTTATTGTGACTCCATTACTATTTTTGACAGATGGTCGACATTCAACTTACCATTGGACATAGGTATGCTTTATCTTTTCGATAGTTATGGTCAAAATTGTACTTCTTTTATTCCTATATTGTAGGGGATCTATTGGTATTTTGTTGACTTATGCATTTGACCTTTGACTTTTTGAATGACTCCTTAGATTATTGAGATTTTTGTTGATGTGGCATTTGTGTCAAAATTTTAGTCTTTACTATCCCGCCTCCTCAATACGCCTGGTGATGAAAACAAAATGCTCTTCTACACTTCTTTGATCAGAATGATATTATTTGATTCATCCAATAATATAAATTTTACACAAACTATTGCTACATGAGAAATTTGCTTATAGAAACTTGCATTTACTTTGATATCAAAATCTACTCCTCTCCATACTTCTACGCATATATATATATAGATGGAGTTTATAATAACTGCGTACAACAATAGAATCCACCTATTTTGGTTAACAAATAGTAAATCAATGGCCTGTAAGATGTCTTAAACTATGGCCACATAGTATAAATACATTTATAATAATAACTACCAAAAATAACATATTTTGGTTCCCTTAAATGCATATAAAATGATTGTATTGCAGTGGCAATCTTTGACACCAAATAATTTGAAATGATTGAACACAGTTGCTCCAGTGACAAGTCTTTGGATATAACTGTCACCAAGTATTGAAGATAAGAAGATTTGGGAGTGCATTCTTGAACTATATCTCCAACACGTGCAACCATAAATTAGAACAAACTTTGTTACACCTGTAGATTATAGGAAGATTTGTTATAACAACAAAAATAATGACATCTCCCTTCCATTATGTGATTGGGCACCATTGTAGATTGATATTATTTTATGTGGTTGATGGAATATTGATTCCCAATGAATCCTTTCCCTCTATCAAAATGACTTGGCATTATATCTTATAATTAAAAAATGGCAATGTGGAATAGAAGGTAGCGTGTCATGCTTAGTGGTCATTACTTTGTATAGCTGGAGAATGTTTGGTTGATGGAGTAGCCACATTATAGAAGTTCTCATTTGATCCACTCTATCATGACAAGGAACATGTGGAAAAATATATATTCTTGACATGAAAGAGATATTAGTAAATACAATCAATATTATTTATTCATTGTTTTGTCTAAAAACTTGATTAAATATTACTTACATATATTAAACCATATGCAACATGAAAGAGGAAGATGGGGTGAAATGGAATAGAAATAGAATATGGAAGTGAATGTGATGGTATATAAAATGGATAAAAATATGGTATAAAATAAGTCATAAATGGCTCTCATCATTACCAACCAAGCACAATAAAGGAGATACAAAGGAAACTCTTAAGTAGAAGATGTGGTATCAGTGAGCAACCAAGTCCTCTTGGTTTCTAAGTGGCTATTTTTCTCCACTTTATGATTCCTTTAGAATTGTCAAAGTTTAATTAATAAGTCATGCTATATCATCAAGGATAAAAAATGCTAAATGGGTTAACAAATCTCACTCAAGCACTAGTGAAAAGGGGATTTTGTAGGCTATCAAGAATATCTCTTAACAACTCTTTTCATCATGTCAATAAGAAAAGACTTTAGATAATTGCAAAGGCCAAGAGCACAAATTGGTCAGCTATTTCACGAAGTTGGGAAAATGACAAAAGAAACCAACAAGTCTATGGATATCATCGAGTGTGACAAAAGGCATTTAATGGAATAAGCTGATGAGGAAAGGATATGGGCAAGGTGAAACTGATGGGTAAGTTATCACACTTGAAAATCTCTTCCATATCCCCGAACAAAAAATGTACCAAATAAAGACAAGCTATGTATTCATCACTTGGTTCTCATAAGTTGTTAACTCTCCTCTAAAGGTCAAACAAAGAAAGGTCAATCACTCATTTGGCTTTGTTTCAAAAGTGAGCCAAATTGTTGATATAGGTTAGGATTGACCCTTCTAAGTTGATGATTAAGTAATGAACATGTGACCGGCCTTATTGACCATTCTCAAATTTATAGAAGAGTTATGAATGCTGATGAAAACCCATTGAATCGGTATCTTGGTCTAGTTCCCAAAGCATTTCCAAACACTGATAAGGAGGGACCGAAATTGTTAATTGGATCATTTCAATGGATTTCCAAAATGTTTCAAATTACCAACTAAATTGTGGAAGGACTTCTTGATATCGACATGCAAACTTACTGGTGTGAGTATCTTGAAGAAATGTGCTCTCATGGAATGGTATAACACTAGAATGGTAAAACATTGCAGATTTCCAAAGCTTGGCATAACACTGAAATGCCATATGGAATGGTAGTTATTGATCAGTCATTTTGAAAGTTTTGTAAGCTATCAAGAAGACACAATTTGAAATCTTGAACAAAGCCGCATGAACTATTTGTTAGATTTCCACAAGAATACGTTGTCCCATGAATAGAGTCATTGATGTAAAGAATTTAGAGAAATACTAAATTTTGGAAACACAGAATAATGCTCTATTTCAACAATGGATAAAATCAAAATCCTCAAAATAGGGTAGACACAAGAGCTGGAGAAATATGCAAGATTCTTGTTGCTTCTATTCAAACTAAAAACACTTCTACAATAAGAAATAAACTTGCAACTACTGTGGCTGCATACAAACATCTATGAGCTTCACAAAGCTCTTACAAGATTATCTGAAGCAATCACTACTTAACAGAATAATCATTCACATCTCTGATAAAAATAGAGTATTCAAAAACTTAATCTATTTGCTGCTGCATACAAAAGAGAAATTACATTCATTCTCATTGTGGAAGAATAAAGATATTCATTCCCTTTATATAAAACTTGTTGGCCAAAAAGAAGAAGGAAGAAGTCCAAGGAAGAAAGAAGAAGTCTGAAGAAGAAATCAGATTTCCCCAAATCTGATTTGAACTTATCTTTCAAAGTCCATTAAAAAATATCAAACTTAAAACTTTATCAAAAAATAAAGTAAAATAAAGAGGCTTCTAGACAAATTGATTTAATTTTGAAAATCCAACACTCCCCCATTGTCTTGAGCTGACAAACAAGATCATGCTTGATCCAAACTAACTACGCCCAAATTTCTCCTTAGACACTCAAAACTTGCAATGCCCAATGGCTTGGTGAAAATGTCTGCTAACTACTACTTTGACCTGCAAAAATCCATTTTTTATTTCACCATTCTCAACTAATTCTCTAATAAATGATATTTGATTTCAATGTGCTTGCTTCTTCCATGAAACACTAGATTCTTTGACAAAGCTATTGAGGAAATATTGTCACAAAATATTATGGTTCCATCCTCTTATTCTTGCTTCAAATCTGCCAAGATCCTTCTTAACCAAATAGCTTGACATGCTGCTGCATTTGTTGCTATATATCCAGCCTTTGCTATAGATTGAGAAACTATGGGTTGCTTCTTAGAAGCCCATGAGATTACACCAGAACCCATGTGAAAGACATATCTAGAAGTGCTCTTCCTATCATCCAAACTCCCTGCCCAATCACTATCTGTGTAGCCAATAAGATCAAAAACATTTGCTGCAGTATACAAAATACCATATCCCTTGGTGCCTTTCACATACCTTCTTTCCCACTTGCCAATGGGAGTCCTTTGGAGTTTCCATAAATCTGGAAATCAAACTTACTGTATGCATAGTGTCTGGTCTAGTAGCTGTTAAATACATCAAACTTCCAACTAAACTTTTATATAAAGTTGGATCCACATTGCTGCTGCAATCTTTCTTGCTTAACTTCAAACCTACAGAAGTTGGTGTTGGGGTAGGCTTGCTACTTTGCATTTTAAATCTCTCCAAGATCTAGTTTGTAGATATTTCTTGAGAGATAAAAATACCATCATACATTTGTTTTACTTCTATGCCTAGAAAATATCTCAAGAGACCTAAGTTTGACATTTCAAACTCACTTTTCATGGCCTCTTTAAAATCAACAATGAGGAAATCATTATTCCCAGTAAAGATTAAATCATCAACATACAAGACAACAATTAAAATGTTACCATTAGTTGCCTTGATGTAAAGAGTGGGCTCACCATCACTTTTGCAAAAGCCATTGCTCATCAAATATGAGTCAATTATGCTATACCAAGCCCGTGGAGCTTGCTTAAGCCCATAAAGATCCTTCTTCAACCTATACACTTTACTTTCATGACTTGGAACTTCATAACTAGGTGGCTGCTCCACATAAACCTCTTCTTTCAATACTCCATTCAAGAAGGTGAACTTCACATCCATTTGATAGACCTTCCATTTGTGCTAGGCTGCAATTGCTATGACAACATGCACGGTTTCCATTCTAGCAATAGGGGCATAGGTCTCATCATAATCTCTACCAAATTTTTATTTGTCCCCCTTGACCACCAATCGAGCTTTATGCCTATCCATTTTTCCTTTAGCATTGCTCTTGGTCTTGTAAACCCATTTAACTCCAATAATTTTCTTGTTGGGAGGTAAATTAGTGAGCTCCCAAGTTTCATTTCTTTTTATTGCATCCATTTCCTCATCCATGGCCTTAAACCATTTTTTTTCCTTTTCAACATCCTCAAAATAAATTGGTTCACTATGAGAAAATAATGCAAAATTTATATTTTCATCAAATTCATTTTCATACCTTTCATCTTGGTATAGATCCCTTAGACTCTTGGTCTTTCTTGGCACTAGGGATGTGAGAGTGGGATCATAGCTCTCAGTATTGTTGTTTCTACTCTCTATGGGGCCAATTTGCAGCCTTTTGGAGCCTTCTATATTTGCTGTTATATCATTTTGCTGATCATTAACTTCACCATCTTCATCAATAATAGGCACTTTGCTTGAAGTGCTTAAAGATGTGTCCACCGAGCCATCCCATGACTCATTCTCAATGAACTCCACATCTCTTGAAGTGATCATCTTCTTACCAACTGGATCATACAATCGGTATGCCTTGGATTCTAGACTATAACCAGTAAAAATACACTTCACTCCTTTATCATCAAACTTTTGCCTTTGCTCTTTTGGCACGTGTGTATATGCTACACACCCAAACACTCTCAAGTGTCCAACCGTCCATCTATGCTTTGTCCATGCTTCTATTGGAATCTTGTCACAGACTACTTTTGTAGGACTTCTATTTATTAAATAGACTGCTGTTGCTACAGCTTCTCCCCAATATTCAATTTGGAGTCCCTTTTCTTTCATCATGGTCCTTGCCATCTCAACGATGGTTCTATTTTTTCTTTCAGCCACTCCATTTTTTTGTGGAGTATAACTGGCTGTAAGCTCCTTCTTTATGCCATTTTTCCTGCAAAACTTTACAAAAATATTGGAGGTATATTCCTCCCCTCTATCTGACCTTAGGACTTTAAGAGTGTGTCCACTTTCATTTTCAGCCTGGGTTTAAATTCTAAAAACTTATCAAAAGCTTCAGATTTATTTTTCATAACATAAACCCATGTTCTATGACTGAAATCATCTATGAAGGTCATAAAATAAGTACTCCCCCCAATGGAAGGGATTTGCATAGGGCCAACTAAATCAGTATGCACCAGCTCTAATGATGCTCTTGCCCTTCTAGAGTTTCCAGAATTAAAGGGTAGCCTATGTTGCTTACCCAAAATACAAGCCTCACACTTGCTAATGGACTCTTTAATACATGGAAAATCATCTACCATTCTTTTCTTGGACAATAAAATTAAACCAACATAGCCAAGATGTCCATACCTTAAATGCCATAGCTTGGAGGGGTCTTCAATCACACTCTTGAAGGCTGATTATTGTACTGCTGTACATTCTTTTTTGGGAGGTATAGCTACTGATTTTGAAGAGAAACACATCCCTACCTTCAAAGGAAACATTTGATTCTTTGTCATTTGAACTGCTGCAACTATTTTCTTACTCCCATCCTTCTCATAAATGACACATTGGTCATTTTCAATCAGCACTTTATAACCATTTTGAGTGAGCTGTCCAACACTCATCAAATTGTGCTTTATACCTGGGGCAAAGTAAAATTTTGAATTTCTTTTTTCTCACCTTGCTTGGTGCAGATCATAATAGATCCTTTTCCCATGACTGGAACAACTCCATTTTTCCCCATTCTAATTTCAAACTTTATGTTCTTATCAATGAAAGAAAAAAGACTTTCATTACCACTCATGTGGTTACTATAACTATTGTTTAAATACTAGACTTCGGGGCTGCCTTCTTCACCAACATTGCACATGATGAAGGCTATGGGATTATTTCCATCACCCACTTTCATATTGTTAGGAATAAGGTGTCTCAACCTTGGATAATTCCTATTCTTATTATTTATTTTATTAAATGTATTTTTTGCAAATAATGTAATTAAGTGTGAGTGTACATGTCTAGTTGGCATGTTGATGTGTTACTCCACTTGATGTGTCGGCATCTTGTGCGTAAGGAGATCATGATTGAAATAGTCATGATGGATTCCTATGATGCATAAGAACTATTTAAGGAATGTGCTATGACAGGTGTAAGAGCATCTTATGACTTGGGCCTATTTGGGCACCCAAGAAGAAGTGGTTGGTGTGTGTAAGAGAATATGCCAAAAATAGGTTGGTATGACAAATTCTCTTACACTTCTCTTGTGACCGTTATTTTTGGTGGATTCTATGAAAAGCAGTCAGTCTATTCTAGGGATGGATGCCTATCTTGGGATTGCATGTAACAGCTGTGTACATGTGGCTTTGTGCATAGATCTTGGTGGTTGGATGCGAAACTCCTTTTTTGGGTATTTGTTGGGTCCTGAGGAGTCTATATATATGATGCTGCTTCTATGGGAGAGACATAAGTTTGATAAGTTTACTAGTCTCTCATCTCCTGAAAGAACTTGCATTGCAAGTGTGTTGTAGTCTTTGTGTTGAAGATAATACATTGTGCAGGTTTTGGAGGGGTGGGGTTGTTTTACCGAAAGGTTTTTCCCCACCGGCATATCTTTGTGTTTATGTGTTTCAATCTTCTCTATCTATTTTCTATATGCATGGTATAGGGCTGCAATATCTTTGTTAAAGTAGTTAACGAATCTGAAATTGTAAGGATTTAAAAAGAATTTGCACAATACTTTCCTTTAGAGATTAGTGTAGGAAGTTGTTTCTGCACCTGAGTTTCCTTACAAGTGGTATCAGAGCTTGATCAACTTTTGATCCTAGTTGTTGGCTAGGGTTTTTTGAGCTAATCTCAAGTTGAGTGGGAATTTTGTGTAGAGCATTCTGAATCTTATTTGCAGATTGAGATGGCAAGTTCCTCATACAGTAGAATGGAGGTGGATAAATTTAATGGCATTAATTTTGAGTTGTGGAAACTCAAGATGGAAGACATGCTTGAAGACCGTGATCTATGGGAGGCTACTTCACTTGATGTGAAACCTGCAATGATATCACAAACAGATTGGGAGATCAAGGATCAGAAGGCTAAGGGTCTCATCAGACTCTGTCTAGAAAATGTCATTCTTCTGAATGTTCTTGATGAGACTATTGCAAATTCTTTGTGGCAACAAATGGGTCTGCGTATCAGGCCAAATCTCTGGTGAATAAGTTTTTCCTGAGAAATAAGTTGTATTCTTTAAGAATGGAGGAAGGTGGATCCATAACTGATCATCTCAACGCATTCAATTTATTGATTGCACAATTGGCATCATCCGGTGCCAAGATCAAGGAGGAGGATCGTTGTATGACCCTGCTTTGTTCCTTGCCAGATTCATGGGACCATCTTGTGATGGCTCTTAGAAGTACTATAGTCACATTCTATATAGATGATGTGGTGTCTTCGCTACTATCTGAGGAGATGCAAAGAAAGACTTCGGATTCATCTAAGGAAGCCCTTGTTGTTCGCGGGAGATCCAATGACAGAGGAAAGCAGAATGATAAGAAGTCAAAGAAGGGTAGATCCAAATCTCATGGGAGTTCTAAGACTCTTGGAAAGTCCAAGGTGAAATGTTGGAATTGTGATAAAACTAGGCACTTCTAGAGGGATTGCAAAGAACTGAAGAAGAAGAAGAAAGGCTCAGATTCAGCTTCTGAAAAATCTCAAGAAGATGGAGATGCTTTTATTACAGCTTTGGCAGCCCATGCATCTGATGATGTGTGGTTGGTAGACTTGGGTGCTTCTTTTCACACGACCTCTCATCGAAACTGGTTCTCAAAATATGAAGAGTTCGATGGTGGAAAGGTGTACTTGGTGATGATTCTCACCTAAAGATAGTTGGACGCGGAAGGGTCACTATCAAATTTCCTGATGGATGAGTAAAGGGAATCAAAAAAGTTATGCACATTCTAGGTTTGGCATGAAACCTATTATCTGTAAGTATGCTGAATGATGTAGGTGTGCAAGTTGTCTTTTCGAAAGATGGATGCAAGATGATGAGAGGTTCTATGGTGCTTGCTAGAGGTACTAGGAGAGGTACTTTGTTTCAGCTTGAAGCATGCATTGCTCAGTGCAATAGTTCTTCTATTTTAAAGAAGAGAATAGCTATCACTTCATCCCCACCATCTAAACAAGTAGTAAAGAAGACTGTGGCAATGGGTTCCGATGGCAGTGCAGTAAGTGTACCTAAGGGTGCAAACACTATGGAAGGCAAGCTTCCTGCAAAAAAGATGATGTTGTGGCATATGAGATTTGGCCACATTGGTGAGAAGGGTCTTAGGACCCTAAAGAATAAAAACCTCATTGAGGGGTTAAATGATTGCAATCTTGAGTTTGACTTCTGTGAACACTGTGTCTATGGTAAACAAAATCATGTTCAGTTTTACTCTAGTTCTCACAAATCTTCTAATGTTTTAGATCTTATTCATTCTGATGTATTTGGTCCTGTAAAAGTTCCTTCAATCTCCAAGTCTGTATTTTTTGTATCTTTCATAGATGATTATAGTAGAAGGACTTGGATTTATTTCCTTAAAAGTAAGACACAAGTCTTTAGTTGGTTCAAGGAATTTAAAGCCCTTGTAGAGAATCAGACTAGTAAGAAGATTAAGTGTGTGAGAACTGATAATGGTGGTGAGTTTTTCTCAGCAGAGTTTGAACAGTTCTGTAAAGAACAAGGTATCGAGAGGCATAAGACAACTCTTTATACCCCACAATAAAATGGAGTTGCAGAGATAATGAACAGGACACTGATGGAGAAGGCTAGGAGTATGCTTAGTGGAGTTGGTTTAGAACAAAGGTTTTGGGCCGAAGCTATGGCCATTGCTTGCTATCTGGTTAACAGATCTCCTACATCAACTCTTGTTGGTAAGACAACCATGGAGGTGTGGTCTGGTAAGAAGACTTCAATTAGACATCTTCATATTTTTGGTTGTGAAGCTTATGCACGTGTTCCAAAGGAGAAAAGATCTAAGTTGGAAAACAAAGCTGTCAAATATATTTTCATCAGATATAGTGTTGGTTTGAAAAGATACAAGCTTTGGGATCCTATGACTAGTAAGGTGTTGTATAGTAGAAATGTTATTTTCAGAGAGCTAACATCTTCTCCTATTGTGCTACAACCAGATGAAAAAGAAAAGGAAAAAGATGTTGTTCAGTTGCCTCCTACCCCTGAGAAGACTGAACAGAGGGACCATGTTGGGTCTAATGATGAGGAGAGCTCTAGTAGCTCTGATAGTTCAGAAGAAGAGGAGAACAACCTCAACCTCAGCCCTTGAGGAGATCCACGAGAGAAAGAAAGCAACCATAAAGGTTTGGTTATTCTATGTTAGATTCTAGTTGTGCTTTTGCTCTGATTACTAACACTGATGAGCCTAGATCTATGAAAGAGGCTTTGGACATGGAAGATGCAGGTTCCTGGATTGAGGTTATGGATGATGAGATGGCTTCATTGGAGAAAACAAAACTTGGGACCTTGTACCTTTGCCTAAAGGGAG
Source organism: Chamaecyparis obtusa (assembly GCA_027943335.1). Classification (NCBI taxonomy): domain Eukaryota; kingdom Viridiplantae; phylum Streptophyta; class Pinopsida; order Cupressales; family Cupressaceae; genus Chamaecyparis; species Chamaecyparis obtusa. Next base: position 86,900 of record BSBK01003581.1, read on the forward strand.
AAAATCTATTAGCTGTAAATGGGTGATCAAGAAGAAATTCTGTGCAGATGGCAGTGTTGAAAGGTACAAAGCTAGATTGGTTGCAAAGGGGCATTCACAGGTAGAGGGAATAGATTATGGTGAAATATTGTCTCTTGTTGCAAAGTTGACATCCATTAGATTTTTGTTATCTCTTGCTGCATCATATGATTTAGAGATAGAACAAATGGATGTGAAGACAACTTTCCTTCATGGTGATTTGGAGGAAGAGATTTATATGTCACAGCCTGAGCACTACATTGTTAAAGGTAAAGAATCCTTAGTTTGCATATTAAAGAAATCTCTATATGGTTTGAAGCAATCTCCTAGGATGTGGTACCTTAAGTTTGATGCCTTTGTGTTGTCAATTGGATTTGTAAGATTGAAATTAGATCATTGTGTTTATTTCAGAGTTGAAAATGATCGCCTTCTTATTGTTGCATTATATGTTGATGATATGTTGTTGTTTGGGAAGGATAAGGGTATGATTTCTGATTTTAAATCTCAGTTGTCAGCACAGTTTGAGATGAAAGATCTTGGGGTAGCTAGGTACATCTTGGGTATGGAAATCAGTAGAGATAGGTCTAACAGAAAACTTTGGTTGAGTCAGAGTAAGTATGTGAAGTTTGTGTTGGACAGGTTCATCATGGAAGATTGTAGACCACTTTGTGTTCCTGTTTCTATGGGAACAAAGTTATCTATAGATGATTGTCCAAAATCTCCTAGTGAGGTGGAGGACATGAGTAGAGTACCTTATGCTAGTGCAGTTGGTAGTCTTATGTATGCTATGGTCTATACTAGACCAGACATTGCCCAAGCAGTGGGAGTCCTGAGTCAGTTTATGGCTAACCCTGGATGGGTACATTGGGATGCAGTTAAGTGAGTATTTAGATATTTGAGGGGTACATCATATTACTCCATATGTTATCATGGTAACTCTTTTGGATCTCCGCATTCAGTTTGTATTCATGAGTTTGTGGATTGAGATTGGGTAGGTGATATTGATAGCAGGAGATCCACCAGTGCTTATGTGTTCACTATGTTTGGTGGTGCCATTAGTTGGATGAGTAAGCGACAACCTGTGGTTTCTTTGTCCACTACAGAAGCTGAGTACATGGCTGCTACTCATGCTTGTAAGGAAGCCATTTGGCTTAAGAGATTGTGTTCTGATGTTGGTGCTGATGCAGAATAGATTACTATTTGGTGTGATAGTTAGAGTGCTATTTGCCTTGCCAAAAATCCAACTTTCCATGCCAGAACGAAGCACATTGATGTGTAGTTTCACTTTGTGAGAGATATGGTGGAAGATGGAAAAGTAAATTTGGAGAAGGTAGATACTATGAAGAATGTTGTAGATGCATTAATGAAACCAATGGGCACTGAGAAGTTTAGATGGTGTTCGGAGTCTATGGGCCTTTTGGCCTATAGCGGTTAAAATTCCTGTTATGTTCCTGTTGCTCTTACAAGGTGTTTAACAAGTGGGAGAATGTTAAGAATAAGGTGTCTCAACCTTTGATAATTCCTATTCTTATTATTTGTTTTATTAAATGTATTTTTTGCAAATAATGTAATTAAGTGTGAGTGTACATGTCTAGTTGGCATGTTGATGTGTCACTCCACTTGATGTGTCGACATCTTGTGCGTAAGGAGATCATGACTGAAATGGTCATGACAGATTCCTATGACATGTAAGAACTATTTAAGGAATGTGCTATGATAGGTGTAAGAGCATCTTATGACTTGGGCCTATTTGGGTGCCCAAGAAGAAGTGGTTGGTGTGTGTAAGAGAATATGCCAAAAATAAGTTGGTATGATAGATTCTCTTACACTTCTCTTGTGACCGTTATTTTTGGCAGATTCTATGACAAGCTATCATAGTCTATTGTAGGGATGGATGCCTATTCTTGGGATTGCATGTAACAACTGTGTACATGTGGCTTTGTGCATGGGTCTTGGTGGTTGGACGCCAAACTTTTTTTTTGGGTATTTGTTTGGTCTTGAGGAGTCTATATATATGATGCTACTTCTATGGGAGAGACATAAGTTTAATAAGTTTTACTAGTCTCTTATCTCCTAAAAGAACTTGCATTGCAAGTGTGTTTTAGTCTTTGTGTTGAAGATAATACATTGTGCAGGTTTTGGAGGGGTGGGGTTGTTTTACCGAAAGGTTTTTCCCCACCGGCATATCTTTGTGTTTATGTGTTTCAATCTTCTCTATCTATTTTTTGTATGAATGGTATAGGGCTACAATATCTTTGTTAAAGTAGTTAACAAATCTGAAATTGTAAGGATTTAAAAAGAATTTACACAATACTTTCCTTTAGAGATTAGTGTAGGAAGTTTTTTCTGCACCTGAGTTTCCTTACACATATCAGCAACATTTGCACTTGGCTTTGACTGATTTCATTGCTTTTTCTTGCATTCACTAGCATAATGCCCAAATTTATGATAATAATAACATTCAACATTACTCTTGTTAGAGGTATATTTCTTCTTACCTCCTTTGGAATTATTTTGAGAGTTGCTAGCTCCCTCATTTGTGGCTGCTCATTCTGAGCTTTCTCCTCCAACATTTTGTTGTCCGGAGTTGCCACGACCTCTACCTCTTGAACTTCATCTAGAATTATTTCTTCCTCTTCCCCTGACTCTTGCATTGGCTTGAGCTCTGAAAGCTTGCTCTTGAGAAGAATTTGTTGACCTATTGATGCGATGCTCATGGGTTTGGAAAGAACCCATTAACTCATCAATAGTCATTACTGAGAGATCCTTTACCTCTTCTATGGAATTACTAGATTATCAAATTTTGAGGGCAGACTTCTCAAAACTTTTTCTACTATTCTTTGCTCCTCCATGGTTTCTCCATTGGTTCTCAACTGGTTTATCAAACTGGAGAGTCTTGAGCTGAAATCTGAAATGGACTCATTGTCCTTCATGACAAGAGTCTCAAATGCTCTTCGAAACATTTGGAGCTTCACTAACCAAACTTTTTCAGTCGCTTTAAAACTTGTATGAAGAATATCCCAAGCTTCTTTAGAATAATTAGCTACTGCTATTCTGGGAAAGATTGCCTCTGTCAAGGTAGTTTCTATTAAGCTCAAAGCTTTTGCATCTTTCCTCCTTGACTCCTTCAACTGAGTCTTTTGATTGTTTGTGAGGCCAACAAATTGAGCTAGGTTAGTCACATCCATAAAGCTATTTACCACAAGCTCTCACAAATCATTTTATGTCATAACAATCCTCATCTTCTTTGCCCAAACATCCTAATTTTGTCCATTGAAGGATGGTGGCTGCTACCAGCTCTTTCCTACATCTCCAACCATGTCTCCTATGCAAGATAAAAAAATACCCAAAAAAAAAAAAATGCCCAAACTCACAAAGATTGAGGGCTAATTAGCTCTGATACCATGTAAAGAATTTAGAGAAATACTAAATTTTGGAAACACATAGAATAATGCTCTATTTCAGCAATGGATAAAACCAAAATCCCCAAAATAGGGTAGACACAAGAGCTGGAGAAATATGCAAGATTCTTGTTGCTTCTATTCAAACTAAAAACACTTCTACAATAAGAAATAAACTTGCAACTACTGTGGCTGCATACAAACATCTACGAGCTTCACAAAGCTCTTACAATATTATCTAAAGCAATCATTGCTTAATAGAATAATCATTCACATCTCTGATAAAAATAGAGTATTCAAAATCTTAATCTATTTGCTGCTACATACAAAAGAGAAATTACATTCATTCTCATTGTGGAAGAATAAAGATATTCATTCCCTTTATATAAAACTTGTTGTCCAAAAAGAAGAAGGAAGAAGTCCAAGGAAGAAAGAAGAAGTCTAAAGAAGAAATCAGATTTCCCCAAATCTGATTTGAACTTATCTTTCAAAGTCCATTAAAAAATATCAGACTTAAAACTTTATCAAAAAATAAAGTAAAATAAAGAGGCTTCTAGACAAATTGATTTAATTTTGAAAAATCCAATAGTTGATACAATTGGCTCATATAAAGTTAATTTTACAACATTTGGAATGGGTTATGAACATCCAACAGAGTACATGGAGTTTCAAAATATCGATCAAAGAAGATTTGTTAGAACTTGTCAAAGGTGAAATACATGTAAATCATAGCCAGCCACTTGGGGATTGTTTGATAGACCTCCTCAAAGAGAGTTGTCATTTCGAAGAATGAAATGGAAATGGAATGAAGTGTAGACTGTATACAAAATGTACTTAGTAAAGAAGTTCTCAATATCTATGAATTAATGAAGCACCCAACTTGAACACTGCCTAACATTGTAAGTTTTTTTTGTGCTTTGTTAGCAGATGAGGGTCGCACATACTTAATTGCATGAAATATATTTGTATACAATTTGATTGTGTGTGTTTGACCTTTGTACCCACGATGGTTACCTTGAGAACATCCTATATTTTTTTTTATTGAGATGCCATTTATCCTATGGTAGTTGTGTATTTATTCATATATATGAGTAGGGGCTGGATATTTCCAACATGACTATTTTATTTTTAGATCATTAAAAAGCTATGACTTATGTCATATTGCCATAGATGTCCATGCATAATAGGCAAGTGTGCATCCAAAACATCAACATTGCTAACATTTTCACTCCTACATGTTTGGAATTTGTCATGAACATCAATGCCTGAGTGGAAGAAATCAACATTGTTCTCTTATCAGGAGAGAAGTTCTTCAAAATGGCATTTTCTACACACTTTGAGAAATAATTTTAAAATAAGTATGAATTTATATATGGAATTTTTGCAAAATGGACATGTAAATTGTAAGGAAACTCAGGTGCGGAAACAACTTCCTACGCTAATCTCTATAGGAGAGTATTGTGCAAATTCTTATAAATCCTTACAATTTCAGATTCGTTAACTACTTTAACAAAGATATTGCAACCACATACAATGCATACAGAAAAATAGAGAATGACACAATGATATACCCTAGGGAAAACCTTTCGGTAAAAAACCCCAGCACTCCAAAACCTGCACAATGTATTATCTTCAACACAAAGATTACAATACACTTGCAATGCAAGTTCTTTCAGGAAATGAGAGACAGAGCCAACAAGACTTAAATTTTTGTTATATCTCTCCCATAGGAGCAACATCATATATAGACTCCTCTAGACCCAAAAATAGGCACAACCACCAAGACCCATGCACAAAGCCACATGTACACAGTTGTTACATGCAATCCCAAGAATAGGCATCCATCTTTAGAATAGACTATGACAGCTTGTCATAGAATCCACCAAAAATAATGGTCACAAGAGAAGTGTAAGAGAATCTATCATACCAACCTATTTTTGGCATATTCTCTTACACACACCAACCACTTCTTCTTGGGTGCCCAAATAGGCCCAAGTCATAAGATGCTCTTACACCTGTCATAGCACATTCCTTAAATAGTTCTTATGCATTATAGAAATCTGTCATGACCATTTTAGTCATGATCTCCTTACGCACAAGATGCCGACACATCAAGTGGAGTGACACATCAACATGCCAACTAGACATGTACACTCACACTTAATTACATTATTTGCAAAAAATACATTTACAAAACAAATAATAAGAATAGGAATTATCCAAGGTTGAGACACCTTATTCCTAACATTCTCCCACTTGTCGAACACCTTGTAAGAGCAACAGAAACATAATAGGACCTTTAACCGCTATAGGCCAAAAGGCCCATAGACTCCGAACACCATCTGAACTTCTCAGTGCCCACTAGTTTCATTAATGCATCTGCAACATTCTTCATAATATCTACCTTCTCCAAATTTACCTTTCCATCTTCCACCATATCTCTCACAAAGTGAAACTGCACATCAATGTGCTTCGTTCTGGCATGGAAAGTTGGATTTTTTGCAAGGCAAATAGCGCTCTGACTATCACACCAAATAGTAATCTATTCTGCATCAGCACCAACATCAGAACACAATCTTCTAAGCCAAATAGCTTCTTTACAAGCATGAGTAGCAGCCATGTACTCAGCTTCTGTAGTGGACAAAGAAACCATAGGTTGTCATTTACTCATCCAACTAATGGCACCACCAAACATAGTGAACACATAAGCACTGGTGGATCTCCTGCTGTCAATATCACCTACCCAATCTGAATCCACAAACCCATGAATACAAACTGAATGCGGAGATCCAGAAGAGTTACCATGATAACATATGGAGTAATCTGATGTACCCCTCAAATATCTAAATACTCGCTTAACTGCATCCCAATGTACCCATCCAGGATTAGCCATAAACCGACTCAGGACTCCCATTGCTTGGGCAATGTCTGGTCTACTACAGACCATAGCATACATAAGACTGCCAACTGCACTAGCATAAGGTACTCTACTCATGTCCTACATCTCACTAGGAGATTTTGGACAATCATCTACAGATAACTTTGTTCCCACAGAAATAGGAACACATAGTGGTCTAATATCTGCCATGCTAAACCTGTCCAACATAGACTTCACATACTTACTCTGACTCAACCAAAGTTTTCTGTTAGACCCGTCTCTACTGATTTCCATACCCAAGATGTACCTAGCTGCCCCAAGATCTTTCATCTCAAACTGTGCTGACAACTGAGATTTAAAATCAGAAATCATACCCTTACCCTTCCCAAATAGCAACATATCATCAACATATAATGCAACAATAAGAAGGCGATCATTTTCAACTCTGAAATAAACACAATGATCTGATTTTGATCTTACAAATCCAATTGACAACACAAAGGCATCAAACTTAAGGTACCACAACCTAGGAGATTGCTTCAAACCATATAGAGATTTCTTTAATATGCAAACTAAGGATTCTTTACCTTTAACAATGTAGTGCTCAGGCTGTGACATATAAATCTCTTCCTCCAAATCACCATGAAGGAAAGCTATCTTCACATCCATCTATTCTATCTCTAAATCATATGATGCAGCAAGAGATAACATAAATCTAATGGATGTCAAATTTGCAATAGGAGAGAATATTTCACCATAATCTATTCCTTCTACCTGTGAATACCCCTTTGCAACCAATCTAGCTTTATACCTTTCAACACTACCATCTGCACAGAATTTCTTCTTGAACACCCATTTACAGCCAATAGATTTTCTCCCTTTAGGCAAAGGTACAAGGTCCCAAGTTTTGTTTTTCTCCAATGAAGCCATCTCATCATCCATAGCCTCAATCCAAGAACCTGCATCTTCCATGCCCAAAGCCTCTTTCACAGATCTAGGCTCATCAGTGTTAGTAATCAAAGCAAAGGCACAACTAGAATCTAACATAGAATAACCAAACCTTTCTAGTTTCTTTCTTTCTCTTGTGGATCTCCTCAAGGGCTATGGTTGAGGTTGTTCTTCCTCTTCTTCGGAACTATTAGAGTTGCTAGAGCTCTCCTCATCATTAGGCCCAACATGGTCTCTCTGTTCAGTCTTCTCAGGGGTAGGAGGCAACTGAACAACATATTTTTCTTTTTCTTTTTCATCTGGTTGTAGCACAATAGGAGAAGATGTTAGCTCTCTGAAAATAACATTTCTACTATACAACACCTTACTAGTCACAGGATCCCAAAGCTTGTATCCTTTCACACCAGCACTGTATCCGATGAAAATAAATTTAACAACTTTATTTTCCAACTTAGATCTTTTCTCCTTTGGAACATGTGCATAAGCTTCACAACCAAAATTATGAAGATGTCTGGTTGAAAGCTTCTTACCAGACCACACCTCCATGGGTGTCTTACCAACAAGGGCTGATGTAGAAGATCTGTTAACCAAATAGCAAGCAGTGGCCATAGCTTCGGCCCAAAACCTTTGTTCTAAACCAGCTCCACTAAGCATACTCCTAGCCTTCTCCATCAGTGTCCTATTCATTCTCTCTGCAACTCTATTTTGCTATGGGGTATAAGGAGTTGTCTTATGCCTCTTGATACCTTGTTCTTTACAGAACTGTTCAAACTCTACTGAGAAAAACTCACCACCATTGTCAGTTCTCATACACTTAATCTTCTTACTAGTCTGATTCTCTACAAGAGCTTTAAATTCCTTGAACCGACTAAAGACTTGTGTCTTACTTTTAAGGAAATAAATCCATGTCCTTCTACTGTAATCATCTATGAAAGATACAAAAAATATAGACTTGGAGATTGAAGGAACTTTTATAGGACCAAATACATCAGAATGAATAAGATCCAAAACATTAGAAGATTTGTGAGAACTAGAGTAAAACTGAACATGATTTTGTTTACCATAGACACAGTATTCATAGAAGTCAAACTCGAGATTGCAATCATTTAACCCCTCAATGAGATTTTTATTTTTTAGGGTTCTGAGACCCTTTTCACCAACGTGGCCAAATCTCATATGCCACAACATTGTCTTTTCTACAGGAAGCTTAGCTTCCAAAGTATTTGCACTACCATCAGAACCAATAGCCACAGACTTCTTCACTGCTTATTCAGATGGTGAGGATGAAGAACTATTACATAGAGGAATACATGCATCTAGCTTAAATAAGGTACCTCTCCTAGTACCCCTTGCAAGCACTATCGATCCTCTCATCATCTTACATCCTTCTTTCGAAAAAACAACTTGCACACCTACATCATTTAGCATACTTACAGATAATAGGTTTCATGCCAAACCTAGAATGTGCATAACTCCGTTGATTCCCTTTACTCATCCATCAAGAAATTTGATAGTGACCCTTCCGTGTCCAACTATCTTTAGGTGAGAATCATCACCCAAGTACACCTTTCCACCATCGAACTCTTCATATTTTGAGAACCAGTTTCAATGAGAGGTCATGTGAAAAGATGCACCTGAGTCAACCAAGCACACATCATCAGATGCATGGGCTGCCAAAGCTACGATGAATGCATCACCATCTTCTTGAGATCTTTCTGAAGCTGAATCTAAACCTTTCTTCTTCTTCTTCGGCTCTTTGCAGTCTTTATGGAAGTGCCCAGATTTATCACAGTTCCAACATGTTGCCTTGGACTTATTGGAAGTCTTTGACTTCCTACGGGATTTGGATCTACCCTTATTGTCAGACTTATTATCATTTTTCTTCCTTCTTTCAGTGGATCTCCCACGAACAGCAAGGGCTTCTTTTTCAAAATGGAAGCCTTTCTCCGCATCTCCTCTGATAGCAGCGAAGACACCACATCATCCATTTTGAAGGTGACTAAAGTGCTTCTAAGAGCCATCACAAGATGGTCCCATGAATCCGGTAAAGAACACAAAAGTGTGTAGCAATGATCCTCCTCCTCTAACTTGACACCAGCTGATGTCAATTATGCAGCCAGCAGATTAAATGCATTTAAATGATCCGTTAAGGATCCACCTTCCTCCATTCACAGAGAGTACAAATTCTTCCTCAAGAACAACTTGTTCACCAGAGATTTGGCCTGATACATGGCCGCAAGTCTTTCCCATAAACTATTTGCGGTTTTCTCATCTAGAACATTCAGAAGGACTGCATCGATTAAACAAAGTCTTATGAGACCCTTAGCTTTACGGTCTTTGATATCCCAATCTGCTTGAGCTATAGTTTCTGGTCTTGTAGCACTTGAAGTCACTTCCTATAGGTCACGATCTTCAACATGTCTTCCATCTTGAGTTTCCACAACTTGAAATTAGTGCCATTAAATTTCTCCACCTCCATTCTTCCATATGATGAACTTGCCATCTCAATCTGCAAATAAGATTCAGAATGCTCTGCAAAAAACTCCCACTCAAACTTGAGATCAGCTCAAAAAACCCTACCCAACAACTAGGATCAAAAGTTGATCAAGCTCTGATACCACTTGTAAGGAAACTCAGGTGCGAAAACAGCTTCCTACGCTAATCTCTATAGGAGAGTATTGTGCAAATTCTTATAAATCCTTACAATTTTAGATTCGTTAACTACTTTAACAAAGATATTGCAACCACATACAATGCATACAAAAAAATAGAGAATGACACAATGATATACCCTGGGGAAAACCTTTCGGTAAAAAACCCCAGCACTCCAAAACCTGCACAATGTATTATCTTCAACACAAAGATTACAATACACTTGCAATGCAAGTTCTTTCAGGAAATGAGAGACAAAGCCAACAAGACTTAAATTTCTGTTATATCTCTCCCATAGGAGCAGCATCATATATATAGACTCCTCTGGACCCAAAAATAGACACAACCACCAAGACCCATGCACAAAGCCACATGTACATAGTTGTTACATGCAATCCCAAGAATAGGCATCCATCCCTAGAATAGACTATGACAGCTTGTCATAGAATCTGCCAAAAATAACGGTCACAAGAGAAGTGTAAGAGAATCTATCATACCAACCTATTTTTGGCATATTCTCTTACACAAACCAACCACTTCTTCTTGGGCACCCAAATAGGCCCAAGTCATAAGATGCTCTTACACCTGTCATAGCACATTCCTTAAATAGTTCTTACGCGTCATAGGAATCCTTCATGACCGTTTCAGTCATGATTTCCTTACGCACAAGATGTCGACACATCAAGTGGAGTGACACATCAACATGCCAACTAGTCATGTACACTCACACTTAATTACATTATTTGCAAAAAATATATTTACAAAACAAATAATAAGAATAGGAATTATCCAAAGTTGAGACACCTTATTCCTAACATAAATCTCTAATGAGATTGATTTGTTCAAATTTAAAATACAAGCTACTCCAAAGAAAGGGAGAACTACAAAAACCAATGTTAAACATTGGGACCATGGTTAAGGGTGGTTGAAAAGATACACAAGGTGGGAATGAAAATGTGTATGCAAGAATTATGCATACCTTACATAGACATCCTTCTTATTCAAGAGAATGTCATACTCATGACATGAAAGAAATACCATTGCAGAGAACTAATTGAGATCAAAAAGATGGACAATGCGAACTTTGAAATCAGTTGAGAAGACTATGAACTCATGGAAAGAAAAGGGTGCCTAGCAAATACAAGATGAATATGTTTCCTTCAAGGTTAAGTTGTTGATAAACAGGGTAACTCATGGATCTAGAAAGGACTTGAAGCTCACCTTTGCGGCACTAGTATGTTGGATTATTTTGATGTTATGGGCTTCAAATAACCATTTGTAAAAGTGACTTAAATGTCACTAATTGTAAATAATATTGGATTTTAGAGTTACTTTTTCTAAAAGTTACGTAAATCCTAACTTGTCTTCAAAGAGGTAGTTATCCTAAGTAGCCCACCTGAGTAGTTATTTTAAGTGACTACTTAGGTGGTTATTCTAAACTTAGTTACTTAGGTATTTATTTTAGGAAAGCCTATATATATAAGGTCATTTGTATCGTAAAGGGGACTTTTTGTAGAGGGGAAACTATGGCGTAATTTCCAAATAGACTTTTGGGTTTACACTATGTGCAAAAGGGTTTTTGATTTTATATATTTTCAAAAAGATAATGATGAATGCATTTAGTCACATGTCTTGAATGCATTCATGATTTGTTATTAATAATTTTTTTTATGTCAAGCAAGTAATCTATTTATGTGATGTAGGGGCATCCAAGGTTAAGACAGGGACATTTTGTGTCCTCGGTAAACTACATGGAGTGTTTATGTTTTGGCCAGTTTTAATCAGTTGTAGCCTTGATCGATGGTCTCAGTCATTGAAGGAAGCTCGGTCATTGAAGGAATTTGGTAGTCCCTGGCACTCGGTAAAAGTGTTGCTCGGTCATGCCTATGGTGCTCTGTCGATACTGGTGCTAAGTGATGCCTGGTGTGCTTGGTAATTTTACTGTCGCTTGGTAGTTCTAACTTATCGATTGGAGTTCTATGTGATTTGTTGAGCCAACTCGATGAATTAATTATTGGTAGCCATTGTCTTGGGCTGACATGCATAATTAAATGTTTGTATACATTTGTAAGCTGACTTGTATGGCATTTAATTATTTGTTTTGGGGAGTTAAGAGTTTTCATCCAGCCGACTTGTGGCTGATGATTAGTATTTAAGGAGGGCTTGGGTAGATGTTTAGGGATAGATTTTGGATAGGCATATTTTTGGAGATTAGAACTTGGAGACTTAGCAGATCTAGAATTCAGAGGTGACATCTGAGAGTGAAGTTGTGGAAGAGTTCTTGATGTTCTTGCATATCAGATTGTAATCTGATAGTCCAATTGTAGCAGAGCTAGGGGTTTGTATACTTGGGAACAAGGAGATTTCTTGGAGGCTTGCGAACTCAAGTTTATATCTACCTTAGGGTTTCCATCAACTTCTAATTGTCTTTAGAGCTGAACTAGCTAAGTTTGTATTGGATCTAGTTGTGGATCTTGCATAATTATTTTCTGATTGTAATTGGCCCTAACCTGAAAGGCCTTACAGCTGGGCATGTTAATGAAAATCAGTGTTAAATAATTACCTTGTGTTGCATTTTTTAGTAATCCGCTATGTAATTCTTTTGGCTGCAAGGTTTGGACTATCCTTCATTAGATCCACCATCCTTGACTGCATAAGGTGGTATCAGAGTGAAAGTTTTATTCCTGTTGGGCAAAAGTTTGATCTTGTTGAAGTAGAAGTTTGATGCAGGAGCATCCTGGGTGTAAGAGAAATCTTGCATCACCCAAAAATATTTCTATTTTTATATTCAATAAGGGCTATTTTGTGCAGAGCTGCTATTTATGGAAAGTTACTACTTTTGGTAATTTTTTGTATGTGCTCAGAATGATCTGATTTCTTTCTTGGAGGTTCATTTTAGTCATATAAGTCTGTCAGTAAAGTTTCATTGCCAGATCAAGTGTATATTGGAAGATATTGAAGATTTTCGGTATTGGCAGTAGGGTATAGAAACTTAAAAATTAGTTTTGAAGGCTTTAGAGGCCCCGAATGAGGTCAAAAATTTGGGTAATGGGTGCTAGCGCGGGCCAAGCCTGTAGAGCGCTTTGTGGCATTTCTAAAATGGGGTTATAATAGCCAATCGGGTCAACGGGTGATGACTTATGGTCTTCGGAAGTTGGGCCACCTGAAATGGCAGAAAATAATTTTCTTCAAAATTTCTGTTCGGGTTTCAAAGGTTATCTTGAGCCGACTATGATGTAATAAAATGTAAAATAAAATAATTCTAAGTTTGGTCGGCCTTATTGGCTAAAATTCTGGAACCTTCCTAGGCGGTGGAAAATTGCCTATAAATGGAAGGCTGTATTATTGTCTTAGGTAGTTCAGAATAGTTCTGGGTAGTAGATCTGGGTAATAATTCGAGGCTTTGTCCTACAGAATATTGTAAGGGAATGCCCATGTGGCTTTGCATATTGTAATTCTGAAAGTTTGTAATTCCACATTTGTGGAGATAATAAGAAGCCAATTTTTTGTTCTTGCATATTGTTGTTGTTTCTCTGTTTCTGTTATGTGTTTGTGGTATTAAGGGGAGCACCCTTCATCAAGTGGTATCAGAGCAAGAGTTCTTGAGTGTGTAAATAGATCGCCGACTGTGAGGCAGTTTGCACCAGGACCGTGGTTAGGGTTTCAGCGTGCATCGCGAAAATGCCTCCACGAAGAGAACGTGGCGGAAGAGCTGGTGCTGTGACACTTGAGGTTAGAGAGCTGCATAGACAAGTGTGAGCATTGCAAGAAGAGATTCGTATAGGAATAAATCTTAATATCAGAGACAAAAGCGAGGATGAAGATGAAGAAGAATATCAAGAAGGAGAAGCTGAAATTGTGAACCAGGAGGAAGAAAGACTTTTTGGGGCAATTTTCAAGATTGGTAAAAGACCTAAGATTTAGGTTCCTACATTTTTTGGAAATCTTAACCCAGAGGAATTGATCGACTGGATCAATGAATGTGAGGAATATTTTGAGTACGAAGATGTTGAGGATCCTGATAGGGTCAAATTTGTGAAGGCCAGACTGAAAGGTCATGCGAAGATCTGGTGGCAAGAAATTCAATTGGAGCAAAATAGAAGAGGGAAAGATAAAATCACAAGATGGGATCAGATGGTGGATAAATTGATGGGACAGTTCATTCCTGTTGATTATGAGCTTGACCTACTAAAGAAAATGCAAAGTTTGAAGCAAGCAGGAAGATCTGTTCAGGAGTATACAGAGGAGTTCTATCAACTCCTCATTACAACAGGCCATGCAGAAGCTGATAAGGAGAAAGTTGCCCGATACCTTAATGGGTTAAGGCCAAGCATTCAGGAGGAGTTGAATCTGGTTTGAATGAACAGTATTAAGGAGGCATACCAATTTTCCCTAAAAGTAGAGGAAAAGCTGAACAAAAAGTTTGAGAGCAGACAAAATGGAAGTGGTCATGGTGGAAGATCTGGCGGATGGTCATATGGTGGCCGAAATGAAGATCCAAAAAAGAAGGATGAGGCCAGTAGCAGTCAAAATCAGAGAGGAAATAATTCCAATCATTTCTAGGATCAGAGTAATAAAGATCAGAGAGGAAGAGGAAGAGGACAAGGATCTGGAAGAGGAGGCTTCCGTGGAACATGTTTTCACTGTGGAGAAGAAGGTCATAGGGCATTTGAATGTCCTCAGTGCCAAGGCAGAACAGATAGGAGAAATGAAGGCCAGGCTAGAATTGCACATGTAGATGAAGATGCTAGATCATCAAATTTTGAAGATGCTGAAAGAGGAGAAATGCTAATTAACAGAAGAGTCTTGCTGAGTGGTGACAATGAACCTGAACAAAGGAGCCTATTTTGCACTCGATGCAAGTATGAGGGTAAATGCTGTGATGTGATTATTGATAGTGGAAGTACTGATAATTTGGTGTCAGAAAAGATGGTGACAAAGTTGAAGCTCAAGAGACAGAAACACCCACATCCATATCGGATTGCCTGGGTGCAGGATGACCACAAGGTCATGGTCAGTGAACAGTGCCTGGTAAAGTTCAAGATCGGGGGGTACCAAGATGAGGTACTATGTGATATCATCTCTATGGATGCATGTCATATGTTATTGGGTAGACCGTGGCAGTTTGACAGATGTGCTATACATGATGGTCATGCGAATACCTATTCCCTGACAAAGGATGGAGTGCGACATAAGTTAAAGCCATTGAAGGAGACCGAAGAAAAGGTATGTGGTAATGCAAAAATAACATTTGTTGATGGAAGAAAATTTCTAGATGGTATGAGGCATGAGCATGTGTGTTTTGCTTTAATTCCAAAAGTTGGTAAAGAAGAAGTAGAGGATGTACCTGTAGAGGTTGTAGATTTGTTGAATGAGTTTCAAGATATTGTATCTGATAATGTACCTGATGGATTACCACCGATAAGAAAGATCACTCATCAGATGGATTTGATTCTAGGAGCCAATTTGCCAAATAAGGTAGCACATAGAATGACACCAGCAGAAAGTGAAGAGTTGAACAGACAAGTACATGAGTTATTGCAGAAGGGGTTGATTCGAGAGAGTCTGAGTCCCTGTGCTATACCAGCGGTATTAGCACCAAAGAAGAATGGAGAATGGAGGAAGTGTACAGATTCCAGCGTAATAAACAAAATCACAATCAAGTATAAGTTTCCATTGCCACGAATGGATGATATTATAGATTATTTTAGTGGAGCTATGTATTTCTTGAAGATAGATCTGAAGAGTGGATATCACCAGATTTGGATCAGAGAAGGAGATGAATGGAAGACTTCCTTCAAGACAAAGGAAAGACTATATGAGTGGTTAGTCATGCCTTTTGGGCTAACCAATGCACTGAGCACTTTCATGCGGCTCATGAATGAGGTTCTGAAAGAATTTCTGGGTAAATTTATCATTGTTTACCTAGATGATATTTTGATTTTTAGCAAGACATTGGAGGAACACATGATGCATATTCGTATGGTTTTTGAGAAGTTGAGAGATGAGAAATTGTTGATTAATTTGAAGAAGTGCAGTTTTGTGAAGAAAGAGTTAGTGTATTTGGGATTTGTAGTTTCAGCAGAAGGTCTAAAAATGGACCCAGAGAAGGTACAGGCTATCCTTGAATGGCCTACTCCAAGGAGTGCTACTGAGGTAAGATCTTTTCATGGTCTAGCTAGCTTTTACAAAAAGTTTATCAAAAATTTTAGCAGTATTTGTGGACCCTTGACTGAAACAATGAGAGGGGATAGAAAAGAATTTAAGTGGACTAATGGGGCAGAAAAGAGTTTTCAATTGTTGAAACAAAAAGTTACAGAACAACCTGTTTTAGCACTTCCAAATTTTAATAAGGTGTTTCAAGTAGATTGTGATGCTAGTGGTACTGCAATAGGAGCTGTTATGAGCCAAGAAGGTAAACCTGTTGCTTATTTCATTGAGAAGTTAAATGATGCCAAGAGAAAATATTTTGTTTATGATCAGAAATTTTATGCTATAGTTCAAGCATTGAAGAAGTGGAGATACTATCTGCTTCCTAAGGAGTTTGTTTTGTATACTGATCATCAAGCTTTGCAATATTTGAATAGTCAAGGAAAGTTGAATCAGAGACATTTGAAATGGGTTGAGTTTTTGCAGAGTTATACATTTGTTTTGAAACACAGGAGTGGAAAGTCCAATAGGGTTGCTGATGCTCTTAGCAGAAGGCAACTATTGCTAACAGAAATGCAGATTGAAGTGGTTGGGTTCAAAGAACTCAAGAATTTGTATCCAGAGGATCCTGATTTTGGTGAAGCTTGGAAAGCTTGTACAGAACCTGTTACTTTAGACAGGATGAAATGGTTGGATTTCATCATCCAGGATGATATGCTGTTCAAAGGGAGTGAGTTGTGCATTCCACGAAGTTCTATGAGGGAGAATCTCATCAAGGAGAAGCATAGCGGAGGATTGGCTGGACATTTTGGCCGTGATAAAACTCTTTCTTTGGTTAGTGAGAATTATTATTGGCCATAGTTGCAGCAAGATGTAAAGAAGTTTGTATAGAGTTGTAGAGTATGTCAGATGGCGAAAGGAGTGAAGCAGAATACAGGGTTTTATCAGCCATTACCTATACCAGAGAAGCCTTGGGAGGATATCAGCATGAACTTTGTTCTTGGTTTACCGAGGACTCAGCGGGGACATGATTCAATTTTTGTGGTGGTTGACAGATTTTAAAATATGGCACATTTCATTCCCTGCAAGAAGACTAATGATGCTGTTCATGTAGCAGAATTGTTTTTCAGAGAAGTAGTGAGACTTCATGGTTTGCCAAAGACCATAGTTTTAGATCGAAACACTAAGTTTATTAGATATTTTTGGCGTACATTGTGGAAGAAGTTGAGAATAGATTTGAAGTTCAGTTCATCACATCATCCACAAACTGATGGACAGATAGAGGTGGTGAATAAGAGTTTGGGAAATTTGCTGAGATGTTTGGTTGGAGATAAGCCAACAGGATGGGATTTGATTTTACCATAGGTGAAATTTGCATACAATAATTCTATCAACAGGAGCACTGGTAGATCACCATTCTAGATTGTATATGGAAGTAGTCCAAGAAATGCATCTGAATTGAGGAAGATAGATAAAGGAGAAATAAGTAGTGCTGAAGCTGAAGATTTTGTAGAACACTTAAAGAACATCCATGAGGAGGTGAAGAAGCATATTACCAAGATGAACACAGAGTATAAGGCTAAGGTAGATGAGAAAAGGAGGTATAAGGAATTTAAAATTGGTGATGAAGTCATGGTTCATTTGCGGAAGGAGCAGTTTCTAGTTGGTGCATATAACAAGCTAAAAATGAAGAAGTTTGGACCATGTAGGATACTGAAGAAACATGATTTAGGAAATGCATATGAGGTAGAATTGCCTACTAAGCTAAATATTTCACCAGTGTTTAACATTTCAGATCTGACAGAGTATCATGAAGGAGGTGTTGAAGATGAGATCACAGCAGCACAGTGGAGTATTCCAGCAACTTGTTCAGACACTAAGGAGATTGAAGATATACTGGATAGTTGTGTTGGCAGAAGCACAAGGAACAAGACATATGAAGAATATCTGGTCAAGTGGAAAGGATGACCTGTTGAAGATTTATCATGGCTGACAAAGGAGGAGGTTAGCCGTCTTAGTTTTCCTCTGCACACCTGAGTCGTGACAGGGTCACTTCTCAAATTACCCTGGGTGTCTGATGCAGGAGCATCTTGGGTGTAAGAGCAATCTTGCATCACCCAAAAATATTTCTATTTTTATATTCAATAAGGGCTATTTTGTGCAGAGCTGCTATTTATGGAAAGTTACTACTTTTGGTAATTTTTTGTATGTGCTTAGAATGATCTGATTTCTTTCTTGGAGGTTCATTTTGGTCATATAAGTCTACCAGTAAAGTTTCATTGCCAGATAAAGTGTATATTAGAAGATATTGAAGATTTTCGGTATTGGCAGCAGGGTACAGAAACTTTGAACTCAGTTTTGAAGACTTTAGAGGCCCCGAATGAGGTCAAAAATTTGGGTGACGAGCGCTTACACAAGTCAAGCCTGTAGAGCGCATTGTGGCGTTTCCGAAATGGGGTTATAATAGCCGATCGGGTCAACTGGTGATGACTTATGGTCTTCGAAAGTTGGGCCACCTGAAATGGCAGAAAATAATTTTCTTCAAAATTTCTGTTCGGGTTTCAAAAGTTATCTTGAGCCGACTATGATGTAATAAAATGTAAAATAAAATAATTCTAAGTTTGGTCGGCCTTATTGGGTAAAATTCTGGAACCTTCCCAGGCAGTGGAAAATTGCCTATATATGGAAGGTTGTATTATTGTCTTAGGCAGTTCAGAATAGTTCTGGGTAGTAGATCTGGATAATAATTCGAGGCTTTGTCTTACAAAATATTGTAAGGGAATGCCCATGTGGCTTTGCATATTGTAATTATGAAAGTTTGTAATTCCACATTTGTGGAGATAATAAGAAGCCAATTTTTTGTTCTTGTATATTGTTGTTGTTTCTCTGTTTCTGTTATGTGTTTGTGGTATTAAGGGGAGCACCCTTCATCAAGTGGTATTAGAGCAAGAGTTCTTGAGTGTGTAAATAGATCACCGACTGTGAGGCAGTTTGCACCAGGACCGTGGTTAGGGTTTCAGCACGCATCACGAAAATACCTCCACAAAGAGAACGTGGCGGAAGAGCTAGTGCTGTGACACCTGAGGTTAGAGAGCTGCAGAGACAAGTGCGAGTATTGCAAGAAGAGATTTGTACAGGAATGAATCTTAATATCAGAGACGAAAGCGAGGATGAAGCCGAAGAAGAATATCAAGAAGGAGAAGCTAAAATTGTGAACCAGGAGGAAGAAAGACTTTTTCGGGTAATTTTCAAGATTGGGAAAAGACCTAAGATTGAGGTTCTTACATTTTTTGGAAATCTTAACCCAGAGAAATTGATCGACTGGATCAATGAATGTGAGGAATATTTTGAGTATGAAGATGTTGAGGATCCTGATAGGGTCAAATTTGCGAAGGCCAGACTGAAAGGTCATGCGAAGATCTGGTGGCAAGAAATTCAATTGGAGAGAAATAGAAGTGGGAAAGATAAAATCACAAGATGGGATCGGATGGTGGATAAATTGATGGGACAGTTCATTTTTGTTGATTATGAGCTTGACCTGCTAAAGAAAATGCAAAGTTTGAAGCAAGCAGGAAGATCTGTTTAGGAGTATACAGAGGAGTTCTATCGACTCCTCATTACAACAGGCCATGCAGAAGCTGATAAGGAGAAAGTTGCCCGATACCTTAATGGGTTAAGGCCAAGCATTCAGGAGGAGTTGAATCTGGTTCGAATGAACAGTATTGAGGAGGCATACCAGTTTTCCCTAAAAGTAGAGGAAAAGCTGAACAAGAAGTTTGAGAGCAGACAAAATGGAAGAGGTCATGGTGGAAGATCTGGCGGATGGTCATATGGTGGCCGAAATGAAGATTCAAAAAAGAAGGATGAGGCCAGTAGCAGTCAGAATCAGAGAGAAAATAATTTCAATCGTTTCCAAGATCAGAGTAATAAAGATCAAAGAGGAAGAGGAAGAGGACAAGGATCTGGAAGAGGAGGCTTCCGTGAAACATGTTTTCACTGTGGAGAAGAAGGTCATAGGGCATTTGAATGTCCTCAGTGCCAAGGCAGAACAGACAGGAGAAATGAAGGCTAGGCCAGAATTGTACATGTAGATGAAGATGCTAGATCATCAAATTTTGAAGATGATGAAAGAGGAGAAACGCTAATTAACAGAAGAGTCTTGCTGAGTGGTGAGAACGAACCTGAACAAAGGAGGAGCCTGTTTCGCACTCGATGCAAGTGTGAGGGTAAATGCTATGATGTGATTATCGATAGTGGAAGTACTGACAATTTGGTGTCAGAAGAGATGGTGACAAAGTTGAAGCTCAAGAGACAGAAACACCCACATCCATATCAGATTGCCTGGGTGCAGGATGACCACAAGGTCATGGTCAGTGAACAGTGCTTGGTAAAGTTCAAGATCGGTGGGTACCAAGATGAGGTACTATGTGATATCATCTCTATTGATGCATGTCATATGTTATTGGGTAGACCGTGGCAGTTTGACAGATGTGCTGTATATGATGGTTGTGCGAATACTTATTCTCTGACAAAGGATGGAGTGCGACATAAGTTAAAGCCATTGAAGGAGACCGAAGAAAAGGTATGTGGTAATGCAAGAATAACATTTGTTGATGGAAGAAAATTTCTAGATGGTATGAGGCATGAGCATGTGTGTTTTGCTTTAATTCCAAAAGTTGGTAAAGAAGAAGTAGAGGATGTACCTGTAGAGGTTGTAGATTTGTTGAATGAGTTTCAAGATATTGTATCCGATAATGTACCTGGTGGATTACCACCGGTAAGGAAGATTAGTCATCAAATGGATTTGATTCCAGGAGCAAGTTTGCCAAACAAGGCAGCACATAGAATGACACCAGCAGAAAGTGAAGAGTTGAACAGACAAGTACATGAGTTATTGCAGAAGGGGCTGATTTGAGAGAGTCTGAGTCCCTGTGCTGTACCAGTGGTATTAGCACCAAAGAAGAATAGAGAATGGAGGATGTTTACAGATTCTAAAGCAATAAACAAGATCACAATCAAGTATAGGTTTCCATTGCCACGAATGGATGATATTATGGATTGTTTGAGTGGAGCTGTGTATTTCTCGAAGATAGATCTGAAGAGTGGATATCACCAGATTTGGATCAGAGAAGGAGATGAATGGAAGACTGCCTTCAAGGCAAAGGAAGGACTGTATGAGTGGTTAGTCATGCCTTTTGGGCTAACCAATGCACTGAGCACTTTCATGCGGCTCATGAACGAGGTTCTGAAAGAATTTCTGGGTAAGTTTATCATTGTTTACCTAGATGATATTTTGATTTTTAGTAAGACATTGGAGAAACACATGATGCATATTCGTATGGTTTTTGAGAAGTTGAGAGATGAGAAATTGTTGATTAATTTGAAGAAGTGCAGTTTTGTGAAGAAAGAGTTAGTGTATTTGGGATTTGTAGTTTCAGCAGAAGGTCTAAAAATGGACCCAGAGAAGGTACAGGCTATCCTTGAATGGCCTACTCCAAAGAGTGCTACTGAGGTAAGATCTTTTCATGGTCTAGCTAGCTTTTACAAAAAGTTTATCAGAAATTTTAGCAGTATTTGTGGACCCTTGACTGAAACAATGAGAGGGGATAGAAAAGAATTTAAGTGGACTAATGGGGCGGAAAATAGTTTTCAATTGTTAAAACAAAAAGTTACAGAATAACTTGTTTTAGCACTTCCAGATTTTAATAAGGTGTTTCAAGTAGATTGTGATGCTAGTGGTACTGCAATAGGAGCTGTTATGAGCCAAGAAGGTAAACCTGTTGCTTATTTCAGTGAGAAGTTAAATGATGCCAAGAGAAAATATTCTTTTTATGATCAGGAATTTTATGCTATAGTTCAAGCGTTGAAGAAGTGGAGACACTATCTGCTTCCTAAGGAGTTTGTTTTATATACTGATCATCAAGCTTTGCAATATTTGAATAGTCAAGGAAAGTTGAATCAGAGGCATTTGAAATGGGTTGAGTTTTTGCAGAGTTATACATTTGTTTTGAAACACAGGAGTGGAAAGTCCAATAGGGTTGCTGATGCTCTTAGCAAAAGGCAACTATTGCTGAGAGAAATGCAAATTGAGGTGGTTGGGTTCAAGGAACTCAAGAATTTGTATCCAGAAGATCCTGATTTTGGTGAAGCTTGGAAAGCTTGTACAAAACCTGTTACTTTAGATAGGATGAAATGGTTAGATTTCATCATCCAGGATGATATGATGTTCAAAGGGAGTCAGTTGTGCATTCCACAGAGTTCTATGAGGGAGAATCTCATCAAGGAGAAGCATAGCGGAGGATTGGCTAGACATTTTGGTCGTGATAAAACCTTTTCTTTGGTTAGTGAGAATTATTATTGGCCATAGTTGCAGCAAGATGTGAAGAAGTTTGTACAGAGTTGTAGAGTATGTTAGATGGCGAAAGGAGTGAAGCAGAATACAGGGTTGTATCAGCCATTACCTATACTAGAGAAGCCTTGGGAGGATATCAACATGGATTTTATTCTTGGTTTACCGAGGACTCAGCGGGGACATGATTCAATTTTTGTGGTGGTTGACAAATTTTGAAAGATGGCACATTTCATTCCCTGCAAGAAGACTAATGATGCTGTTCATGTAGCAGAATTGTTTTTCAGAGAAGTAGTGAGACTTCATAGTTTGCCAAAGACCATAGTTTCAGATCGGGACACTAAGTTTGTTGGATATTTCTAGTGTATATTGTGGAAGAAGTTGAAGATAGATTTGAAGTTCAGTTCATCACATCATCCACAGACTGATGGACAGACAGAGGTGGTGAATAGGAGTTTGAGAAATTTGCTGAGATGTTTGGTTGGAGATAAGCCAACAGGATGGGATTTGATTTTACCACAAACAGAATTTGCATACAATAATTTTGTCAACAGGAGCACTGGTAAATCACCATTCCAGATTGTATATGAAAGTAGTACAAGAAATGCATCTTAATTGAAGAAGATAGATAAAGGAGAAATAAGTAGTGCTGAAGCTAAAAATTTTGCAGAACACTTGAAGAACATCGATGGGGAGGTGAGGAAGCATATTACCAAGATGAACGCATAGTATAAAGCTAAGGCAGATGAGAAAATGAGGTATAAGGAATTTCAAGTTGGTGATGAAGTTATAGTTCATTTGTGGAAGGAGCGGTTTCCAGTTGGTACATATAACAAGCTGAAAATGAAGAAGTTTGGACCATGTAGGATACTGAAGAAACATGATTTAGGAAACGCATATGAGGTAGAATTGCCTACTGAGTTAAATATTTCACCAGTGTTTAACATTTCAGATTTGACAGAGTATCATGAAGGAGGTGTTGAAGATGAGATCACAGCAGCATAGTGGAGTATTCCAGCAACTAGTTCAGACACTAAGGAGATTGAAGATATACTGGATAGTCGTGTTGGCAGAAGCACAAGGAACAAGACATATGAAGAATATCTGGTCAAGTGGAAAGGATGACCTGTTGAAGATTCATCATGGCTGACAAATGAGGATGTTAGCCTTCTTGGTTTTCCTCTGCACACCTGAGTCGTGACAGGGTCACTTCTCAAATTACCCTGGGTGTCTGATGTAGGAGCATCCTGGGTGTAAGAGCAATCTTACATCACCCAAAAATATTTCTATTTTTATATTCAATAAGGGCTATTTTGTGCAGAGCTGCTATTTATGGAAAGTTACTACTTTTGGTAATTTTTTGTATGTGCTTAGAATGATCTGATTTCTTTCTTGGAGGTTCATTTTGGTCATATAAGTCTGCCAGTAAAGTTTCATTGCCAGATCAAGTGTATATGGGAAGATATTGAAGATTTTCGGTATTGGCAGCAGGGTACAAAAACTTTGAACTCAGTTTTGAAGGCTTTAGAGGCCCCGGATGAGGTCAAAAATTTGGGTGATGAGCGCTTGCACCAGTCAAGCCTGTGCGCTTCGTGGTGTTTCCGAAATGGGGTTATAATAGCCGATCGGGTCAATTGGTGATGACTTATGGTCTTCGAAAGTTGGGCCACCTGAAATGACAGAAAATAATTTTCTTCAAAATTTCTGTTCGGGTTTCAAAGGTTATCTTGAGCTGACTATGATGTAATAAAATGTAAAATAAAATAATTCTAAGTTTGGTCAGCCTTATTGGCTAAAATTCTGGAACCTTCCCAAGCGGTGGAAAATTGCCTATATATGGAAGGCTGTATTATTGTCTTAGGTAGTTCAGAATAGTTCTGGGTAGTAGATTTGGGTAATAATTCGAGGCTTTGTCCTACAGAATATTGTAAGGGAATGCCCATGTGGCTTTGCATATTGTAATTCTGAAAGTTTGTTATTCCACATTTGTGGAGATAATAAGAAGCCAATTTTCTGTTCTTGCATATTGTTGTTGTTTCTCTGTTTCTGTTATGTGTTTGTGGTATTAAGGGGAGCACCCTTCATCAAAGTTTGACCTAGCAAGGATGATCTTGTGAAGTTAATCTTGTTGGAGCAGAGATTGTGCACAATCTGGATTATAGATCTGAAGCACTGAACTTGTGAAATTGTGCCCTAGTTGTTTACAAGATTGCAGGTTGAGATCTGACTTGTTGCAACTTGGAAATTGTTATAAGGTGGTCGGTGAGGGTTTGTTGTAGAGGGTTTTCTCTTATCTTTAAGGATTCCTACAAGAAGATTGGACCCTAGAGTTATTTTTGATCTTTGTGATACTGTTGAATCTTAGATCATAGAGAAGGTGAAATTAGATTTCAGATCTGAGTTAGAATTGATGAAGAATGATATGGTTGCTGAGATCATGAGAACTATTTTCGGTATACCTCAGAATGTTGGTACTGAGGATGGCTATGAAGAAGCTACTGAAGAATTTGAAACTGCTAGATCTAGTGGTGATGACCAGAGGAATAGATCTGGTGAAGATAGAACTGCTCGGCTACCTAGATTGACTGCTCGGTTCAGTAATTACCAAATGGAAGTTTCTACTTTCTTTGGTACTTTGAAGCCTGACAATTTGATTGATTGGATTGATGAACTTGAAGATTTATTTGAGCTGGAAGAAATTAAAGATCCTCTTCCGGTGAGATTAACATAGACAAAGTTAAAAAGACATGCTACTCTTTGGTGGAAGGAACTACAGAGAGACCGAGAAGATGAAGGTGAAACAAAGATCAATCAGTGGAGATTGATGGTGACTAAGTTGAAAGCTAAGTTCATACCGGTTGACTATGAGCTTGACTTGTTTAAGAAGTTGCAGAATCTGAAATAGAAGGATTTTTCTGTTGAAGATTATACCGAGGAATTATACAAACTTACTATTCGGTCTAGACACTGAGAGCTTGGTAAGGAAAAGGTAGCTTGGTACGTAAATGGTTTGAGATTCAATATTCAGGATGAGCTTGGTATGCTGAAGATTGATTTTGTTAAAGATGCTTATCAGTATGCTCTAAAGGCAGAAGATAATTTGAAGAGGAAACTGCCTAGAAACTCCCAAGGGAAAGAAAAGATTGATCACTCGATGAAGGAGAAACTGATTGATGCAAAAGATGAATAGAAACTTGTGGAACCAAAGAAGAAGACATGTAGAGTTATCTTTAAGGGTACTTGTTGTAACTGTGGAGAGGAAGGACACCATTCTTTTGAATGCACACAGAAGAAGGTTGACCAATGAACTGCTGTGATGAATGAGAACATTCAGAATGAACCTGAATCAGAGAACTTGCTACTTCGTGAACATTTCTTAGTACAAAGGATGAACCTTGTTAGAGGAGTAACTTGTTTAGGACCCGATGCAAGACTGAAGGTAAAATTTGTGATGTGATTGTTGATAGTGGTAGTACTGATAACTTTGTTGCTAAGGACCTAGTTCAGAAACTTGGTTTGAATAGAATGAAACATCCTTGTCCTTATAGGCTTGGCTGGTTACAAGATGTTCATGCTTTGGAAGTTAGAGAACAATGCTTCATTGATGTTAAGATTGGCCAGTACAAGGATCTTGTGCTTTGTGACATTGTGAAGATGAATAGTTGTGATATATTGCTTGGTAGACCTTGGCAGTATGATTGTAGAGCTATTTATGACTATGTAAGAAATGTGTTTACTATTGAGAAGAATGACAAGAAGTTTTCATTGATGCCTTTGATGGATGCAACGCTCGGTAGGAGAAGCCTGAGTATTGGTAGCCGAGTTGAGATTGTAGATCCTGAGAAAATGAATGATCAATATAAAGAACCTATTGGAAACTACAATTGAAGCAATTGTTGTATTGTCATTGATGTCAAACCTTAATTGGTAAGACTATTTCTATTTAAGAAAGTACTATATCTATTTGAGTGTTGCTAAGGGGATAGGCAAGGTTGGTAACAACAACACCTAAGAAAAGGTTGAGTTATCTTGATACTTCAATGAGTACTTGATTATGTGGCATAATGATAAGATAATGTATTGTTTATCTTAGTAAGAATGAAGACTAAACTGGTAGGCTTGACCGAGCATAAGTGAAGAAATCTAGTTTAAGCCGAGTGTTGTTTGTGTCGACCGAGCTAGTGAATGCTAAGTAAAAATAGTGTTGACCGAACACCAGTTAATTGCCGAGGAAGACAGTGTTAGCCGAGGGAATAGATTATGTGGTGACCGAGCATTCTAGAGAAGACTGAGAATTTGGACACAATATTGACTGAGCGTCAGTATTTTGCATTTGTTGAAGAATTCATATTTCTAGCCGACATCGTTGAATTCTTGAATTATGTAAAATGTGTTGACTTTATTTATTGATTGTATGAAAGCATTTAATGCACTGTAAAACATTTTATTGTAAATATTTAAGAGATTCGATATATTTGAAAGATAAGCTAAAGAAAATAATGTAGGATAGATTCAATGAATTTGACCTAACCCTAAGATCTATGAAGGAGATTAAGTGGCAAAATATGTATTGACCTAATAGAGGTAGTATTAAGGAAACCTAAGCAAGAGGTTGAAAGCACGGAAAGAAGTGAATGCTGGAAGTATTGTTATTGACTGTCTAAGCAGAAAAGGCTGAAGGAGAAGTGTTGTGATCGCTTGAAGGGTTCTGAGAAGATCAGTGATGGAGATGGAAAAGGTTCATGGTCAGTAAGCTAGCATATGTGTATGGAATTGGATCTGATATTTGCAAAGTGAGTTGTAAGTTTCTCAGATCAATATTACTACTACTTTCTAACCATTGTAACAGTCAAAATCCTTTTAACAGAGGTTGACCTAACAGTCATAGGTATAAATCCTTTGAACAAGGTTGCATTCTAATGGAGTGTATGTAAGTCCTATAACAAGGCACACTTTTAATAGAGTGGTTGAAATCCTTTAACTGGGTCACACCTGACAGTGTGTTTGTAACCTTTGACAGGGTTGGATTTTCACCGAGCTCACTTCAGAAGAGTGAACATAATAGTAACATGTTACAAAGTGGTTTTTCCCGAATTGGGTTTCCACTATAAATCCTGGTGTTGATACTTGTGTGAATGTTTTGGTTTGAACATTTCTATGTTTTACAAGTTAGATGCTATTGGATAAGTGGACTACACTGTTATATGTTTCTGTTATGCAATCAGTAATGACTGAGTAGGTGTTGGTTATTAGATCTGATTTGTTGAAGAGTTTGAAAGATTGTTTTATACATCTAGACCTGAGAACAACTAATTCACCCCCCCTCTCTATTGTTCTAAATCATATTAATAGAACCGACCTGTATATTATCCATAAAAGACTTGAAGAGATAGAGGAAACTGAAGTGGAAAACTTTGCAAGCAGAAAAGGTGGAGGACTTGTATGTGAAGAACCAGTTCAGGATTTATGTGTTGAATCTTGAAAGACGTTCTTCTCACATATGAACATCTTTTGGAACCTGGGGTGTTTGATGTAGGGGCATCCAAGGTTAAGACAAGGACATTCTTTGTCCTTGGTAAACTACATGGAGTGTTTGTGTTTTGGCCGGTTTTACTCAGTTGCAGCCTTGACCGATGGTCTCGGTCATTGAAGGAAGCTCGATCACTGAAGGAACTCAGTAGTCCCTAGCACTCGGTAAAAGTGTTGCTCGATCATGCCTGTGGTGCTCAGTCGATATTGGTGCTCGGTGATGCTTGGTGTGCTCCATAATTTTACTGTCGCTCGGTAGTTCTGACTTACCGATTGGAGTTCTGTTTGATTTATTGAGCTGAATTGGTGAATTAATTGTTGGTAGCCATTGTCTTGGGCCGACATGCAGAATTAAATGTTTGTATACATTTGTAAGGTGAATTGTATGGAATTTAATTATTTTTTTTGGGGAGTTAAGGGTTTTCATCTAGCTGACTTGTGGCTGATGATTAGTATTTAAGGAGGGCTTGGGTAGATGTTTAGGGATAGATTTTGGATAGGCATATTTTTGGAGATCAAAACTTGGAGACTTAGCAGATCTAGAATTCAAAGGTGAAGTCTGAGAGCGAAGTTGTGAAAAAATTCTTGATGTTCTTGCAGATTAGATTGTAATCTGATAGTCCAATTGTAGCAGACCTAGGGGTTTGTATACTTGGGGACAAGGAGATTTCTTGGAGGCTTGTGAGCTCAAGTTTAGATCTGCCTTAGGGTTTCCATCAGCTTCTAATTGTCTTTAGAGCTGAACTAGTTGAGTTTGTATTGGATCTAGTTGTGGATCTTGTAGAATTGTTTTCTGATTGTATTTGGCCCTAACCTAGAAGGCCTTATAGCCAGGCATGTTAATGAAAATTAGTGTTAAACAATTACCTTGTGTTGCATTATTGAGTAATCCACTATGTAATTATTTTGGCTGCAAGGTTTGGACTGTCCTTCATTGGATCCACCATCCTTGACTGCATAATTATGTAATGGTGAAATCCAATTATTTTTCTAGTGTATGTAATTGATGGGACAAACTTCATTCATTTATTGGCATCTTGATGTGGATGCATTGGAATAGTGTATCTTTTCATATGTCATGGTCTGCTACCCTTCTTTTATCATCATTGCATTAGGTGCTAAAAACCCTTTTGTAATCATTATCCATTGTGAATATCAACTAGTATTCCTATGACTACTATTGGGGTTTATATTAATAATCTCTTTTAGTTTTATCTTGTTTCATTTCATACTTTCATGTGAAAAGTACATAGAAAATACTAAATATTGGGCACAACATACAAGGGAGTTGTCCCTCTCAAATGCAGATGAAGATTTCAATCTAATTGTGGTCTATTTGTAATGTCTCCAACTGTTGGCACTATTGTAACTACTCCTCAGGAAAACAAGGTCAATTTTTAATAATCTCTTTTAGTTTTGTCTTGTTTCCTTTCATACTTTTAGGTGAAAAGTATGAAAAAAATTCCAAATATCGGGCACATCATATGAGGGATCTGCCCCTCTCAAATGTAGAGGAAGATTGCAATCTAATTGTGATCTGATTGCTATCTCTCCAACCGTTGGCACGATTGTAACTACTCCTAAGGCGAACAAGGTCACTTTCAAGGAAACAACAACAATGAAAAATTTGTTTACCAACACATCCCAAGTTCAATATCTTGCATTTGGTAGTCTTCTACCTTCATTTCCTCTTCATACTTACTTATAAGAGGGGAAACTATTTATGCACACTTGATAGCATCATGCATAAGTGGTTACAACAAAGACTTTCCTAGCACTTTTTTTTTTTCTGGTACCTTAAATGTCTCTTCTAATATAGCAAAATCTTCATTTTGGATTTCCTTGTGCTTTAGTTAACCTCTTTTCTATGGTTTTGGTCAACCAAATAAGATCTATTATCTATGGGAAACACCAAGTCAAGTGTTTGGTGTGTTCCTTTGTTGCTAAAAAATGTATTCTTCTCCAAATTCATCTACTTCATGCTATTTTTTCTCAATTACTTGAGGCATATCTTCTTCTAATATATATGCTTCCTCTTCAAGAGCTTGGTCCTTTTCTTTTCCTAATGCTCTTCACCTTTATCTTCTTCTTGGCGCTCTTCACCTTTATCCTCATCATTTTTGTTTTATGTTCTTGTCATCTTACTTAGTCTTCTCTTTAGCTTTATCTCCCAACTTTATCTTTGACCTCCTCTTCTTGTTACTCTTCATCATTTCCATCTCCCACATCTCCTTCCTTAGTAAATTCTTCTTCTTTGGTCACTTTTTTTGTCCATCTATATTATTTTCTTGTTCACCTTAGGTAGATGAGGGACCTTAGCAACATCCTTTAGTGGACAAGGTTGCTTTGAAGGAGGTGTAGGTATTTGGAAAGTGGAGAAGGTAGTGTAGGAGGAGGAAAATGTTATTTTTCTTATTAAGGTGGTGGATGGTCCTTAGTGGGAGAAGAAGGAGAAAGAATAGTAGTGTCCTATTATGTTTGGACCGTAGTCCATATTCTCCTTTTCTTCCATAAGGGTGTATGTTCTTATCCCCCCTCTTATGATGAGTCTTGAATTAGCCTTTTCTTAGGTTCTCTTTTTCTTTTGTAAGTCTTGGCATGAGGCTCTAGTAGCCCTTTTCCTTTATCTTTTCTTTTTAAATAGATTTCTTCCATTGTAGGTGTTGTAACAATTAGGGACCATTTTTTACTAGGAGTAGAAAACTTTGTAGCTTCCCAAAGTTTGGTTGGACTTTGTACCCACAATGGTTACCTTGAGAACATCATTTTTTTTATTGAGATGTCATTATCCTATGGTAGTTGTGTATTCATATATGAGTAGGGAATGGATATTTACAACACGACTAGATTTTTGCTAGATCATTAAAATGCTATGACATATGTGATATCATTGTAGATGTCCATACATAACTAGCAAGTGTGAATCCAAAAAATTAAAATTGCTAACATTTTAACTCCTACATGTTAAAATGGGAAGCTTTAAAGTTTGTCATGAACACCCAATGCAATAGTGGGAGAAATTGAAACATAGTTCTCTTATCGCGAGATAAGCTCTTTAAAATGGCATTTTCTACACACCTTGAGAAATATTTTTAAAAGAAGTATGAATTTATAGATGCAATTTTTTAAAGTGCACATGCAAATATCTAATGAGATTGATTTGTTTAAATTTTAAATACAAGCTACTCCAAAGAAAGGGAGAACTACAAAAACCAATGTTAAATATTGGGACCATGGTTAAGGGTGGTTGAAAAGATACACAAGGTGGAAATGAAAATGTGTACACAAGAATTATGCATACCTTACACAAACATCCCTCTTATTCAAGAGAATGTCATACTCATGAAAGGAAATAAATATCATTGCAAAGAACTAATGGGGATCACAAAGATGGACAATGCAAACTTTGAAATCACTT
Organism: Chamaecyparis obtusa; assembly: GCA_027943335.1. Lineage (NCBI taxonomy): Eukaryota > Viridiplantae > Streptophyta > Pinopsida > Cupressales > Cupressaceae > Chamaecyparis > Chamaecyparis obtusa. Next base: position 118,243 of record BSBK01003581.1, read on the forward strand.
GAGAATTATATGAACTCATGGAAAGAAAAGGGTGCCTAGCAAATACAAGATGAACATGTTTCCTTCAAGGTTAAGTTATTGATAAACAAGGTAACTCACAAATATTGAAAGGACTTGAAGCCCACGTTGGTAGAACTAGTATCTTGGTTTTATTTTGATGTTATGGGCTTCAAATAACCATTTTGTAAAAGTGACCTAAATGTCACTAATTTTAAACAATGTTGGATTTGAGGGTTCTTTTTGTAAAACGTTAGGTAAATCCCAACTTGTTATCAAATAGGTAGTTATCCTAAGTAGCCCACCCAAGAAGTTATTTTAATTGATTATGTAGGTGGTTATTCTAAGTAGTTACTTAGGTAGTTATTTTAGAAAAGCCTATATATGCAAGGTCATTTATAATGTAAAGGGGACTTTTTGCAGAGGGGAACCTATGGAGAAATTTCCAAATACACTTTTGGGTTTACACTATGTATAGAAGGGTTTTTAATTTTATAATTTCAAAAAGATAATGATGAATGTATTTAGTCACAAGTCTTGAATGTATTCATGATTTGTTATTACTAATTTTTTGTATGTCAAGTTAGTAATCTCTTTATGTAATGGTGAAATCTAATTGTTTTTCTAGTCTATGTAATTGATGGGACAAAATTCATTCATTTCTTGGTATCTTGATGTGGATGTGTTGGAACAGTGTATCATTTTGTCAAGATATTGTTAATATGATATACATCGAAACTTAAATATGAAACAAAAATATTATAGTTTTCTAACTCATAAAAATAGAGATATAAAATATTTCATTTAATAAGGGATTTCATAGTTAAAGTAAATCAATTTTATGTTGAGGACACTTAGATAGTTTGATTAGAAAAATTAATGCACATAATTTTATGATTCTTTAAAGGAAAATGATAAGTTTTTGATACACATAATCAGAGACAGTTTTTGATAAATTGTAAATCAATTTCACATGGAAGTTACATTTTAGTTTATTACAATGGAATGCTATGTAAGCATCACATAAGAGATTTTTTTGATATACATAAAGAGTTACTGGATCTACATGAAATATTCCTTATTTTTATTGTGTACATCAGTTATATGATAAAAAAATCTTTGATTAAGTTTATAGTTGACCCAATCTTGTATAATTCATTGTTTGATACAAAACATTATTTATATCCAAGAATGTATGATATTGGATCATGATTAGTATGCTTAATCAGATTCTCTAACTCTATATGAATCAATAATTGTAAGAGAAGAAAAGCCAGTGAGGCATAGAAAACTCTTTCAGTGAGATGGCATTGCCAGTGAGATAGTATTGTCAATGAGACATTGTCTATAACCATTGGGGCATTGTAAAATGATATTTTCACAATAATCTAGTGAGGAAATTCAAGTGGTTTTATTCCCTAGAGGTGTTCCACTCAGGACATATCTTGTGTTATATTCTTTGTGCATGTTTCATCTATCTTGTTATCTCTCTTTATTCAATTTTAGTAAATGTTTTTAAATCTTTGATTAAAAATTGATACTAGATTGTTATATCACTAATTCACCCCCCCTCTCAGTGATATTGTACTCAAACATTTTACAAATTATCATATATAGAGAAGATGGCTATCCCATAGTCTCTTGAAAATTATATTCAACCTTCATATATATACCTTGTAGGTGTAATGACTTGGATAAAATCTTCATTATGCACATATAAATATGAAGTATTATTAGTAAGACCATTCATATCAATATTAATGTTTCAAAACCATATAAAATTTACCTTCAAAGTGAAAGAAACTATAACATATGTAATTAGAGATGATCATGATCTTAATGCCATCAAGTTGAGAAATCTTAATCCTTGTTTCCAAGTGCCAAGAAATATGTAACCAAAGTATAATCCAATATAAACTCATAACCTCAAATCCAAGTCAAGTGACTACCAATGAAACTCATCATTATGATAAGCTGAGTATATCTTCAATGCGATCAAATATTGCAAGAAAGAGATATAACCAAGCATCATAGAATCTTATGTTTGACATTGATGCCAACACATGCTAGAGAGGACAAAAAACTCTCCCTTTGGCATTTATGTCAAACTAAGATGATTAAATAAAACCATGTATCATACTAAAATATATACTCGTGTATACCTGTTATGAAAACATCACCTATAATGAGCATGCCTATCATAAATTACAAAAGAGATCAATAATACTAGTTATAAAAATGTACCACTATAAACATCACTAGAAGTTATTTTAATAATAATACAGAATTATCACAAAAATAAATCCTTATATCATATATCTCTGAATCAGTCTTATATCTTGTAGCACAAAAATCACTAAAACAAAACATAAGTCAATGCATATATCATTGACAACAATGTAACAAAATAGTACATGTATTATACACTAATATCATTGGTATAGAACTAATATAAGTGAAATAGCATTAATATCCTAAAAATAAGTACCGCACTAGGGAAAATATCATTGCATCATGCTAAGAATAAAAACATTACACTAAAAACATCAATGAATATCAAACTGCACTATAAATAAAATATTACTGTCATGTATCACAACACTAAATCAATATCAAACTGCACTATGTGTCATGTATCAAACTGAATATTGATATAATTCACTAAAAAAACAAATACTAATAATAAATGAGCATATAGATAATATTCATGATGGGAGGAGCGAGCGGGGTGAGCGGTTTGAATTTGAATGCTAGTGTGAGTGAGAAACAAGCTAATGACATATTTTTTGCAGGAAATGATGCAGGTGAGTTGTAGAAGGGGGCATGAATGTCAGGTGAGGGCTCCACAAAGGATTTCGAAGAAGACAAGGAGCGTGACATTACTCTTTCCTGAGGTGGTGGGCTTGAGAAGATGACTTCTCCCCCGGTGCGTAAGTCAATCTCGACAAACTTTGCTGGGAATTTTTCTTTAGGGTCATTGGTTAATGGAAGATGATCTTCTCTTTTCGGGGTTAAACCCACCGTAAAATCTTCTTTTCTGAGTATTAATAATTTATCTAAGCCATAGAAGGGATTTTTCAAAATCTTATTACCTGACCCTTTAGTGGATTACAATGTTTCTACTATGGTGCTTACCCCGGTGGAAAAATTCATTGGGCCAAGACCAAACATTGATGTGGTTAGAACCTATGTAGTTAAAAAATGGAGTCTTAAGGGACAAGTTGATATAATTGTTATGTCAAAAGGATTCTTCTCATTTGAGTTTTCCAATGAGGAAGATCTCTCTAGAATTTTCTATGGTGCTCCTTGGATGTTTGGCAAGTCATCTTTGGCCTTGAAAAAGTGGTCAACTAATATGAATTTAAATGAATATTTTTTTGTCTTTGCTCTTGTTTGGGTGTGTTCCCTAGTCTTTCACCGGAATATTGGCATGAAGATGTTTTTACTGGCCTGGCGGGCACATTTGGTGAACTCCTATCCATTGACCCTATGACAACAATGAGATCGAGGTTGGTATATGTGATCTAATATGTGTGAATGTCCATCAATCTATAGACCTTCCTGAATCAATATCTATTATGTCTAAGTTGGGAAAATATGTTTAGTTTGTGGAATATGAATTACTGCCCTTTACCTATTTTGTCTGTAAAATATCTGGGCATTGGACAAAGAAGTTCCCATACAAAAAAAAAAGAACACCAAGGGGATTCAAGGAAAAAATATAGAGATAAGGAAAGAATGGAAGGAAAAAAAATCAAAATAGTAAGAATGAGTTGAGAACCACGAAAAATATAGGCGAGGAAGGAAGAGTTGAAGAGGCAGAGTGGGTGTATCCCGAGGATGATAACACCAAAGAAAAGGAAAATCCTTTGGCTATTGCTAAATATGCTAGGAGGCCAAAGGAAGATTTTTATTTTCCCACTATTAAGATCAACAAAGGCCCCACAGACAAAATTGATGGACATCTTCTCTACTCCTAGGAGATTGGAAAGTGTGGAATCCTAGGAACTGGACAATACTACTTTGGTCTCTAGAGTGGAAGATTATTTCAAGGAATTGGTAAGAGATGAGTCCTACTTAAAAAATATTAACCCCCAGAGGTCTATCATGCAAGATGGCACCTCGAACAGTGAAACTATTGAGGATAGTGGAAATGATGACCCTCTGTCTCTAATAGCTGATATTTGGAGGGAAGAGAGATTGATCAATCCTATAATCACTGAGAAGGTTCAAGAAGAATCATGGATAGAGGTAAGTGGAAAGAAACATCATAGAAATTCTACTAAAAAGGGAAATTTACTAAATCAGGCATCCTCAATATCTAGATCGGCCAAGAAATGTGATAGTCAAGCCTTTGGAGGAGTACATACAAGACATCAACAAAAGGCAGATGTTGGATCCCCTAAAGGGGAAACTAGAGGCAGAAAATCAGAAAAAAATGCAAGAGAACATGAAGCAAAATAGAATATAGCGGATGGTTGTCAACTTACCATCCCTAAGGTATGTTCCCCTTATTGTAAATGAAAATCATATCTTGGAATATTAGAGGAGTGACTAGTCCTCATAAACAAGATGTTCTACGAAACATTGGTAGAGATTGTAACTTGGATATTCTTCTTATTCAAGAAACTAAAATGCTTAGGGAGAAAGTTGAAAAAATCCACCCTATTAAGAATGAGGGTACTATAGGCTGTGATTCTGATGGAGCTTCAGGAGGAGTGGAAATTTTTTGGAACAAAAATTCTATTATCTTCTCTCTTATAAAGGTTGAGAAGAACATCATCATGGTGAAGGTAACTCATATTAGAGATAATTTCTCTTATACTTTGATTAATATCTATGCCCCTAATACTAGATTAGGAAGACAAAAATTTTGGCAAAGTTTGAAGGACCTACAAAAGAGTAATCAGGATAAAAGTTGGATGGTTATGGGAGATTTCAATACTCCTTTGAAAGAGGCTGAAAAAAAGGGAGGGAACCCCTCATAGATGGAAAGAAGGTCAAAATTAATGGACTATATAAATGATGAGGCTTTTCTACATGTGGAGTTGGAGGGTATCTTTTATACTTGGTCTAATAGGAGAATTGGTATTGAGATTATCCAGCTGAAGCTAGATAGAACTCACATTTCTCTAGATTGGCTTTCAAGGTACTCTTGTTCTCTCTCTTCTATGTTGAGAATTGGGTTTGACCACTTCCCCATTTCCTTTTCTACTAATCCTTTGAGTGGCAAGAGAAACTCTCCTTTTCATTTTGAAAAAATGTGGATGGCACATCCCAATTTGAAGGAAAGTATTGGGGAGTGGTGGAATTGCACTGTGGATGGGAGAGTGATGTACAGAGTGATGAAGAAATTGTATGCCATAAAAATAAAGATTAAGACTTGGAACAAAGAATTATTTGGTGACATCTTCCTATCTAAAAGTCATGTGCAACTTGACATTAAAGATGTCCAGGACCAAATCCAAAAGGAAGGTTTCTTTGAGGACCTCAAAAGTCTTGAAAACAATCTATTGATGAATTATCGTAATATCATCTCCAAGGAGGAAACCTTCTAGAGACAAAGATCTAGAGCTTTAAGGCTTAAGGCTGGGGACATAAATACTAGATTTTTCCATATGACTTATATGAAGTAGAAAGCTGTTAACATAATCTCAAGCTTATTTTCTAATGGAAACAAGTTGGTTGAGGAGGATATTAGAAAGGAAATGCTCAACTATTTTGCCTCTCTCCTCTCTAAAGATACTCAGTTGGTTTCTTCTTATCGGGATAAAATCATTTTGCATGGAAAGGATTGTCCAATGCTTCATCTTGTTGAATAGCCCCATTTATCCTTCATAATTCCTATTTTCTTTTCCAAATAGTGAATTTTATTTACAAGAAGATCATATGTTTTGCATAAATTTTTAATTTTTTAAGGCATACTTATTATGTATTTGGTAGAAAGTTTAATTTGTTGTATTTCTCCCGTTGACAAATTCCAAGTTTCATTAATCAATTTGAGTTCCTTAAAAATTTTTCACATTGACTAGTAGGTTCAAAAATCATGAGGAAAGAATTATGAATATCTTGGATCCTATAAATAATAATCTTCAATAACTAGGAAAGTGTGCCTCTTATCATTGTCTTTACCTTTTCCCTAGCCATCAAATTGTCTTGAGAAATTTCATCATCCTTCTCCTTTATTTATTATTTTCTTCTTGTAACTCATTCTTCAAAGCATTTAATTCTTCTGACACAAAAGAGGGTTCTCCTTATTCCATTGTGATCTCTTAATGCATGTAATTTTTCTTTTCTAATGCCTTCCTTAATTTTTCATTTAACACCAAGAATTTTGTATACACAACATGAATATATGCCCTTTCCTCAAGAAGTGCATTGAGTTTCCTTTCTTATAATTGGGTGATATCCCCTATAAGAATGGTTGCATGAATTGTGTGAGTGGATGCCTCTAATGTAGTGGTGTGCTTCAAGGTTCTTATGACTTCCCTATCTCCACCTCTCAATTATACTCCAATGAATAATTGAGGTCTATTTGTACTTGGAACCTTCACCCACTATGCCAATGCTTTCAAAGTTTGATGATATCTTGTCCCAATGATGCCTCCATCCTTTTCAAATTTAAAAAATAATAGTGGGTCATGTTGTTGTCTTATTTATTCCAACAAGAATACTTCCTCTAAATTCCATCTCGGAATTAGCAACATACCACTCTCTATTACAATTTTCCTAGCATTATCTAGATTTAGGTGACTTAAGTCAATGTCATCCAGAGTTGTACTCTCTAGAATCCATTATGTTGGGCCCCTCACCTTTATCAAAAAGGCCTTGAAATATAGCCTATCAATAAATTCATCATTAGAAATAAAAACTAGGGCTCTTTCATCATTCTCATCCTCCCGAGGAACTTGATTATCCAAATTTAAACTATCCTTTGGCTCTTCATTTGATGGACATTATATAGGAGGGGATGCCAGTGGTTGTTCTTCCTCTTCTTCATTTAAATTAAAATTTCTTAGTACATTAACTACCTCTTCATTTTCTGCTCCACTATGAGAAATCTCATAAGGTACCAACTTTGTATCTTGGGCTACACCTTCTATAGGCATATGTGGAGGTGAATTCTCTCTTGATTCTTCTATCATTTGTCCTTGTGTTTCTTGTTCTATTTCCTCTACTTCAATTCCAATTATTCCTTGATATATATCCTCAAAAGTATCCATCATCCACTCAATCCTTTTACCTCATTCTTCTCTTTTCTATGAAAAACTTTGAAACTAGGATACCTTCTTCTCATTTCATCTTCAATTTTTGGAAGGATGACTTATTTTTTCCTTCTTTGAGTCACTACAACATAATCAATACAATTTATGATTACATCTTCATTATAATCTACTTGGGCATATGGGACCCTATTTATATGATCATCCTTGATCCAATGCATAAAACCCTTGGGATCATAATTCATCTTATTTCCACAACAAAAAAAATTCTAATCATTCATGTAATTCTATACCCTGTTCAGGGTTTTATCCCCAACACCAAAATATCTATACCTAGTAAACCTGGGAAGAAAAGATCCTTTCTTTTGACCCTACATATGCATTCTATACATCCACATAAATTTCCACATAAACTCCAAAAAGTCCAATCTAGGAGAAAAATAATATGGAAGTTGATGAGGAGGTTGGGGACAACCATATAACCTAATAAGTGTATTCTAAAAATAAGAACCAATCAAAAAAGTTGTACCTCACATTTTCATCAGTTCTCATTTCTTTAGGTCTCACCATCTTCATAACCTTTGTTGGAAACCTTTCTAGAGAAACCCCCATCCACTCAGATATCTTCACAATAAAATGATGATAAAATACCAAATAATTATCGTGATCACAACTTCTACCCCATAAGTAGCACTACCTTTGGACTAGGAAAGCCTTTCCTTGATTATCATAAAATTTCAAATTGAGCCCATTACTCCACTCATACTTGTGTTGGAACAAAATCAAATGGTACAATAGAGATGATTACATGAATCTAATATCTTCAAGATTCTTCTTGATCTTCAAGAAACCCTCATGGATTTTCTTTCAAATGTATGATGCAAAGTCATACTCTAAGCTCACAAACTTATGTTGAATCCTCATTTCCATGAGAATCACCCAAATTGGGACCCCTTCTTCTATATTAATTCCCAAATTTTTATGCATAATAGGTTTTAATGAAATATTTCTCACATTTTGTGAGTGCGAAGGGATCAGCCTCAAAGGATGGAATAGGAATGGGATTAAATTACCAGACCTTTATTTTGAATAGTGGCACCTCCTTTTCTTTGTAAATTTTCTTTTTTATTTCCATAATCTGCCTCAAACTTATCCTTGTCAATTTCAACCAATGTAAGTCTGACCAAACAAAAACACTCACTATTAGCAATAACACTAGCATCCACTAGAGCCTAGTTCCTTGTAGTCTTGTTTGTTCTAGACCTTGGGTCATATTTGATTACAAATTTCTTGCTCATATCTACTTCAATAAAAAAAATTGGCACAATTAATTTTTTTATGTCAAGAGACCATGGGTTGCACTTAGGGATATGCTCATCCAAATTTTGATAAAAGCATGAAAATAAATTCCATCCCCTTTCTTTCATGGACACATATCCATAATGTACCTGAGTATCCATAAAGTTCTCACACTCCTTGGTATTCATAGTTGAAGCTGGAAGAACAATAAGGTCTTGTTGAAAAAGAACTTTCTATTTCTCTTCTTGGGAGCCCTAGATTTCTTTTCCTTGGGAATAGATTACTCTCGTGTTTTAGTCTTCCCCTTCCTTGGGGTATTGGGATTGAAAATTTGAGTAGAAACCATTATTTATTCTTGTGGAACTTCTTGTTGGACAAACTACTCAGGACACATGAGCTGATCTTCAACTATAATCACAAGTAGTTGAGCTGTAGGTGTTTGAGAATTCTTGCCTACTAGGACCTTCCCCCTGTCCTTTCTTTGGTATGTTGGAAACTACTATGTAAATCTAATACAATCCAAGGCTTCTACAATTTTCTCTAAATGACTCATAGAAAATTATAATTCCCTAGTTTTGGAAAAAAATAACTCCTTTCTTTTAGAATTCACTAAGAAAGAAGAAAACCATTTACTATTTTTTCCCACTTTGAATACTATAAAAATTAGATGGATTGTGTATCTCTACAATTTAGAAACCTTCTTCTTCTTCACTCTTGGCCACAATGTCTAGTTCTCTCAAAATTAAAATGAAAAATGGGAAAAATAACTTGGAATGCAACTTTTATTATCTCACACTTTAGCTTTAAATATTGTCAATTTAGCATTAATGGAAAACAATTCAAAATGGAAAATGTAGTCATGTGGGATTTTGAAACAAGACCATTGATATGTCCATATTGGAAAGATCCAATGGTGTGACCGAGTTGGACTACCACTGTGAAAGGAAAGGGACAAAACTAAGTGAGATAAAACCTTACCTCATAGGCCCGCCATTTAGAAAACTTACTTGTGGATACCCACACAAGAGTGCAGGGTTGAATCTCCTATATGCAATAAACTTCACCTATAAATCCCCACATACCCACACTCTTCATGTTTCAGGATATTAGATCACTACAGGGATGTAAGGTCCCATTTTAATAATAGGAAATCACTTTTCTCTTTTCCCCACGTACTCGCATTTCTATTACTGCAACATGAGTAACCCACAAAAAGGTGTCCGGTCCCTATTTTCTCAGTGAGAAAACTTATGATTAACTCCCCTCCAGGCCTACATTACCTTTTCTTTGGAATAGTTTCTCACTGTGAGAGTGTGGAATGTAATCATTGCATTCAAAATTTTCTAATTGTCTTTCCTCACTTACCCCCATTCTTCATAACTTTGATCATTAGACCTCCAAAGGGGTGCGGGGTACATGTTCTGACCCCAACCCATCACTTTAATTTTGACTTCCATGTAAACCCGCATGTTGGTCATTTCTCTTTAGTATCACTTTGTAGGTTCACAGGGCCCTTTGAAACTCTTCATGAAAAAATCCACTAGAAACCACCCCACATACCCACATAATATTAGTTTTCCAACTTGGATTCAACCTCATAGAGAAGTGGGGTCTTTATTTTTCATTTGGATTCCTTTTTTCATCACCAACCCTCTCACCCACACACTTCACTTGGAATTTTTAGTTGTTGCCATAAGGGTGCAAGGTCTCCAAAATGCCTTTATAATGTAATTCCCCATACCATAGATTAACCTTTCATATTTGTTCTTGTGGGGACATGAGGCCAAGAATTTTTTTTTATTCATGGTCATTGATACCCTTTAATATTTTATACCATCTCACATACCCACACTACTCCACAAGGAAAATCTAGGAAGATTGTGGGGAGGTAGGACGCCTCTTAACATAACATTAAATAATTACCTTTCTCACCTACACTTTTAAAAGATATAATTAGGAAAAAAAACATGGTGGTAAGGATAATATTAAACTATGAATGCACACTTAAACTTGTGGTGCCACCTTCCTAACTGGTAACCAACCTAGGGATTAAGTATAAGGGGTCAGTTTCCAAATGACAAGGAACCCTCAATCAAATAACTTATGTTGAAAACCACCTATGTAAGAGGTCAATTATTAAACATAATGAAGCTTATGAAGGGCTACATAGAGACCAACACTTAACCATTTTTTCATTTGATAATACTGTTAAAAACCTAATCATTGCAACACTGACAAGGAGATGAAAAAGATTAATAGTCTTAACAAATTCCAAAACCAAGATAAAAGAGGCATTTCTTGAAAGAGAGAGAGAATGAAGGAGAGAGAAAGAGAGAGAGACATGACCAACTAGCCTAGTAAGGTATTGGCTTACTATGGATCATGTAAAGAGAAAAATGGTGTTGCAAAAGATGGAGTTGATACTCTAGAAAGTTGTGTTATGCTAGTTCCACCCATTGAAAAATCTAAAGAGGGATTTGATGGTCTAGCACATGTTAATCAACTCATATTACATTATGCTAGTGAACCAGTGAAGAGGATAGGTCAAATAGTTTAGAGAACTGTATAATGATAGTCAACCAATCCTAAAAATGTATGCAAAGGAGAGGTCAAATGGGCTAACAAGTTGTGTTATGATAGTTCAACCAATATTGAGGATAACCAAGGAAATCATTGTATCTGAGGAAAACCACCAAAATGTAGAAAAGAGAGTGATCTAACCCTAGAAAATTGTATTATGCTAGTGTACTCTATCTACAATATTTGAAATTAATTTACAATAAGGAGGCCATATATGGCCCCCATTAAGATGGAAAAAGAGGAATAAGGATAAGGCACCTTTAACACCAAGGAGGTATCCCTCGAGCAACACCCAATCCAAGCCAAAGAGCTCATGGCTCCTATGAGGTTGAGGAAGGGAAAAATGAAAAGAGATACCATGTAATAAGTGTAAAGAGATACTTTTGAAGGATGCTAAAAAGAGGATGAAAAAATTGCGAAAAACATCATTGAAAAAATGAAGGGAAGAATTCACATTTTTCTCAATTATAGGTAAAGGGATTCTTGATGAAGGATGATACACTTTTTAAACCCCAACGCACTTGATTTTTTTACCATGGATACCCAATTGTGAATAAAGAAGAGGTTATGATCAAGGATACATACCTCTTGTATAAGAAAGAATCACTAATGTAAACAAACAATTCTATGTAAGATTGGATATCACATGATAAAAAAATGCCACTTATCCAAGAGGAAAATGGATCCATATAAAGGAAGAGAGATTTAAATAATATCCTCACCCCCAAAGTGTAGAGAAAAATATAAGAATGAGGAAGACTATTATGTTTCTCACAAAGTATGATTGCACCTGAAATCATACCACCATGAATGACAATGAGCCCCCAATGGAGAGGATAACAATGTCACATAGTACATAGCAACATAATAGGAACTTAAATGTTATTTAAAGTAATCATGGTTGAAATTCAGCTCATTGTGACCTTCTATGTGAATAATATCATAACCAATGAGTTCCTAAATTTTGTAACACAAAGATTGACATTCACTAGCAGAGTGGTCATGATATTTATGATACATGAAAAAAGGAAGATTCACAAGGTTTTGAATATACTTATTCTTTAATTTAGGTTGAGTAATCAACTTAGCATGAAGAATGTTAGGAAAAATGATTTCTTGATTAAATCTAGACATAGAAGAAATGTTAGATGATAAGGGAAGGGATGTTGAAAAAGGAGGATGTTTGAGATTGAACGCTTCCATAAGTTTCTCATGAGTCAAAAATCTTTGTTGAACACACCTTAAACTATGTTGGATTGTTAGGAGAATTGAGTTGAACAAATGACACACTAGACCATTTGAAGGGGCCCTGTGTTAGAATTAGGAACATTATTTTCTCCCACAAAAGATCTGGCATAAAGTCTAATGACCCCCAAAATATTCTAAAAGAGAAGGAGAATATTTAGGAGGGGAAGATATGTTTTGATTAAATGGTGTAGGAATGGATGGAGAATCAAATTTAGTTTTTAGGAAACTTTGTTATTTATCATCAACGATAAGGGTATACATGATGTTGTTATGAATAAAATTCACTTTGCAATGAACTATCGAAGGAACAACTTACATCGCATGTATCCATGGTCATCCTAAGAGATTATAATTGAGAGTATCGAACATGACATGAATAGGTGTAGGTAAAGTAATAGGACTTACCTACCTTAACTGGCAAGGTTATAATACCTAATGTTATTTTAGTAACATTGTAAAAGCCTTAGATAGGAATAGAATTAGGTTTAATCAATGAAGTATCCACCTTAATTTTAAGTAAAAAATCAAAGCTACATACATTAAGACTAGATCCATTATCAATCAAAGTTCTTTGAATAATATTACTATTTATAAAGACAATAACCATAATGAAATCATGTTGGTCTTGGATTTCTCTAGAAGGGAACTCATCTTGAAAAAACATAATTTGATCTTTATTATTGGTTGAATTCATGCATTCCAATATGAAATTTATATTAGTTTGCACATGAGGTGGGATAATCATGTTTCTCAAGGCTTGTTGTAACACTTCATGATATGTAGGTAAGGTTTAAAGAAGTTCCCAAAGATATATCTTGGCAGGAGTAGCACAAAGTTATTCTACTAAATTATATTCCTTTCCAATATTTTGAGAAAGACATGATGTAGGAGGAAGATCTGGTTGATAAGTGAGAAGAGAGGTGGAACAATAGAATTTATAAGTTTATTATTTTGTGTGTAATATATGAGATAAACATCATGCTAATCAAGGTGTTGAGAGAACCTTTCACAACAATGACTGGTTTATTTTGAAGTGGAGGGGTATCTTAATGAATATGGACAAGAACCTTAGGTTACCCAAAATATTGACAACATTGACTTGACTAGGTTCTTGATTGTTCAAGGTTTTATCTCTAGAAGAGAGAGCATCAAGGAAAGTAGTAATGATATTATACTCTTCTTCCAAGGTATCCTTATGAGTAGGACAATATTTATAATGGGGATTATAGATTTCCATCAATGCTTCATCTCAAAAAGTGATGTCATTTATATAAGGCAAGGTGATATTAAGAAAGGTATTTATAATATCCTCCTTTTGCTCCAAAATATCCTCATAAAGGGGGCATGTATTAGGAGAAGGATCAACATCACAAATTAATGTGTCATCTCTAGAGGGAGTAGAAGAAATGTCAACCACAATATCATCTTACTATATTAAGGTATTTTTATTGACTAGAGAATAATAAGCATCATTGTCTAGTAGTTCATCCCAAATAGGGATATCATTGAGAGGAGAGATAAAACAAGCTTTAGGAGAGGGATAATCATAATTCACTAAAGCATCATTCCTAAAGGGAAAGTTGTTGAAATAGATCGAAGGTATCATTAGTGGAATCATCAACTTTCACCAAGGTATTCTCATGGGGAGGCATATATCAAGAGAAGAGTTAAGATAAATCTTGAATACTTCTCCTCAAAGAGAGGGATCATTGAGAGAAGGGTTAAAAAAATATTAGTGTATTGATATGTCCTCATGGATAGGAGTGTTACTCCTAAATGGATTAAGTTTTTTCATTAGTATTCATATGTACAGTCAGTAAACTGATGCAGTCCAGGATGGAGGATCCAATTAAAGATTGTCCAAACTTGTAGCCAACACCAACATAGCAGAATAACACAACACCAAACAAGATTTGAAAGGAAAACATATATCTTTATTCATCAACTAACTAATTACATGCAATGTGCCAGGCTGTAAGGCCTTCCTAGTTACGACCAATTAAAAAGCAAGAAAGAGTTCTACAAGATCACGCAGGATCCACCACACTTCTCCTTAGCTAGCCCAAGTTTGCAACACAACATGACACTGGTAGACACTCCAAGAAAGATCTAAACTAGTGCACACAAACCACCAAGAAATCTCCTTGTTCCTAAGCTCGCAAGCTACTAACTCTGCTACCTTCTATCCAGATCTAATCTCATTCTAGATCTCTTCTCCCCCCTCCCTAAAAAACTACCCAAACACCTACTTAAATACTAATCCAAGCCACAAGTTGGCTGGATGAAACAATTAAATCCTATAAACAAATATTAAATGCCAAACATCAGTCGACTCTCAAATAACCTTACAATAATTAAATTCTCCATGTCGGCCCCCAAACAGTCACTAGATCCACATAGAAGAATGTAACACTCCAAATCTAGGTCCCCACATGTCCAACGGTCAATCCACAACTCAAGGAACATGAACCAAATTAAATGCACCAGTCGGCCAAGCCGAATCTCCAAGAACATCCATCGGTAAACCAAACTACCGAGGGTCAGGAAATATACTGAGAAATAATACCAAATGAGCTCCTCAAGCATTACTGAGCACCAAAAATGTTGAGTCTCCTTCAATGACCGAGCTCCCTTCAGCGAATGAGTCCTCCAGTGACCGAGCCACTTCAACGACTGAGCAACATACATAAACACCGAGACCCCATCGGTAACGGAGCATCGAGTAACAAAACACCAAGTCACCAAGTGACCGTCACCCACCGAGATCCACCAGAACTTCCAACTAAGAATCACCACCAAGATCACCAAGCTCCATTGGTGAAGTGAAACAAACTTTGACTGAGAACTATCACCCAAATAACCAAGTAAAAGTAGGTCTTTACTGAGCTCATCCACCTCCTTCACCGAGTACTAGAAAATCACAAGGAACTGGACAAGAAGCCAGGATGCCACTGTATCATAAACATAGTAAGATAGTTTAGTCGGTTATCACTATGTAGTAGTCACCGAGAAAAGAGGTTACTGAGTACAACAGTTACCGAGTACATAGGATTACTGAGCACTAGTAAACACTGAGACCGAGAGACAATATTTACTAAGTAATCCAAAGTTTTCATAAAAGTTTGGAATGGCACATAGTTCAAGATGAACAACTTTTTGCCGAGCAAGAAAATAGTTTACCAAGGTTGAGGTGAATATTTATTATGGATGTAATCATTTAATAAATGATGATTCCTATGTAATGATGATCTAGGTTAATCATATGAACCATTGATCTCAGGTTTTCTAAGATAATATAAAACCCTAATTAGGTCAAATCAGTTTGATATAAGTATTGCTAAGATGTCATTTTGATAATGTATCATCAATAAGTAGCCGCGCTCAAGGACATCTAAAGATCAGATAGGGTTTTGACAAAAAAGGATTTTGATAGAAGAATCCAGTTTATCAGAATAGATATAAGGCTACCGAGCAATTCAGAAGGACATACTCATCATAGTAAGGTGATATCTTTATTGTTCTTAAAGGATTTGATATCAGCAATTTGAGTTGTATTGCATTCAGATCATATATCACTATTACTCTTTAACAATTGTAGCAGACTCAAAATCTCTTAACAGAGTGGACTTAACCGTCCTTAGTAAAATATCTTAACCGAGTGCACACATGTATTGTATTGCTAAAATCCTCTAACAAGGTAGATCTAGCTGATCTTATTATTACTCCTAATGGAGTAACATCACCAGAAGTGATCAATCTTTGTAAGCCTTAACCGATAACTTTATTTCTACAGAAGTGAAGCTTTGTAGGTTCCATCCTCACTGCAGTTTTTACCTTCTAAAAAGGGTTTCTGTGATACCAAAATACATGTGTCATGTGTATTGAAGTTTCATGTATGTTTTATTGATTTGCTTGCATGCATTTACATTTCAGTTATGTTATTGTATGTATGGTGAATGCAATCTACACAGTCAGTTATTGAAGTTCATGTTTACAAGGATTAGTTTGAAAATTTTTAAGAGTGCTGATTCACCCCTCCCCTCTCAGTACACACCTTTCTATAATTCCAAAAATTGGTATTAAATCTATTTCTCTTGTTAAGGAAGTTTAATCACTGAAGAGAAAATATCTTAAGCATGGAAAGGTATAAGCTTGATAAGACTATTGAGAATTAGAAATTGCAGTTGCAAATCTACATTGAACAATTCAAGGAAGCCAAAGAAAATTTGATAGATTTACTGGTCAAGAGGAAGGATATGGAATTTTGATATAATAAGACTGATTATCATGAAGAAGAGATAGATGATCCATTTTATGGATCTAGATCTGGATCTAGTAGCATATCTGATGCATATAAAGGAACCATATCAGATCTATCTGAAAAGAATCAACATCTTACTGAACAAGTGAAAGCACTGCAGATCGGCCAGGAGACACAAATGGTTAGAATGATTGACATCATGAGCAATGCAAGAAAGGCTAAACAAGAAATGATTTTGGCTATTGATGATAGAAGACAAATAATTGACAAGCTGCAAGAAAAGGAATATGAAATATTGAGACTTATCGAGCATCATTTTGAAATCTCCAATCAGATGGTTGTCATGAGTCAGGAAGTCAACCGAGTAAACAATGAACTTAGTAGAAGATTGGATGACATTGGTGAATTAAGAGAATAAAATGAAAGATTAAAGAATGAAGTAAAGATTCAACAAAAACATAATGATATGATTAATAAAGTTGAAGAAAGTACTAAAAGGATGGATGAGTTTCTAAGAAATCAAAGAAGACTTGACAACACTACTAGTTTAGGCTATACCAAGCAGGGTGAGTCATCAAAACAAGCTAAACAAAAGAGTGCCTATGCAAATCCAAGGCCAAAGAAGCTCTCATGCTATCATTGGAAAACTAGGCCACACATCAAATGTCTGTGGAAGCAAAGTAAAAGGTATTCCTAAATCCACTCCTAATTTTGATGGTTATTGTTACAATTGTAATAAGTATGGACATCAAGCACATGAGTGCAGATCAAAGATGAATAAGTCACCTAAGAAACCTTATATGGAAAATAATTGTCACACTTGCGATATGAATGGTCACATATCACAAGAATGCTGGACAAAGATGAAGCAAGTTTGGAAACTGAGAGGACAAAATAAGACATATCAACCGAGAAGGCAAGGTAATGCAAATACTTGAGATTAAAAAACTTGGGTTAATTGCACAACGTGTGGTAGGTATGGACATACAGAAACTAATTGCACGAGAAACTACTAGAGAGGAATAATCTCAAAATTGGACAAATTTTGGAATGGCATGTTTTCACTATCATAAGGTTAGTCATTTAAGTAAAGCGTGTAGAGACCGAGTACCAGAACCGAGTACTAGTAAAAATGAAAACACAATTGAATAAATCATGAGGATAAGGAATCAAATGTGGAGAAAAGCATCAAATGACAATGCTAGACCAAGCACAACAGTTGGTGACACATCATTCTTTGGATTAGGTAATTTCACCACCTCCACCTAACTAATTCAAGTAAGTATGGAACTGAATTTCAATAGGTTATATCTGACACAGTCAAGGATGGTGGATCTAGTTAAGGATAGTCCAAACCTTGCAGCCAACAATCAACATAGTGGAATACTCAACAACACCACAACAAAATAATTGTTTAACTCTGATTTTCATTAACATGCCCAGTTGTAAGGCCTTCTGAGTAACACTTTCACCGAGCACCTGAGATTACTAAGTTCCTTCAGTGACTGAGCTTCCTTCAATGACTGAGACCATTGGTTAAGGCTACAACTGAGTACCACCAGCCAAACATAAACCTCCCATGCAAATTCACTAGGTACCCTAGAATGCCCCTGCATTAGACACCCCAAGTTTGAAAAGATGTTCATATGTGAGAAGAACATCTTCTGGGATTCAACACATAAACCTCGAAGTGGTTCTTCACATACAAGTCCTCCACCTTTTCAGCTTGCATACACTTCCACTTCAACTTTCTTTGTCTCTTCAAGTCTTTTCTTGACAACACATAGGTCTGTTCTCCATATTGACCATTCATTTTCTTTGGATCCACCAACTCAACCTGACTACCAATACTCAGGCTTCTCCTACCGAGCGTTGTATCCAGAAAAGGCATCAGGGAAAACTTCCTGTCATCCTTCTCAATAGTAAACACATTCCTGACACAGTCATACATAGCTCTAAAATCATATTGCCAAGGTCTACCAAGCAATATATCACAACTATTCATCTTCAAAATATCACATAACACAAGATCCTTATACTGGCCAATATGAACATCAATAAAGCATTGGTCTCTTACTTATAGAGCATGAACATCTTGCAACCAGCCAATCCTATAAGGACAAGGATGCTTCATTCTATTCAACCCAAGGTTCTGAACCATGTCCTCAACAACAAGGTTATCATTACTACCACTATCAAAAATAACATCATAGATTTTACCTCCAGACTTGCATTGGGTCCTAAACAAGTTAGTCCTCTGACAAGGTTCCTCCTTTGTACCGAGCAATGTTTTCCGAAGCAACAAGTTCTCATATTCAGGTTTATTCTCATTCACCATAGAAGTTCATCGGTCACCAAGCTTCTTCTATGTACACTCAAAAGAATGGTGTCCCTCTTCTCCACAGTTATAGAAAGTACCCTTAAAGATAACTCTACCTATCTTCTTCTTCAGTTCCATAGGTTTTTGTTCATCTTCTACATCAGTCGGTTTATCCTTCACCGAGTAATCAATCTTTTCTTTCCCTTAGGGATTACTATGTTTTTTCCTCTTCAACTTATCTTCTAACTTTAGAGCATACTAATAAGCATCTTCAACAGAATCAATCTTCAACATACCAAGCTCATCCTAAATATTGAATCTCAAACCATTCACATACTGAGCTACCTTTTCCTTACCAAGCTCTCAGTGTCCAAAATGAATAGTAAGTTTGTAGAAATCCTCAGTATAATCTTCAACAGACAGATCCTTGTGTTTTAGATTCTACAACTTCTTAAACAAGTCGAGCTCATAGTTATAAGGTATGACCTTAGCTTTCAACTTTGTCACCATCAACCTCCACCGATTGATCTTCATTTCACCTTCATCTTCTCTATCTCTTTGTAGTTCTTTCCACCAAAGAGCAGCACGTCCTTTCAACTTTGTCTGTGCTAATCTCACCTGAAGAGGATCTTCAATTTCTTCCAACTCAAAGAAATCTTCAAGTTCACCAATCCAATCAATCAAGTTCTCAGGCTTCAAAGTACCAGAGAAAGTAGAAACTTCCATTCGGTAACTACTACTTAACCGAGCTCCAGATCTAGGCAACCGAGTAGTTCTATCTTCACCAGATCTATCCCTACGGTCATCACCACTAGATCCAGTAGGTTCAAAGTCTTCAGAAAATTCCTCATAACCATCTTTAGTACCAACATTCTGAGGTACACCAACAAAAACTCTCATGATCTCGATGACCATGTCATTCTTCATCAACTCCATCTTAGATCTGAAATCTGATTTCACCTTCTCTGTAATCCTAGATTCAACAATATCATAGAGGTCAGAAATAACTCTAGGGTCCAATCTTCTTGGAGGCATCCTTAAAGATAAGAGAAATCCTCTGCAACAAACCCTACACCGACCACCTTGTGACAATCTCCAAGTTGTATGCAAGTCAGATCTCAATCTGTCACCTTGAACAAACAACTAGGGCAACATCCACAAGTTCAGTGCTATAGATCTGCAATCTAGATCATATGAGCTCTTCACAAACAAGATCAACTTTGCAAGATTAGCCTTGCTAGGTCAACCTTCACTCCACAAGATCAACTCTCTCGCTCTAATACCACCTGACGTAGTCAAGGATGGTGGGTTTAGTTAAGGACAGTCCAAACCTTACAGCCAACAATCAACATAGCGGAATACTCAACAAAACCACAAAAAAAAATTGTTTAACTCTTATTTTCATTAACATGCCTAGCTGTAAGGCCTTTCGAGTTAGGGTGAATTACAATCAGAAACAATTCTGCAAGATCCACATAGATCTAATACAATCTTAGCTAGTTCAGCTCTGAAAATAATCAACAATTGATGGAAACCCTAAGGTAGATATAAACTTGAGCTTGCAAGCCTCCAAGAAATCTCCTTGTCTCCAAGTGTGCAAACCACTAGCTCTGCAAATACAAACTATCAGATAGCAATCTAATCTGCAAGATCATGCAAGATCTTTTCCACAACTTCACCAACTCTAGCTTTCAGAACCTCAGATCTGATTTGCTAAGTCTTCCAAGTCATGAACTCCCATCGATCTCTTGATGATCCCTTCATGATCCCTAAACTATTGGCAAGTTGTCTATACTGATTTATATGACTTAATATAGTGTTTTCATTATGGAAACAAGTCATATAGTAGTTTTGAGTCAGCGCACTTGATGTAGAGATAAAAAATTGACTAAGTGTTGAAGACTAGACAATGTACAAAGTTCCTAAAGCTCAGAGCATCAGTGCACATGCGTATGAATGAATTATAGTGTGCACCCTAGAATTTAAGTTGGTTAGAGTATATTCATGCTTAGTCTATGAGCGCATGATCTGATATGCAAGTATGAGAAAGATACATACAGTTGAAGTTACACAGCGAGTGTGTGCCAGTGAAGAAGAGAGTAAGCAACCGACTATTATCATTTTGAGTTGTAATTATATTCTAATGATGTAAAGGCTATGCACCTATTGTAATTAGGTTTCTGACATGTATATATGTTTATTTTTAAACACGCTTGAGCCAATTCATTTGGAAGCATTGTATGTAATTGGTTTAAGGGCCGACCTAGTTGTTTATTTTGTATGCACATATAAATATGAGATGTTCCCATTGTAATTGGAATGGAAGTTGATAGAGAGTTGTAATAAGTAGAGAAGAAGTGTGCAAAGAGACTATAAGATGTATTAGAGCTTTGCAAGAGGTCAAAGCATCAATGCATCAAGGGAACTGATCTGACAAGCAGTGTCACAGTGACAGTTCATCCAACAGATATAGTGTGTATTTGAGATATGAAGGTTGTAGCCTTCACCACTTGAGAAGTGAGCTCTAGGATAGTGCATCCACTCCCCTAATAGGGACTATTGTAAAATACTCCTAACAGGGTCTAACCCTTAACAAGGTTTACTGTACTTAATGCATTGTAAAGCAACTCCTAATAGGGTTAAGGATCTTCTAACAAGGATCACAAAACACTAGTACAGAATATTAGTGGGTGTCAATTCCCACCAGGGTTTTTACCTATTTGGGTTTCCCCGTAACCATATTGGTGTTATGTGTTGATTTCATGTTTCATGTTTATGTGGATTTTCATTTCAGTACTTAAGCATTTAAGTTTAGTTTAAAAGATTAAGTAAAAAAGATAATATACAGTGAACACTGATTCACCCACCCCCTCTCAGTGTTCCCATTCCTAACAATTGGTATTAGAGCTCTGGTCATCAGAAAAGAAGTTTAACCACTTGAGGAGATCATGGACAAAGCAAAAATGAAACATCTGAAAAAGAAATCTGGAAGCTGCTCTTGAAGACCTGGACAAATTTGAAAGAGAAACTAAAGAACTAAGGGAAAAACTCAATGATGCTCAATTAGTCATCAAAAGGCTAAGGAAAGATTTGAAAGAATGCTCTACCAGTGATCTAGGGACAATGGTCAAGAAGCTGAATGAAGAAAATAAATCCTTAAAAGAACAACTTGAAGAATTTGATGATAAGCTGACTAACAATCAGGAAGTCTATGATGAACATGTCAAAGAGAACCTTCAACTGAATGAAGAATTGAGGCAAGAAAACTTGGAAATATTAGATCTGAGAAACAACAAGGAAAGCTTGGAATCTGAATTGAAAGAGGCTAAGAATCACATTGATAAATTACACACCAATTTTGATTTAATAGAATCTCAATTGTATGCAAGAAGAGCTAAAGGAGATACTAGCTGCATTGGATACAATGAAGCACAAAATTAGATTGACAACATGTGAGCAAGAATGAATGCACAAAAAGACTCTAATGATATGAAGAAGACTGAAGATCAAACCAAAGATAATGGTGAACCACCTAAGAATGAGCGCAAGCCTGTAGACCACACTTGTTATGCATGTAACAAGCATGGACACATAGCAAGGAACTGTACAAAGGTAAGACCTTTCAATGGTTATTGTTATTCATGCAATAAATTTGGTCATAGAGCTATGAATTGCAAGAAAGCCAAAAGAACATGACTCATAATCAAAGAAATCAAAATCAATCAAATGCAAGAAGCTCTCAAAATGTTACATGTCAGATATGTAACTATAATAGTCACTCATCTAAATAATGTAAGATGGTGACTCATTTCAATGCGCCAAAGAACATAAGGCCTCCAGTCATTTGTCACTCTTGTAACAAGGCTAGACACATATCAAAGTTCTGTAGATCAAGGATGCAAGGTTAGGAAAGCCCTATAAAGACCAAAGAACTAGTTTTGGATCCCGAAGGAGAAGTCAAGTTTGTGAAAGCCTTAGAGAATGTGAGCATGATTTGGTTAGAAGTGAAGAAGGATAAGGTTGATGAGTATGTATTGGGTGCTTTCACAGTGGACGCACCCTCTACATCTGGATGAATGGCCCTTAGGGTTATAGGGGGAGCGAATTTAGCTCTAGACCCCTACGTGGCTGGTATACTCACTCTCAGAGTATGTGCCTTTGGACTTAAGCTTTTGGAGACTAGAGAAACCTTCATGCAAGAGCACACTAGCTGATTCTTTGCAGAATGAAAGATAGAAATTTCTAAGTAACAGCCTGGTTTACGCGACAAGCATTAATGGCAAAAATTCTACTTTAAAGTACATAGAAGTTAGAAGATCTCTCATTGCATTTGAATTAAGAACATTTGAAGAGTAGAAGAATCTTAGTAGTTGATTGAGAAGGATTGTAGTTTGATTCATCAAGTGATTTGTTGTGCATTTGATCGGTTGTGGAAACCCTAGTTCATCGCGCTGATTCAGAATCTCTTGGAAACCTTTGTGAAAGTGATATTCAAGTAAGTGATGGCTACTCCTATAGTATTCGATGTTGCAGAGAAGAAAAGATATGTGTTTAAGAGGCATCCATTTAAGTCTACACTAGATGACTTAGAATGGGCATTCTCCCGCATGCCTATGGGGGTTATGCATGTTGAGGACATTAGGGCATACATCTACTGTAAGAAAGAACTAGTAGGATTGGACAGATTAAAGGTGCACATGGAAACCATGTTAAAACTAGACAAAAACTTCTTGGATGAGTATGCACGGTGGGATAATCACCCTATAGTGGAGTATGCTACGACATATGAGTTTTATAAATCAAAATGGATCAAGATTCTTTTGAGTAGGATTCATGATGACCTATTTTGGATAGGTGAAGTGCCGATTAGAATTACCAGTGACCTAATTCATGAAATGACAAGGCTCTCAAGGACAAGCATCATCCTTCCAGTGGGTAAAGATGTGAGGAAGATTGTTGAACAGACTTGCAAGTCAAGAAGTGATAGGTGCGGAATGACCATAGAGCCTATTGAGAAAAATGACATCAAATTGATGTCTATGATACTTGGATACACGTTTCAACACACCAGCAGGGTGAATAGTGTGTCTATGGCCACAATTCTTGCAGCTATAATAATTGTTAATGAAAATGGAGAGTTCAACCTATGTGAAATCTTGCACACACAATTGATTGATAACATTAAGGAAATCAAGCATGATAAGACAAAAATATTTAGATTTGGGTCTTTGATCATCTATATGTACTTTCACATTATTGGAAAAGTATCTGATTTGTATCTAGACAAATCCATTCCCACAATGCCTCAGATATCTCTCAAAGAATGTATTGAGAGCACCTTGAAGGATTACATGACATTGGAGCTAAAGACATTTAGGGCTAAGATGCAGATGAGGTATAGGATACCAGAGAAGATTGTGGAAAAGTATAAGGATACTATTTGCTTCATGGTTGAAATAGACACAACATGCATGGAGGTAGTTGAGCCTAGAACAAAGTGGATTCATCCACTTGGATATGAAGTAAATGAACAAGTTTTAGAAGCATATGCTCAAGTACTACTTTCAGCTCCTATTGACCCTAATGAGCCAAGATGGGGAACCTATGAGGAGAAGACAAGAGAAATTGATGCAGTCTTGAACAATGCAGCAACAAAAAGAAAGTTTGCTAAGGTTACCTCAAAAATCTTGAGAATACATGGAGTGTCTCAAGTAGACCTAGACAAAGAAAGGGAACAAAAGATTGCTTTGGAATTAGAGAGCGCAGATGCATCAAAGGCAAAATCAAATGATCCCAAGTTAAAGAAGGTGAAGATAGAAAAATCTGATGAACAAAAGGGTAAAACTAATGATACTCCTTCTACGCCCAAAGTAACCATTGACCTTACTGCTCCTCCTGAGTATAAGGAAATGCCAAAGAGGAAGAAAGAGATCAGCACTAGTCATCCATCCTCAAGAGTCATAAGGAACATAAAGAACTCCCAAGCACCTCTTGAAGTAAGTTTCAAACCTAGTCTCAGTGTGCTAAGTGCAAGAATAATTGATGAGGGAAGAATTGATCAAGTAGGGAAGTTTATGAAAAATATAGTGAAATAGACAAATCTAAGATACATGGTATGATAGTCAAACACATGCTGAAGTTCAAGAAGACAGTCTTGGAACTTAAGACTATGATCCTTGATAATGTGTGGAACATCCTAGAATTCCAAAAGAGACAGGCTATTGAAGAAGACCTACGAATAAGGGAAAAGATTCTAGATGACACCCTTCTTGTATGTTCTCTAGAGGAGAAGTCTTTGTTGTTAGACTTAGTGAAGCCACATCTCAGAACAAAGACAAGGAATTTTCTCATTATGGATAAGAACTATGATCTTGTTGCTAAGGAAACAAAGAAGGCATTCGAGAAAGTATTCATGAATAGGCACATGTATCCAACCACTGCACCCACAACACAAGTACACATAAAATAAGTCAAGATGGCAGAGCCCACAAATGCATCAGTGACAGGTCCTCAGGATTCAACACCTGTAGTGGAAACACAAACAGAGTTAGAAGTCTACACCCATGACAGAGTCACTAAAGGATAGCACCTTTATCATTGACAATGTAGAGATAGCCATGGAGGCCATTGACACTGAATTGGATAAGTTTGAAGAAGCTTTTGTGAGCACACAAGAAGCTGAAATTTTATGTAGCAACACACCTCCCACTCATCAAGAAGAAGTATTGATTGAAGATATAATAGAAAAGAAAGAAATAGAAAAAGAAGTAGAGAGTAATGAACCATCAGTTGAACTAAACAAGGTAAAACAAGAAGTGATAGATAGCACTCCCATCACTCCTTCAGCAGCATTGTTGTCAAGT
Organism: Chamaecyparis obtusa; assembly: GCA_027943335.1. Classification (NCBI taxonomy): domain Eukaryota; kingdom Viridiplantae; phylum Streptophyta; class Pinopsida; order Cupressales; family Cupressaceae; genus Chamaecyparis; species Chamaecyparis obtusa. The sequence continues at coordinate 144,034 of BSBK01003581.1, forward strand.
TTGACACCTCACACAGCTAGTTTGGACTCATGGGGAGAAGAAGACCTTATTAAGTTTAGCATCCTAGCTATGGAGAAGGCCAAGGAAAAATAAGTGATGAGGAATCCCCTCCTTGTAGAGTCAGTGAAAATCCTAAATAGTTTGTTACCTGTAGACAAGAAAGTGTCCAAAGTACACTTAGTTGATGATGTCAGTTCAATGATTTCACAGTTCAAGGGAAACTTCTCTAGCTTGGAAGAATATTCATCCTTAGTTGCAGAGGAGAAATATATGAAGAAAAGGCTCAATGAATTGGTTAGAAACTATGCACTTGACCTAAGCTCACTAAGGTTGGTCAAGCATCCCTGAAGGAGTTTGCATCAAAGGGAAGAAAGATCATTGTTGAATGTATGAACCAAGACAAGTTAACTGGAGAAATATACAAGAAGATTCAAGAGGCTGAAGCTATGATAGACAACATAAGAAAATTAGTGGAAGATCCATCTATTGATGTGAATATGTGCAACAATGTCTACCAAGGCCAGATAGATAAGATTGAGAAGGCAGAAAAAGAGATGACCAAGGTAAGGGCTAGACAGACTCAGCTAAGGAATGCTCTTGCACCCTCATTAGACATTCTAAATCAGAATATCAAGGAGATCGATGCCACCATGGTGACATATGATCAAGGTCCTAGCACTGATCTAGAGAAGATGGAGAGGCTTCAGTATTCTTTATGCGCCAATCTATAGATTGTAAATTCAGTGATCACATTTTGGAAGAAGGAGATCCAAAATTTGTAGATTGCATATCCGAATGTAATATCATAGTAAGTGTTTGTAGATTCAATTTTGACACACCTTTGTCATTAATGTCAAAGGGTGAGTATGTGTAGAGTATGGAGTATAGATATGTATAAGGAGATATAAGATAGAAAGATATGTATAGGGAGATATAAGACAAAAGTTTTTTGTATTTAGGACAGTTAGTAACTTGGCCATATTCCTTTGTTTCCATCAATGACAAAGGGGGAGATTGTTGGAAAGTTGGATATACTAATGTATATGACTTAATATAGTGTTGTCATTATGGGAATGAAGTCATATAGTAGTTTGGAGTCAGCGCACTTGATGTAGAGATCATAAATCGACTAAGTGTTGAAGACTGGACAGTGTATAGAGTTCCTGAAGCTCAGAGCATTAGCGCACATGTGTACAACCAAATTATGGTGTGCACCTTTGAAGTTAATTTGGTTAGACTATATTCATGTTTAGTCTATGAGCGCATGATCTGATATACAAGTATGAGAAAGATACATATAGTTGAAGTTACATAGCTAGTGTGTGCCAGTGAAGAACAAAGTAAGCAGCCGACTACTATCATTTTGAGTTGTTGTTATATTCTAATGATGTAAAGGCTATGCACCTATTATAATTAGGTTGCCAACATGTATATATGTTTGTTTGTAAACACGCTTGAGCCAATTAATTTGGAAGCATTGTATGTAATAGGTTTAAGGGCTGTCCTAGTTGTTTATTTTGTATGCGCATATAAATATGAGATGCACCCATTGTAATTGGCATGGAAGTTGATAGAGAGTTGTAATAAGTAGAGTAGAAGTGTGCGAAGAGACTATAAGATGTATTAGAGCTTTGCAAGAGGTTAAAGAATTAGTGCATCGGGGGAATTGATCTGACAAGCAGTGTCACAGTGACAGTTCATCCAACAGATATAGTGTGTATCTAAGATATGAAGGTTGTAGCCTTCACCACTTGAGAAGTGAGCTCTATGATAGTGCATCCACTCCCCTAATAGGGACTATTGTAAAAGACTCCTAAAAGGGTCCAACCCTTAACAAGGTCTATTGTACTTAATGCATTGTAAAGAAACTCCTAACAGGGTTAAGGATCTTCTAACAAGGATCACAAAACACTAGTATAGAATATTAGTGGCTGTCAATTCCCATCGGGGTTTTTACCTATTTGGGTTTCCCCATAACCATATTGGTGTTATGTGTTGATTTCATGTTTCATGTTTATGTGGATGTTCATTTCAGTACTTAAGCATTTAAGTTTAGTTTAAAAGATTAAGTAAAAAAGATAATATACAGTGAACATTGATTCACCCCCCCTCTCAGTGTTCCCATTCTTAACATAAACATCTACCCAAACATCCTATAAATACTAATCATCAGCCACAAGTCATCTGGATGAAACCATTAACTCCCCCCAACAATTATTAAATGCAATACAAGTCAGCATCAAAATAGCCTTACAAATATTTAGTCCAACATGTCAGCCTGTAACAATAACTACCAACAATAAATGCACCAAGTTGGCCCAACAAATCACATAGAACTCCAGTCGGTAAACTAGAACTACTGAGCAACAGTGAAATAACTGAGCATGCCAGGCATTTTTGAGCACCAGTGTCGACCGAGCACCACAGACATCACCAAGTAACACTTTCACTGAGCACCAGAGATTACCATGTTCCTTCAGTGACCAAGCTTCCTTCAATGATCAAGACCGTCGGTCAAGGCTACAATCGAGTAACACCGGCCAAACATACACCTCCCATGCAGATTCACCGAGTACCCTAGGATGCCCCTGCATCAATATCTTACAATAGTTCCTTATATCTATTGTGTGAATACCAAATCGACATGAATTAAGATGCACTAGGGTATTATATGTTGATAACTTGAAATAAGTTTAGTCGGTTAAGTTGGGCTGAGTAAGAAATTCCAGTCGGTGAAAGTTTAAGAGATAACTAAGTTTCTTAGTCAACTGAGTATTGATACTACTCACTGAGCTGAGGTATCTATAGTGTTAACCGACCTGTTTGATTGTCATCTGAGTGGTAGATGGAAAAACATTTAATGCACCAATCAAGGTTTTTTTCTATAAATAAGTGAGAACTGAACTCATTTGTTCACACAATGATCAAGAGCTAAGCATAGCGATTTGAGTGAAAATTGAGTAGAGCGAATCCAATTTCACAAAGATCTAAGAACATTACAAATGGTTGAAGATTGAATCAAGTAAGTTTGGAACTAACCAAGTTCTCTACATCCAGTTTTTTGAAAGCCCTAATTTAGTAATCATGATGGCATCATCCTCATGAACCATTCAAAGCAAGGAAGATACAAGTAAGAAGGTTATTTTGATCAAGAACAAGATCTTCACTAAGCCCCATTACAAAATTCATCCAGAAGTTGCAGCTCAACCCAACGACAAGAGCATATTCTCCTTGATACCACCTAGGGTTCTACTCATGAAAGATGTTAGATCATACATCTACTATGAAATTAATGAAATCAGCGATTTTGAGCTCTAATCTACATATTAAGAACTTTTCACTAATGGAAAGCTAAAGGATGATCACAAGAACTTAGAGGTAAAAGGGTTAACCATTGCCCTATATTTCCCAAAGAAATTCAATACTGAATGGATACGTATCATACTGAGCCATGTACATGAAGGAAAGTTATGGATGGATGAACCAATGAAGATAACAAAATATGTTATACATACAATAATAGGGTATCCCACAAACAACAAAGCTAAATCCCTAAGGCACTCGACAAGAACCGAGATTGAGAAGTTAACCAGAGCAGAATGGGAGGGTAGAGGCTTAAGAATTAACACTATTAGCGACCCTAAAATGAGATTTGGTGCATATGTTATAACATATAAGATTTTCCAATCAAGTAGACTGAATAGTGTTGCACGTGGAGCAGTCGAGATTGCCTATAATATTGTGAAAAAGGGTTTGCAACTTGACCTAGCCAAGTTGATGCTGAGACAGTTAGATGAAAATATGAGAACAATTAGAGTAGCAAGATCAAACACTTGAAAAATTGGCTCATTATTGCTATGTACATTCTTCTATTAGAAGAACTTTTTCCCATCAGTTAGTAGTGTAGAATGGGGTATCAATCAAACTGTTATTGTTCAAATTAGTGAATTCATTCAGAACTTAGGTAAGAACTTTGAACCTCTCATGGAAGATTACTTTGGGAAGTTCAAAGAAATAATGAATAAAAGAACAAGGATACCAACACAGTTGGTAGAGAAATTTAAAGATGATATTTATTTTTTGGAGGATACCGAAACCACCCTAATCAAAGTAGTAGAGCCAAGAACAAATTGGCTACTGCCCATGGATTATGAGATAGCTATTAATATAGCTACAAAAGCAATAAAGTCTTTACTTGTCGGGCCTAAGGACAAGAATGCTACAAAGTTTGGAACCTTTGATGAAGCTAAGTCCAGAATCAAGATGGGACTTGTAGTTGAAAAGATGGGCAGGAAAAAGGAGAAAATGGTTAAAACTCTTAAGAAACAATTTGGTATCATAGATGAAGACATTGAGAAATCAGTTGAAGAAGAAACCAAGGAAAATACACTAGTTGGTGAGAACATAGTTGAAGAGGCCACCGATTCCAAGGAACATGAACAAGAAGAGCCACCTAAGGCTAAAAAAGGTAAAGGTAAACAGGTTGATACTTCAACCAGGATTAGGACAAGGTCAAAACTACTAGTTCACCACCTTTGAAGAACGGTGTTGCAAAGATAACAAGGCCTACACCAACTCACACATATTAAAAGAGAAAATCAAAGGCCACCACTGAGCTCCCAGAACCAAAGTGGAGAAGGAAACTTATTAGAGAAAAGGATGATAAAGATTTAAAAGAGGAGGACACTGAACAATTTTGATTTATGGTGAATAGAGGACCTCAGACCATTGACGAGGTATTAGAAAGAGTAAAAACTACTGGAAATCTTGGTACTCCTAAACTTAAAAGCTATCCCCATTTGAGTACTGAGGAGTAGGATAAGCTTGAGGAAGCAATAATAAGCATGATGATTACTTTCAAAATAGTTCCAATTGAGTTCTCTAGCATCATACCAAAAGAAAATCATGATAAATTTTCTACTAGATGGACTTATGCGCTTACAACTGAGAAAATGATGAGAGAAAGGTCATTCATTTTGGTAAGATTTGACTATTCTATTCCTAAGATTGGTGAATCTTTAAAATAATATGCAAATAAATTTTTAATGAAGGCTAGAGCATTCAAGATTCTATAAGGAAAATCACAAGAGGTAGATGATGAGAGCAGGAACATATGGACTAAACTCCTCAGTCTAATAGAGAAAATTAAGACAACTTCATCGGAAGTCAATATCAAGGAACCTCAACCGAGCATACAAGCAGAAGAGCCTATCAATGTTGATGATGAGACTATTTACATCTCGAACACTGAGCAAACCGAAGAAGAAACTAATGAAGATGAATTCATAACTGCTACTGATAATGTAATGGAAGGAATTCCAAAGATGCTGACTACTCTAGGGGATGAAAAAATAATGATAGAAGACATAATAGAAGGTGACCCCAATGATGAGGTTAAAGAAGATGAAATGATTACTGGTGCTACCGAGAACTTTGGTGAAGAAGAAGCAACTGAGGTAGCCTGAGAAATGGTACCACTAGGTAATCTGCCTATGCTAGTACAAGCTATTGAGATAGCTACTAAAACACTAAATGAGAACACTCCACCCGAGTAGGTAATAGATAAAAATGAAGATAAGGATGAGGAAACATGTAAAGAGACTGAGCATAGTGGAGGAAATATGCAAGATAACACACCTACTAAGACCACTGAAGTGACAAAAAATATACAAGTACAAATAGAGACAATGGTAGACAATTCTACCACTGACACAAGGTCACAAGCCCCTGCACCAAAAATTGCAAAATCAGTTATTGGGCAAAATAAGGAGGAAATAAAATCCACCGAGCCAACAAAGGTAGATCCAAAGCACAAGGCTCAACCTTCTATTGCAAAATCTCCATCATCTAGTGTGCAGAAGAAGAAGAAGAGGAAGCGAGGAAGTAAGGGTATGATCACACTCGATGAAATCATAGAAATACTAGCATGTGACCCAAGGAAACTTGATCCTGAAGCTCTCAAGAAATATGGAGAGATATGCACCCGAAAGGCAGCACAAGAAAAGATGAGAAAAGAAAATAAGAACACAAAGGTGCTAGAGGATGTTAAGGAGATCCTAATGCAAGTTGCTCCAATCATTGAACAAATTGCACTGCTCATAGAAATAATCAATGGCCCCACTATTGACACCGAAAAGATGATTGAAGAGAGAGCCAAACAAAAGATTCAATATAAGTTAACTGAAAAGATCAGCCAAGCAATGGCAGTGAACAAAGTAAAGCTTTTAAAAGATCACACTTTTGAAATAGTTATGCAGTTTAGATCACTTCACTACAGAGGTTAGTGAAAAGATAAAAAAGTTAGATGAAGATCTAAAAGATAGTGCTATTCATCTTACAACCCAGCAACATGCCTTCCAAGTGCATTATTCTAAAGTTAAACACATACAACAGTTAAGACTTGAGTTGAAAAAGGAAGAGGACCGAATCAGAGAAGAGGTAACCGAGCTATAGGTTGAGTTACTATCGCATTTGGAAGTGATGCAAAAACATGTGACAAAGGAAAAACAATTGATTTCCACCCCTAAGATTTTTGTCACCGAAAATATTTTTGATATGCATGCTCAAGTGAGCTTAGAGAAGTTGGCTCTAGAAAATATAAAGGAATAATGGGAGAAACTTATGGATAATCTCAAGAAAACCCATCCTAATATTTTTGACAAATTGTAAGTATATTCTTTGTCATTATTTTCAAAAAGGGGGAAACATATGTATATATACTGAGAGCATGTTTAAAGGGGGAGTCACTGAGTTTACATATTTCTAGTTTTGTAAAATTTTGAGAGTTCAAACTTTTATAGTCGGCATACATATAAGTTTTTGATACTAATTCCAAAGAGGGAGAATGTTACTCCTAAATGGGTTAAGTGTTGTCATTAGTATTCATATGTAAATTTAGTAAACACAGTAAGAAAATTTAGTCGGTTATCACTGTGTAGTAGGCAACGATAAAAGAGGTTACTGAGTACAACAGTTACTGAGTACACAGGATTATTGAGTGCTAGTAAAAACCAAGACCAAGCAACAATATTTATCGAGTAATCCAGAGTTTTCATAAAAGTTTGGAATGACACAGTTCAAGGTGGAAAACTTTTTGCCGAGCAAGAAAACGGTTCACAAGATCAAGGTGAATATTTATTGTGGATGTAATCATTTAATGAATGATGATTCCTATGTAATGATGATCTAGGTTAATCATATGAACCATTGATCTTAGGTTTTCTAAGATAATGTGAAACCCTAATTAGGTCAAATTAGTTTTCTATAAATATTGTTAAGATATCATTTTGACAATGTATCATCAAGAAGTAGCTGCACTCAAGGACATCTGAAGATCAGACATGGTTTTGACAAAAGCATACAGTTTATCAAAACAAATATAAGGCTACTAAGAAATTCAGAAGGACATAATCATCACATCAAGGTGATATCTTTATTATGCTTAAAGGATCTGATATCAACAATTTGAGTTGTATTTCATTCAGATCATATATCACTGTTACCCTCTAACAATTGTAGCAGACTCAAAATCTCTTAATAGAGTGGACTTAACCGTCCTTAGTAAAATCTCTTAACTGAGTGCACACATGTATTATGTTGCTAAAATCCTCTAACCATATAGATCTAGCTAATCTTATATTTACTCGTAACAGGGTAAGATCATCAGAAGTGATCAATCTTTGTAAGCCTTAACCGACAAATTTATTTCTACAGAAGTGAAGCTTTGTGGGTTCCATCCCCATCGCAATTTTTACCTTCTAACAAGGGTTTTTGAGATACCAAAATACATGTGTCATGTGTATTAAAGTTTCATGTATTTTTTATTGATTTTCTTACATGCATTTACATTTCAATTATGTTATTGAATGTATGGTGAATGCAATCTACATTGTCGGTTATTGAAGTTCATGTTTACAAGGATTAGTTTGAAATTTTTTAAGGGTATGGATTCACCCCTCCCCTCTCAGTACACACCTTTTTATAATTCCAACAAGGAGGGTACTTAGAAGAGGGATAAAGTGATAGAAGAGAGGCTAAGCCACTATCACCTCTAGGCAATATATGCATTATGAAACTAATCTAATTGAAAACATGAGAACAATTCATGAAACAATACAATTTTTTTTATTAATGCAAATAAATGAAAGTAATGAATACTAATTAGATGTAAATAAAGGAGATCTATACATCTAAATTAAAATGGAAATTTTATGATTTGGGTTCACCAAAATGTACAATAAGAAATTGTAATAAATGTAAAAGGGTAGATTGCTCATCCTTTCCCTATTGCACACTTGGAAGGAAGATATCCCAATAGGCTCAGGTAGGACCTAAAAATTGAATGAGTCAATGATCCTTCACAAATAATGTAATATGAAATGGGGAGATTGAATGAGGGGGAAAGTGATATGAATACGAAAAATAATAAGCTAAACAATAAAAAGTAGACAAATTCAAGAAATACAAACAAATAGAAAGTAATAGACAAGTCATAATGACTTGAAATGAAAACCAGATAACATAATTGAGCAATAGACAAGCCGTAATGACTTGAAATAAAAACCATATAACATAATTGACTTGTGGTTTTACTTTGATGTAGATTTCAGGGTAAAAAATGGTCTAGCAATTCTATTCGTGGGAAAAAAATGTCTCTGCCACTGTGTTCCTAGCAATTTTTGCTGAAACTTTCCAGGTTGCTTTGTTAGATCCCCAATCTTTTTATAAAATTTCAAATAGTTGCACCACCTATTCCTACACATAGAAAAATGGGGAAAAGGTTGTTGAAAGGGGTTTTCCTTGGTCAAACCCTTGTTTAGGAATCAAACTTGAAAATGAAATGAAATTACATAAAGGAATGTATGTAAATATAAATATAATTGCTTGGTCTACCATTGCAAACAAATATAGCTTCATAAATGGATGTAGTAATCGCTCATATTCATGAAGATACTTGAATATTGCTTGAATTGTAGGTGTTGAACTTGGAATGTAGAAATGAATTAAGGATGCCTTCACAAATGCATGGATCTATGAATGCCACTTCTTGATCTTCAATGTTATTATGCTTGATAATCACTTGCTATATAAGAAGAATGTACATGGATAGATAAAGGATCTTCTAACTTGATTGTGAAATCTTCTACTTGGACATCACGTGAGAGAATATTTCTATAATGGAGAATAATGCTTTCAAATATCATTGGATGCTTGAAGAAATGCTAGATCTTGAATTCTTGCCTTCAAATCTTGAATTCACCTTGATTTCCAAATAATTGAGTGTAGATGTGATATCCAAAATGAGGAGAGATAGGGTGTTTATATACCTCTCAAATATTTCAATTAGATTTAAAATAATCTAGGCCAAACACGAGACCTAATTTCCCACCAAAACACCACATCGAGGCCAAAAACCAAATTTAAGCCCAAACATGGGGGAACATAATGGACATGTCATTTTGTTCCTAGGAAGATAACAACTAGGCCATTATATATCTAGAAAAATACACCCAAATTAAAATGCGGAGTCAAGAAGATATAGAAGATGTCATAATAAGAAGAGATAGGTAGCTAGGATCAAGCATAACATACATTAAATCTTGAAATCAACAAATGGGACCTAATAGAACAACTAATTATGAGTGATAACTTTTTAGGATGGTATAGGAAGTAGGAAAGATCACTTTAGTAGGATGCACATCTTTCTCACCATCAAAATTTATATTAACTTGATAAATAAAAGCACTGGGATGGAAAAAAATGTTCCCATTATCTAAAGTTTCATCCCTCCTCAATTTTGTATTAGGTGAACTATCATTAAGGAAAATAATAACATCATCTTGTATTACAATATTATGATGGCTAAGATAAACTCTAGGAGAATGAGGAGGTTCTATAATTATAAAGGTGTTCAGATTTGGATCAAGATTTGAAGCATGTATGTCTTGCACTAAAGTAACCTTATGAGAGAAGGTTTCATCATTACTCCTTAATTAGTCTTCGTCATTGGAGAGATCATTTGTAGGATAATTTATTATAACCTCATTATTAAGGGATACTCTAGGAGAGGTATAAGTATTCATTCATCTCAACATCATCCCTAGGAGGATTATACTCCTTAATTCTTCATCTTCATTAGAGAGATCATTTGTAGGAGCATTTATTATAACCTCATGATTAAGGGATACTCTAGGAGAGATAAAATTATTCATTCATCTCAACATCATCCCTAGGAGGATTATTAAAGGTACTACTTGAAACATCCACTAAATCTTTAATGTAATTCAAGAAAACAATAAATATATTTAAGAATACCATCATATAGCAACATGAAGTATGTACAAAAACTTTGAGAGATGAAGTGAATGTAGGAAATATAGTTGAAACCATTATTATGCAATACATTTTAAAATGAAATGAATCAATGAAAGCAACATGAAGTGAAATAAGCCACCATTTAGCACATGATTATATAACAAATATAGTAAATAAACAATCTAACCATGTGTAAATTTACAAAATAATTAGATTTTATATATTCCATTGTGAAAAAAATCTATTTGAAACTCCCAATCAAAAATATGCAAGAGTAAGACATGATAGGTTCACAAAAATGTGGGCATAAGGAACAAGTATACACTATTATAAACTAGGAATCAAGCCTATTCACATCAAACCACATTAAAGGATGATTCAATAGACCCAACTTCATATTTATTTTCAAGAGTTGGACACTGTTGGTGGGAATTACCCTTGTTTTTTTATTTGATTGATTACATTTATTAGAATATAGAACTAGGGTCAATGTTGAATAGTAAGCTACAAATATAAAATAAAATTTTTGAGTACATATCTGGAAAGAGGAATTAGAGAGAAAATCATCACTAAAATTTTAACCTAAAAGAGTGGGACTATGTTAATATGCAACATAGTCCCAATGATATCTAAAGTTGATATCATGATTGCATTTGGACTTATGATCTCACTTTGACCATTCTCACAAAATTTTACATAAAATGTGCAAAACTATTTTGGTGACCACAAACTATGTCAATAATTGATAGCATCTAGGCTACATTTTTAGCATTTGATTATTCTTGTCATAATCTTCTCTTCCTATATCTGCAACCTTCTCCTCTTAGATCTAAAAAATTGCACATTACAAGAAGAAAAATGGTGTTTATGTTTCATGGTCAAGCCCCAAGAGGATTTGAGATTTCCTACAAAAATGATAATTAAGAATAAAACTTAATTTGAAGATTACTGTTGAATATCACAAGATTATACCTAAAGAATGATGATGTTGATGAATTCTATGCTCTTTGAATAAAACCCTCAATTTTTGATGAAACAACATGACACCTTTAACTAAGATCAATCGTAAAAGCTCCTTGACATGAAGATTATTGCAATTTGCTACTCCTTAATGCTTATATCTGAAGAATTTTCCAATAATGCTTTCTTTAAGGATGTTTGAGAATGAGTAAGAATGTAAATGAATGAATAAATGATTCTCTTAAATAGGGTTCCCAAGGTATTTCATAAATCAGGCCAACTTCTAATGATCATGTGCAAATATCAAGATCAAATAACAATTGGAAATTTATGACACACTAACATTCAAATTTGGGTCCAATTTTGAGGAACTATGGTGCCTAGCACCATAGTCCACCTAAATGGGTGGGAGCAATGACAAATGAAGCATTCACAACTCATGACATAGTCTTTGATCTTCACAATAGCATATGACAGTTGTTTCATAATAAAGGGGCAAAAAATATCCTTACAAAGAGCTATGAGGAGGCACACTAAGAAAAGAGAACAAACAAGAGTCTAAAATTGTAAGGGGTTACAATTTATGAAACTCCAACAACAAGCCTACCAATTCATAGAGTGAATTGACCAAATGATATATTAAATAGGTAAGGTGAAATAATTGAATGAACAACAAACCTATCGAATAAATGGTAAATCTATTGAAATGTAGAGAAGTCCCACTAAACCAAAGGGATAATTGATTAGATTGAAATAAAAAAGGGACCAAATACATCAAACAAGAAGATAATCTATATGAATTATATTAGAATGACTCAAGATAGATACTATATGAGAATAAGAAGACATGCTAAAAATAATGTGTGCTATCTTGTACAGGCCTACCACCTCCAAAAAATCTATATCTACATCCATAAGTTATCTAGACAAATCCTTTTAGTTAATAGTCACCTCTCCAAGTAGGCATCCCTTCACTCATTAAACCAAGTTGTCAACATATTTCAAAACTAAAACTAAATCCTATCCTAAAAGGGTGAAAGAGCTAGTTTACTTAGGTGCCACTTGGAAAATGTTCCATTTTGTTCAACATAAGGATCATTCAACATAAACATTACCCTATCAAATGCAAAAATTGCACTATGCAAGAGACCACATGCCTAGCATCAATACTATTTTCCCTCGTGCATGTGTTACCCTTACCTACACAAACATTACTTTGTAAAAGAACCCTTTTTCCTTACACAAGCACAAGTTTCCCATGCATGTAAGGCAAAATTCACTCTATAACAACAAAAACTTTAGTGGTGATTATTCGCCAATTGGAAAATGTCGCTTGTCGTCGACCCCCGATTTGGCGAATATGTTGGCCATATGGGAATAATCATATCACCCTGTATTTATGAAAATTAGGTCCAATGCCCGAGATCATCGCCAATTGGTTTATGAAAATTGGGTCCAATGGCTGGGATCATCGCCAATGGCATATAATTTTTGGGCACAATATTTTTTTAACATTCACCTATAATTTCAAAGTGGCCCCAAATGGACAACCTATATTCGCCAATAGTTATATATATTGTTTTAGGCAGACCCAACTTCACCAGCCATTTTATGGATGCGTGTGTCAAACTGATTGATTTTTGCCAACTTTATTAATATTACCATGTTATTGGATGACCCATAATCACCTAGGATATAACACAAGATGTGTTATAATTATGTGGGCTTTGCCAAATATTTGGACACTGACCTAATACCTCCCACCCAATTCACCAATAAAGATTAGTATAAATGCATTCATACATCAATGTTATTGTACACAATTTGGATCCGTTCAATTTGATTGATAGCGAAGTTCAGACTATTGAGTCTTGACTGCTTTGGTGAGTCATGACTACGATTGAATTTAAGGCAAAGGTAAGTGATTATTATTCTGCAGCTATGTAAACATTATATATTATACTTCTATTATCATTTGTCACTTCTTCAACAAGTAAACATTTTTTTTACATTTTTTTTTCACTGGTAGGCCGGTAGCCTTTATTTCGTTGAAGAATTGAGATGTCAAACAAGAATAAGGGTAAGGCTCCCGCATATGGGGAAAGCAAAGAGAAGCCAACAAAATGTAGAACCTTATCATCGTACTTTAGTCATGGTGTTGGAAATGTTTCTGACCAAAATCAGGAAGCTACTTCATCACAAGAAGATTTTCAAGATTCACAACCTGACACTGAACCTACATGACATATTGAAGAAGTCAGTGAACCTGATATCTCAGATCATGATGAACTTGAAGAATATTTTTAGTTAAATACCCAGAGTAGCCATAATGATATAATCGACTCGGATGAGACTGAGAATGTCAGAGAAGATGATGGTGTAGGGAAGAAAAGAAAATACAAATCAAAGAATGATAGAATGTGGGATCTGTCGAGGAATTTTCAAATAGAATGGGTGTCAAAGTATCCATTCATTGAACCAGTGGATAATCCAATTGAAGGGGAGCCTCTGGTAGAATGCAGATGTAAGAGTTGCAATGAGATAAATAAGATGGAAAAGAGGTTGTAGCTAAAAATCAACACCATAGAGAAGCATATGGGTAAAGTTTACGAAAAGAAAACCATAGATGGAGTTCAAAAATCAGTGATAAGATGGAAAATAAAGGAGGAATCTTAGCATGTTAGGAATGTAGAATTATATGAATTTCAACATAATATAAAGATGAAGCCTGGTGAAGTTAAAGGCTCTATTGAAGCTTGTTTTGGAAAAGCATTGGAAGTAGAACTAATGGGAAAAGCTGTTTAGTTAAGTGTTGTGTTTAATATTTTGAGCAGAGGGTGTCCTATGATAGACTACCCATCATTGAGTGCTTTATTACACTTTCTAAAAGTTTTTAACTATCCTAACAGTCACTAGTCAGTAAACAGTGGATGGGAATGGGCAAGTTTGCTTGCCGAGGTTGAAAAAGAAGACCTGAAGGCAAAAATTAAAGAGTCAAATTTTATTGCATTGTCTTTAGATGAGGTTACAGCAGTAGACAATACTTCTTGGGTATGCATGCATGTTTATACTATACAAAATTTTGTTTGCCAACCTCATCTACTAATTGTTGCTAAAATGAGGGATAATGCGACAGTGAAAAATTTATTTGAACTAGTAAAGAGTTCTCTAATTGAATATGGAGGTATAAATGGCATGACCATTGCCAAAAAGCTGGTGTGTGTTGGAGCGGATGGAGCTTCAGTAATGCAAGGCCACAGGGGCGGTCTTTGCACAAAGATACAATCTTCTTGTGCACCCTACGTTACTCCCATTCACTACATGCCCCAAATAATGAATCTAGCTTTTGGAGTTGTCAGCAAGCATGCTCCAGTACAAAAAATTGAAGCTTTAATCAAAGAGCTCTACCAATACTTCTGTCGAAGTCCGAAATGATTTAGGGAATTTCAACACTTTTTCAAAGGACTAACCGATGGGAACAAGCTTTTAAGGATAATGATACCAGATGGATCTCTTTGGATGGATCAACACATCGAGTTTTTTCAGAATATCAATCGTTGCTTGGTCTAATGAACTCAAGTCGTGACGAAGCAGGGCAACCAAAATTTCCTGCACTGCTGGCAATGTTAACTAATGTAGAGACACTGTTAACATTAGTAGGCATTCTCCCCATGCTTGAGGAAATGATAAATTTAATGAAAAAGGCCCAGCAAAGAGCTATGTATATTGCAAAATATGCTTCATTACGTAAATTGACATGCGTGGCGCTCAATAGTCTCTATCAATTATGTGAAGATGATGTAAAATTTGCCAGCTGGCTGAAAGTCATAGATTTGGACAATCCTGATAACTTTTTAAAAATAGGTTCAAATGAGGAGTTATGTGCAGAAGTTCATGGAGTTGAGATACCAATGCACTACTTTGCCAGGATTGAGTCCGAGGAACCAGGAAAGAACACCAGGACTCAGCGAGTATTAAGTATTAAAAGGGAAGACTTTACCAAGATCGTTGAGTTTGTAACAGCTTTTGTGAAGCACATTGCCTATGATCTTTCCTCATAGATTAGAGCAAGATTCCCTCCAGTCAAACTACTTGAATCCATGGCTATTGTGTTTCCTCGATATTGGAGTATGAACAATCTGAAAGATTTTAAAACTAGGCTACTAACTTTGATAGATCATTTCTGCAAAACCAAAGAGTTAAATGGAGTAACTCTAAATGGAATTTTAGATGGAAATCATTTGAGAGAGAAATCAGGTCATTTTTTAATAACAATGAGGGAACAATATAATATTATGCAGAACCCTCGCGAAGATGGATCGGTATCAAGGCTTTGGAAAAATCTAGCTGAGAGCAAATTGTTGACTGATTCAATATCAGAATATTTCAAGCTTGCTAATTTATGTCTGACCATGATATTGGGGTTGGTGGAGGATGAGAAAGTTTTCAGTGCTTTGGGATTCCTAAAGTCAAAGCTAAGAAACAAACTAGACAAGAATCTGGAAAATTGTTTGAGGGTCTATACATCCAGGTATGAAGTCAATACTTTTCCTTACGAAAGGGCATTGAAATTGTGGAGGAAGAAATGTCAGAGAAGAGGGTTAGGCAACATTTCAAACCAAAGTGGGACTATGAGTGGGAATGCCAGAGACAATGATGTCATTGACTCATGTAATACTAGTACTAGTACTGCTAGTGGTGAACATCAGTTAAGTGATGGTATGGAGAGTGAAGAAAACATATCGAAGAACCAATGAATCTATGAAGTTGATGGCACTTAATTTGACAATCTCAATGATGATATGATGTGGCAGCTTGAAGTTGAACCATTGTAGAAGTACCAGTTCCTATCCTCCTAGGTATTTATTAATCTTTTTCCTAAAGTCTACTGTCAGTTTCTATATCTCATCATCAATCATGCATAATAGCATATTCCAATGTCAAAAACATGAATGTGGTTGATAATGTCATCAAGATTCAATTCCACAATTAATAATGGTTTTCATTTGCATTATTCAGCTCATATGGTACAATTCTTGTAGATTTTTCATTATTTGTTTTGACAACATAGCAATTCATATGTTAGAATTCTTAGAGTTAGAAATATTGATTCTCATTAATTTAATTACAAATATGATACAATGTAACAATTCATTCATTAATACTAGTAAGAACACAACTCTATGATTCTGTTTACAAAACTCAATGAGTCATGACTCAATACCCATTGGCAATTTGGCACATTGCCCAATTTCAATTTCATTACCCTAAGCCAATGACCCTGAATTCCCTTTTATAGAAACAAGGGAGCAACAACAGCTTCAGGTCGATTTGCCTAATGTGAAGTGAGAAGTCTCAAAATCTAAATTAGTAAGACAACTACAAGTCTACAACATCTCTACAACTTTAGTTGTACATTTCTACATTTGATAGGCCGGTTTAGTAAATTAGCACTGGAAATAGCATTTGCAAGACTACAACATTCATCCTATTCAAAAAAAAAAGTTCAAACTTGTTACTTTAAACTCAATTCTAGACTCTAGTATTTAGGATAATATCAAAGATATATACTGAAGATATAGAGATGATTGAAACTGAAAGTAATTTCACATACTATGATTGATGAGATCAAGACGATTCTGTCAATTTATTTAGTATGCTCCATTCTTCATTAGTTGGAAGGGAAAAAATTTTCATGTTATTGTACATGACCTGCAACCTCATCAGCCATCCATACTTGGAAGAGTGAGTTGAAAGCAATGTTCCTCCATTACTGCATTCAAATTTGTGAATTTTTTGATGCACTTTGCAATGCCTTCATAAGTTCTGTCTTGAGGAAGGTTTCCTAAATCAGACATCACTGTGTCCTCCAACTTTTTTTTGTAAGCTTCTCTTCCAATGAAACTCGTTGATGAGTAATCAGGACCAGGACTCAGCAAACCAAGAGATATCAATTTGCTTGTTTTACTATTCATCTTGGTGAGCTTTGGCCCGAATAAGCAAACATTTTCTTCTGCTTCTGTTAGTTTCTGACATTTTTGAATGATAGAGTTTGCCTTTATTGTTGCAGCAATGCAGTCCTGAATTCCCTTGCTTACCAAATGCCTGTCACTGCTTCTATTGATTTCTTGCATAATCTGCTTTGTAGTTTTCTATCTTTGACAAAAAAAATTGTTCTTCTCAATGTGCTCTCTCAGCTTCCCAAAAACATCTGTAAGAGTTTCATTCAGTTCAAACCAATCACACAACCTATCAGAAGACATCTTTATTTGGCCCCAGAAGAATTTTTTTATTTGCTTGACTATATTATTTACATGGTCATTCAAGCTATTTTCATAATTTTTAATTGTATTATTTTCCTTCTTTAGGTCTTCTCTCATTTCTGAGAACTTGTGTTCACTATCTTTTCTTATTTGCTCTACTTCTCTTCTCGCTCTTTTGCTTTCTCTTCCCACTATTTTGTTTTTACCCTCTCATTCTCCAATTCTTTCTTTAAGTTATTGGTTGCCTTTCCTGCACTCTCCAAGTTTTTGTAAAAACTTAATGAAGAGGATTTTTCATTCTCAAGTTTTTGTTCGCTCTGTTCCAATTTTTCCCTCAGAGATTTCAATTATGCATCAATATGTTCTTGCTGTCCAACTCCAATTGCTTCTTTAGACGTTGAATTTTTTATCCTTCTCTCTAATTCTTTGCACCTGTTTTCTGCTGCTTTCTCATTTGCCTTTACATTTTCCAAGTCTTACTTTAACTTATCTATTGTGCCTTGAAGCTTTCCTTTCTACCTCGCCAACTTCATCACTGAGCTGTAGACCACTTGGTTGGTCATTTTGGACACATTTATCTTGTCCACATTTTAAATTTTGGATAAATCCATTTGGAGGGTGCTAACTTGAAATTGAGATGGATCTAACTGACTCTCTGGTGGATTGTTATCTCTAGCTGGGGGAATAACAACCATGAATTCCATCATATCTTTATTTGGGTCATATGTGCGAAATAGCCTGTTTGTTGCAGGTTCTGCCTCACGAGCAACAACAACTGCTTCCATCTTCATTGTCTTATTATGTCGTCTATTCCTATTTTTTGATTTTTCATAGTTAGTTACAAAATCATTGTAATGAAAATCAGGGTTTTGTGACACAATTGAATGTTTGAATGGTGAAATAGCACTTGCACTGATGTAGGAGCTTCCACCTATGTTGCCTGTGGTGCTGCTAATTACACCATGAGGATTATCAACACCCTGACCCATTACAAGTGGAGTTTTTGGACTGTTTTGAGCCCGAGGGTTTTGTCCTGAAGGTTGGGAAATTGTTGGAGTCCCAATCACCATTGGCATTGTTGTACCAATACTTGTCAAAACCTTTTTCTTCTTTACACTACCTTGATCTCTAGGAACAATTGTTTTCATGTCTGTCTGTAATGTTCTTTTCGAACCACTAGTTATAGTTGTACCCATGATATCCACAGCTATGGGAGTGGCAATTGATTCAGATTGAATCTGAGTGCTTCGAGGAAATGGAATCGACTGAGTTGATGATTTTGATGATTGAACTCCAAGCCCAAGGCCTGGTTTCTCACCATGTTTTGGTGGAGCTACTGGGTCAGGTAAAGACCAAACCCCTTGTCCACTAGGACCCAAACCACCAAAACCTTGGTAGCCCATTTTTTCTATAATATCTGCCCCTTTGGTATATTGATCTTTTTTGGATGCATCAACTCCTCTACTAATTTGAATATACTGTACTAGATGTGGGATTCACAGAATCCTGGTCCTGGTCATCATCATTTGGATATGCTTTAGCTGGATGCTCCTTATTCCACAATTCGTTAAACATTGTATCCTCTTCCACATCATAAAGATCTGCAGAGGTCTTTGGCTCATCGAGATTCTTCCTCATTTCCCAAAAATTAGAAATTTTGGTTCAAGTCCAATTATCATCAATACATTCATTCATTAGCTTTTTTCGAATAGAATTTGTAGATGGTTGAGCAACTTTCTGGTAGAAATTGGATGATGTCATACTCATGGTCTGCACTTTTCCTTTCTGTTTATGCAATGCCATAATTTGTGATGACAATTCCTGTATTGACATATTATTTTCAACAACATATTTCTCCATCTCTTTTTTGACCTCCTCCCAAGAATCCATGTTTTTAAATTTTTCAATCAATGACATACTTTCATGTTGACATTTGTTTGCAGAGTTCCAATTCTCTCTAAGCTTTGTTCCAATTATGTTGAGTGGATCATACTACCAGTGACTGTCAACATCAAAGCGAAAAATTGTAAAAAAGGCTTTTGCCACTTTGAATCCTCTTCTCTCAAATGTGAACCCTCCAAATGAGAAAGGCAAGGAAGGAAATATCATTTTCTTTTGCTGACCACTAAAGAGTACATCTGTGCTCTCCATATACCATACATATTCCAATGCAAATACCCTCTTTGTGACATGTATTGGAAGTTTGTAGGGTTCTACTACTGAACCGTAAAACCTTAACACTGTGTACTCTTCCATGAAGTACCAGTCAACCAATTGTATTTTACTTCCAAGTTGAATTAAATCTCTACAAGTAGTAGGTAATCTAGGCATTGGAGTGCCTGTAATTTTATCATACATTGGTGCCAAAAAGAAGTCTACAAAATTGTTGTAGTTCCTTCTGTTATCAATCATCCTTATTTGAGGTGTCAACTCATATATTGGATTTTGGCCCTGACTGCAAAGCTTGTTTGTCTGAAATATTGCATGATGCTTTGCTAAGAGAAGATGGCACAAGTAGGTTGTAAATCTAAATGTCTTCTATGAACCTATTTTAATCATTAGTAATTGTTCTTGCATGCAACGAACAATGTGCTCAATAAAAAAATATTTTATTGGTTCTTTTTCAAAATGAATATGAAAAAGCATTTCAAGAATGCTGGCACCCACTTCTTTGTTACTATCCAATCCCAAACAAAATGCTAGCAAGGAAATAGTGTCTTGAACCCATGGCACAAAAATTTCATAATCATAAGGAGGCCTATGATCTAGACTCAGGCTTGAACCGTTTGTTATTCCTCTAATATAAGAATCTCTCTGTGTTGCATCTATTTTTTCATAATCCTCTGCCAACTTTCTCAGGTCAATTTGCACGTTTGAGTTTTGTTGTTCAAACCCTAGGTTCAACAGACTAGCAAATTCACTCTCGGTTATGGACAAAATTTCCTCTTGAGTATTTTTATTCACAATTGCTTTTTTATTTTCATCATAATTTTTGGCACAGACCATGACAATTTTTGGGCAAGGGAATACTTGAGGTAACGCCATGCTTGCCGACCCAGCATTCCACGATGTAATTTTATTTTCCGTTGCATTTACCTTTGGGTTAAATGAAGAAACTTTTGAAGCCTTATTTGGATCGTTCCACTTGTTTTCAATTGCAAATGTAATTTCCATTATTCCCTTATTTCCATGAATAACAGGATCATAAATATCATGGAATAAATCCGTGAAACCTGCTGTTTTAAGCAAATTGTGGAATTCTATTATTTGACTTGTCTTTTTACTCATAGTCTTATTCTTGATAATTGTTTTGCCCATCGTGGTAAGCTGGTAAGTGGTAACCTAAACCGATATCACTATATACTCATAGGAAAATTCAAATATTTATACACAGCTACAGCTTACAAGCCTACAATTTACAGGGGTGATTCAAGAATCAAAATTAAACCCTAACAAGTAACAGGATAATTTTTTTCTATAATATAAATAGTAAATTTGTAAATCAAGAGATTTGAAAAATTTAAAATGTGGGACCTACGTGTTAAGGATTTTAGTAGTTACCTATTACCCTTAGTTTTGATTTTTGTAGACTTTGACTGGGAACAGGTTACATAGCTCCAGCTGAGAGACTTTGTTGCACTTGCTTTCCTCAACATAGAAATTTAGAATCCATAAACCCTTTCTAAATCTGTAGACTACTAGAAAGTGAAACTTAAAGCGCCAAAATTGTACAATCTAGAGTCGTCACCACTCATCTGACGGCTGACTCACCTCACGACTATGAGTTAGAAGTGTCACGTCATCATCAAATGGCATTGTTGGTAGGACCATGCGAGACTGCGAGTGGAACGTCTTACGTGTTTAGTGACATGTGTCATGATTCTGGAATGGGTTTGAAAATATGGCGTTGCTTTTCCCTTTCATCCCGAAATAAAACTTTGGTCATTGATCTACAATAATCCAATAGTCATAATGGCATTGTTTGCCTGTGGTACTGGTGGCCCCGGGCCCCTGTGGCCGTGGGTCCCATTAACTCACCTAGTCACCACTCACATGACGACCAAATCACCTCATGACTATGAGTTAGACGTGTCACGTCATCATCAAATGGCATTGTTTCTAGGACCATTTGAGACTGCGAGTGGAATGTCTTACGTGTTTAGTGACACATGTCATGATTTCAAAATGGGTTTCAAAAGATGGGGTTGCTTTTTCCCTTTTATCTTGAAATACAACTTCAATCGTTGATCTACAATAATCCAATGGTCATAATGGCATTGTGTGCCTGTGGTACTGGTGGCCCTGTGCCCCCGTGGGTCCCATTAACTCACCTAGTCACCACTCACCTGACGGCCGACATGTGTCATGATTCTGGAACGGGTTTTAAAAGATGGGGTTGCTTTTCCCTTTCATCCCGAAGTCCATCGTACATCGTCAATCTATGCTCATCCAAGGGTAGTTATTTGCAACAAGTAGAATTCACGAAAGATGATTATTTTTTCCTTTATAAATATTAATTAATAAAGGATAATAAGTTAATAACATTTAAAATTATTTAATTGAATAGTAACAATTTTAGCCAATCAAATTCAAAATGCACTATTTTTTTAATAATATTAAATTCTAATAAATTTTAGAGGCCGGAGTTAAGGTTAATGTTTAGAGATAACAAGATTTCTGTGGTCGCTAAGTCGCTGACTTGCTAGGTCTCCCAAACATGAGTTAAAGTAATATTTTTTATTGATTAAATAGTATACTTAATGTTAAAATGATATTTTTTATTGATTATAACTTTAGCATTGATAATTATAATCACATATAATTATCATACCTTAAAATTAGAAAACAATAAATTCTTTCTCTAACCTTATTAATTCATTTGTCTGTCAAATTGATTATATAGTATTCTTAAAGTTAAAATGATATTTTTTATTGATTTAGATTATAACTTTAACGTTGATAATTATAATCACAGATTCACATATAATTCTCATACTTTATAATTAGAATACCATAAATTCTTTCTCTAACCTTATTAATTCATTTGTTCTTCAAAATTCTATAAATCTTTCATATTAAATGTACGAGTGTGTGAATTTCGATAGGTAACATTACCCAAACTTAATGTCAGTACTCAGTGATAATTGATAAGACATTTCTTTTATTAACTATAACTGTCTACATTGTACAACTATGATACATCATACATATCTAATACATAGATAAATCATAAAGCAACTAATTAAAATATTGCAATCATAGTGACAGAGAAGTCTAAGAACCATTTTTTGTACAAATTGAAATGAGCTAAAGCTTGCGAAATTTTTTATTGATTAAATAGTATACTTAATGTTAAAATGATATTTTTTATTGATTATAACTTTAGCATTGATAATTATAATCATATATAATTATCATACCTTATAATTAGAAAACAATAAATTCTTTCTCTAACCTTATTAATTCATTTGTCTGTCAAATTGATTATATAGTATTCTTAAAGTTAAAATGATATTTTTTATTGATTTAGATTATAACTTTAACGTTGATAATTATAATCACAGATTCACATATAATTCTCATACACTATAATTAGAATACCATAAATTCTTTCTCTAACCTTATTAATTCATTTGTCCTTCAAAATTCTATAAATCTTTCATATTAAATGTATGAGTGTGTGAATTTTGACAGGTAACATTACCCAAACTTAATGTCAGTACTCAGTGATAACTGATAAGACATTTATTTTATTAACTATAACTGTCTACATTGTACAACTGTGATACATCATACATATCTAATACGCAGATAAATCATAAAGCAACTAATTAAAATATTGCAATCATAGTGACAGAGAAGTCTAAGAACCATTTTGTACAGATTGAAATGAGGGAAATTTTCATTGTTTTCTTTTCATAAAATTATAATTACATAAACATTGTCCAGTTCCACTTCCAGAACAAAGAGGAACCTGCTATAAACAAAAAAAACCAAAAAATGAGGTATGTTTTTATAAAACAAAAACCACTAGTAGACTAGTAGTCCAGTGTCTACTTCCAGTACAATAGTAAATACTACAAAAAGAAACATACTATAAACAAAAAAAAACCATAAACTTTTTATCAAAAAAAACCAGTAGTAGTCCTCTATTGATTTTGGCCTTCGACTCCATCTAAGTAGAATTCACGAGAAATGATTATCTGCATGAATTCATCGAGCCACCCAAATTGCCCCGCCTCAACTTCCTCTTTGTCAAGGGCAAACCACTTTCGGAGGAAATCCCTAGCAATCAGGGCCCATTTCCTATGGCACTTATACTGCCCAGCATTGAGGCCCAAAAGAAAAGGTTACATGGCCACATTCTGGCCTGGGAGGAGAATCTTGGGTATTTCACTTGCCCAAGGGATCCCCACCCCTATTTTTGTGAACACAACAACATTAACATTGTCCCCCAGGTACTCTTCTTAAAAAACCCTCCTCAGCAGCATTAACATCTCCACCTTCTCTCCTCCGAGGTCGAGAAGAGATGCCAAAAAATGGGATGTAATGTCCGTGTTGACCAAGTGCCTATCTTCATTGTTCTGAAACTCTCAGCCCAACACCATTTTCACAGCCTCTATAATGAAAGGCCCACCCTCCTTACAAATAGATTCTAAAGCTTCATCAGTAAAGGAACCCAGAAAGGCCTTTTGGGCCTCCTCAGATGTGCATATAAGCCTAATTGGAGTGTCCATCTAAAACAGTAAAACTACAGAAAATTTAAAAACAAATTATTTGCAAATTGCAGACCCTAAACAAACAAATTATCTAGCAAATGCCAAAGACGAATTGATGAATAATGAAGATAGATCATCTATAAATAGCCCTTGAATTTTGGATCATTACTTAGCAATAAATTATTCTGTCTTTAATGGTATTAAATCTATTGTCCTTAACATGCCTCTAAATCTTTCATGTAAATCTTTCCCCTAAATGCATGCGTGTGAGAAATTAAAATTTTGGACTTAATCTTTCATATCTGGCAATAAATCTTTCCCATTAATTCAAAATATGTCAGATATCGGTTATAACGTCTGTACGAATTTGGAAGTGGTGCGTGTCTACTCTGCGTGACAAGTTAAAGAATGTCGCTTGTCAATGACAAGACATTTATTGCTTACCGATTTAAGAGGTTACAAGTTGCACTATAGTAATAGAACCGTGAATATCGATATCAACATGTGTACACTGTAGCCTACATACAAGTAACCCTTATTTGATACCTGTCAACATTCTGGTGACTTCCTCCACAACTTTGTTTCCTTCAAGAAATTAGGGCCGAAATTAAACTTCAGCCATTGATCTTGGATCATCGGATGGTATCAAATAATATATTTAACATTATAAAATAATGTATGTATGTTAGGTATGTTAGTCTAAGGTATTATAACAAAATATTTCCCATCTTTTGAAAATTGCCAACAAAATATTTTTTTTTGTCATAATTAACGAATGATTAGCCAATAAAATAAATAAATTTTCAAATGGTACATAAAATTCACCAATACAAATATTTTTTTTACCCTTCAAAAGAAAATCATTCGCCTTATATATTATTATTTTTTACTCGAAAAGAAAATTATTCGCCTCATATATTATAATTTTTTACTTCAAAAGAAATTTATTCGCTAACAATTTATGAAATTTTCATTCAGCGGGAAAAAAATCACCAATAAAAACTATGAAAAATTATGGATTTGAAAAAAAAATTCGCCTGCATTAAAACAAATTCCCCCCTAAAATAATGTATGATTCGCCAGGATTTTACACTTTTTTCTAAAAGGGATTTTCTTAAAGTTATCCCTACTTTACAAGCACCATTTCACTTTGTAAACATTATTTTGATGTGCAAGTGTTGATTCTTAAGGCACAAGCTTGGAAATAAATATGCAAGTGACTCTTTCATAGAGTCTCACTTGCATTCTGTTTTACTTCTACTAACATTTATGACCCCTTAAACTATCTATAAGAGCCCAAGGTTAGACATACATACCACAAGTGTTGAGCTATTTGAGTTACTTTAGGTTGTGTGTGTGTCAAAGATTGTAGACCATAATGACAGAAGTTGTGCTATGCACTAGTCATTATAAGCTTTAAGAGATATAAATTCAAATGAGATCAAATGGCCCCCTCAAGTCAATTTGTAGCCCCCACCAACCTCTTTTAGACCCGTATATACATTAAATTTTCTACTGTAATACCCCAAAAATGGGCTATAGGTTCATTAACCTCTATATCGACACATCGAACGAAATCGCCATCAAAGTCCTAACCAAAGACACATTTGCACATCATCGAATCCTAATTGATTATTTTAAATTCTGCATCGGGGAATATTCTTAGTAATATTCTTAATTATCATAATTATCTTTAATTTAATGATTATTTGGCGATAATCTTATTTATCCTAAAATTTGATTAATTGAATATTCTAAATATTTAATTAATTAGATTTAATTCTGCTACTTAATTATTTAATTGAATTTAATTATATTTATTCCTAAGTATTATTATTTAAATTTGACAATAAATCAAAATTCTTATAATTAATTGATTAAATTCTTATTTAATTAATTAAAGCAAGTTGTCAATTTTTAATAATATTATTTTTGAATAAAAGTTTGAAAAATAATTGATTAACCCATAAATCAATTATTTTATTTTTAAAAATCAGTTAAGTTGGAAATAAATCACTTTATTATTAAATTAATTCATAAATAAAACATGCACAATCATAAAAGAAGACAACTATCAATTATCAATTAAAGCTAAACTCTATTTTGAGTTAAAACTTAGCTTTTGCATGTTTTTGTGAGTTAATTATCTTTTATTTAAAAATAACCCAAAAATCAACTTGAGTTATTTGAGTGATTTATGACTTTTTTTTACATGCACCTCCAAAGCCCTAGATTTCTATAAATTAAAGCTTCAGCTCATCTCAAATCATCTCATATTTTTGCACAATCACGTTGGAGAATTGAAATTGGAAGAATCAAAGCTTCTTGCGAATCAACATTGTTGTGAGATCAATCTTATTTTTTTACATTCATTTAGATTCATTTTCATATCATTGTTAGATCATTTAGCATATCAGTTTTTACATATCATGGATTTCATATCATTTTTCATCTTATTGCATATAAAATATCTAAAAAAAAAAGATCATTTAGCATATCATAGCATATCAGTTTTTACATATCATAGATTCATATCAAGTTTTCATCATTCTTATTGCATCTAAAATCTAAAAAAAATAGATTAATTGCATTCATATTTTATATCAGTTTTGCATTCAAATCCTTCATTTAGGTGTCGTCTAGGTCACTGATCTCGATAACAATCTGAGAACATCAATCTCGCACCTATTAGAAGGTAGTAAATCGCTTGGTTAGTTTAGCTTTCAATTCATTGCACGATTTTGTTTTTGCTAACCTCTAATATTTTACTGAAGTGTTGTGTCTACAGATCAGGTACAATTTTCACACACACATTTCTGGCGCCCACCGTGGGGCAACCCACCTTTACATGCTAGTTTTGATTTTTTTGGGGAGCTAAAACGCTAAAGTTTCAAAGATTTAATTTTATCTCTCAAACGGCTTGGAGTTTTGCTATGAGGTAGGTTGGTTCATGCATGAACTCCATTGATTGCGTACAAAATTCCCTGACATGATCTTGAGGGTCAGAGTGCTCATCATATTTATCATACTTTGACATCTCCACTCTTTTTGGAAATGGTGGCATGTACAAGTCTTTGTCAAATGGAAAAGGACATAGAGCCTCCATGGAGAACTCTTTAGGTTCCTTCTCTTTCTTGAGATTGTTAAGTTCAACTTGTATAGCATGCATTTGTTTTGTCATAGTCGTGAGTGGATTCTCTTCCTCATGTGTAATGATGTCTTCAACATTAAAGTTGGGAGGAAGTTTAGCTCCTTGATGAGCTAATTGTAAAAAGTATGCTTCTCTATCTTCTTTCAAGAAATGCTTCATCATTCGTTTGAAGTTATCATCGTTTTGATATTGAGCAATTTCTTTAGGTGTGGGTTCCTGATCTGCACCATGTTGAGATTGAGCTCTTTGAGAGCCAAAATTTGTCCTTGCTTGAGACATGGTAGGAGTTTGTGGACTCCTTGGATTAGATTGATGAGGGGTATGTTGAGTACCTCTGTGATTTGATGGAGGAGGTATGTAACCAGATTTCAATCGATAGTTTCCAAGACCGTCGTCCTCGTAAAGACCAGAATTGATGAGTTGCTCAAGAGTTGGAGTTTGGAGAGTGGTGATAGATTTCTTGTGAGAGGAAGCTCTAGTCTCCACCATTAACCTCAAGTGAAACAAAAGAATAAGATCCAGATAACCGAAGAATGAATTGAATCAAGATGATCAGATGATGCAACCTTGTCAAGGTTTGATTGATTTGAAGATTTGATTAGACGTGGATGAAGGATACTGTGCCCTAGATGTATGGGTAGGTTCCCAAAAGATAGTGGACAAGATATCACAACACTTAGTCATTTTGATGATTGATTGATTGAAGATTGATAGTTATGACAAGATTTTGACACGAGATGATAAAGACTCAAATCGATTAAATAGAAGGTTGAATCAGATTCAAAAGGCCACTTTAGGAAAATGATTGGATTCTCAATAGCTACTGCTCTGTTCCTGACATAGTGATTCATTCGACAGATTCTGAAATTAGGCTGAAAAAGCTAAATATCTGGCAATTCTGACAATTTTCTGACAACTCTTAACAATTTTCCCAAACGACACTCTGTAGAATCGTACGACAGTGGGTATGCTATGAAACGACAGTTGCAAAACTCGTACGACGGTGGGTATGTTATGAAATGACACTTGATAGAAACTCGTACGACTTTCTGACCTCCTGAGATGACTTTTGACTCCAGAAAATAATTTTACTTCATATTTTGCAAATTTTGAGTTTTTAGATTCGGATTGTTTGCAAATTTTAATGTCCAGATTTGAGGATTGTAACAGATTTATTCATTTTCAGTAACTAGATAGACAAATAAGCACGCAAAATAGCAAGCAAGTGATTTCAAGCATGTCTGAAAATAATGAACAAGGGCAAAAGCAACCTTGCGCATGAACAATCAAGTGACATTATTCATTCTAATCCTCAGAAGTGCTAATTGTGTATGTTCCAAAAATGTTTTGCAATGATGCACATATACCCTAGAAAATAAAAAATTGGCCTCACTAAGGTTTTTAGTAATGGTTTGACTCTGCAACTTTTATGATCCAAAAGGGTGAACTCCAATCCCGGCGCACTAGGGT
Organism: Chamaecyparis obtusa; assembly: GCA_027943335.1. Lineage (NCBI taxonomy): Eukaryota > Viridiplantae > Streptophyta > Pinopsida > Cupressales > Cupressaceae > Chamaecyparis > Chamaecyparis obtusa. The sequence continues at coordinate 172,911 of BSBK01003581.1, forward strand.
TTTGACACAGTCCAAGAACTTAATCTTCAGGAGTTGCTAGGGAGATCTGACAACCCAACAATGAACCATACCCATGGAGATTTCTTCCACAAGGACATTTATATAGCGACTGTCACTACCATGGCGAAAATGGCTATTACCGCTTGATGTTCCATCAACGCAATTTTCCCTGTGAAGGGAATGTCCGCTATGGTTAACCCTCTTTAAAGATGACTCACAATATTGTACCACAAGGGGACTTGGCTCCAGATCCAAGGTTTTGACGCCTTTTCACTTTTAACCCAAATAAAGTAGGCAGATAAATCCGACACGCTAAGACAAAGTTTTGCTTCACCAAGGTCTATGATGTCACCTCCATGTGATCTATCAGCCTCTCCGGGGAGAGAATGTATCGATCAATAAGAGAAGGTGCAGTAACCAATTTTGATTCACCAAAGCTCGTGATGTCAACCCCACATGATCTATCAACCTCTCCTGGGAGAGAATGTATCGATCAATAAGAGAAGATGCACTAACCAATTTGAATGTGAAATGCACTAAGTATCCTCCCTACCTACAAGGATTCTATCATCAAGAAGGATTTTATTGGGAATCCAATCTCTCAAGAATCACAAATAGTGTTCATAGGGCCTAATTACTATGTGAGCACAGATGTATGTTTCCAAAAAGCAAATCTACCAAAAGTACCCAAAAAGTAGAAAGAGGAACACTTAATGCTTAAAGAAAATATGAGATGAGTCCACAAGGTGGAACACTTAACACCTCACACAAGTTGAAAATGAGTCCCCAACTTAGAAAATAAGTGAGTTCCTAAAAGCATAAATGGGTTGCCAAGTGGAACACTTAACGCTTCTGTCCTGTTGACCCCTCCCCTTTAATGTGGCGTTGACCTTGCAACCACGGGGTGGACGAGGGGTCGGCGGATTAGCGAGTCCAATAACCCAAAATAGAAATCAAGATCAATCACAAGTATCTAAGACTACTTAATGAATCCTTAAGGGGTCACAACCTAGTATCAATTATGCAAGTGTGTAGAAATAGACAAAAGTATGAAAAGATGCACACAAGCCAGACACATAAGAGATTTATTTTAAGTCTAAATCAAAATGTTATTAGATGAAGGAGAATACCTAGGATCCTCGCAATGCGCTTATTAGATTTTACCTAATTTTTAACAATTCTTGTTGAGCTTTTCCATGCAAGCAAGTGATGAACTCTCCAACAAGCAAACAAACAAATAAGATATGCAACATATATTCAACTTATGAAAACCATAGGGTTAGCTCTAAAAATTAATTATTATCAGCAATAATAACCAGTAATTAACCCAAATGACAACTCATATCATTCATTGAACCATGTAAAAAAAATAAGTGCATACCCATCACAAAACTTTTTTTTTTGGCTGTATTTGACCTAGTCAACAAGATCTGATTTGTTTTTATGATTTTGGCCACAAAAATAGAAATTCAAAATAGAGACCCCTACTTAAAAATAGAGAGCTTTCCAAAAATGTAAAATTTTTAGAAAAATCTCTTCATTTGTGCCCTAGAGACCCATTTTATCAAAACATATTAGTTTTTGTAAATTGACTATTTGAGCTATTATATTGTGTCCAAATTTAAAACACAAAGAATGGGCCTCTTGTAGAATTTAAAGAGATTTTTGAAAATATTAATTTTTTAAAAAAATATGTTGATTTGCGTCAGATATTAATTTTTTTTAGAATTTCAAGAAAAAATTATTAAAAATTCAAAAAATCTCAAAAATTTTTGAATTTTTTACTGTAGCTTCTCTGATATGTGTCCAACTTGTAAAAAAAAAATTTAGAGAAAAATTTCAAGCCGTTTGAGAGATAAAATTAAATATTTGAAACTTTAGGGTTTTAGCTCCCCCAAAAAATCAAAACTAGCATGTAAAGGTGGGTTGCCCCACGGTGGGCACCAGAAATGTGTGTGTGAAAATTATACCTGATCTGTAGACACAACACTTCAGTAAAACATTAGAGGTTAGCAAAAATAAAATTGTGCAAAATTGAAATCTACTCTAACCAAGCGATTTACTGCCTTCTAATAGGTGTGAGATTGATGTTCTCAGATTGCTATCGAGATCAGTGATCTAGATGACACTTAAACAAAGGATTTGAATGCAAAACTGATATGAAATATGAATGCAATTAATCTATTTTTTTATAGATATTTTCTATGCAATGATATGAAAACTTGATATGAATCTATGCTAATATGAAAACTGATTTATGATATGCTAAATGATCTAACAATGATATGAAAATAAATCTAAATGAATGTAAAAAAAAAAACAAATTGATCTCACAATAGCCTTGATTCGCAATAAGCTTTGATTCTCCAAATTTCAATTCTCCAAAATAGTTGTGCAATTCGTAGATGACTTTGACAAAGTAAACTTGCAAAATTATGAGATGTGTGGATGCAAATTTGAGAGATGAATTATGAAGAGCTGAGCCTTATTTTTATAGAAATCCAAGGCTTTGGAGGTGCATGGAAAAAGCCATAAATCACTCAGATTAACTCAGCTTGATTTTTGAGTTATCTGAAAATAAAGATAATTTAATTCACAAAAATATGCAAATCATGCAAAAACAACTTTTTAACTCAAATTAGAAGTTTAGATCAACTTTAAAACTCAAAAATGATGTTGAGTTCCAAAAAGTCAATAACTTGCATTGATTTTCTGATTTGGAGTTTAACTGCTCTTTGATTGTGCACATGGATAATTATGAATTAATAAATAAATAAAGTGATTTATTCTCAACTTAACTAATTTTTGAAAATAAAACAATTGATTTATGGGTTAATCAATCATTTAATCAAACTTTTATTCAAAAATAATATCATTAAATATGACAACTTGCTTTAATTAATTAAATAAGAATTTAATCAATTATTCATAGGATTTTAGATTTATTGTCAAAATTAAATAATATGATTTAGGAATAAATAAAATTAACTTCAATTAAATAATTAAGTGGCAGAATTAAATCTAATTAATTAAATATTTAGAATATTCAATTAATCAAACTTAGGATAAATGAGATTTATCGCTAAATAATCATTAAATTAAAAATAATTATGACGATTAGGAATATTACTAGGAATATTCCCCGATGCAGAATTTATGATAATAAATTAGGATTCAATGATGTGCAGATGTGCCTTTGGTTAGAACTTTGATGTCGATTTCGTTCAATATGTCGATGTAGGAGATTAATGAGCTTATAGCCCATTTTTGGGGTATTACATCTACCACTTCTCTTCTTTCTTCTCCCATTCCTCCAACTCTTAGCCTTCTTCCTTTATTTTTCTTTTAAATGAACAAATTCCCTACTTCTATACCTCTTTAATATGTTGTTTCTTCTTTTTGAGATGTCATTTTAAAATCTTTTTTGGGATGACCTATCTAGGGGACATCATCCCACTACCTTTTCTACTCGATCAAGACATAATTTTCTTACTTTGACATGATGTCACTTTTGATAGTTGCAACACTGTATTAAATAGAGAAAAAATGTAGACATCCCAAAAATCAACCTCCTATCACATATTTAATTAATTACATCTCGTAATTTGCCATCTCTGATTTCTTGTAATTAATTAAAAATAGTTATTTATTCATTTAATTATCATTCATATTTGTAATTAATTAAATTATATTTTATTTAGTATATTTTCCTCCTCTTCTTAAGGTTGATAAATTTAACCTTAGCCTCCATTCATTAATTATTCTATAATTAATTGATTAATTGATCCTCGATAAATGAATAAATGACTTTCTCCTTAATTATCATTAACTTTTTATTTAGTTAAAAATTCTTCCAAATCCTTATGACAGTTGTCACAAGGCTAGGATTCCATCTTCTCCTGTAATCTCGACGATTCATTTTGACCTCCAAAAATCTATAAATTGGAGCCTCGTTCTTAATTGATCATCCATCTTATTAAGTTGACTTTGTGTTTCTAAATCAACTACCCAAAAGCAATTGAACTCTCCATAATTATGTTGGTTTTATATTAGAGAAAACTACATCATATCCACATTGCGTAAATTTATCTTAGTGCTTGTTGTTTTTTGCCATTCTCTTATCTTGAATAATCGATAAGAAATAAATTGCTCTAACTATTTGCATGCATTATCTAAATCTAGAATCAAAACAACATCTAGGTGATTTTTAAAATCTATACACCAAAAAATACATTTGAAATGAATTTTTTATATTTCTTTATAGACAACACTATTCATTGCTTCAATGCCATCTACTTTAATATTAACAATTAAAAGGGTTAAAAGTTTTTACAATAAATAAAAGAACTATAAAAGTTATCTCATTGCACTAATGCTGCATAAAAAAGTCCCTATTTTTTAAAAAGAAAGTTTAATGCCGAAATATTATAGTTCAATGAATTGTACACATCCTGATTACATATTCTTTCATTGCTCATTAAGTTATAAGCTACTTAGAAAAGCAATGGCATATCATGTCATTAACTACTCAAAAAGATAAAGTAGCCATATCTATAAAATCTAATTATTTTCCTAAATAAAAACGAATAATTAATTAACCTTAACATAGACTTGCACTAATACAGTTGGTTACAAGAATCCAAGTATGAAGAAGTCCAAGAGGTTGCATTGAGATCTGTATGTTAAATTTAGATAATATCCAGTAAACATTGGAGAGTGAATTTAGAACACCAATGGCTGCAGTGAGTTTGTTATATCTGAAGTTGGTTTGTACTACATATAAAACCTGTGCATGCATGAGACAATTAATTGTAAGCAAGAAAGATCATACTCTATCTAAATAAAGCAAAAATGTTACACAACTCAGTCAAATAATCACATGAAACTTGATCCACGGGCCTTCACCAACTTTTCAACTCTTGCTGTGACCCAACTTCCCCAAAATGACATACAAAAACATACGAAATTATCTCTGGTATTGATATGGAGGAGATATCCTCCAATTTCTCCGTGAGAGGTAATCAATTCTGCTGACATTGTCCCTACATGATATACCCTTTTCAGAACTGCATAGCCCACCATTTTGTGATGGTATTTGATTCCCACTAATTACCAAACATGCTGCATTGCATCATATGATTACAGGGATGAGAGAGTAATCAGGATTCCTGTGCCAGCTAAAAGAGAAAAACAGCATCACCTTTCTACGTGTAAATTTCAGACGAAAGAAAAGGGAGAATATTTACACTTCTCAGCCGACCCAAAAGGCGAAAGGAAAGCAGCACGGGTGGAGGAGCAGAAGATGAAATATTCTCTACAAAAGATTACATGGGTTCAAAGTCGTCAGGGAAATTGGATCTGTTTACCTTCTGATTAGTTGTTAAGGACTGTCATTATCATCAGAAAGTCTTGTCATAATTCTTTTTTTACATGCACAGGCAAATTCAATCATAGTTCAAGAAGGAAAGCTTAGAAAAACAGCAAAATCAATTAGTTGTCGATGGGTTGTAACAACTCCAAAGACGTACAGAGAAGGGGCGAAGGTGTTGTTGGACCTCTGCCTCGCTGCGCGTCCACTCCCATTGAGAAACAACAGCAAGGCCACAATTATTATCACCTGGTATCAGTCAAATCCTCCAATTATGGCAGCTTGCATCTGAAAATGAATGAGGAGGAAGATGCAGATGAGTTTTTGCCTAGGAAACAGGAGTACCCGGATGGATTTTATGATCGGTACAGGCAGAATTTCAATAGGTCGTCCAATGTGGCAGCTAAAACATGGTCTGAGGTGAACAATCTTCTGTTGGATTACAAGATCCCCAGCAAACAGGGGAATGAGGACCAAGAAGAGGAGGAGGAGGAAGAAGAAGAAGAAGAGCCAGAGACGATCAATACATGGGAACTCATGGAAGGGCTCGAGGATGGAAATGATTGTGCACAGTCTGTACAATCTGATAATAGTGTACAGGGGTTCCACCCTACTGAAGAAAATGCAAGGAAACCGCTGTGGATGCATTTTGCAGATGATTCATCAGACACCCTTTTTGATCCAGACATTGTTTGCGGATTCAGAGAAGCGTTTGACACCGCTTCTAAGGTTTCAGTGGCCCATGAAAGCCCTAGTGGGATCGAAACCCCTGTTTCTTCTTGCAGCCGAGGGAGCAGCAGGTTTAGGTGCAATAGTTTTCCTCGGCCTATTAATAAGTCTCCATTAAGGTTTGATGAGGGAAGGAAAGCTGATACTGAAAACCACCAGGGTTTTGATGAGGGAAAAAACCCTGATACTGAAAACCACCAGGGTTTTCTGAGGGCTTCTTCCCGAGATGAAGATAGGGTCGTTTTTTATTTTACCAGCTTGAGGGCAATCAGAAAGACCTATGAGGACTGCTGTAATGTTAGGTTAATTCTTCAGGGCTTCAGAATATTTGTTGATGAAAGGGATGTGTCTTTGCATTCAGGGTACCGTGAGGAGTTGCAAAGATTGTTAGGTAATCAGAGAATTACTGTTCCCATGCTGTTTGTGAGGGGCGAATGCATAGGTGGGGCTGACAGAGTCATACAACTTCATGAAGAAGGTGAGTTGGAAAAGTATTTTGAGGGTTTCCCAGTTCAGACTTGTGTTAGCATTTGTGATGGATGTGGGGATTTGAGGTTTGTTCCATGCGTTACTTGTAATGGTAGCTGTAAATATTATACTGACGACGATGAGCTCATAAGATGCCCTGACTGCAATGAGAATGGATTGATAAGGTGCCCTGTATGTTATTGAAGGTTTGAAGGTCTCTCTAGAAGGAGAATGAATATTGAGTACATGGTTGATTATTTCCTGACGCTTGAATATGCAATATGTGAAATAATATGTTGATTGTATTGATTTATTGTTCTCTAATTCAAGAATTGCAGGCAGAATGGGGCTATAATTTAAAAGGGGGCGAGAATTTGGATTCTGAGGAATGCCTTTGCTTTTATCCTATCTCTGCATTTCTGGTATTTTCTTTCCCCCCCCACCCCCCACACAGCTTGGTTTTACTGTTTTCCTTGGAGTTGGGGAAAGGAAGAGGATTAGATTGTGGTTAGTTTGCCAGTGAACTAATTGGAGCAATTTAAGGTACTGTCTTCTTTACAAGCAAGGACTCTGTTCCTTTTTGGGTTGCAATTGGAAAAGAGGTTTGACATACGGAGTCTTCAGTCATGTCAATGAATGGTATATATTTGTAATCGGTCAGAGGATTTTTTTTTAATTGCCTCTACCTGTTTTGGAGTTTTTGTCTTGAGATGCCTCAGCTGGAGGTCATAACCATAGGATATTGTTTTATATTTGAATATTGACAAAATATTGCTGTCACTATTACATGGAAGGAGATGAATGGATATAGGAGAGAGAGGCATTCCTCCTATACATTGCAATTGCATTTTCTAACTTGGCACAAAGAGGCAGCAGACAAATATTTTGTTCTGCAGAAGCCCATGGCAGAATTTGAGTAAATTGTTAGTCATATTTGTTTGAATATGAAATATGATGCACAGTTGTAATTTTCGTTGTGGTACATATTCTCTTTTTCTTCAAGTTTGTTATAAATTTATTATTATTCATTAACAATACCATTAGGATGCAAAGTCAGCCAGCTTTGTCTATCAATCATATAACAGCCGAGTTTACTTCTCACAATCCTAAATAGCCAATTAAGTTGTTAAAAGGAAAGGTTAAGTACTTCCTCAGTGTATAAATTTAAAATGCAGAATTCAGGGGCCAAGCATAAGAAGAGAAAAGTCTTCGAAAATGTAGTATGAAAATACACCAATAAAATTTGTTTGTCTACCAACCTTCCATTCATCGATCTAGAGTACTTTGAGGACCCTTCTTTTTGCCTTTTGTATTCTCCTTTCCCACATTTATAGCTATACTTGTGGCATAGGTTTTGGCCTTTAGTTCTTCTTCTTTCTGCATAAGCTTTTCCAATTGTTACCCTTGATTCTGTATAAACTTCTATTGAGTGATGAATCTTTCCTTATGCTCCTATTGATCTGTGAGGAAATCTGGAGAATAACAGGGCACCCTCTTATTGATCTCTTATTGGCTTCCCTTATTAACAAAGGGCTTCATACATCTCTTTAGACATAAGTATACATTTTTCAGCTCCTGATTTATCTAGATCCTTCATCTTTGCCTCTTACAAACAAACCAGGGTCTTGGTGCCCCTGTTGGCCTCCTCTGCCTTCTTTGCCTGCTCACCCTGGAAGACACATTTTGATGCTTCTTTGAACCATTCCGAATATAAATTTACATGAACTATGTATATAAAGAATGTTAGAGCTCGATTTGAAATCTGGCCTTACTGCATGGTCGAAGCCCCTTTGCTACCTCCTAGACTGATGCTAATATCAGATTACACCTAGTATGAATTTTAATGTGGTTTGTGGTTAAGATCTTTTGATCGATTAAAATCCTAATGACTGATTTAGCACATCATGAGAAAATATATTTTCAACACCTTCCACCTATGATAATTTGATCGATTAGACAATAAAATTTCTTCATTCTGTTTGTCATCTTGGAATACTTTTTTCTAAATCTGTTTCGGAGATGGAATTCTTTATTTATGCCCAAAAAACTATTGCACTGCCAGTCATATATCTTTTTTGTCTACTTATGATTTGTATTTGTATACAGATACAATCAATTGTGAATCTTACACTAATAAGTTGAGCTACACTACATCAAAGATTTGCGAGATCTGCTTCAATTCATTTGACATTCTGAACCACCTAGCACGAGTAACCATCTTAATTTGTGACTAGAATCCCATATACGGCTTATCTATTACCAGATTTCACATACATATCGAAACTGAGTTTGAACTAGCTTTAGGGAAAACCCTAAATGGGCTGCCTTCAGTTCGATAATGTAATCTATATTTAACTCAGTCATCAGACATTGTATTATTTGTTGATATCCTTTTGTTCAAGATTACTCTCTTAGCTTTTTCAATGGATAAGCAAGCTTGTCTAGAAGACTTTCTAGATCTAGTTTGGTTTCTTTCCTGTTCTGTTTAAGCTGCTGGATTTTTAGATTGGGCAATCCCCATTTATTGGCATGTCTTTTGCCCAATAATTTTTCATGAAAGCCATTTAAGAAATGGATCAGTAATACTATAGAAATTTAATTATGAGCTACTGGACCATTATGAGAAGATTGTTATGTGCTGACACCTTTTCTTAATTAAGAGTTTCTCCAATGCCTTTGACGTTGTATGAGATAGTTCTGAATCTTGTCTTATTAAAGAATTCGTCATTCTAAATTGAAAACCTTCCAAATCAGAATACATATTTGAAACTTTATTTGCGCATAGATTTGAAACTTAATTTGCACATAGAACCATTACATGGAAAACAGCCAAGGAGAGAGAGAGAGGGAGGCAGACAGGCAGGACCAATCATTTCTAACTATTTAGAGAGAATGTTGGTGACTTCTAGTTAGCAAGCGTTAGTTGTTGTCCTGTTCACCCTCTCCTATGGACTGGTTGTTTCATTCCATTTCCACCTGTCATCTCTTCTGATTGCCAAGTTCTCGATTTCAACACTTCCATTTGTCATGTTTTGGGTGGTCACTAATTCCAATTGACTTATGTATGATGGTACAAGGTGAGAGAAGAGTGGGAGAAATAATTGGAGAATTAATGGAATCTTGCATACATAATTACATTATGTTTCTATTTTCTTTATTGGGTTAAATAATGAATCTATAAGCAAAGGTCTTATGGGGGCTTAAGCTCTCTTTTTGAGGAACATAAAGTCTTATAATAATTGTTTTGGCTATAGGATTATTTAGAATTTTTTGTTGAAAAATAGGAGCTCCTACTTTTTAGATTTTTGAATTTAAGGACATAAAAATAGGATGAGGCTAGAAACTCCCCCATCAGCCTAGGAATTTTTTTTCCCACATGTCAATCATATGTTCCTTCCTTTCCACCAAAGATAAATAATTCCCTCCAAAAAATTTAGAAGAGAAGCAAAAAAATTTAGAGGGAAAATGAAAAATTTTGACTCATTTTTAAGTCGATTTTTACTAAAATCCAAGAACCCCCAACTTTCTTAAATTTAAGAGTTTAAACTTTTAAGCTGAAATGCATTACAAAATTGATGGGACCGCTAACCTTTAAATATTCCTACAAAATTGATGTAGCTTCAGACCCAACCTAAGATTCACTAAAGCTATTTTATAAAAAACTTCCTACAACTTCTTACTAAAAAAAAAGAAAAATGCACACATAACAACTCTAATTTATAGACATAATTACACATAATAGAGTATGTGCAGGATCATTAGGGGGCCAAAAAGTGGCAATGTGAAAAAAATGTATCTTTCATTTGTCAAAAAATGCAAAAACTTGTGTTGACTTTTTAGTAGGCTTGGGTGTTAGTACACTTGGCCATGACAAATACCTATCCATATCGGATATCCGTTACATATCAAATATCCAATATGTTTGTATTAATAATGTAAAAAATATTAAATTATACACACACACACACACACACACAAATGTTCTAATTTCTCAAAGTCTTTAAAATGACTTCAGTAACATGGTCACACTGGACTGAAACAGTAGTAGATGGATTTAACTTTGTAGCTTGAATGTGTTCAGTAGCTTGGGAAATATCCAACAACGGAGGAAAATAGGGTCTCAACAATTCTACATTGAAAACTGGATGCAGTCCCAAAAATGATGGCAAATTAAGTTCAAAAGCATTCTCACCAACTTGTTTCACAATAGTATATGGACCATAACGAAGAGGATGAAGCTTCCTATTTGGTCCGTGCAGGCGCTCTTTCTGAAGATGTAACCATACCTTGTCACAAATCTGAAACTTATGAGTAGTTCTATGTTTATCATGCCTTTCCTTATACTTCTGATTACTTTGCTCCAAGATCTCATGAACTTGTTGTTGGAGGTGTCTAATGTTCTCAATGAATTTTTTTTCTTTATCTACCTCCTTGTCACCATTCAATGGACTATTAGATTGTAGAGATGGTATTGCTACATCCATAGGTGCCAATGGTTGGTACCCAAGAGAAACCTCAAATGGACTATGCCCTGTAGTACTATGTGTACACACTAGAATGTGCACTTCTCTAAGCCATTGCTTCCAAGAGAATTCATGAATGGGAAACCTTGGGAAGGCGACCTAGAGCTCCCTAGGCATGGAGTGCAAGGGTTTTAAGAATGCTCTCAACTAGAGCTTTTAAGCCAATAACCTTGCTAGTAAACCATGCAATGAGAGATTCAATGAGACAAGGGCAAGAATGCCAATATCCTCAAGAATCCAAATGGAGATGAAATGCAAGCTATACTAAGAATGAAAATGCAAGCTAAGCTATGGAAATGAAAGATAGAAGTGTTACAAATCCTTACTAATTAAGCTATGTAAAGTAAACTAGAGCATGAAAAAAAACTAAGCTAAGAAAGCATAAACATTAAGCTAAGCTAAGAATGCAAGAAATGAAGGCTAAATGCAATAAGATCTCAAAAAACTCCAAAGTCTCCAAGAAATCCTACAGCATAAGATTAGCATAAAAAGTTGGATCCTAGAATGAGAAGAGACCTCTTCTTTTATAGGAATTGAAAAGGAATGGACCATGGAGATTAAAAGGCAAAATATTTAATCAAGGGTGGAGCTTGAAAGAGGAGAAATCCATGTGCACAAGTTTCCTCCAATGAGAAATAAGTGTTGACTTTTGTGCCCCATATGAGACAAAAAGGCATTTTCTTATTTTTATAAAATAAGAATAATATTTTATTTGTGCAACTTAGGATAAGAGGAAAAGTGGGGGCTTTTTATTTAATAAAAGGGGAGGGAATTCCTTTTAATTAAATAAAGACTTAGGATAAAATGGTTAGCCCATAGAAAATAATTGAATAAATGATAGAGCTAGGATTTGATCAAGAATAAGCAATTGATGATTTTAGCAAATAATGCTAGCAAAGGGCTAATAGTCTAAATGACCATTTTTGGGTGATTATATTTGCCCCTCTTTGACTAATGTGTGATCGATCTGGGAACACATTACGTCAAAGAATAGATCAGCCAAGAAAGCAATAGATAGAGATCTGACTCCAAAGAATGAAGTGCAGAGAGGTAGCAAATCTTGCATGGTTAGCCTGGTAGTGACAGTACTGAACACTTAAGAAAGAGATGGACAATATCAGAACTCGAGATGAGAACTAACATGTCAAGCGCAAAGATAGATCGATCAGAGAAAATGGAATGGTCAAGCATATGCTCTAGAGAATAGCCAATAGGATATGATGTGTCTGCCCCCTCGAGATCGAAATTGAAATCAAAATTAGGTAGAGGGAAGGCATAAGCAAGAGCAACATGATCAAATCACTAAAAATCATAATCGAAGATGAAAGATGACAGAATAACCATTAAGCAGTGAAGATATGCCCCAGTTAAGACCTCAGAGAGAGATGAATGAAATGAATGAAAGACCAGAAGGGTGAGAGAGATGGAGATGAAGGAAAGGATGCCCTAGTGAAGATCGAAGGATCAGGCCTTAAAAGGTCAGCCAATTGCGTGGAAGAAGGAGAAATGCGATTTGGACGATCAAGGTGAACTCGGATTTCGGTTTCGATCCCGAAATGAAGAGAAAATGATGTGATATGAAAGACAAGAAGCGACAGACATGATCGGGAAGAAGCGAAAGGTGAGTGCAGTTTGACCAAGAAGTTTGTGAAAGATGAAAGGAGAGCTCTCTCCATATGCAAGATGCAAAACTACCTATCATGAACTTAAGAATACAAGCTACTATGAAAAGTGATTTACTTGCAAGGTTACAAAGCCATTAGACTCTAATATTCATCATCAATCGTTATTGGTAGCGTCGCAAGATCATACAATGCACACTAGTATGACTATGTGAATCTGAATATGATCTATATCAGATAGATATGTGGGAATTCCACCTAGGCACCAAAGACATATAAGTAAGGATGACTAATGTAGTGAGATTACCTAAGTTTAGTATATCAAGATTATACTCGCATCGAGACACAAGGAAAGTCAAGATGGCTATAAGTATGCACTTTCGAAAATAGTCAAGGATAATACCTTGTAGACCCCAATGTCAAGTGGAACAAGCATAAATGCTAATGATAGTTAGGACCGAAAAAATATACCCACAAATAGAAAAAATAATAAAACATGTCCTCATGCCCCCAGTCTTCTAGCTCACCTTCATCGAAAACTATTAGGGAGAGAACACTCATCAAATAAATCATCATAGACATCACACAAGAAATAAAGTCAAACAAGTCTCAGCGAGTCGAGTGTTTAAGTGTGTGTGTGTAGGTCATAGAGTCAAACTTTGAGTATCACATTTGCCAGTGAGAGATATCATATCATGCTAGGCTGCGGGTAAGACATCTGATAAGTGTTGAGAAACACTTGATGCTAGGGTAGTGGTGAAGAACAGAGTTTGGGGTGGTGTTGAAAAACACCGTTGGAACCAACTAGCCCAAGAAACCTGGACGCACAAAGAGACCCGAGATAAGCTAGAACAACGTATGCCCCCTAGACTAAGACAAGAGTCAATTCTAGGGTAGGAGAGGCAAAGCGAGAAGTGGAGAGAAGGAGCGCCACACAAGACTGATAGACATAGGTGTAAGGGTCTCAAGCAACGCCTATTTCCAAGTTTTTACCACTTGATAGATTTTTTCAAGACTTTTTCCAATTTTTTTGTATTTTGCTACCAAGGCACCTGTTTCCAAGTTTTCACCAAGGCACTTTTTCTATTTTTTAAAATTTTTTTGCATTTTAAAAATTTTTTTGGTGAGACATCAAAGCACCTATTGCTAGGTTTTCACTAGGATGCTCATTTTTTTAGTACTTTTTATATTTTTAAGGATTTTTTCAGCATCATATGTGAATTTTTTCAGGATCAATAAAGTATGTACAAAGGATGCCCCCAGATAGAATGGGCATCAAACTCCCAAGCAAGATCACATCGTGAGGTCCCAATTTCTAGCAAGGCGGAGGACAAGAGGGAATAACAAGCTAGTGGAAGAGATGGAAGACAAGAGAATGAAGGAGAATGAAGGAAAGAAATCCTCAATGGAAAACTCCTCAAGAGTACCCAAGCTAGAGAAAAAAATGTCATGCAAAGCACATTTGGACAAGCAATGAAAGGCCATCATAGGAGAAGTCACAAAGGCGTAATGCAAAAGAGGGAAAGGATGTAGTCCAAAGGAGTAGACATGTCAAGAGGCTTCATAGCATCGTGTTTTTACTCATTTTTATTAGATCAAGACCAAGGGGAAAAGGATAGCGAAGGGCTAGATTGAATGGAGGAAAATAAATATGAAGGCTAAACATGAATGAAATGAAAGCAAGATCATCATAAGATAGCTCATAAGATAGCCAAATGTTCGTGTATAAGTCAACATTGCCAAGATCAAAGAGAGAAGACGAAATGGATGAAATATATAGAAGAACTACACATGATGCCTGATTGCCTGGTTTTCATCACGGTACTTATCCAAGGCACCAAAAGGGAGTGGTTTTCACCATAGGACTAATTTATTTCTCTTTAATTTTCCTACCAAGGCGCCTGTTTCCAGGTTTCCACCAAGGCATATTTTCAATTTTTCATTTTTTCATTTTTCATTTTCATTTTTTCTTTTTTTTGGAAGAAGGCAAACTTTTAGATAATTCTCCTTGAAAGGATAAACCATTATATGCCAAGGATTTAAAATGATATGCTCAAAGATGCTGATAGGGAAAGGAAGATGGAAGAGAAAAATGGAGGATAAGGTTTTATGTAAAGCGAGTGAGGTTGGAAGATAGGAGGAATAGGCAAATGAGAAAAAATGATAGAAGGTAGAAGGATAATGAATGGAAGGATTGTGAAAGAGTAGATGGAAAGAAAGGCAAGATCAACATCAACACACACCTTGAAAGGTGGTGAGAGGATGGAGGAAATGTGAATGAAGGAATACGAGAAGGAATATGGTGAATGTTTAGTAGAGGTTGCGGTTTAGGCACATGGAATGAAATAATATTTTTGGAAGAAGATAAAGTGGAGGCCTTTGGAAGCTTGAATGTCAACTTCACTTGTTTCTCAACATTAGGCTCTTTCAAGAGAGACTTTGGAATCCATATAGCCTTAGAATTTTCATTTCTTTTTGATGATTTAGAGAGAATATCTTTGATGATGGATTTTGGAACCCATACTTGTCTTGTAGTTTTCTTCTTAGATATCTTTTTTGACTTTATGCCTCCATGTAGATTAGAGGAGACATGGTGATCTTCTTTTTTTGATGAATTCTTGTATTGCTTCTTTTTCTTGTATTGAACATTTGATGAAGGGTGCTCCCCTTAATACCACAAACACATAACAGAAATAGAGAAACAATAACAATAATATGCAAGAACAGAAAATTGGCTTCTTATTATCTCCACAAATGTGGAATTACAAACTTTCAGAATTACAATATGCAAAGCCACATGGGCATTCCCTTACAATATTCTGTAGGACAAAGCCTCGAATCAATACCCAGATCTACTACCCAGAACTGCCCTAGACAACATTGCGGGCCTTCTTTATATAGGCATTTTCCACCGCCTGAGAAGGTTCTAGAAATTTAGCCCTAAGGGCTGACCAAACTTAGAATTATTTAATTTTTCAATTTATTGCATCAAAGTCGGCTCAAAATAACTTTTGAAACCCGAACAGAAATTTGGAAGGAAAATTATTTTTTGCCATTTCAGGTGACCCAACTTTCGGAGACCATAAGTCATCACCAGTTGACCGGATTGACTATTATAACCCCATTTCAGAAATGCCACGAAGTGCTCTACAGGCTTAACTTGCGCAAGCGCCTGTCACCCAAATTTTTGACCTCATTCGGGGCCTCTAAAGCCTTCAAAACTGAGTTCAAAGTTTTTGTACCCTGCTGCCAATACCAAAAATCTTCAATATCTTCAAAACTAGACCTGATCTAGCCATGAAATTTTACTGGCAGGCTGATATGACCGAGATGAACCTCCATATGTAGAAATCAGAACATTCTGAGATTTATGACCAACTTACTAAAAAAATAGCAAGTTTCCATAAATAGCAGCTCTGCACAAGATAGCCCTTATTGAATACAAAAACAAAAATATTTTTGGGTGATGCAAGATTGCTCTTACACCCAAGATGCTCCTGCATCAACATTCAAGTTTCTTCCAAAAGACTTGAGGCTTGTGGAAAAAGGAGGATATGACTAGTTTAGATGGGTGGGTGGATGAAAAGGATTCAAGGGCATGCATCTATGTTGATCTTGAGGAAAGATAGGAGATGGAGGGATGTAAGGACCCAAGATGGATGACAAATTAGGAGAGTTAGGAGGGGAAAGTGAAGGGATATAAGGGCCCAAGATGGAAGGAAGACATGAAGCCCTTAGAGGTGATGGAAGAGGTCCAAGGATGGAAGTGGAAGATGAAAAAGGATAATCAATAAGTTCATCAACATCTATATGACAACCAAGGACATCAACATCTTTAGAGTGAGCATTAAGATTTGCAATAGGATCATGAACATCTTGAATAGGAGAAACTTCTTTGATAGGATTTTTCGGAGCTTGCAAAGACTTAGGAAGAGTAGAAAGCGGAAGTGAACATGGAGTGGTAGAACAAGAAGATGGGAGACTTTGATCTTGACAAGGAGCTTTGGATAGCATAAGTGTACAAATTTTCTCTTGATTTTCAATAGGTTTAACATCGGAAGTAACAACACTATTTTTAATAACCTTAATGGAAGTATCATCTTTGAAAAGCGCAAGTGTAGTAAGGTTATTTTGATTGTTAATAAGCTCAATAGTGTAAGTAGTAGCTTGATCTTACTTAGGAGAAGACTTAAGACATGGTGGAATGAATGAGAAAGGGCGTAAAGGATCAAAAGAACCATGGAATGGGTAAGAGACATCATGAAAAGGATTGGATGACATGGAGGGTTCTTGATCTTGATCTTTCTTTATGTTATTTTCTTTATCATTTTTAGAGTCCTCTTGACATGGAGCCACTTCTAAGGACAAGGAAGCATGCTGGAATTTTATGGAAGAATTTGGAAGAGATAGTGAAGGAATAGCTGAAGTAGGCATTATAGCACATAAAGGCTTAGGCTCTTTAGGTTTAGCATTATTGAAAGTATTTTTAGCTAAGTGAAGGTTAACTTGAGTTTCTTTAAGAGGCAGCCCTTGAGGATAAATATAGGGAACCATATGAAAAGTATTAGGATCTTTGTTGGATGAAGAATTTGTGAAAGATTTGGAAGACTCGGAAGCTTTAGAAAATGTATGGGCATTGGAGGAAGTAAAGGATGGAAGGGAACCATCACAAGACAAAGGTCTATCATTAACATAATCTTGCTTGAGAGAGAAATCTTTATCTTCAGCCTGAGAGTTCTTAGAGGAAGGATTCTTATAATATTAACGTTTCATATCAGTGTGGTACATTTTATATTCCTCAACAGAAGTGGATGCATCATCTAGGTGTTGTTGACAGAAATCATCAAAGTCTTGTTCAAAATCAGAATCACATGGATCACCATCACAATCTATCAAATGTGATGACCCATTTCCAGTAAGCACAAGCACACGACTAGGAGGACTCTTAGGAATAGAGGTATCACAAGGACTATCATATTGCTCATCATGGTATGTCTTGATAAGAGAAGTAAGACTCTTGGGAGAAGTAGAAGAGGAACTAGATCATGAAGAAGAGGAAAGCGAAGACCTAGTGGAGGAAGAAGACTTGGATAATGAGGAATGTGAATAATGTCTAGAAGAGTCATGACGAGACTTGGAAGATGAGGAAGAATGAGAAGACTTAGAAGATGAATTTTTTTTGGGAGAAGGAGGTCGTGATAGGATCATGTCTATGATCCTAGCAAAGGCGTCTGATTCAATCATCTTTTCTTTTATTCTTGTCTTAAGTTTATCATCCATGCAATATCTAGAAGGACTATTGGAAGAATAATACTTTTCGAATTGAGCAATGAGTTCAAGATCATCTATTCTCAAGAGAGGTTCCATAACAAGATAGTTGAAATTCATGGTTCTAGAAGAGGAGGAATCAAGCATGGAAGTGAAAGAATTGATGAATAGAAGAAGGTAGAATAGAAAATAAGAGGAAAAACATAAAAAAAGACATGAATAATTTAGGAAGAAGAGGAAGAAGCATGAAGGAAGGAGAGAAAGGATGGAAATGGGAGATGTGGAAGAAAGGTGACCAAGAGTCATTTTGTGCAATTTGATACCATTTGAGCTCATTTGGATGTTGAGCAACATGTCACGGCACCTAAGATCCAACTTGGACTGACCAAGGAAGACTGGGAATGGCAAGAATCAGCTTCAAATTGTAGACAACTATGAGACATCAAAATAAGTTTGTGTGATAGTTTCCATGCAAGCAGTATGACTCTTGACCAATGAATGTGAAAAAATCAGTTTTGAAATCAATTGGTCAATGTTGTAAGTTGCAAGGTACAATTTCTTGGTTTCAAGCACAGTAATATCAGGAAATAGACAAGTTTGCAAATAGTAGGTGATCAAATATGTCATAAAATACTTGCGCAAGGGCAAAAGAAACCTTGCCAAGACAAGCAATTGTGATATCAAAATGAAAAATTCTATGAGCACTACCGTGATGTTTAATGTTCGAGAATGTTTGCACAGGTAGATCACAGTAAGAACACTTCAAGCACTTACTACCTAGAAGGACAAAGGCTTAATACTTAACAACTTGGCCCACACTTGATGTCCCATCACCTCACACAAAGTGGTTGCCCACAATAGATATTAGCTTTGTCATGGAAGTGCCAATGGCACAACCAAAGGAACACAGATGGTGAGTAGTCTTGGGGTGATTGGGGTTAGTCCACTAGGATCAATCCTTGCACCAAGATGTTAAGTGGCAAAATGGGGTAGCTTCTATCTATGGTTCTTAGTAAGAGCTTCCATTCGTAATACTCCTCTTGCTCCCTAAAGGGACTCCTTACCTTGCGGCAAGTAATGGACCTCGTAGCCACAAAAGTACCTTAAGCATTCTTGCTCAACATTGTCCTCATGGTCACAATCCCACAAGTACTCACATTAAGCGAAGATAAGTACTACGTCTACCAAGGTTTTGTGTCCTTGATAGCCTTGAGTTTATAGTAGGTTGGAATAGCTCGGTATTAGTTTGTCCCCACTTGGGTCGTTCCTCTTGATTTCTCAAGAGCAAGCCCGCTAAAGGATTCTAGAACTAAACAAAGAATGGATTAACCTTTGAGTTTCAAGATTTCTATTTCACCTCAAGGGTGAAGAGCATACTCTCCTAGCTCAAAAATATCTCCCAAACACACCAAGAAAAGTTTAATTACCCTCTTGCTTTCAAAATCTAGAAGTGGGCCAAAATTTTTGGTTCACCACAAGGGTGAAGAGTATACTCTCCTACCACCAAAAGACGCCTACAACAAGATATTAAGTGCCTAAGAAATGAAGCAACTAGTATATGCCACACTCAAAATGAAAGCAATTAAACAAGCACTTGATTGGTTTTTATGCTTTGGGCAGCCCTGCAAAAACCATTAGTAGCCCTTGTGCATTTGGAGCTTTGACATGCATTCTTTTAAGCAAATATTTCAAGCAATGAGAGCACCTACAAGCACAACTTGTTAGCTCCACAATGGTTAGCACATCAAAAATCAGATAATCTGCAAGTAAAATAGCTAATCAAATGACAAAATTTGAAAATGAAACCAGCATGGTTGGATCAAGCTCGGAAAGAGCTTTCCAATGATATATCATACTTCAATTTTCGATACCGTATGCAAAAATTTCTCAAAAATGGGTGCCAGTTTTTTTGAAATTTTCAAAAACTGGCAAATCTGGAATTTTGGGTCTCTGTCTGTCTCGGAATGTTGTGTGAGATAGTACTGGCCGTGTGAGAAAGTACTAAACCACGCGTGAGAAAGCACAAGCTCACGCGAGAATGTACGATGGCTTGCGTGAGGAAGTACACGGGCTCGCGCGAGAAAATACATAGGCCTGCGCAATAAAACACTTCATCGCGCACTGAAGTGCTAGAAACAACAAATCTTCACGTGATACAGTGAGAAACCTCATGTGAGACTCTGTAACAGTGACACATAGAAGTACGAACAACGTATAGAAATCACAAAAAAATAAAAAAAATTGAAACCTGCATCGAAAATGCAAGAAAAGGACAAAACATAGTTGTTTTGCCCCACGGTGGACACCAAAAATGTACACACTAGAATGTGCACTTCTCTAAGCCATTGCTTCCAAGAGAATCCATAAATGGGAAACCTTGGGAAGGCGACCTAGAGCTCCCTAGGCATGGAGTACAAGAATTTTAAGAATGCTCTCAGCTAGAGCTATTAAGCCAATAACCTTGCTAGTAAACCATGCAATGGGAGATTCAATGAGATAAGGGCAAGAATGCCAATATCCTCAAGAATCCAAATGGAGATGAAATGTAAGCTATACTAAGAATGGAAATGCAAGCTAAGCTATGTAAATGAAAGATAGAAGTGTTACAAATCCTTACTAAGTAAGCTATGTGAAGTAAACTAGAGCATGAAAAGAAACTAAGCTAAGAAAGCATAAACATGAAGCTAAGCTAAGAATGCAAGAAATGAAGGCTAAATGCAATAAGATCTCAAAAAGCTCCAAAGTCACCTAGAAATCCTACAGCATAAGATTAGCATAAAAAGTTGGATCTGAGAATGAGAAGAGACCTCTTCTTTTATAGAAATTGAAAAGGAATGGACCATGGAGATTAAAAGGAAAAAGATTAATCAAGGGTGGAGCTTGAAAGAGGAGAAATCCATGTGCACAAGTTTCCTCCAATGAGAAATAAGTGTTGACTTTTGTGCCCCATGTGAGACAAAAAGACATTTTCTTATTTTTATAAAATAAGTATAATGCTTTATTTGTGCAACTTAGGATAAGAGGAAAAGTGGGGGCTTTTTATTTAATAAAAGCAGAGGGAATTACTTTTAATTAAATAAAGACTTAGGATAAAATGGTTAGCCCATAGAAAATAATTGAATAAATGATAGAGCTAGAATTTGATCAAGAATAAGCAATTGATGATTTTAGCAAATAATGCTAGCAAGGGGCTAATAGTCTAAATGACCATTTTTTTGTGATTACACTATGGAGGCACTGTTGTAGTTGTGCTGCACATAGGGTAAGCTTTCATCCCATGTGTGAGGATGTTTGGAATGATAAATCCGTAAAATATGAATAATCATTTGATTCACCACTTCTGTCTATCCATTTGTTTGGGGATGGAATGTTGTGGACTTTGTCAACTTGGTGTCCATTTTAGCCCATAGTGCAGACCAAAATTTTCTGATGAACCTGCTATCCCTATCATAAATAATGGTCTTTGGTAAACCAAAATGAACCCAAACATGTTAAAAAAATAGCTTTGCAGTATCTTCTGCAGAAATCATCTTTTTAAATGCCACCATGATAGCCATTTTAGAAAACCTATCTACCACAACATATACACAATCATGCCCCCACTTGGTAGTTGGAAGTCCAGACATAAAATCCAATGAAATAGACTGCCATGGCTTATCAAGAATAGGTAATGGTAAGTATAGACCCAACTTACAATTTGCTAGCTTTGCAATTGCACAGGCTGCACAAGCTTGTATATGTGAAATGATGTCCTGCTTCATTTTTTGCCAATAGAAATACTTTTGAAGGATAGCAGTAGTCTTACCAATACCAAAATGTCATGCAACACAACTATAGTGAGATTCCCATATCATTTTCTTCCGTTCCTTGGTGGGTACACATATGTGACCATTATGGAAAAGCAACCCATCCTGCAAGTGAAAATTAGGGATAGACTTTCCTTCTACCAAATTACCATAGATGTTAGCAAAATCGGGGTCAGTACCATATAGTTGTTCCCAAGTTGATGATTTATGACCACATGAATCCAACACTATTTTCAAACCTGCAATTGGAGGCCTACTCAAAGAATCTACCACTTTGTTACTGCTTTCTTTTTTATGACGAATGTTGAGGTGAAATTGTTGTAGATAGGCTGACCACTATTGATGTCTATCATTCTGCAACTTCCCTTGTGTTTGCAAAAATTGAAGTGGTTTATGGTCTATATGTATAACAGTTTCCTTTCATAGTATATAGTTTTTCCATTGTTTGCAGGCTTGAACAATGGCATACAACTCCTTATCATAGGTGGGGTACCTATGTATTGTATCAAAAAATTTTCACTGTGATAGGCAACAGGATGCCCATGTCGCATGAGTACCACACCAAGAGCATAATTGGATGCATTTGTTTCGATCTCAAATGTTTGGTGTAGATCTGGAAGGACCAAAACTAGTGCTGAACATAGTCTTCTCTTTAACTCCTCAAATGCTTGTTGCTTTGCCTCTGTCCATTGAAATTTTTCTTGTGCTCCACCCCTTAGTGATTGATTAAGAGGCCATGATATGTGTGAGAAACCAAACACAAATCTATGATAGAAGTTGGCTAAGCCCAAGAAGATGCAAAGCTCTATGAAATTTTTAGGGGATGGCCAATCTCATATTATTTGAATCTTTGCTGAATCAACATGAACACCCTTAGTATCAATGATATACCCTAAGTATTGAATACTCTGCATACCAAAAGAACACTTCTCAAATGCTCAGACCAAGTTCTGCTAAAGATGAGTATGTCATCCAAATAAAAAACCACAAAAGAATCAATGAATGGTCTAAGCAGATTCATCAATCTCATAAATGTGGTTGGGGCATTTGTTAGGCCAAAAGGCATGACCAACCATTCAAACAAACCTTCCTTAGATTTAAATATAGTCTTCCACACATCTGCTGGGTCAATTGGTACTTAGTGGTATCCAGACTTCAAGTCAATTTTTGTAAAGAAATTAGCCCCCCTAAGTTGGTCCAACAAATCATCAATTCGAGGGATTGGATATCTCTTTTTAACAGAGATTTTGTTTAATGCTCTATAATCAATACAAAGCCTCCATGTCCCATCTTTCTTTTTAGCAAGGACAATTGGACTTCCACAAGGTGAAGCACTTGGACGAATGTGTCCTTTCTGAATCAACTCCTGAATTTGTCTCTTAATCTCATCATTTTTCCAAAACTGACCTCCTATATATTGGCTCATGTGGTTGCGGTGTGCCTGGGATTAAATCAATAGAATGCTTGACTTGACAGTGTGTTGGTACTCCCACTAGTAGTTTAAACACACTATGATATTCTTTCAAAATTTTATACATTTGATTTTGTTGATTTTCTGTTACCTTAGCATGTGTATTAAGAACAATTGACTTTGTTTGTTCAGGGTGAATCATGAGTAGAACAAAAGCTCCAGTTTGAGCCATCAACACTAGTAAATTTTAGCCTATTTTTTGATGAGGATTAGTCAAATTTTTGATACCCATTGGTCGAAAAGATGACCAAAACTATTGTCAAACTTTTTTTCATTGATTATTTGACAGCAAAAACCAGCATCAAAATTTTGACCTCCTTAGTGTTTGAATTATTGATCGAATATTCGTCAAACTAATCACTTCAACTTGGAAGAATTGTAGATCATACATTTTATCTATGCGACCAAAGTTCATCAAAATTTTGACCAAACTATTGTCGAGGGTTCAACATTCTTGTTGAAACACCAAAGAAAGTTCATCTCTCATTCGACAACACTTGGTTGGAATAGAGGTCGAACATATAGCATTCTCATTGAAACACCATTGAAAGTTCATCTCTCTTTTGACGACACTTGGTTGGAATAGACGTTGAACACATAGTATTCTCGTCGATAGAACTATGTTGCAAACGTCAAAAAAGTGACCAATAATAATTTTTGGTAAAAAAAAAAATGTGTCATCTTGTTATTCTTCTTTTGAATACAATTGAGAGCTCTACCCACAAATTAATTTAAGTGCCCTTAGAGGGTTTGTTTTATATTTGTGCCAAATGAAGCCAGAATATAACCTCCTTTAGAAAGGGTAAGTTTGTCATAATGTCATCTACAGGGGCTAACTTCAACCTGATGGTCAAACATTTTAAAATTTTGTGACCTTTTAGAAGAAAACTTTTGAGAAGTTGGATTTCTCATTCTTTGAGAAAAGTTTGAGAATGTGATTATAGACTTGAAGTTGTTGAGGAACTCACAGCTAGTCCAATAATTTTTCATTGTATTTTAGAGAGGTCACAAAAATTACAAAATCTGAAAAAGCTAAGTGTTGGGGTATCAGATGACTCAATATTGATTGGGTCTCAAAACATTAAACAAAGAGTGATAACATTCTCCCTTCTTGTTAAATAATTGCAAGGTGGTCTAGAATTATTAAAAATCTTCCATGCTTGTGAAAGGGAAGCATTTTTTTGATTGGGTTTGGTTGCTCAACACAAATTCCTAAGGAAGACATGGTCAAAGAAAGATGAAATGTAGCCAAAGAAAGTGTTGAATAAAGAAGTGCAGGAGGGTATGACTATATATATGGAATGTTGGAATTGAGGGAAGAGGAAAAGAGACTGTAACTGGATTACAAATGACATGAGATTGTAGTTGTGCAGATTACAAATGTTGTGAGCAAGCTTTGCTAGAAGCAGTGTGGCATAGCAGTTTTGGGAAAGACCATAGTAAACTGATTGTGTCAAGATTGGTTTTGAATTTTTGCTTTTCTTAAATAATATAAACTTGGAAAGATTATTTTGCAACATAATCTCTTAGTGTTATGGATTGCTAGAGGTCAAGGAGCTAAGAATCCAATCAGTGAAAAAATCATTTGAAATTCATGAAAGGGCACAAAATGAGATTATTGAAAATTTTGAAATTCTCATAAACTCTTTATAGTTATCAGATTGCTTGTGGAAGGAAGCAAAGGTGCGAATACACTACTTAATTAGGACAAAAGCATTTTTGCATCACATTAATCACCACAAGGGAGTCACGCACTACCACTAATTGCTTCACACCTAAAGAGGATGCCACTGTGATCCTTGTGACAACACCTTCCCTCCCGATATGATTATTGGCGTAGTTTCCCAGGAAGAGAATCACCCTATAAAAAGCTTTCATTTTTTCATTTGACACCCACAACTACAGGATTGCTCCTAAAAGTCCTTATCTTTACCTAGTGGTCTCTTCTTTCCTTCAAAGAGTTTTTATTTCTTTCTCACATATTGCTTCTTAACCCTTAAACAAGGGTAAGGGTTTTGCTCATTATTCTTAAATGACTGGTAAGCATGAATTGGCTTGAATATTTGGAATATGTCTTCAATTTCACCATAGGAAATAGGCAGATTATGTCATGTCCCCTTATGTTAAAAAAGGTTTTTTGGTTTGTAGTAACCCACTTTATTCTTCTATGGGTTAATGAAAAAAAAATTAAGGGGAATAATTAATTTAATATTATTCGCTATGTAGTTAATGCGTAGAAGTGAATTTTTTTACAATTACTGCAATAAAATGTTGTAGCTTAGCAAAAACCATCTCTAAAGCAAAACCCCAACAAATTCTGATATAGAAAGGAAACTATAACATATTGTCATGATTCATGAATAGGATTAGATTTCTACCTTCATAAAACCAAGTCTTTTGTTGGATTTCTAGCATAATGGATGAACAAAATATTTTTTTAAGTCTTAAAATGTCCTTTTGAAATTAGATTTACCATAGGTCTCATAGAACTCATGTTAGATTCCCCCAGTAGCAATAAATCCAACATAGCAATACAAAAGTTTGCTTAAACAATTTAAGCATAAATGTCATTGTATTATTTCTTTATAAAATAATAAAGAATCATACAAGAGATCTACAATAAAGAATCATACGAGAGATCTACATATAGCAGTAATAAAAATAAAAAGTAGTAGATTTAATCTGGAAATATAAATATATATCTATGTCTTACACCAATATAATCACTATTGTAAGTACAAAAGAAGGGCAGAGCTACTTTAGATGACGACAAATTAAAAGAAACCGAGAATTCATAAAATCCAAAAACTACTAGATGACTAGTCAACAGTTATACAGTTAGAATTGCTACAGTACCACATGAGCTCCATTAACTTCATGAAACATACTGACAGAAGATTGGTTTCGTAATAGTACCGAGCTCTGTGGAGTATGTAGAGACGAACTCAGGAATTAGTTAGTTTAGTATTTTCATATTGTAACTAATATTTTAATATTGATATGACATAACTTCTCTTTGCCTCAAGTGCGCATATATATGGTTTACATCTTTTTTTAGAATAATTCTTCATGTTTATGGCTTAGGTGAGCCCCAATCTGCTATCAATCACATGATTTAATGTATAGTGTTTTCTTGGTTATTCCATTTGTTCCTTGACCTTGACTATGGATTGACTATCATTTTCAAGCTTGAGCGAGGCTTCGTACCATGCAACATCCGCAGATTTGTACGTGACATTGATTTATGCTAGAGGTAAACTACATGTGTCATGTAAACAACATGGTTGAATGCAATCTCTTTTGCATGTTTTCAAGAGTTTTCCCACCAATACAAGTGTAAATAATGTATTGAATGTAATCTACAAACGCTATGTGGTATGAAGTCTCATTGAAGTTTGAGCGTAGCGTAGTATGAAGTCTCCCTTTATAAACACGACAACTGAGAAACATAAATGCAGATTTCACAACAACTGAGAAACATAATTGTAGGCATCACAGTCACAATTATTTGGAGACAATGTAATTGAGTTGTATACCCAAGCGATGGAGTACAACTTCTACACCTCTGATTCCAAGTTGACACTACGGGATACAAAGACCATAGATAAGGAATAAATTTAGAGAGTGGAGGAGGTCCATAACGACCAAAATAATACAGGACAAACCTCAAGTTAAATGAGGCAACTGCAAACATTTTAATAGATTTTTATTATTAAATAATGAAATTTACATATACTAGTGTTCTAAGCCCCCTCATTACATGATTTATTATTGTAAGCCCAATAGGTTGTAGTTTCATTTTCTAGATGCGTAAGTTAGAGGGGACTTACAATAATAAAGCATGTAATGAGGGGGCTTAGAACACCAGTATATGCAA
This sequence comes from Chamaecyparis obtusa, assembly GCA_027943335.1. Lineage (NCBI taxonomy): Eukaryota > Viridiplantae > Streptophyta > Pinopsida > Cupressales > Cupressaceae > Chamaecyparis > Chamaecyparis obtusa. The sequence goes on from BSBK01003581.1 coordinate 200,043, forward strand.
ATTTCATTATTTAATAATAAAAATCTATTATTTCAGAATTTTCCCTAGCCTGACATGTTTTGCACTCAAATCCTTCATCGTAGATAAGTGGAGATGAGCAGATAGATGCAGATGAGTTGTTATCGACCCAACTAAAGTATTCACAGCCATTATTTCCCTGTGATACCCAATCTACATTAGTTCTTATATTATAATGAATAGTATTTACATTAGAAAATTTAAATATATACACATTAGCAACCTTTTTTCTATTTGGGCAGCACCAAAATTGTCATCCAGGGTTGTTCGGTGTCCGTGAAGTCTTCAACACACACTGCCCACCACCACATTGACAGTTTGGCACATTGACAAGAGTCATCGAGCCTATATCAATAATGCACCACACCATTGTTACTACATTTATTATTTTTATATGAAATACACCAAGGAGTACCATCAGAAATATTAACCATTTACAATAATGAAAAGTAAACTTAAATCAAATAGCTCATTTTTTTATCAGCATGTGTAGTCTTTGTGTATATGAAAAATGAAAGAAATATGAAGCTGAAATAAAATAGTGAACAAAATAGTATTCCACGTAGAGTGAATGAAATATACCATCAAAAGAAGGTGACAAGATCTTGTCACAAAGCACAGACATAGGAAATAAAAAAGGGACAAAAGACAAGAAAAATCATTACGACTGTAGAAAAATCATTTATACTATAATAAAAAAAGAAACACTCTTTGTCAACAATTTTCAAAATCATTAGGACTATAGAAAAATAATTAAGACTACACAAAATCAAATTTTAGAAATGGACGGTTCTGATGCTTTGCCATTACAACAATTGAGCATTCATCATTTGGTATTGTGTATTCCATTTAAGTATGTCAACAATGTTCAAAATCCTATCACCAAGCACAGACAAGAAATAAGAAAAATCATTAGGACTATAGAAAAATCAAGTTCTAGAAATGGATGGTTCTAATATTGCTTTTCCATTACAACAATTGAGCATTCATCATTTGGTACTTCTTGGTGTATTCCATTTAATTTTTTTAGTTGCCGTGTTTATGTGCATATTCTTTATGTGTTTGGCTTCTCTCCCTTGCAAGGGATACATCGATAGGTAATTGATTTGAAAGCATAATGATTTGATAGTCTTTTTTCAGGATAGGCATAATCATCCCGCCAACCTTAATTAGCAACATTTGTGATATATTTCAAGTAATTATAATCAGCATGCCCAACAAAAAGAGACTTAGTAGTAAAAGCATGTCCTTTGGTTTACTAGTTTACTTATAATCAGTATGTCCTGACCTACTAGTATGTCCTGACCAAAACAAAAAAGTGTTGCAGTAGAAGATTCTTTGGAGGAAGTAACAGATTTGGAAGTTGAAGTGGTGGCATGTGAATATCTCATGGTTGATAGAAAAGTACATGAAGACCTTGGTAGTCCCTAAGAAGGAAAACATGATGGGTACAAGAATACTTGTTCATATGGATGGTAACAAGTTTATTCTCAAGCCTTTGCAAAAATAATTCTTCATATGAGATAAGGGTTATTTGTTTTGGAAAGAAAGAGTATGCTGATTTGAAGAGTCGCACAAGGAAGAGGTCTATGAAAGAGGATTAGAAGATTGGAGCATCAATAATGGTTCTAAAAATTGATGATTATGAAAGTGAACAAAAGATGGAAAATTGGAAGAGTAGTGTGATTGAAGAAGATATAGTTATGTGCACACATTGGTGTCCTATCATTGCACAAGTGCAAGACGGTAAGGGTCTATTCATGGAGGGAAGAAAAAAAGGTCATTTTAACCTAACAAGGCAAGAGGAGAGACAGTCCAAATAATTCTATGGTGACTGTCCCAAACAATAGACAAATGATGGAATTGCTAACATGTTTTCTTTTCATGTTTCTACACATTTTGCCTAACATCAACTTTGGTAATTATGACAGCTACATAAGTGGGGACAAATTATGGCCTGAAGATGAAAGGGAAGTTCTTGAAAGAGTTCTTATTCACCATCTAGATGCAGAAGCAAAGATAGGTTGTGGTGTTGACTTCATAATGGTGCGATTCTGCCCTACTTTTTCTCTGCATTTTTGCAACTTATTTTCTTGCACAATCTTCTAAACAGCCCTTCCTGTTAGCTGATGTGAGTTTTAGGTAACAAGAAATCCGATTTTCTTTTTATACCTTTATATCTTTCTTTAGAATTTCATATAAACATGGGGATACAAACTAAACCATGTAAAGGACTTGTAACTGGACAACTCTCTAAAGCATCTTAAGTTTTGTAAACATCAGTTTCCTAAAGCATTTTTAAGTCCTAAAAATTCATCGGTTACATTTCCTGCATTTATGTTTTGAAATTTTAGATCTCAAAGTCTTTTGCAGACACAGAGAATAGAGAACACATAATAAACCCAAGTTCTAAAACAGGAGCAAGAACTGTTTGAAAATTCTGAAGCTGTATTTGTTTGAGAAATCAGTTAAAGTTGAGTATTTTTAGAATAGCTTCTTTTTAGGCACCTAGAACATTCACAGACGATTTACATAGCCCTTGATGAAAGTGCTAGATTTCAAATGTGTATGTGGAAATTCATGTGGGAGTATTTTATCTTCACAGTAGAAGAATTTTGATATTCTAAATCGTTTCCCAATCCCCTTGATATGGAGTAGTGGCAAGGTGCATCACGTGGACTGCCTTCTAATCTATCCATAGTAGAGAGTTTAAAATATTGCAACCAACGTAGGAAATGGAAGATGTATCCCTTCTGTTTAGGAGTATGCACCTCCTCAAAGTAGAAAGGAGAATTTGTAACTAGGCTAGTAATTATTAAGTTTCCACATGACTTTCCCTAATGTTAATCCAAGTTATTAAAATGATATGCATACAACTTCACATAAACTTAATAAATGATAGTTGTGGGATTGATTATTGAACAATTAAATGTTAATTAAGAAATTAACTAATAGATAAAGGATACTTAACCTCTAGGAACTATGCAAATGAATAAATCTAATGTTATATTTGTTAAAAACATATAAAAAAATTCATATGATAAATTTTAATCCAAAACTCCATGATTTGATCCAATCCAATGATCACAATTCAAAGCCTCAAATTATTTGTTTAAGCCTTTTGTTTTCTTATTTTCAAGAATAAATATAAGAAGTTCTAATGTATGTCAACCGGAGAAGAAAAGAAGTTAAATGGAAGAAAGAGTTAATAGCCACTTCAATAGTTTTAGACATTTCCTAGAAATTAGTGTATATTATATGGTGTACATCTTTGAGAAGAAAGGGTAGAGCTCAGTCGAAGTCAGCAATGGAAGCATTCATTCTTGGGCTATTTCAAAATATATTATTTGTATCTATAAGTGGAAAGTGCATGACAACAAATAAATCAATTGCTGGACTCTTGTAGGAGGGAAGTTACTAATGTCAAACAAGGAGAATAGAGACTAGGCAAGAATGAAGTGACATTATGTAGAATATTGACATGCATTAAGTAGAAAGAGGTTAAAATATATATAGGCTTAAATTTGTAGTGTATAAACATCTCTTGAAAATGCCAAAGGTTGCACATTTGATTCAACATTTCTATCAAGAGGTTAAAATATATATAGGCTTGAAATTCACATTATAAACCATTTCTCCACTTTCAATCATAGCTGGATTATATTTTCTTATTTGTTTCTTAACTACAATACCCAACCTAAGTGACCTTATAATGGCCTAACCAACCCCTTAGACCAGTTTATCAACCTTTCAAGGCATGGTTGTCACTTTAGTACATATTGCTTCCTGGGCCTGCAAACCTAGCTTTCTGCATCTAACACCAAGTTTTACCACAGAATCCCCAAGTGTTATTGTGATTCTTTGACACTCTCCTTGAGGTAGTCATCCTCCAAATTATGGCCTAATTATGGCACCTAACAAAGGAACACACAATAGAATGGAGAGTTTCTACATGATAGGGTTTGGAAACTATTATGGCACCTACCAATGGCCTATATTCCAAGTTTCAGGTTTTAAAACCATCCTAGTAGTGAGTTATGGGGACTGTACCCAAAAACTAAGCTAGTCACATTTTGGATGCCTGGCTTTTCATCATTACAAACTCTTCCCAACTGCATCTTCCCATCTTGTGACTATGATGATCCTAATGTACATCCTCCAAACTCCCTTTCCACCAATTTGTAGAGTCTTTCAGTGTTCCATTTGGGAGAAATGGAGGATAATGGAAGGGGGGTTTTGTTGGATGTTGTAGTTGCAAGTGCCTTGGGAGACATGTATGTAAAATGTGGAAGCATGGCCAAGGCACATAAACTGTTAGACAAAATAAATCAAAGAAATGTGGTTTCGTTGACTACAATGATTGGAAGATATGCACAAAATGGATATGTTGAAAATGCTTTAGAAGATTTCAAACAAATGTAGTTGACAGGTGTAAATCCAAATGCCACAACCCTTTCCAGCATCCTTCCAATCTGTGTCAAAATGGGAGCTTTCGAATAGGGTATGGACATTCTTTAAAAGATAATGGAAGAGGGATATTTGTCAGATGTTATAGTTTCAAGCTCCCTGGTAGACATGTATGCAAAATGTGGAAGGATAGACAAGGTACGTCAATTGTTCAAACTACATTGCAGTCACAATCTCAATTAGATAGTGTTCAAACCCCAGTGTAGACAATCTCAATTGAAACGATGGGTTCAAACTCCAGTGTAGACAATCTATATAATAGATAAACAATCCATGGCTTTGGCTAGCTCCCCGGTAAATCTTTGGCCTTCTCTGCACCACCCACAATATCCCAACTAATTCCAATCCCATCAAAATAATAAAATATGCAGCAGATGACATTTTTGGGGAACAAATTGGCTTCAAACTTTTTAAAACTAATAATAAATAGATGCGTTCAAATTCTCACAAGAGTCGGGAAAACAAAATCACATTACCTCAGTGCCAAATCCACCCTCCAAATTACCTCAATGAGCTTCCAATACACAGTACTGATGAGGTTTCATGTGCTACAACCTTGAAAAAATTCATCGTGGTAATAATGAAATGAAACACATTTTTTTTAAGTTATGCATGGTCACATTTTTTTTTAAGTTAGGAGCCTGTGTTCATCAAAAGTTTGACCTACATAGTATTGGTCAAACTTTCAACGAACATGGGTATGGATTAAAAAAAAATGAAAGTTTTCCTTCTATAATTCGACCAACCAAAAAATTTTATTTCATGGTCAAAAATTTTGGTAGAAAAACTAGGTCAAATGTACTAGTGCAAGCGTTTACATTGTTTAGCACTAATTAAAGAAGCAGTTTATGTTGGACATACCTCTGGTATTCGATACCTCCTCCCACCAAGATTGATTGTAACACTATGTGGCTTGGACTCATACACCCCATGCCTCTGAAACATGTATGGCTGCCCCAACAAGACATCACATACATCCAATGGTGCTACATCACATATCACTTCATCCTTGAAAGGCTTGATTGAATATGGAAAATGACATTGTTGATTTATTTGAATATCTTGTCCCTCATTTACCCATCCCATAGAGTATGGTTGTGGGTGTCTTGTCACTTTTAGATTTAATCTTTTGACTGTCTCCCTAGAGATCAAATTCTTTTGACTCACACTGTCAACAATAAAATGCAGAGGCTTTCCATCAACCCATGTCTGTGAATGAAAAAGTCTCTCTTCATCTTCACAGGGCAATACTTTTGTAGTTCCAACGACAACATATGGGTTTGCTTCTATGATGGAATCATTCTCCTCTTTCTCAAAATTATTTACTGGTGATGATTCAGGTTCAGCTTCCTCTCCTCCTATTTTTGTCATCAAATTTTTAATTCGACAATCCTTTGTGTTATGGATTGGGGACTTATGCATCTCACACCACATGCCTGTGTCTCTTTGTGTCTTTTTAGTAGACCACCATGTGTTCTTGGGTGAATTTGAATGAGGTTCCTTGGTCACCAATTTTCCTACAAATTTATTGCCACCTTCAACCCTTGGCTTGTTGTTTGCAAAGTAGTCCCTCTTCCCTTTCTGCTTGAATTTATCTTCAATTTTTGTAGCATATTTACAGGCAGTCGCCAATGTCTCAATATTCAAAAATTCCATCTCTATTTGAATATACCTGTGAAGTCCACTCCGATATTTCAAAATTTGATGCTTCTTGGAATCCTCAATATCGAGTTTTGCTGAAAGTGAATAGAATGTATTGGTGTAATCTTGCATAGACTGATCCCTCTTTTGTCAAAGAAGCTACCACTCTATGTATTTTTGTTCATATACATCCTCCGGAAGGTAAGCTTCTTTTATGTATTCCACAAATTCTCCCCATGTGGGCTTCTTATCAAGAGAAATTTCAAAATCATCTTCAACAAATGATTCTTGTTCTTTATTTGCGACTTTGGTTTCCCATGCTAATTTCACATGGGTTTTCGCTTTGAGGAGAGAAAATGTTATCTTTTCTGCATCTAAGAAATTATTTATAGAAAAGTATCTATCCAACTTTGATAACCAGTTATCAACAGCTTTAGAATCGACCTTTCCTTCAAAATTCAGGATGTCAAAATTAACCTGCACTTTGAACGGGGTATTTCCACAAAATGATGTTCCTGATTTAGAGGGTTTTTTATTCTATATAAGGTGTGAAAATTGACTCATCATCTCCTCTCTTTTCTTATTTAAAGCTTCCTTGACCAGCTTCTTAACATCATCATCTAACATCTTCGATCGTGTGCGTCTCGAAGGTGGGTATTTTGACAAATCTTGTGTATCCAATCCTAATCTTTGGTAGGAAGACCTTGTGCCAATCCTCTAGTCTAGAAGTCACCCAAGCCTCCCAAATCCTATCATCCTAGTTTCCTAATCATGGTCTTCACATCATCCCGCATCCTTTCCATCCAGCATTGTCCTCCTTTCCTCCCAATATCCTAGGCTAGCAAAGTCATCTTGGTCCTCCCTCATCCTCTTTCCATATTATTTAGAGTTAGTCTTTCCTCCTATCCTAAGCTTGATCCAAATCTCAATCTGAGCTTATTGACCATCCTAATCGGAGCTTTAGCTTTCCTTCCATCTTCATCCTTCATCCCCATCCAACTCATCTGCAAGTCATCATGTCCCAATTCCTTTATGATGATTTCGGTCATCCCACCTTTTCTCCCACTTTATCCTATTCCAATGATGATGATAGTCTTGTTGATCATGATGAATACTTTGAAAACCTTAGCAAGCTTTCTCTAAACATCCCTCAGAATCCAATCATTCCTCCAAACTACCCCATCAATTCTCCATACATACCCACTAGTACTCCTTATCATACATTTGACAAAGGAAATCTATTATCCATACCTTCTTCCTATATTGCACCCACTTATCCCCCACATCCTAATCCAAATCCTCCATCTCCTTATCCTCCAACCCATTTACAAAACCACAATCCCATCCTTCCAATCCATCATCATAATCTCCACACTATTGCTAATCCACCATCCAATCTATGCTACCTTTCTCCTCCATCTGCTCCATCCTATCTCAATCTACCACCTTCCAGTCCTACCTACATTATCACAAATCCCCTTCCACAAGAAATATACATCTCTCAGACCATTTCATATCCCATGCCTCAATCCATCACCCCTACCTCACCATTTAGTCAATCTAGTTCACAAGCTTCCTCCATGCCCACTTATGTGAACTATCTAGTCATGCCATCCTCCACCTCCTTTTCTGCACAATAATCCCCTCAACCAAGCTCACAAACCACTACCCCACCTGCATGTGTGGACTATCCTAGCTTTCCATCTTCTACCCACTCCAATCCTTCACCTCAACCTCCATCATGAAAGTCTCCAAGGAGCTTCACAAGAAAGCCAATGAAAAATCCCTCTCCTAAGGTTGATGAGTCATGTCACCTCACTCCTCATGTGAATCCATCAGTGATGATGACCACCCATCCCCTACATTTTCCATTCCTCCTCTATCAACTACACCTATTATCCTTATTCCATCTATCCCATCTACTAATCTTATTCCATCTATCCCATATCTTGATCCTCTTCCATATACCCCACTGGTTAATCCTCTTCCACTTCCCAACATCATTGACTCCTTTTTATCTGTGGACTCCATCCAGTCCCCATCCATGTCCCTATCTCCTAGCATTATCCAAAGCACATCCAATGAGCCTCATGAGTTCACCCTTCTTCCCTCCATTACAATTGCAGAATCTCCCATCCTTTCTATTGGAATTAGGAGAGATAGGTACTAAGAGGGGAGGGGTGAATCAGTGCCTTAAAAAAATTTACTTGTAAACCTTTAAGATCTATAACTGTAAACAGTGATAACCTTGCAAAATACCTTGTATCTAATTGCATGTATCAATCATCCATTTAACTTATGAAATAAATAACATGAAATCAAAATAGCAATCACATAACACAAGTATTTTGGTAACGCAGAAACCCTTGTTAGAAGGTAAAAAATGCTGTGGGGATGACACCCACAAATTCTTCACTACTACAGATAGAAAACGTTTTCCTATTAGGGCTACAAGTTTTGATCACTTCTAGTGATCTTACCCTGTTAGGAGTAACATATTAGATCAGCTAGATCTACCTAGCTATATGATTTTAACAACACTAATGAAGTGTGCACTTAATTAAGAGATTTACATAAGACTGTTAAGTCTACTATGTTAAGAGATTTATCCAAAACTATATTACAATTGTTAGAAAGCAATAGGCAATTATTTGCTAGTGATAACTCAATTGTCTGAATGTATTTCACCTTTACTATGATGAATCTCTGCTCTGAACCGCTCGGTATAGCCTTTTCTGATTCTACTTAATCTAATATTCTTTGTAATCTGCTCTATTAACTGATAGACTTGAAGTTAGGCTAGTTCTTCAAGTGCTGCTTTATTCATATATCTGTTCTCACATCAGTTCACACCAAAAATGATGTAAACATACATGTATATAGCAAACTACTTTTGCTGCTTTAACAAAATTAGGTTACACAACATAGTCATAACCCTAAGATCTACGGTGTACAAAATGACCTAGATCAGACTATTACATAAGATATACATTGTATTTAATGAATATCATAACATTAAATATTCCTTGATCTTGGTAAAACATTTTCTGATCTGTTGTAACCATTTTCATAGAAGAATGTGCCATTTCAAATTACTATGCCATTTTATGTGATCCTCGGTAAACACTATATAAACTAATTGGTGTACATTGTGATGCTCGGTGTTTACTATCTATCGATGTTGGTGTCTGTTGGTGCTCGGTAAACTGTCTGATGCTCGGTATATAAGCTTTACCGACTAGTCTATCTTGCTTCTAGTTACCGATTTTCTCAATGTAAGTGACCGACTGATATCTTTGATAACCTTTGATACTAATGACAACCTTGAATTCTCAATAGAGATAACACTTTCATCCATACCATTTGAAGAATCCATCCATACATCCTGCATCGTTCTATCCACACCAATTCTATCAAGCGAAGATCTTGTCCAAAGGCATGTTGAAATATCCATTGAACTAAATCAAGATCCTACCCTTTTACTTCCTCCATTACATGATCCATTATTATCACCCACCCCATCTCATGATCTATCATTGTCCATACCTCCAACTCAAGATCTTATCATCCCATTTTCTTTGTTACATGATCTATTTCTCCCATCCACCCCTCCATCTCAAGATATATTACCATCCCCCAATCCTAGTCAAGATTCCATCATCCCATCCTTTCCATTTTGTGATCCTCTAATGTCTATCCCACCACCATCACTCTATCCCCTTGGTCCACTTACATTTGTCAACGGTGACCCACTTGAAGCAGAAGAAATAAGTTTCATATCTTCCACCATGACACCTAATATTGGATGTTTATCTTATTCCCCAAGTCAGAAATATCCTTTCTTGGATAAAATGATCATGAACAAGGAAATTTGGAGCCCATACAAGACAAGAAACATCCAAAATCATGCGTTATTAGTCACATATCTGAAGAAGGCACTTCCTCTAGAAATGTTGGTACAACTAAAGCAAAATTCAAGCATCCTTCCAAACCCACCACCACATCTTCCCATCATCCTTCCAAAGCATACAATGTCATTCCTCCTCCTCCATCCTTGCAAACCAACACAACCTATCACATTCCTCCTTCTTTGTCTAAATCCATTTTGGGTCCCTATATCCCAAAACCTACCATTTCGTATCCCCCACATACCAAATCCATTTTGGGGCCTTACATCCCAAAATATCATCCCCCATCTTATCCTACTCAATCCTTCATCCACCATAAAGGTCCCATCACATACATTCCTAGTCAGGATCAACAAAGGCACAACCCCACATCTTCTATCTTCTGATCTCCTTCCATCTCTCTATCCATATCTCATCCATCCCGTCCACCTCCACATATTCTTTCCAATGCTCCTCACAATTTGGATGCCAAGTCAAAAATGCATAAAGGCAACTATCCACAAAATATAAGGATTTCCATGTCCACTCTAAAAGACATGCCCAAGCAAAGAAAAATCCAATCAAGAGATCCAATGCATCCCAATGGCCACAAAGGCCCATCAAAGAAAAAGAAAAAACTATGTGGATCCCGAAGCAAAAAGATGTAATGCTTCTAAAAGAAATATCCACAATGGCATCCAGAGTTGCTAATCCATCAGCCACTCATTCCTCTTCTCCATCTCCTAAATCTATTTTGGGTCCTTATGTCCCAAAATATCCTATCATAACTCCTCCTTCATATCTATGTGTACCCTCCATGTCCCATTCACTTCATCCACCCACCTCGCAACATGGGCCAATGTTGATCTTGAAAACATCCCCTATCATGCTAACTTTCCATCAGTCCATCCAAACATGTTCTACCATCATATCTCTCACCCCATGCATATTCACCATCTCCCCCATCTCATACATGTCATTGCATAAATCCATCCATCCAAATAAGGTTGTAACAACATCCATTCGGAAAAAGTCAGAAAAAATAAAAAAAATTTAAAAAAATCAAGAAAAATATTAAAAATAAGAAGAAAAGAAAAAAAGAAAAAAATTCATCCAATGGTGAAAACTTGGAAATTCAAGCACCCTGGACAAGTACCATGATGAAAACCTAGCAAATAAGTGTCATGTGTAATCCCTCCATCCAGATCCACTCCACGAATGGGGGCAATTTTCCTTCTAGCACATCCTATCCACCATCTACTCCATCCCATTTGTCTCTCGCCTCCTCCATCCTCCTTCGGATCTTGATATAGAAACAAAGACCACCAGGTATACATACTTTTGGCACACCTATACTCCATCCATCCTTCCTTCCTATCAGCTTATCTCCCATCCATTTCCTTCCAACCATTCCCCTTATCCACCTACTATTCCTAAGCTTCCATCTACCTTCCTCATCCTCGTATCATCTTATCTTCCATCCTATCATACCCCCTCCTAGTGCCTCTGAATACATGAACTATCCTAAGCAAGGGCATATTATTCCTTTGTGACATATTCCTTGGAGACCTTATCGCATCCATCTTTTCATCTCCCCATCCTTGCTTCATTTCCATCTTTATCCCCAAACCTTTCATCTCCCAATCCTTATCTTCCTCCATTCCCCCATCCAACTCCTTCCATCCATCCTTATCGCATCCATCTCCCCATCGTCATGTCATTTCCATTTTTATTCCCAATCATTTCATCTCCCAATCCTTATCTTCCTCCATTCCCCCATCCAACTCCTTTCATCCATCCTTATCGCATCCATCTCCCCATCCTTGTGTCATTTCCATTTTTATTCCCCATCCTTTCATCTCCCAATCCTTATCTTCCTCCATTCTGCCACCCAAATCCTTCTATCCATCAATCCTTGTCTACACATGCTTCCATCTCCTCATTCCTAAGCATCTCCTCCATCTTTCCATCATCAAATACCTCCCTTGTCATTGGTATCTAGCTCTAGGCTACCCCCCATGCAATCCAATATCATCCATTCATATCCTAATGCTAGTAGCAATCTACCATCATATACAAATCCTATCCATATCCTCTAAGCTATGCAAACCCAAACATCAATCAACCCATCCAATCACATCCTTATTTCTTGTTGCAAGCCTTGATCTCAATCCAATCATCATCATTGGGATGCATCCTTCCCAATCCATCATCACCCTACCCACCATCAGTCCATCTTGGCTTTCCATATCGACCGGGGCATCCTCATGTCCATCTTTGAATCATAGCCTTCCTCCTCAATCCCTTGTACATATTATAGTTTTTTTTTCTTATACATAGCATCAGTCATGTCCCCACATAGGCCCATTTGTACATATGTGTCTTTAGGTCCCATCCTTTGTGTCAGTCAGTCCTTGCGTCATCACGACCTGTGTCCCTATCTAGCTAGCACTTCAACAATCATCCCCATGCCCCTTTGAGGTTCAAGTGTCTTCCATGTCTCTTTCCATAAGAATCCTAGTCTATCAATCCATCATCGGTCTTTGTAGGATGTATCCTTCCTCATACCAGACCAATCAAATCAATCATCATCCATCATCCTTCTTATGGCAAAAGATTTTGTGAGATACTTTTTATTTCTCTGGTACTTTTGGATCTTTGTTTATCTTTTATCTTGGGCTTCCATGGTCCGCCTCCTCATGGTGTGGTATGAATGGTGAAACTTGGGGCCAAGTATTGATCTTTTCTATCTGAGAGTCAATCGGATATGACCCTTGCATTTACAATATGTAATTCTCTGTGGTTACATGGTTCACTTGGGAAATATCGCTTGTTTGTGGGTTACCCAACATCGTTTCCACCTTGAGCCTTTTGGTACTCATGTGTGATGTTGGGGAAATCTTTTCATGTTTGTTGTGTTAGTCTCATGCAATGTCTTTGACAAGGCCTTGAGTTCCTAGTAACCTTGGCAGGTCTTAGATAGTGCTAAATCAAAATAAGTGCTCACTACATGATATCCCCTATTTTGGAGGTGCCAGCTCAACCTTCTTAAACTCTCCAACCGCTTATTTCACTCATCCTACATGCATCCTCTTATCCATTTCGAGAGGTCTTAAACCCGCCCATCCTCTTAAGGGGGCATCATCATCCTTATCTCCCATCAATCCTTTCTCCTAGTCACTCTTCTGATTGACTGGGACACCTTTTCCAATTCAATTGTTTTCTTTCTAACCCTATATTTTAATTTTCTTTGAAATGGTGCTACTATGTAACACCATCTCAAAGAGGGGCAAAATGTAGACACCTAAATTTGATTAACGATTTTAATTAAATTTAGTCATCTTACTCGCATTATTGATTAAATAATCATGCATTATTTAATTGATTAATGTCATCCTCCTAGTTAATTAATTTTATTAATTAACTATAGTCCAATTAATTATCTAAATGACAAACCTATAGTCTGATAATTAATTAATCCCCATTCTTCTATTAATTTAAATGGATATATTTATCTATTTAAATTAATTCATGAACCTCCATTTTCCTCCCACTTGGAATTAAATAAAATATTTATTTCAACCTTAACCCTCAACTAAACCCATCCCAAAACTCCTAACATGTAGTTCATACTCAACCCAACTGATTCACACATACTAATCCTTCTTAATTAGCTAATGACCCATGATTAGCTAATCCAACCCTCCACTCATTCTCTCTCCTCCCATCACATCCTCCTAATTCTCCCACTTGCCCTCTAATCTAAGCCTAATCACACCTTAATCATTTGCACAATCCTAATCAAATAGGTTAGAAAACCCAAGTCAACTTTCTTGTCACACCTTCACATATCCCAACCCCCAAGCCTCATGTCAACCTTGAATGCACTTACACATCTCTTACACACTCCCTCTCCCTCTTACACCTTTGTCCCCCATCCCTCTTCCCAAAATGGTCACATTCTTTAAGGATTTGACCTCTCCTCTCAACCTCTCTCATTGTGACACTTGTCACAATGCTATGGATTTGAGAAAGCACAATCCATGTGCTCTCTCTTGGATGCATCTCAACCCTTCCTCATCTTTCCATCTTGACCGTCCATTCACCCCTCCTTTTGCCTATAAATTGAGCCTCCTCCTCCTTCATTTTCATCCACCATCAAAGCATTGTTATCATGACCATTTAAGAGCCAAAAACATCAAAAGCAATCTTATAATGCCAAATTTCTCCCACATATCTTGAAGCTTGAGAAAGGTTTATGAGCCACATATCCTCAATTGGACAAATCCTCTACACTTTGGAGGCTTTTTGGGTCTAAGGTTTGCATTCCCTCATGTTTTATTGCTTTCATTTGTAGGTCTAATCTTAAAGGTTTTACTTTCTTTTTTTTGTTGAATGCTAACTTACTTTAGTATTCTTAGACACTACATTTTAGGTATTACATTTTGGCACGAAATGTAGACAGTTAAATTTGATTAACGATTTTAATTAAATTTAGTCATCTTACTCGCATTATTGATTAAATAATCATGCATTATTTAATTGATTAATGTCATTCCCCTAGTTAATTAATTTAATTAATTAATTATAGTCCAATTAATTATCTAAATGACAAACCTATAGTCTGATAATTAATTAATCTCTATTCTTCTATTAATTTAAATGGATATATTTATCTATTTAAATTAATTTATGAAACCCCATTTTCCTCCCACTTGGAATTAAATAAAATATTTAATTCAACCTTAACCCTCAACTAAACCCATCCCAAAACTCCTAACATGTAGTTCATACTCAACCCAACCCATTCACACATACTAATCCTTCTTAATTAGCTAATGACCCATGATTAGCTAATCCAACCCTCCACTCATTCTCTCTCCTCCCATCACATCCTCCTAATTCTCCCACTTTCCCTCTAATCTAAGCCTAATCACACCTTAATCATTTGCAAAATCCTAATCAAATAGGTTAGAAAACCCAAGTCAACTCTCTTGTCACACCCTCACATATCCCAATCTCCAAATCTCATGTCAACCATGAATGCACTTACACATCTCTTACACACTCCATCTCCATCTTACACCTTTGTCCCTCATCCCTCTTCCCAAAATGGTCACACTCTTCAAGGATTTGACCTCTCCTCTCAACCTCTCTCATTGTGACACTTGTCATAATGCTATGCATTTGAGAAAGCACAATCCATGTGCTCTCTCTTGGATGCATCTCAACCTTTCCTCATCTTTCCATCTTGACCATCCATTCACCCCTCCTTTTGCCTATAAATTGGGCCTCCTTCTCCATCATTTTCATCCACCATCAAAGCATTGTTATCATGCCCATTTAAGAGCCAAAAACATCAAAAGAAACCTTATAATGCCAAATTTATCCCACATATCTTGAAGCTTGAGTAAGGTTTATGAGCACACATATCCTCAATTGGACAAATCCTCTACACTTTGGAGGCTTTTTGGGTCTAAGGTTTGCATTCCCTCATGTTTTATTGCTTTCATTTGTAGGTCTAATACTAAAGGTTTTACTTTCTTATTTTTGTTGAATGCTAACTTAGTTTAGTATTCTTAGACACTACATTTTAGGTATTACAATGCCAAAATGAAGTGTGAGGGTTTCTTTTATACAAAAATAGGAGGTAGAGTTGAGCAAGTCGACCACAGATTTGGATCCTCCACAAAAAATTCAAGATGGGACCTTGCCCCAAATCTGATCTCAAAATCCAGGGGACTTGTCGCCAATAGTGATATGTCCCACCCTAAATAGACCAAAATTTATTCCATGGATCCTAGACAGTCAGTGGATGCGGGATTCAGACAAACAACTCACTGCGATATTATGATAACATTTAGAGGCCACAAAAAATCAAATAAGGCCTAGGAGGTGAAATGAATTGTGTGGTTGGAAGTAAAATAGAGGAGCACACTTAGAAATAAGAGCCTACCTTAATTTTGAACAAGTTTTAGGGATCAGAGGACCCATATTCAAATTAGGTATGCATTAAGTGCAATCATGAAGTCCTAATATACAATCTATAATGATAGCACACTAAGGTAGGAGCAATTAGGATTAGTAAATACATATCTAACAGTTACATGCAGATTTAGATAATAAAGAAAATGAATTAAACATATAGAAATGGAACAAGAAGACACAAATATTTAAAATGGTTCACCCAATCATGGGCTATGTCCACCGAATAGAGAGTCTAATATTATTATCTAGTAATTTTTAGCCTATTACAACCTCCAATCCCTTGCAATTCAATACCACTGCCAGAAGCTACCAAATTCTCATATGAAACCCCTAACCCTAAGCCATTTTAACAAGACTTATGTCAATTAAAAAATTAGAGGTAGAATATGTCATCCAATAGAAAAATAACACCTAATGCCATGTACAATAATAAAAATCATTTTTGGCTTCGCGGGGCACTGCCTCTTGACCCTATAAAGGGTTTTTCCCCTTAACCCCATCTTGGGGGTGTTTCCCCTAAACCCCCGTTGATAAATATGGGGGATAAATTGCGCCAATGAAAGTGGAAAAAAAATTAACCTCCAAGTATGATTAGGCTTAATATAACAATAGGAGCTAAACAATCATGAAACTATAGACCACTTAGGTGCTTACAATTTATGATGATACAATAAATTTGGGTCAATTTTTTTCTTCATTCCTACATTCAAGGTTACTAAAGGTAGTTTATATACACCTTGCTTCCTAACATTATTTAGTGGTGTTGGTGTTCTTAATTATTGCACCTAATCATTCATTGCCCTTGGTTCTAAACCTACATGTTTATTTAAGTTTACTTAGGGACCACATAGGAATATTCCCACCTTTGGTGGTGTTGTCCCATTATTAGTTTTCCACTTTAATTGTGACTTTCATCTTTGGTACACCTATCTCTTTATCTATTTTCCACCTTTATTGGATGTGTTGCACAAACATCTTTCCACCTTGAAAGGTGATACACCTTTAGTGGATGTGTGGTGCATATGTCTTTTCACTCTGGAGGTTGATCCACCTTTAGTGTACATGAGACACTTTCACTTTTCTACCTTAGGTGGGTGATAAGTTATCACTTCATTTATCATGGCATAAGATTAAGACACTTGTCATAATTTTATGCATTCCTATGTCTCATCTTGTTCTATTTAACCAATGGATCTCCTTTTTAATATCATTCTATTTGATACAATGAATCCACTATATTCTTGGTGAAAATACAATTTATTCTTTTTATATTGATTCTATTTGTTTATTTTTCTTCACATTGGCCTCTAGATCTTGGGTGGCTACCTTCAAGCCAAATCTTACATGAGGAAGGATCAGATCTTGAATTTATTTAATTTTTTTGTTTTATTAATTACAAGGCTCAATCCTCTCTATACACTTGTTGAGTTAACTTCCAATCTCACGACTCTTCTAGTTGATGCCACATTATATAGTAAGTTGGCTAGAAGTCTTTTGGCTAGAAGCATTTTGTACATAAGCTAGTCTCATCTTAATATCTCATCTATAGTTGAACTTGTCTCCAATTCCACTCAAGATCCACATGAGAGTTAATACAAGGATTTAAAATGTATTTTGAGATATATTTATGGCACCACATATTTTAATATTCACTATATATCATTATAATCTCAGTTTGTTTGCTTTATTAACATTGATTAGGATGGTGATGTTGATGATAGGAAGTCTACTTGTCATTTTTCTTTTTACCTTGGTTATAGTTACATTTGATGGTCTTACAAAAGGTAATGTGTGATATAATATTTTATCTATAGATGAAAGTTTTTAGTGTATAATTTGGCTAACTAGGAAATACTTTTGCTTCAACAATTGATAACTAATTTTGTAGTTCCTCTTGATAAACCCACCATTTTCTGATGTGATAATCCGATTTCACTCATATTTCTCACAATCCAATGGAAAACCAATGGACTAAGAATATTGTATCTAGATACACTTTATTTGGTATCTCAACAAGGGTAGTCATCTCACCTTAGACTACTTTCCTATAGAGGATAAAGTTTTGAAAACATATTCCCTAGGCCTTTGAAATTGCCATATTATCATTATATATGATCAATGTGAAGAAACAATTATTTGGGGAGTCTTCTTAAGTCAATTCCTTTCTTCAAATGTACATATATTTTTTTTCTTTTTTTCTTTTTCGAAGAGGATTTTGTCCCATGTTTTTTTTTTTCTATATTTTGTAAGGATCTTTTGCAAATGTGTATCTCTTTAGACCATTTTTTAGCATCCATCTTTGCTTTTTTATGTATTATTGTACCTTTATATGTTACAATTAATATCATATTTGTGTGAACATGTTACATTATCTAGCTAGTTTTAGTTTAGAACCTATTCACACATGATTATAAGTTTACTTATGTTATTTACTTTCTATGTCTGATATCATAGTATTAGGACACTTGTCATTCATAGCTTTATTATATCATCATTTCATATATAAAAAGATCATAATTGTATTTTATCACACTATTCTTTTTATTTTCTAGTAATGTAACAACTCATTTTATTACTTTGTGAGACTTTTCTTGTCTTTGAAGATAAATTTCTATACCTATGAGCTCTCCCATAAGTCTTATAATTTCTACGTTGTGAAATAATAATTCAAATGAGATATAATCTATAAAGTTGTTAGAGGAAAGGTTAGATGTATAATTGAAGGTAATGACAAATAACTATTTAAAGTTGTAGAAATGCCTAAATTTGACTTTCAAACTTTACTGGATGAGGATACTTGTATGTAAGGGAGCCTTGTCTACATAAAAATTGAAGTTAACATATATCTATGGGATGATTTTTTTGAATTTGGAAAATAAAATTTTAAAGTATTTTATTTTATCACCCAAAATATTCTAAACAATATATAACATTTTGTGAAAGGAATTGGATACAAGTTTTAAATGATCTATTTGAAAATGTGGTGAAAAGGGGAGCTTCAAAAGAATTATGTTTTCATATGACCTGAATTAATTGACTCATGAAAATAATGATTGCTTATGTAATGATTTTGGAAAGAAAATAATTGAACAAGGTACCTTAAAGATTGTTGGATATTTTTATCAAAGTTGATGTTAAATAAATTTTTTCACTTGGATGGTAGCAATTTAGACCATGTCTATGTAATATTGAAGGACTCCAACTCAAGTTTGGAGAATGACTAAAAACATGAGAAGGATGGTTAACAAGAATTGCATAAAGTGGATGATGTGCATTGTACATTAAATACCTTTAGTAAATATTATTAATGTGGAGGTCAAGTGCTCCCTAAGAAAACCCTTATTAATCTATCTTTATGGTTTTGCGAGAAGATTTGAAGATACTAAATGAAAATGCAATAAGCCTAGAATTATGTTTTTGAGTAAGGGTCAAACAAGTTTTGAAGGGACCCCGAAACCCTATACAAATTGATTTTGGGGGGGTCTTGGACCCATAGATGAATAACTGCAATAAAATAGAGCATAAATGAATAGCAACCCCAACATCAATAAACTATCAACAACCTAAGAAACTAACACATCAAAGTTCAAGCTGCACCAACAAAAGGTTGAAGCCCCTTAAAAAATTACAAAGGATTTTTCAAGGCTCCCTTAACCTTGACCAAGAACCAAGGTTTTTTAAGAACCCTTAACCTAAGACATGGGTTTTAGTAAGGCTCCCACAACCTTACTTACAAAGAAATACACCATCTTCCCACCTCAACATTCTCCACTTCAAAAGATAAGCCAAGAAAAGAACAAGGGCCTTCAACACAAACATCTCCTCCAAAATGGTAGAGGGGACCCTTAACCAAAAACACAAAACTAAATCTAGCCTAGACGGAGTCAAGATTCAACCAAAAGAGAAACCAAAATCAAAATAGGTGTGAAAGAAGGCAGCAAGGTCATACCCCACATTACAGAAATGATGGAGAACTCAAAACTCCAAATAACACAAGCAACAAGGTAGTCAATAGCTTCAAGGACACCTTCACCATTCAAAACATGCAAGGCTAAGAGAAGAACCAAAACAGCCCCAAAAACACCATCCAAGGCCTCCACAACATCTGGACCATGAGCAACTCCTAAAACAAAGGAGGAAGCCCCAAGGGAGGAAGTAGAAACATCCACAACCTCCACAACCAAAAAGGCCCCCTAAAATGCAAAAGAGGGACAGAAACAAGATCTCCCTTCCCCCAAAAATAGTCCATCTTGATAGTGACACCATCCTCCACAATGTACTCAAAAACTACCCTTCTACTAGGAACACTAGCCAATAGAAACAATGGCCACACCAAAGGGAAAATCCCAAGCAAAAACTTCATGAAGAGGGGGTAGTTAGAGATAACACAACCCCTCACAAAGACAACCATTGTAGAAAAGAATCCTCTATCCATAGTAGCAAACACAAAAAGACTAGAGAGAATGCAAGTCATGAGCCCAAGAGTAGAGGAAACAAAAACTATGATCCCAAAGCATAAAAGGGACTGCAAACCATAGGCGGTGGATAAAGCAACAATGCACAAAATCTACAACACCTCACCAACAAAAGATATCCCCAAATCCTTCCAAGGAAGGAACACGGGAGAAGGGAGCAACTGCCCTGCATCCTTGGAAGACCTCACCAAAGGTGGGGCAAACACAATCCCCTCACAAAAAAAGAGGGCAGAGCCCCAACAACGTCAAACACATCCTTGGAAAGTACCCACAAATCCCATCACCATCTACATCCTACATATCCTCCTCTCCAGCCTCAACAGACGAGCCATAAACCCTAGTGCTCCCCACTTTGTTCTCGCCCCTCATCCTTCCAAATTTATGTTAGAAGTAGGAAAATGCAAAATTGGTTCTACATTAGACTCTTGTCTAAACTCTTAGATCTAAAGTATTTTAACTTCACTTCAACTTTCATTAAATGCTCTGAAAATCAATGAACAGATTCTTAAACATAACAACTATACACACAAATCTTCTCACAATAACCTTCTATAAAATTAGAATTTGAAACATGCATAAAAAATCCTAAGAATAAATTTGAAAATCAATATAAACATTAAAAAAATCAGAACCCATTTTACATACAATCATTCATTTCATTAAAATCATAAATAAATATAAATACTTCAAATACAAGTATTTAAAAAAAAAAAGCCAAAGATACCATATTTTATTAAAAATCACAGCTAATTTGTCCATAGTGAAGAGTGGTTCTTTAATATCTGTGCATTATATCCAGAATGATTCGGTGACTCGGAGCTTGAATTCTTAAAAAGGAAATGTACAGCACAATCACATGTATATAACCGTTTGAATAGGTGTACCAGCTTGAATAAGAGGCCATTGCAATCTGTAATGTGGTCCACCTTCTGAACTGGGTATTTACTATTCTTTGACAGATTGTATACAACTTTCATTTTCTTTCTTTACCATATTACACTGTTTGAATGCCAAGTATTAATTGAATGCCAAGAATCATTGAATGCCAGCTAAAACACTATATTTATTCTCACAGATTTGCCCTTTTTTTTCCATTCATTAAATAAATTCTGGGGGATCTGATTTCTGTGATGTCTTTCGGCTTGATATGCCATGCCGGGCCCTCTCTCAAAAATTCTCGAGCTTATTAATTTAGAATTATGAGGTTATTTATTTGTTTAATTTTATGTGTGAATCGAGAACAAATGTTAAATGTTTTTATTCTTCCAAAGGCCAAAGTTTGAATCAACTTTATTGAGTTGTTTTCCAATGTTACTTGCATTGATGGTCAAAGATACCTCTCTTAATGCTTTGCATAATGAGAGAGGTCTTCTCCCTCTTGTACCATGGAGCTATTTGGTCGACAATGTTTATTTTCTTATGATTGTTACATTAAAATAAGTAATATAAAGAAGGCAGCTTAGGTCTTTTAACCCTTTTTAATGTCTACACTATTTGTAAGGAATAACATAGACCTCACAACATTATTGGAAAGGTAATGCAATTGAAATTTTAAGATAGATTTTTATTCTTGGTGGAAACATGTTGGAATATATAGATGCCAATATCTATGTTTTTATATAGCGAATTATAACAGTCTAAATAAGTATGTTTGTCTAAACTACAAGTCGCCTTCGGTTAAACAACCACGTGCAGGGGGATTCAGTCCCTCAAGTTCACCGAGGGTTTGAACCTGACCCAAACATGCCTCTAGGAGTTTGAACTTGGTAGATGGCTTCTATATGACATACCATCATCCTCACCAATTGAGCTACAACTCTTTGGCTCTAAGATAGATTTTGATTATGGTGGTTGTGACAAAAAGATAGAGATTCAAATTTAAAACTTGTATCGCTAAAAAATAGTTTAATCTTTATTTAGGAAAAACAATCTAAAAAAAGTTGGGTCTTCAATCTTTGTGATGATCAAGTAGTTTAATCTCAATGTTGTTGTGAGGGAATTTGATGCATTGGTGGTTAGTGGATAGAATGGCTAGCATGCGATGAAGTCATGGGCAGATAAGGAGGAGAGTATAAGGAATTCAAAAATAAAAGATGGAACATAGTATATTGCAAGATTGGACCCACTTGAATTGGAAGACAAATAGTACCTTCAACCTCATGCTATACATTTTCATAAGCCTTGATTGTGACAACTTGGAGTTTCAAAACTGTTGTAAAATATCCCAATTTCTTTATGAGCTTTAAGGTACATAAATTTAAGCAAGACCATTAATCAAGAGGAATCATTTGACTTATACTTGGTAATGAAAATTGTGATATGGAGTGTTTTTTCATGAGAGGGGTCTATGGGAGGCATGTAACTTTGACTAAAACAATGTGGATGTGTTAGAATATAATGTTATTAAGGGTTATATACTCTTATAATATTTATATATTCTTCAAGATTATAAAATCTTATATTATAAAGCATGTACCATTGAATAATTAGTAATCTGATAACTGAATTAGATTATTAATTATTTATAAATAATCTTTTTTAATAGGTGTGACTAATATCACTTAACATGTTTTTCCATCATGTGCCCAATATTTTTTAAGGATGTTTTATCTCATTTTGATATGAATTTGGAGATTTATAGTGAATTATATCACTATGCACGGGAGGTATTATTATCCATGTGAAAGTATGTTGAAGAGTTTGTTAATAGACTTTTATTAAGGTTTTACACAAAATGATGTTTTATGGGGGAGTTTACTCGAAAGAGATTTTGTTATGTATATCTTGTGTAATGTGTAAAAGGTATACTTTTATGGTTCTTGTTTTATTTATTTTATATTTTATTTATAATGATTAGTATCGTAAGATCCTAATTTCTATCATGGTTTCATATCAAACTAGGTTATACTAATCTTGTTTATATATTATACTAGAAGCTATGGATAACTTGATAGAAAACCTTTTTATATTTTGTCAATGCATGTGCAACGCCATTTTTGTGATGCACCTAATGTATTTAATCTATTTTTTTGGAATCAATTTGTCATATTTAAGCTAGAGAATGTTAATCATTTTTCCTCAGGTAATATCAAAGAATATTTTCATACTTAATCATTTTTTTACACATACTCGTGATGTTTTCTCCATTGACATCTTTCTCATGTTAAAATAATTCATTAAGAGAATCCTTGTATTTAGCTGCCACTAATCTATGGTAACATTTAAGATAGATATTACATAAATGAAAGGCCTTCAATTAAATTTACAAAAACTAGGTTCACTTTATAATGTATTGGATTGCAATATATATGACTTTCATTCATTTGATATATTTTTCACTAAATTGTGACAATAATTTTTTATACTAATTTAATTAATCACCTACATGATCATGGCTAGGATAAACAAATATCATCATATACTATTGTGAAAGCTATAAAAATATGAATCAAAATAATGGAAATAGTGCAATACTAGATCTAAACTCATAATCCACACAATCACAAAATGAAGTCTAAGATTTGTGTTCAAATCAAATGATAAACAATAATACCAATACAAAGGCTTTAGGAGAATCCATTATTGCTTAAAATTTGTTTGAATGCTTTGGTATGTGGGTTACTCTTCAAAATAGTCTAAGCATGATTGCACAATGAGGGATATATGCTTAATAAATGTTAGCTCTTAATTAAATATTCTTGATAGATTCTAGTGATAATTTGACTATAGTGCAAGTACTCAAAAGTGCTAGATGGAAAATGAAGGGATGTAGGTCTTATTTATATATACCTCACATACATTTGATGAATGGTAAAGACTATAGTGCAAGTACTCAAAAGTGCTAGATGGAAAATGAAGGGATGAAGGTCTTATTTATATATACCTCACATACATTTGATCAATGGTAGAGACTATAGTGCAAGTACTCAAAAGTGCTAGATGGAAAATGAAGGAATCAAGGTCTTATTTATATATACCTCATATACATTTGATCAATGGTAGAGACTATAGTGCAAGTACTCAAAAGTGCTAGATGGAAAATGAAGGGATGAAGGTCTTATTTATATATACATCACATACATTTGATCAATGGTAGAGACTATAGTGCAAGTACTCAAAAGTGCTAGATGATAGAGACTATTAGCTCTTAATTAAATATTCTTGATAGATTCTAGTGATAATTTGACTATAGTGCAAGTACTCAAAAGTGCTAGATGTAAAATGAAGGGATGAAGATCTTATTTATATGTACCTCATATACATTTGATCAATGGTAGAGACTAAATAGCAAGATCAATGGTTGAGAAAATTGAGAGAAGGTAAGGTCTATAATGTACATGGATTGGTGATGTAGAAGGATAAGGTGAATTGTAAATGCATATGGAAAATAGATAAAATATTAATTTAAATTATTCAAGGTAGGAAAGTAAATAAATGATTTGAATTTATTTAATTTTGGAAAATAATGTTAGCTAATTAGCTAATTTTATTTTTATTATTAATCATGGAGGGTGGGAAATAAATAACATTAAAATAATAAATTATATAACTTTTATATGCCAATAGGATTAACCAATGTAATTAAATGGTTGTGTATAGTGAATTGGATCCATTTAATGTCAAAATTTAAATTTGAGCTTAGGATGGTGATTTTGAGGTTATTTAATATTTTATTTTTTTATTGTTTATGTGAAATTGGAACTTTGGTAATTATTGAGTGGGACTCATATTTCTATGAATAAATTGCATTTTAGAAATAGCAAAAATGACATTTAATCTTTTGAATAGCAAAAATTGACTTCAAAATGATGTTTATAATGCTACTATAACAATTTTATTACAACTATTTTATTGTATTTTGAATCTTACTCCAATTAGAAAAACAATACTAGCTTCCTCAAGGTTTCTTGGTCTTTGCATGTTTGACAAGTACTACTAGTTATGGCTAAAAGTTCTCTAATCCTACAATTTGCATATTTATATAGAGAACAAGGGTTTGCATTTATCAATGTACTCCTAGCATGTGTTAATGTCGTCAGCTAAGCTTGAGACAGAATGCACCAAAGATTAAAAAAAAAGTCAAACTTTTTTTTTTCTAGATTTGAAAAAACACAATGATTTTTTTACAAATTTTTTATGGTTTTCGACCACAAAATGTGTAGATCATGAAGAACATATGCTGGAAATTTCACAAAAATCTATTGTGTTTTCCATTGTTTTGAAATTTAGTCAATAGTACATTGGTTTTGGAGCTTAAGCACGTTAATAGAAGTCATAGATTGATGGATTCTTGGAATACCAAGAATGGCGCCCAACATCAACCGTGCATACGAATATTTTAATATGAAGAATTTAAACATTTAAATGTTCTGCAAGAGGATGATGCAAACAAGATGTAATTGTTTAACCAAATGATTCGTGGAATTAAATATAATAGGCTACGTGGAATCATTTGGTATTATGAAACTTGTTCGTCATCTCCATTATTTTGGGGAATTTAAATTGTTTTTATATGACAAATATTAAACCAGTCGAGTAAGTTGACAGGATACTAAATGTCTCATATCAAGCCACGTAGGATATTTGGAATAATGAAATGGAACACTTCATCATAATGTCCAATAGCGTGATCAGTCATGAAGACAACTTATTTTGTCATAAAAAATGATTAATTGTTGTGTAGATATGAGATCATTTTTTTCATTCTTATGAGTTTTATGGAAGAGTTTAGTGTGAGATGGTGTGATAAGATTTTGAGATAAAGTTTTGAGATATAGACTTGAATCTTGTATAGATATGGATCAACCTTTTCATTCATATGATTTTTATGAAAGAGCTCTAGTGCGAGATGTGATAAGGATTTGAGATATTGAGGAGTAAATCTCCACTAGAAAATCCCAAATTATAATTGTTTCACTTCTACTATATAGGATTCTTCAAAATCTTCTTCTCTGAAAAGTTTCATTCAAGGTGAGAAA
Organism: Chamaecyparis obtusa; assembly: GCA_027943335.1. NCBI lineage: Eukaryota > Viridiplantae > Streptophyta > Pinopsida > Cupressales > Cupressaceae > Chamaecyparis > Chamaecyparis obtusa. The sequence goes on from BSBK01003581.1 coordinate 226,497, forward strand.
ACAAGGAGTTTGGGGGAAAAATCACTCTACTAGGGTTTCATGTGTACGACGTCCTATATGTGTCTTTGCACTAAGCTTTCCATCTGTCACATCACATTTACTACAGGATTTTGGAATTAGGGTTAGCTTTTACTATGGCTCCGACCAACTTTGACCTAGCAGTTGATGCTAGTGCGTGAGTTGAAGCTTCAGAACACCATGGTGCCTCCTCTAAACAAATGTCCTCGCAAGTTCATCCCGAAGGTCTTTCACGAGGTAACCCTGATATTGTTCTTAATCTGCAAGAATTTGACTCTGCATGTGAATGGTTAGAAAAGCATACTCTGATTGGATATTTTTTGGGTCGCACTCCTCTTGAAAGTATCCTTAAAGATTGGGTAAGCAAGAGTTGGACCCTTCATGGGGTCCACCTTGACGGTGTGCACAAATTTACCAAAGGTTTTTTTCTTTTCTATTTTGCTAACCCTTCCCAAGCGGAAGCTATTTTTAGCCGTAGGCCTTGGACGGTTAGGTAATCCCTACTTGTTTTCCAGAGATGGTCTTGAGACTTCACACCATCTCAGACAAAAAGAAATGTAGGGTCCCTGTTTGGGTTGAGTTTCCTGGTCTCCCTTTTCCATGTTGGCTGTTTATTGAGTCTATTGCTAAAACCCTTGGTAAGGTCATTTTCATGGAGCATGACAAATTTTTTAATGCCTGACCCCAGAAGCGTGTATGTGTTGAGGTTGACCTTTCCAGGGACATCAAGGACACTATCGAAATATAGGTTGGTTCTCTCACCATCTCTCAAAAAGTGCTTTATCTGAATCTGCCAAACACCTACTATAGGTGCCAATCAGTAGAGCACAAGATTAAGGACTGCCCGCTGGTTACCCATCGGGTAAAGCCATTGCCAAAGGAAGCGCTGGTAAAAAACTCAGACGTTGGAAAAAAAGAAGAATGGACTAGGGTTTCATGAAAAGGCAAGAATGCCTCGGGTTCTAGGATGGAACATGCTACTTTTGCAGCTGTGTCACCTTTGGAACCATCATCTGGAGAGCCTTCATCTCCCACCGAAGCACCGCCGGTTGTGCTACCTACTTCACACCCTGTTATTTAAAGGAAATATTCAGCTGTGAGGCCTTCCACTTTAGAGGTGGTGCTCGTGCCACCAACTGCTTCTACAGTTTCATCTGAGTCTCTGTGTCACTCTCACAGTCTTGATGGATGCTTGGATGACCCAGAAAAAAAGTGGTTTATCTCTTCTGGAGATTTAATCCCCAACTTTGGCTCGGTACCAGCTTTCTTACATAATAGTTTCTCCTCTCTTGGGGACGAGGAAACCATGCAAGAGTTTTTATGACTTTTTTGTCATGGAATGTGCAAGGTCTAACTGACCTCTCCAGAAAGTACTATGTTCATGATACCCATCACAAAATTCATAGTCTGGATGTTCTCTGTCTCCAGGAAGTTAAAATTTCACATTTTCTGCTTAATTCTGCTTGTCGTGTCATTTGGCCAGATGACATTATTTTCTCTTCTCAGCATGGAGCTGGTAAAGGCAGTTTCATTACTATTTTGTCACCTCTCCTTCATTCTTCTATTATTGCTCATGGGTCTGATCTGATGCAGCGTGCTACTTGGATTTTATTGTCTCTTCACAACCATTCTTTTGGCATCATTAATGTTTATGCTCCCAATGATGCTGTGGCAAGATCTCAACTTTGGTGCTGGCTAGCTGACAATTTGCCTCCTGCCACTTGGGTTATGTGTGGGGACTTTAATATGGTTGAGCTGGCCTCTGACAAGGAAGGGATTTTGCCTTTTCGATGGATAGCTGGGGAGAAAGAATCCTGGTACCACATGCGTAATAAATTGGGCCTTTTTGATCCCAATGCTAACCGCCACCAACAGGGTGGGGTTTGGCATACTTGGTCTAATTTTAGAGCTAGTTCTGACCGTATATTTAAGAGATTAGATCATGCTATGATAACGACTCAATCTTTTTTCTCTTTTTCTGAAGATCGAGGCCTACCTATCATTCCTTTGAGAGATGTTACCTTGTCAAACCACTTCGCCATTTATTTTTCCATCACTTGGCATTCCTCTGCCAGGTGAGCTGCTCATACGCAATTTTACCTCAACACGTTAGTGCTGACACATGCTTCCACTATTGCTCACATTCTTCAAGTTTGGAATTTAGAGCCTTGACTCCACAATCAACTTGGTTGGATTTAGTGGTGGAATGACGCCTGTAGACACCTAAAAATCCTTTAGAAAATAAAGTATTTTTATTTTCTGAAAAACCCCTAATGACATCATCATTTGTTAATTAATTAATTAATTAATTAATATATTTTTATGCCATTAATTTCCTTTATTTTAATTAAACATATTTAATTAAAGAATCTTTCCCCAAACCACTTAAATCAATTTTAAGTAATTTTCCTCTCTTTATTGAATCAATATTCAATAAATGATGTCACATTCCCTAAATAAATTTTATATTTATTTAAAGCCTTAAAACCCTAGAATCTTCTAACCTTTCCTAAACCCTTCTAAACTTCCCCAAACCTATTTAGGAGATGTTTCCTGCATTTCTTAGCCTAATCCAAGTCTCCTTGACTTTCTAGTCAAACCCTCCCCCTAATGAGCCTTACAGACTCATTTAAGCCTCTTACACACTCATTTAAGGCTCTTATAGTCTCATGAATGAAATCCTCAACCCAAAATCCTTTGAAATAAATAAATAAATATTTATTTCCTAAACTCCTAAATATCCTAGAAAGCCCTAGACTCTTCTAGAAAGTCTTCAATCCTTATCCTTATTCTTGACCTTACCTCTAACCTTGACTCAACCTCCTAACCCAAGCCCTTCCCAAATCCTATAAATACCCTCACTTCCTAAGAGAAAAATACCAATTCACTTTCATTTCATAGTAGTGTTATAATGCTAGAATAGTTCTAAATCTTTAAAGCTTTCATACTAATTGTTAGATTTCATCCATTTTCATGCTTTCATAGCTCATCATAGCTTAGAATAATGGATACATCTTAGTTTCTTTCATTGTTCTTCATATCTTTTTGCATCATATCACATTTACTTTGGATTAAAATCAATCTAGAATAATCATCCTTGCATCAAATCTCTATCTTAGCATCATTTTGAGTTCTTGAAGCCTTAGGAGCAATTTTGGGTGTTCTACCCAATATTGTGCCATTTTTGAGGTTTTCATGAATCTCAATCCCTTTTAGAGTGCATTAGGAATATGCTCCAAGTGCTTAGAGAGAACATCCACATCCTTCTCATTGAGGCAAATCAAATAGTGCTGTATAGCGCTTGTTTTAGTGACAATCTTGAGGTGGTTGGGTTTTTCTTTCCATTGTCTTAGCTTTTTATGATTCTTGAACATGTTAGATTAGTTTTAATATTTGAGTGTTTCAGCCTTTCAAGACAGGTTAATAGGTTCCAAATTCCCTAGCCTACATTCTGGCATGCCTGGTGGCAGCCACTTCATGGGTTCATTCAACATCTCACTCATTTTGGCATTTTTTGGAAGATTTGGAGCTTGAAGGTGGAGGAAACAACTAGATTCATTCTCTTTTCTATAAACACATCTTTCTTCTACTTCTGTATATTCATCTTTCTTCTATTTCTAAGAAACTTGCCTTATTCTTCCAAAAAAATCCCTAAAAAATCTCATTTTTGACAAAACACATGTATTTTATGTGTAAAAATTTCGTGAAAAGTATTTAAAATTGTCAGAGGATTGCATCTAAAAAATTTAGGGTAGCATCTGGGATACTGGATCGCATCTGGGGACTACACCATTTCTTGGATCGCATCTACTAAATTTAGGGTAGCATCTGGGATTTTGGATCGCATCTGGGAAATACACCATTTCTCAGATCGCATTTGGGGACTACACCATTTCCTGGATCACATCTGGGAAATAGGATAGCATCCAGGAGAACTTCAATTTGGGGTGAAAATGAACAAAACAAAGGCATACACATCTTATTTTAGTGCTTAAAATGAACCTCCAAATCACTCTTGAATGCATTAAAGACTAAAACTTGCAAAATCTTCTAACAAACAAACAAAAATCAATCGAATCATTTGCACCCTTGCAACATCAATGTTTTAGATGCATTCATGCAAAATAGGAACATTTCATGATTTGGGAGCATAAAAAGAACTTCAAGTTTGCATTCCAAAGCTAAGTGGTTCCTAATCAACTCAAAAATCATCCTAAGTGGTCCTAAATAAAAAATCAAAATGCATCAAAGGGAGCTGAAAAGAACTTCATTTACAAAGTCTTCAAGTTTTGTTACAAATATCAAAGCAAACTAGGAACAAAATTATCAAAATCTTTGCTAATCTTTTCAAATTTGGTTCCTAAAACATTCCTAAAAAGTTTCAAAACTTTCCTAAATCAGTCCTAAAACTTTTTTTATTGATGTGAACAATGTCTCTTATTGCAAAATCTTGAATGCCTTTCAAAGTTCATGTATCAAAGCTAAATCTAGGAACTTATCTTTTGGAACTAAAAATCAAAGCAAAGGTCAAAAAAAATCTTAAGTGAAAGTAAGGAAATGAATCTAAGTCCAATTGAGTCATTGTCATTTTGAAAATCAAACACACTCTTGAATGCATTAAATTGAAAGAGCAAGCATCCCTATTCCTTCCTTTTTCAGTCCAAGAAAAATGCAAAATCAATCTTGAATGACTTAAAGATCAAAACAAAGCACTTTTCAAAGTTCTAAAGCAAGACACAAACTCAATCTCGAATGCTCAAAGAAAAGAACTTGCAATCACTCAAATGTTTACTTTTTGAAGAAAGAACAACTCAAAATCTAAACACTCGCGTCTTCAGAAATTTTCAATTCAATCACACTTAATCAAATTTTGGGAAAATAACTCTTCATGATGTGCATCTAGGAGTCTTTCATTTTCTTGCAAAAACCTTGTTAAAATAAGTAACGTAAAACACTTGAACTTAGACAAGTTCACTTGTTTTACTTTTAGCAAGGCCTGTTCGGGGACAAAAATGCTTCCTCTCTGGAGAATGACCTCAAACTGGTATCTTCCCCAACTGGTATAGAAATAAAGTGCTAAGAAAACTCTCACTTATATCTCCTCAAGCTCAGGCGAGGCGTTTTGATGGTAGCTCGGGGTAGGTGAATAATCCCTACTATTTCAGCATGGTCAACTAGGCTCTTAAGTGAGTCATGTGCGTACAAACTGATTGGGGGGACTCCACGAAACAACTACAAACTAGTTAAAATAGAGGCTACTCTATCCACATCTGAAGGTATCAAAATCCTTGTGCAAGGACCGATCCAAGGGGTTTACCGGATCACCTCAAGATTACTCACCATTTGTATCCCCTTTTAAGGGTTACCAAGTTGTGGGAAAGGATTTTGATACTCACCTTCCTTAGGTGAATCTGCTTGAAGTGATTGATAGTCAAAAGACTCCATGAAAACACTTGTTGGAACATACACATTTCAAAGCTTTTTCATATTCAAAGTCAGTTATCTTGCTTGTATCCCACAAGGTTGCTTTGTCCCTTGTGGAGATTGCTTTTCCAAAAGTCTTTGTTGAAATCTATCCTTTGCCATTGGAAAACATCAAACTGATCTACAACTTGACTTAGGATACTTAGGAAAACCTTGCAGAAGAAACCCTTGAAATAAAATACCCGAAGCTTTTTTTTCTCTCAATTCAATTATTAGAATCTCCCCAAGTTATGTCTAGTTTGATCAAACACCCAAAAGAAAAACTTCCCAAATCCCAAGCCTATCAAGAGAAGAAAGTTGTAGAGAGAAATCTTAAAAGCCATCAATCTTTTGTGCAAGCAACCCAAGCCGAAGAAAAGTATCAAGAAAAGCTTGATAATATTGGCTATAATGCAAGAGTCAAGCAGTTTTCTTATTGATTCCGAGTGAACCACCGCTACGTCAATCTTGAAAGAGAAGACTAGCTAGATCCATTACATGTCCATTCTACCTTCAGATCCCAAATCCTATCTTGATAGTTCTTCATCCTAGTTTTATCCTAGTTTCATCCTTGCATCATCTCCAAACCTTAGTTTCATTTTGGAGTCCTTCTTAGTTGCATTCATCATCATCTTCCTAGCAACATCATAGATCATCCCCCTTAGTTACATCTACATTATCCTTTTAGAAATAGCACCATTTCATCATCCTTCACCATCATTCCATTAGCAATCCACAATTAGAATCTTGAAAATCCTTGATCCAAATCCAATATCCATCATCCAAATTAGAACCCACCATCTTTGCACCAAATCCATTGATCCAAGCACTTAGTGTTCAAAACCTTTGAGTTGTTCTGAATCCATATCCTAAATAAAAAATCACCCCCTTTTTTGATAGAGCATTGTCTAAAGGGAATCCAACTTGTCCTTGCATAGCCTCATCATCTTGAGCAAGAGATTGGCTTGCAATGATAATAATCCAGTTGACCAAAGATCATTAGTCTATCCTAGGTTGGCCGAATCCTATCATTGATCCTCCATCAGGAAAACATCAGCTCATTGTTGACACTTAGTAATCTTCCACCAACATCCCACTGATCATCCACCAAATCTTAATCCAAAATAGAGTATCCCACCAAGCCTCCATCATCGCCAAACATCTCACCAATCTTTCACCATCCTTAATCCAAATCCAAGCATCTCACCAATCCTTGCATTGTATTTTAGAAATCCACCATCCATAGAAGCTCCTTAGGCTTGCATCCATCATTCTTTAGAGTCTTTAAGAAACATTTTGCATCCATCTAGCATCTACATCTCCACTCCATTCCTATCAAGACAAGATCTGGATCTAGAAAATGAAGGAACATGGATCCTTATCAAATCCCCAGTTCATCTAATCTCAACATTTCTACCAGTGTGATGGTAGCTTATGATCCCCATATACAACAAACTAGTAATGCATGGGATGATCCCAATATCCCCTGGGCTCCTCTTGCAATAGAAACATTTATGAATCATTAGGGAAATGCACAAATGGTTAGTGCCCTCACTGCTCAAAATCAAAGAAACATGTGGGCTAACTTCACATAGGAGGGTACTCCCATTCCACCATATCTCCAACCTCGCATCCCCATCCACAACATCCATATCCCAGTAGAAATATACACTCCTATCATCCAATAGATCCCTAATCCACTTCTCCACATCTCCCAAGTAGCTTCACCCATCCCCCCTCTTTTGTAAAGTAGTTTTACAGGCCCTATAACACAAGCAACACAATCCACTCCATTTCCTATCATAGGCACACCATCATCTTCCATGGCAGCTCAATCCATGATCCCTACCCAAGGCTTTTCACAAAACCAAGCACCACCTCCCACACAAACCTTTACACAAATAGTTTTTCCACCTTCCATGGGCTAAGCAACAGCTTTCATTCCAAGAGGGATGCAATCATCCTTCCCCTTCACTTCACAAGCCTCTGCATCTACACCCTTTGTCCAGGAGGGACGCAATCATCCTTTCCTTTCACTCCACAAGCTTCTACATCCATACCATCATTTTTAGGGTCAACATAATCATTTCCCTTTCATACTCAACAAGCTTCCACATCAACATCTCCCTTTTCATGGGGAACACAAGCATCTTCATTCACCCCGCAGCAGACATCTACCCAGACACAAGCCCAACAAAATGCCTTCACCACAGGAATGCCTTCCATGGGTTTTTCAAATCCACCATTCATGTCCCAAACTCCCATCACATCCACCTTTCTAGCATCCTTTGCATCACAATTCTCACCACGCACTAGTTCTCATTGGGGCCTCACTCAAGAAGAAATGCAATCCCTAGGCATACCAACTCACTCTCCTACATCCATATCAGTGAACCAGCAAGCCACCTTCTCTCAAGCAGCATGACAACAACCATCTCAACCTCCACCAACTTCATTCTTCGTAGGCTATCTATTCACAACACCTAGTAATTTTCAGCAAGTTCCACCACCTCAGCAGCAAAGTTCATCTCATTTCGTAAGTTATCTTGCCCAACCACCCTTTTCTTCTAGCTTCCCTATATCAGTTCCACCCTTAAGCAATGTAGGAATGCACCCAGCCTATATCAGCCAAGCACAAAGCCAAGTATAGCAACGGCCATCTTACCAGCAAGTTGTGTCATTCTATCAGCCTCCTCCACAACAACAATACTTCTAGTCGCATCAACAAACCCCTATCATTCCCCAACAGCAACAAGCTTCCTCCTACCAGTCGCAACCACAAATCCCTGTCATCCCACAAAACCAGCAAGTAGTTCCATATCCTCCACCATAATATACCCCGCACCACATCAACAATATCCTCCCTAGATTTCATCACTCCAAAATCCATTCCAAACTACTTATCTCACTGGGCAATCTCCACATCCCACTCCACAATATCCACCCCAAAATCATCCTTATTCACCAGCACCACTAGACCCATTCCAAATGGGAGTACCCGCTCCAGTGCCAATCCATTCTGAGTGGGAAGCAATGAAAAATGCTCTTAAGGAGCTCCAAACTGGTATAGAGAATAAGACCTTCCAGTTTGAAGAGGTGTGTCCCTACCCATTTGACCGATCAATCACAGTTTTTCCATTCCCAAAGAACTTCAAGATGCCCAAGTTTGATAAATATCAAGGGAAAGGAGACCCATTAAATCACATCAAAGAGTTCTATATGGCATGCCAAGAAGTGGCTTACAATGACAATTATCTTTTGTGCCTATTCCCCAAAAGCTTGGGAGGAACTGTTGTTGAGTGGTTTTACAAAATACCATGTGGGACCATCACAAATTTTGTCAAGCTCTCTAAGAAGTTCATTGCCCAATATGTCCACAATGTTGAGAATGAGTTGACCCTATTAGATCTTTGCAACTCAAAATAGAAGGAAGGAGAAATCCTAGTAGACTATTTGCAGCGATGGCAGAACCTCACTACCAGGTTATCATATCAACCGCCTAAGAAGCATCTGACCAAAATCTTCATCAATAATATGCATCCCAAACTAGCCCACTTCATGAGGATGAACTGTGTCCAAACATATCAGGAAATCAAAAGCAAAGGAATAGATATTGAAAGAGGTCTCCTAGAAGAAGGCACAATCTGGCATTTCAAGAATGATTCCCAAAGAAAACCCAACAATGACAAACCTCATTACTGGAATCATAACAAAAATGCTATTATTGATGGAGACACTGACACCAAGCATGTCCAAATCATTGTGGCTAGGCCTACACCTATTCTCACATATCAACAACAACCTCAAACTCATCATCAACCTATGCAGCAATATCAGCCTCAAAACAATTAGTAGAACTATCAGCAGCAAGCGCATCAAGCCCATCAAGGAAATCCAAACAATCAGGTTAATGCCATCAATACTACTCCCAATTAGAATAGACCCAGAGCTTAGACTTATCCAAAGAAGATCTTCACACCTCTTGGTGAATCTCTGGATGTCATCTTTCACTGAATGGCCAAGGCCAACTTGATTACATAGCCACCAGTCTAGTAAGTTGATGATGCCACTCCCAAGCCCAACTGGTATAAAGATCACAAGTATTGTGATTATCATCATGTTAAAGGACACACTACCCTAAAGTGTATGAATCTCAAGAATTACATCCAAGATCTCATTGACCAAGAGGAGATCCAAGTAGACACACCTACTCAAGCCTCACCTAATGCCAATTTACAAATCTATCTGAATGTGTTCCCACAACACAACACTAGGAAGAACCAAGCTAATACCAATCCTCCCCAGAACCAAGGCAAAGACAAACAAGAAGATCACACTGGGTGCAAAGACTACACCACTGCCTATATTAATTATGACAAGTTTGTTGGATGTATAACCCAAGTCAAGCCCACAGTCAATGTCATCCACGTCAAAGGGGTAGATAGTCAATGTGTTGTTACCACCCATAAAGGTCGGATAACTGTCACTGGTGCCCGTCTAAGACTAGCACACAATGCACAAAATGCACAACACAACCTCATAGAACATATTAGGAACACACCAGCCCAAATCTCCATCCTCGACCTTCTCCGCACTTTGCCCCTCCATCAAGAAATCCTTGACCGAGCCCTTCATGAAGCACAAGTCCCCACAGATATAAACACCGTCCAGTTTGAAAACCTTCTGGGACATCTATCCGCACCATGTGCTCTTTCCTTCAAACCATCTGACCAACCAGTCATTACACCTGACCACACTCTCCCTCTCCACATCACCGTTATGGTCAGAGATTTTGCCATCAAATGGGTTTTGATAGATAATGGCTCAAACCTAAACTTGTGTACTCTAAAATTCATTTAGCAGATTGGGTTCATAGAAGTTGACATTTCACATGAAGTCATCACAATCAAGGCATATGACAACTTGGAATGTACCTCTGAAGGTACCATTATGTTTTCTATCTAGCTAGGCCTAGTAACACAAGACACCATTTGGCATATTGTTGATCTTGACCTACCATTCAACATCCTCCTCGACCGACCATGGATCCATTCCATCAAGGCTATACCATATACTTACCATCAGTGCATCAAATTTCTACATCAAGGCACTGAGGTTACTATCCATGTCGACCTTGAACACTATGCATACTATCATGCAATGGAAGCATCATTCCCTCATTCCACTCATTGTCCTGGAATCGACATTGGCACTTCTGTTGCCAGCTCATCCCGATCCCATTGTGATCTAGAGACTATCCTCAACTCCACTCTCTCTTCCATTAAGATCAACAACCAGGGCTATGGTGAATACAGCCTAAATGATGCATTTGTAGTAGGGGCCCTTCCACTTGATCCACACACACAAGGGTGCCCAAGTCACCAAAGCAAGCCTGCTAAAGATAATCATGAAATCAAAAGAATGGGACCTATGACTTTCAAATCCCATGGCAACATAAATAGTCAAGAGATGGCTCCTAACATCAATAGGTGGCTATATAGAGATCCCCCACCTCCTAACACTCAACTTCTTGGCTACTTCAAATACAAGTATCCCCAACCGCACAAGTATGCCACTGAACAATGGAAATATCAAGGCGGTGGTCTAGGACCACAAGAAGGCAGAAGCAAAGACTCGATCACAACATCAAAGAATCCTCAACATCAGGGTCTTGGATTTAATACCCCTTTCCTGCATATACAAGAGCCCAATACCACAACTGGGGGCACCAACATGACTAATGTTCCCTTCCTGAATAGCCAGGACAACCCTATATAAATCGAAGACATCCCTAAAGAGAAAGTAAAGAAATCATACGATGATATCTTTGATGATGATACCCTCTTTGGCACTTCTGTCCTCCAAAAACTTTCCATTAACCTTATCGAACTTCCCCTCATCCACCCCGAACTCATAGACTGGGACCAACCAAGAATCACACATATCAATGAGTTCCAAAGCACAGAAGCACTCCTAGAGTTCATGGGGGCATCAGGCCCAATATTAGTTCAAGATTCAGAGTCAACTCACATCTATAAGCTCGACCCAGAAGGGTATTTTGGGGAGGAGGCAAGCTTTAGCCACAAAAGTGAAATAGAAAGAGACAAACATGAATCTTTATGTGAAAACCCCTATGGGGCACATTCTAATTCCAAAATAGTAAAAATAAAGGGCATATCTTCTAGTGAAAACTTGGCAATTCAAGCACTAGAAGATGAAGATTTGCCTCTTCCTCCTATATAGGATTATAGGCCTGAGCAGTCACCAATCATCATAGAAGAAACCAAGCCAGTCAACTTGGGTACATAAGAGTATCCGAGAATCACCTACGTTGTAGCCAATCTGACATAGGGTGAAGAAATAACTTTCATTACACTCCTTAGAGAATTAGTTATAAATTTTGCATGTTCATATGCACACATGCCTGGGCTTGATCCTAATCTTGTCATCCATCATCTAGCGGTGGACATCAACACCAAGCTAGTAAAGAAGAAGCTAAGGAAAATGCATCCAAAAGTGGTCTTATTAGTCAAAGAAGAGCTTGAAAAACTCCTCCAAGAAAAAATCATCAGGGCCATTGACTACTCGGATTAGATCTCCAACATGGTACTAGTCGTAAAGCCTTCAGGCAACATCAGAATCTACACAGATTTCAGGGACCTAAACAAGGCATGTCCTAAGGATGATTTCCTGTTGCCTAACAGAGACATGATCATAGATCTTACAACAGTCCGTGAGATGTTGTCACTCATGGATGGATTTTCAGGATATAATCAGATCCAAATAGCAGAAGCAGATCAACATAAAACAACATTCACAACTCCATGGGGTACTTTCTACTATAACATGATGTTGTTTGGGCTAAAGAATGCAGGAGCCACATATCAAAGAGCGATGAGGGCAATATTCCATGATATGATCCACAAAATCCTGGAAGACTATGTGGATGATATTCTTGCAAAATAAAAAACACGCTGCAAACACCTTGACATTCTTGAGAGTGTGTTTGATCACCTACATCATTATGGTTTGAAGCTCAATCCAAAGAAATGTGTGTTTGGTGTTACATCTGGAAAGCTTCTAGGCTTCATAGTATCATGATGAGGCATAGAGATTGACCCCAAGAAGGTCAAGGCAATAACATAAATGCCACCACCAAGAACACTTAGATATTTCAGAAGTCTACAAGGCAAGCTTCAATCAGTGCATCAGTTCATCTCCCAGCTGGTAACAAGTGCTAACCTTTCAAGCATCTCCTGCGTAAAGACACAAGCTTCAAATGGGACCCCAACTATCAGAAAAGATTTGACAAGCTCAAAGAATATCTAGCCAACTCTCCAATCCTAGTACCACTAGTTCCAGGATGCCCTCTCATACTCTACATCTCGATGACCACTATGGCACTGGGGGCACTCTTAGCTCAACACAATGATGAAAAAAAAGAGAGAGGCATCTACTACATTAGTCAAACTCTTGTCAGCTATGAGATTAACTATTCACCCATGGAAAAAGCATGCCTTGCAATGGTCTTTGCCACTCAAAATCTTAGACACTACATGCTCAGTCACATAATTAGGCTCATTTCAAAGGTGGACCCACTCAAGTATCTGTTATCAAGGATAAATCTCATAGGCCATATGGAAAAATGGGTCATGTTACTCAACAAGTTTGACATCCAATACATAGATCAGAAAGCAATCAAAGGGAAAGTAATTTCTGATCAGCTAGCAGAGGCACTACTGGTGGATGCCTATCCACTAATCATGGAATTCCCTGATGAACACTTATGTATGATCAAAGAATAGCCCATATGGAAGCTATACTTTGATGGCTCCTATACATTGCATGGATTAGGGGCATGAATCCTATTCGTCACACCTTGAGGTGACTATATTCCAAAATCATTCAAATTGGGATTCCCATGTACTAATAATATTGTAGAATATGAGGCATTCATCTCAAGTCTCAAAATAGCCATTCAATGGAATATCACAGAACTACAAGTGTTTAGAGATTCAGAGCTGATTATCAAGCAAGGCCTAGATGAATATCAGACAAAGGATGACAAGTTGCTACCCTATAAAGAACTGGTGGATAGAATAAAAGAGCATTTCCTAAATCTACAATTCACTCAGATACCAAGGCTTCAAAACAAAGCGGCTGATGCAATGGCAACCATCAGATCCTTATTATAGATTCCTCACGATTCAACTTAGTATGAATTCTTAGTCGAGTAGCTACACACACCTGCTTATGAGAATGCCGATGCAAAAATGGTGTGTGTCTTGGTTGGTCCTCAGTCCCCATGATACCACGACATCCATGCATATCTAAAGAATGGTATCATATCTCCTCATCTCACCAATAACCAATGCAAAAACCTAATTCGCAAAGCTTCCTGCTACACTCTTGTAGCCAACACCCTTTATCGTCGAGGATATCACAACATCCTCTCTAGGTGTTTAGATTCAAATGAGGCCATCCTGGCTTTACAAGAGGTCCACGCTGGAATTTGCGGTGCCCACATGAGTGGCATGGTTCTAGCAAAGCAGTTGCTTCGAGTTGGGTATTATTGGCCAACCATGGAACATGATGCTTGTGAGTTTGTCAGAAAATGTCTACCATGTCAACAACATGCAAATCTGATTCATGCAGCAGCACAAGACTTGCAGCCCATTGCGCCACCTTGGCCATTTTCATGTTGGGGCTTTGACTTTGTCGGCTTAATCACTCCCCTCTCCTTGGATGGACACAAGTACATAATAACTGCCACAAAGTACTTCACCAAATGGGTTGAAGCGATTCCACTCACCCTCACTACTGGCATTCAAATATCCAAGTTCATCCTTTACCATATCATTTGCAGCTTTGGCATACCATCTACCATCTTCACTGACCATGGCACACCTTTTGAAAACTAGCATGTGCATGATTATGTGCCAGAATCCACATTCATCACCATTTCTCCAATCTATATTTCCCTTAAGGAAATGGCCAAGTTGAGGCAACCAACAAAATAATCCTCAAAATCCTCAAAAATGTTGTCAATGATTCTGGTCGTGATTGGCATCTCCAAATCAATCCCCCCCTCTGCGCCTACTGCACTTCTTATCGCACTCCCATAGGCACCACCCCATATTCCCTTGTATATGGTGCTGAAGCCATTATGTCGATTGAGGTTGAGCTCCCATCATTGCGAGTCTCCATGAATAACTATACCACTGATGAGGACTATCGTGTGGCACGTCTCACATAGCTAGACTTGTTAGATGAAAAGAGATAACAAGCATATGATCACCTGGTTGCATACTAGAATCGACTCGAAAGGAGTTATAACAAGAAGGTCCATCCTAGACAGTTCCAGGTTGGTGACATGGTCCTAAAGGAAAATTAGAAGGTCCAAGCACACAGAGAAAAGAAAGGCAAGTTTGAGCCTACTTGGCTGGGCCCCTATGATGTCACAACATGCTTTGGCTCTGGAGCCTATCAGCTATCTACACTAGAAGGTGAGCCTTTAAATGATCCAATCAACATCATACATTTGAAGAGGTTCTATGCCTAAACCAGATCCTACATATTCAGAAAATCCATAAAAATTGGAACAAGCAGAAAAATACAAAAAAATAAAAAAAGTGAAAGAAAAGAAAAGAAAAATAATCATCCAATGGTGAAAACTTGGCAATTCAAGTGCCTTGGACAAGTATGTTGGTGAAAACCTGGCAAACAGGTGCCATACATTGTGGACTAAGTCATTATCTATCAAACTCCCAACCACCCCCATCTGAACATCTCTGTCCTTTTTCTTCCATCCCCATCCCCATCCCCATCCACCATCCCCAACATTCCTCTTTTTTATAATTCTCAAGCAAATCTACAATCCCATCTGCACATATCTTGTACCATATCTTGTATCATATCTTGTACCATATCCTATATAGCGAAATCCTTCCTATACTATATCCTATAGCGAGATCCTCCTATCCCAAATCCTGAGCTTCTATACATAGCCATTGTAAATAATCTTTCCCCATCTGTTGTACATATCGTTGCATCTTTTTATACATATCCTTGTCAATTCTGTAGGAGCATTTGATTAGAAATCTTGTCCCACCCAGCCTTGTACTTCAGCAACATCAATTGTCGACTATTCTTGATCACAATGATTATTCTTTAACTTCATCATTTTTCCAGCAAACAACAACACTCATTCTTCCACCAATCACACCAGGTCCATGTCTATGTCTCCTTCCACATGTTCAAACCAATCTTCCCACCATCAATCAAATCAGTCAAATCAAATCTCTCTCCTTGGCAAAGGATGTATTTTTGGAGTTATCATTTTGGTTTTGGATTTTGTTCTTTGGATCTTGTTAATCTTTTATAGCTTCTCGTTGTTTCTCTACTCAAAGTCTCCATGATCCTTTATATCACGGTGCGCTGCGAATGAGGACAATGTGGGGCAAGGTCTTTTGACCTTTCTCTTCTGCCTATGACTCAGTCGGATGTGACCCTTGCATGTTTCACATGTGATTTTTTGGGTTACATGGTGCACTTGGGAAATATCATTTGTTTGTGGTTTCTCCAACATCATTTCTACCATGCCTCCTCTTGGGTTCATGCATGATGCTGGGGCAACCCTGCGTGTCTTTTTTGCATCAGTCCTATGCAACGCTGGTGACAAAGCCTTGTGTTATTTTGTAACCTTGATAGGTCTCTAGCATTTCTATATCAAACTAGGTTGTGCTCTCCACATTTGCACTTGGAGCTCCCGAAATCCCATGCATCCTACATCATATAGATTAACCTTTCATCTTGCATCTCTGATATAGCTGCATCCTCCATTTTGCATTCCACCTCACCTTGCATTCATCTATCTTTGCTCTTGGAAGCTTGGTTCTTTATCTCCCCTTCTTCCTTAGTCCTTCCCTCTCTGTTTCCTTTCGAGAAAATTCCATAATGTTTACTCCTTGTGTTATTTTTTCGAGGGGGTACAACCCCTTATTCCTCTAAATTCTAGCTTGGGACATCTTATTTTCTTGTCTTTGATGCCACACCACTTGCGACATTGCATCAAAGAGGGGAAAAATGTAGACACCTAAAAATCCTTTAAAAAATAAAATATTTTTAATTTTTGAAAAACCCCTGATGACATCATCATTTGTTAATTAATTAATTATTTAATTAATTAATATGTTTTTATGCCATTAATTTCCTTTATTTTAATTAAACATATTTAATTAAAGAATCTTTCCTCAAACCACTTAAATCAATTTTAAGTAATTTTCCTCTCTTTATTAAATCAATATTCAATAAATGATGTCACATTCCCTAAATAAATTTTATATTTATTTAAAGCCTTAAAACCCTAGAATCTTCTAACCTTTCCTAAACCCTTCTAAACTTCCCTAAACCTATTTAGGAGATGTTTCCTACATTTCTTAGCCTAATCCAAGTCTCCTTGACTTTCTAGTCAAACCCTCCCCCTAATGAGCCTTACAGACTCATTTAAGCCTCTTACACACTCATTTAAGGCTCTTACAGCCTCATGAATGAAATCCTCAACCCAAAATCCTTTGAAATAAATAAACATTTATTTATTTCCTAAACTCCTAAATATCCTAGAAAGCCCTAGACTCTTCTAGAAAGTCTTCAATCCTTATCCTTATTCTTGACCTTACCTCTAACCTTGACTCAACCTCCTAACCCAAGCCCTTCCCAAATCCTATAAATACCCTCACTTCCTAAGAGCAAAATACCAATTCACATTCAATTCATCGTAGTGTTATAATGCTAGAATAGTTCTAAATCTTTAAAGCTTTCATACTAATTGTTAGATTTCATCCATTTTCATGCTTTCATAGCTCATCATAGCTTAGAATAATGGATAAATCTTAGTTTCTTTCATTGTTCTTCATAGCGTTTTGCATCATATCACATTTTCTTTGGATTAAAGTCAATCTAGAATAATCATCCTTGCATCAAATCTCTATCTTAGCATCATTTTGAGTTCTTGAAGCCTTAGGAGCAATATTGGGTGTTCTACCCAATATTGTGCCATTTTTGAGGTTTTCATGAATCTCAATCCCTTTTAGAGTGCATTAGGAATATGCTCCAAGTGCTTAGAGAGCACATCCACATCCCTCTCATTGAAGCAAATCAAATAGTGCTGTATAGCGCTTGTTTTAGCAACAATCTTGAGGTGGCTAGGTTTTGTTTCCATTGTCTTAGCTTTTTATGATTCTTGAACATGTTAGATTAGTTTTAACGTTTGAGTGTTTCAGCCTTTCAAGATAGGTTAATAGGTTCCAAATTCCCTAGCCTGCAATGCCATCACCCGTATTGTGAGATTTCTTCACATTTACAGCCGCCAGCTTGCCTACTACAAGAAGCATGCTTATGAAGCTAACACTAAGGCTCTTCGAAATGCTACTAATGTGCTTGCGTTGAACCCCTTTGACTCTAATCTTCAACTTAAGCTAGCCCAGCTTCGTCATGAGAGGAAAATTGTAGATGCCTATGCTGCTCGTGGAGCTCAAATCAAAGCGCACCTCCACTGGTTGGAGGTCAGAAATAAAGCCTCTAAGGAGTTTTTTCAAGCTCTCAAAGCCCGACATACCAATGTTGGTATTCAAAAAATCAAACAAGGATCTGAAACCCTTACTGAGCTCCCTGCCATTCTCCAGGTATTTGTTCAACACTATGAAAAAGGGTTTGCTTCATAGGGAAATTATGTTGCATGGGGAGAGGCTCTTAAGGCATGTATTGCTATTACTCCAAACCACATAGCGGTTGAGCAGCAGGCCTTTTGTGAGAAACTACTTACCATCAGTGATCTCAAAGAAGCAAATTTTTCTATGGCCAATGATAAGTCTCTAGGATGTTATGGCTTCCCTTGTGAATTCTACAAGCACTTATGGGATGCTATAGGTCCTGACCTACATAAAGTTTATCTTGAGGCCTTTCATAATAAAAGTTTGGGTGCTTTAGTCAATAAAGGGAATATTAAATTCATACCTAAGTCTGGTGATCCCAAGGATATCTATAATTGGAGGCCCATCACCTTGTTGAATGTCTCCTACAAGATAATTGCTAAAGCTTTAGCTCTCAAAATCAGACATCTCCTTCCTCTTATTGTTTTCCTTGAGCAAACTAGTTTTATTAAATCTAGGTACATCCTTGATAACATTATTACTATTTGGGAAGGGATGGAATGGGCTTGTTAGTCTAAGCAGGCCACTCTATTCCTTAAAATTGATTTTGCTAAAGCTTATGACCACATTGAATGGCCTTTTATCCTTGCCATGCTCCAAGCTCTTGGGTTTGGTCCTAAC
Source organism: Chamaecyparis obtusa (assembly GCA_027943335.1). Taxonomy (NCBI): domain Eukaryota; kingdom Viridiplantae; phylum Streptophyta; class Pinopsida; order Cupressales; family Cupressaceae; genus Chamaecyparis; species Chamaecyparis obtusa. Next base: position 245,309 of record BSBK01003581.1, read on the forward strand.
TTCTTGCAGTCTGTTGAAATGATTTTTGGTGATGCCTTTGCATGCATCACTATCAATGGGTCTCAATCTAATACTTTTTGGCTTTTTAGATCCATCCGGTAAGGTTGTCTGCTAGCTCCTACGTTATATGTGCTTGCTACTGAAGGCTTTGGGTATTTGCTTGCCAATTCTATTTCCTTTGGTTTGGTTCGAGGCATTTCCCTTCTTGAATCCTCTTTTCAGCTTGTTAATGGTCATTTTGTTGATGATTCCTTTCTCACTCTTATTGAGGATGAGGAGAACATTTCTAATGCCTTACAGTGCCTAGACACCTTTTTTCAAGCCTCTGGATCTGCTATCCAATGGCATAAGATTATCTATTTCAGACAGTCTTTCCTTCCAGCTCCTCCCTAGCTTGCTGATTTTGATTGGAAATGGGTTCAACATGGGGAATTTTTTCACTTCTTGGGCATTCCCTTTGCTTTACATGGATCTTCTATGGACTTATGGAATGTTGTGATTGCCAAGATTGAGAAAAAGTTGCAGTATTGGATTTGCAAGCCTCTCTCCCTTGCTGGGAAATTTTAGATTTGCTCCAAAGTGCTGGCTGCTACTCATGTCTACTACTCTTCTTGTCAGGCTCCTTCTAAAGCCTCTTATCTCAAGCTGGAGTACCTCCTCAAAGATTTTCTTTGGGCCTATGGAGCTGACAACCATGGGTTCCATAGGGTTGCTTGGGAATATTATTGCCTTCCTCATGATTCTGTTGGCCTTGGCCTTCTCTCCACCCAGAAGCAAGGCCATGCTCTCTGTGCTAAGTAGATTATTCAAGCTCTTACTAGTGATGAGACCTGGAAGATTCTTTTTAGGCACTGCATCTTTTCAGGACTCCCTACTCATAGGCTGGCTTGGAAGGGCATTGGTCTTCAGACCTTTCTCAGTATGAAAGAACCTATTGAGATTCAAGGTACTTTCATCATCAAGAGTATTTGGAAAGCCTGGGAAGCTATTAAGCCTTGGCTTCATTGGGATGGTGATTCCTTTTGCAATGGGCTTTCTTTTAATCAACAGAACCTCTGGTGGTCCCCATTGTTCTCTATTCAAGGCATCCCTCTGGCAAAGATCCAAGGGGCTTGTGCTCTGCATTTTTTCAAACATGGCATTTGAACTCCCAAGGACCTCTTTTCTAGGGCCATAATGAGTCTCCGCTCTTGGGAGGATATGCAGGTATAGTACTGTTTGGCTCGCACATATCATCAGACTTTTGATCTGATGGTTTCTACAATTCCTGATAATTTTATTCATAAGCTTGGTATTCAGGCTGTTCGGCCCTAGTGGAAGGATTGGAAATGGTATCTTGCCATGCCTTTCAGCAACTACAAGCTGAGATTGGGCTATAGATGGTTGTCTCACCATATCCCGATGGTGGACACTCTTAACCAAAGATGGCATCTTCATTCTTCCACTTCTCATTGGAGCTCTCACTTTTAGACCATCTGGGCTACCATTACGGAGCCCAAGATGGCTCTCTTTGTTTGGTGTCTACTTTTCCAAGGTCTTCCTATGGGACCTAGGCTCAAACATCTGGGTGTTCATGACCCTCGATGTCCTTTCTACTATCACCTTGAGATGTTTTTACACATTTTCTAGTTCTAGAGGAGAGCTCAATAGTACTGGCAGTGGATTCATGATTTTTTCAAACCTTTTAGTCCCGAGCCCTTCTCCTGGCATATGATTGTTTTAGGAGATTCTCCTAGACTTCCTTCCAAGTTTACTCAGATTTGGCATACTTTCAGGATGGAGATTTTGTTCACTTTGTGGAAATATAGGAATGCTGTTATTTTTTTTCAAGCTTTCTTGATACAAATGTTGCTCTATATAACAAGTCTTGCATATGTAATAATGTCGTGATGCAGATTTAGGTTTAAACCAATAAAGTGGCTCTGGAGGTGGCTCACCTATAGGAGCTGCTCAATCACTGGGGTAATGCCCCCTACACTATTTCCAGGGTTCCTTCGAATCCTGTGTCTGCTGGAGGTACTCCCCCATAGGGTGACATCGTGGGCATAGCTCTTCGGCTCACCACTCCTTTACTTCGAGGTCTCAGGCTCCCCGCCACCACTCTCCTAGAGGTGGTGATGATGGCTAATGGTGCTGCTCAGCTTCTCTACCTCATCGTGCTTTTGGGTGGTCTCTAGCTCTGGCTCAGTCTGCCCCTCCTGATGCTCCTAGCACTCGATGTGGCTTTGATTGGCATCCTACCACTTCCTCCAAGTTTCCTCACCTTGCGCTGGCCATTTCTCCACCTAGGGTGAAAGAGAAAGAAAAGAAAGAAGCTGAAGAAGATGGTTGGTCACTCCCCGACCCTCCTATTAACCCCAATGATGTGTGGGGTTCTTATGATAAAGATCCTCCTCCTTCTGGCACTACTCTTGCTACTTAATGGCTTTATGCCTTTTTTATGAATAGTTGTTAGCTTTTTCCAGCTTTGTCGTGTGAACTCTGCGGGGTGAATTTTATGTCCCCCTGCCCCTTTTTTGTGAATATGTAACTTTAATATTTTATTAATAGAAAATGCACTATTTATCAAAAAAATCTTCTTCTCTTTATACATTTTAATTTTTTTAACTAACTATTCTCTATCAGAGTAGAGCTATCAAATTCTGATAAAAATGGTAATCAAATAGTTATATGGTTTTCATCCATTAATGATCATCTAAGAGCATTTTTTTAATGTAAAAGCCTAACCATTTAAATTAATTTAAAAGTGTAAGTATAGATGAATAAAAAAATAAAAGTGGGAGGAAAGAGTCACTGCTAGAAAGTTGCTTGGGCATTGCCCAAAAACCAGTAGTCTCTAAAAATATAAGGGTCCAATCCTATAACAAAAACAAAAAACAAAAAAAGTAACATGGGTGTTGCCGAGAAACCAAAAATCTAAAAACATAGCCAACACCATTGAAAGCAGCTAAATTTGGAGCTGAAGGAGGCAGGTTTGGTTCATCCTTCTTTCCCCATCTAGACGCAGGATTTGGGTAAGGATCTAGTAATGTCTAGCCATCAACATTATCTTCCTCAACCTTTGTCACTTCTCAGCATGGTGAAATTACAAGTGCCAATTTGGGAAAGCCTTTAGAAGTTGAAGGTCATCCTGACTCTCCATCAGGCCCTCTCAAATATCCACTCACAAAAGGCCAACCTGAGGCTGGTGAGCTAGCATCACCTGCTAGAGTCCACATAGATGGGGACCCACGATGACATAGGGGACCTTCCAAATGGTCAAGTGACATTTGGTGATGGGTGAGTGGTGATGAGGAACCTAGGAACATGAAGTTTTTAAATGTTGGCAAGAGGAACCCGACCTCAATGGTGGCCATAGGAAGGAGAACGACCACTAGAAATAAAATCAACTGGAGGCACTCTATCAACCGTATAGGGGGCATTTCCCCAATGCTGCAATAATTCCTACAAATGAACCACCTTATCAACTTGAACCTATATTTGAGATATCATGTTATTACATATGCAAGCTTTAGCAAAAATAGATACATTAGTATCAATTGTGGCATGTGAAAAAATTATCGCATTTTTGTCTTTCCATATACCAAATAATATTTCCATTTTGAAAGTATGCCAAAGTTGTAGAAAAGTGAAGGCAAATCTAGGGTTATCTCCCAACAAAGCCATATGTCATGAAAACATCTTTGGGTGAAAAAGGGAAAAGAAATCATGGGTCCAAACCTAGTAATTGTGAGCCCTTCTACAGAACCAAAATAGATGAAGAAAGGACTCAAAGTGGCCAAAAAAAGGATAACAAGGATCTAGAAAGCTCAAATGGTGAAGGCGGGAGCTAAAGGAAAGCCTTGGAAAAGAATACACCAAGAAAAATGTGTTATTTTGGGTTTTGTGATAGTAGACCAGATAGTAAGAAAGTGCAACCTTCGGGTAAAATGCGAGGATTGTAAATGTCATGGCTAGTTTAAAACCTTGACTATTCGAAATGAGACAAAAGTCGATGATATCCCTATTCAGGTTTGTATCTCTAAAAATTTGTTTTAGGATACCATTGCCAATCTTTCCACCAAGGTCTAATGCTTGTAATTCTAATTTTATGCAACAATTCCACTAGCAAGATAGAGACAAGAAGTTGAAAAGTATGAAGATCTTAGCGTGTTAGACAAAATTGGACATGCAAATCCTCCAAATTGGGGAGAAACATTGTACACTTGCAAAAATAGTCTTTTGGAGTACAAATGCCACACTTATGAAAGCGAAGAGCATATAAACTTGGGACTCAAGCAAGTGACATACCTTGCATATGGATTAATGGAGACCACCAGAGATTGTGTTGGTTGAAGGATAGCACATCTCAAAACCCGTCTCCATACCAATGAAGCCATGGTTTTGTAACTCCCCATGCTCTCCTAATGCTTTTCACCACAAATGAACCCTGAATTTGAACCGGTTCTCTCATTATCATAATGGTTTGAAAACCAATGTCTTTCTGATCCAGGCGATGCAAAGAAAACCCAGAGGAAATACAATGGAAAGAAGAACTTTCCAAGCTTCATTCCTTGAGATGCATCTGTAATATAAAAGAAAAGGGAGGAATTGATTGATATGGTTGTAAAGGTTATTTCACCAAGTCTTTTATGGACATTAGGGAAAGAGAAAGAGGGATCCACAAATATAACCTTCAAGAGGATCCAAATTAGATTAACACAACTTGAATGGATGTAGGGGTGATAATGAAAAATCCAATTCCTTTCAAGGGCATTTACTTAAGGATCTCTTTCTTGTTTTATTTTTATTTCCCTTTAATGTAATTGATTAATTGATTAATGCCAATTGAAATTAAGTAATCTACTGCTAGTTAATCGATTAATTGCAATGCGAGTGAAATAGAAGCACATGTAAAAACCAAGCACATAAAATAACTAATCAAATATCTTAAAGTAAGTGCTATAAAATGAAAAAGAGAGAAATTAAACTCACCTTGAGGGCTAGTAGAGGTCACAAGATCATATCTAAAATTGGGCTAGCAGACTACAACTGAAACTGAAACTGGGCTAAATCTGGAACCTGCAAGTTAGAAAATGTAGACTATAAAAATATGAAGGCTCCAGGAATAGATTGACTTGGGTACAGGTTGAGGTTGACCTATACCTGCACTATCCAAAAATATGAGATCTAAATGTTCGACAAAAAATATAACTAGGTAGATTTTCCAATTCTGATCCTAAAAACTTGAAAAACCTACAAATCTGCTCCTACACAAGAAAAATGGGAATTTGTTGAGGGGAAGGGACTTTCATTGCTCAAGCCCCCATTTAGGAATTAACCTTGAATTGAAATAACAACATGTAAAAGTAAGACAAATGTTAATATTCACCTTACTTGTCAAACCTTCATGGATGAATTCGAATCTGCTACCCACAAAGATGTATGAATGCTTGTATATATGTTGATCTAGAATGTAGGATGTCTTCACAAATGCAATAGATCTACAATCTCCAAATCATAGACCATGGATGTAAGTATGCTGGAATGGTTGAATGCTTGTGCAATGTGGATGTATGTAGATCTCCTTCGTTGATGACCAACTCCACTATCTCCTTGAAGAAAGAAGCTAGATCTATGGAAGGAAATACTTGATTGAATGCCTTTAATGAATCCTTGCTAGCTTAGCTTGAAATCCTTGAATGCACCTTGAACTTAATAGCTTGCAATTTATGGATTGAGGTTTGTGATTTCATATATTGTGGATTGAATGCGCATGTAATGGATTTTTGCATATATGGCTCTATCTAAATGAAGGGAAAATACCTCCCTTTTATAGAAACTTGGAGTTCAAATATGTGAAGGTCGACAAAGGAGAGTGGGAAACAAAGATACCTTGCATCGGTCTTGGGGGCCAACCAAAATTCAAAACCCTAGGTACAGGTGGAGGTTGACCTATACCCGAGGGTGCAAAACTCAAGTAAAGTGTTGGTGTAATTAAATATGCCTAACTACACTTTACTTAATCTTACTTAGGATAATGCATTGCATCGTAGTTTTTCATTGAGACACCTAGGAGTTTGCACCTTAATTAAGTACATGGTGTAGGAGAAATTCTAGTTTAGGTGTGAGATCCACCTTTAGTTCTCATATCACATTATCATCCTCATCCTATGGCACAAACTTCATTACATAATGGAGGATGATCCACATTTGGTGGACATGTGATTACACCTTGCATAAGTGAAAGCTTATCAGCTTCTTATCATTATCTCTTATTGCCTTTCCTATATAAAGAGGCCTATTGTGTACATTTTAATCATGTCCATTATCAATAATATCATTCTTGTATCTTAATGCAATTATCTTGCCAATCTCTTGTGGAAGTTATCTTGGTCTTGCATTCGATCCTGGGGGTTTTGTAGAGTCACTTAAAACTCTAACATGGTATCAGAGCTCTCAAGGTGTAAATACCTCTTCTCAAGAATATCAATCTTTCCTTGATTCAATTGTGGGTGTAGAATAAGGTATTTGGACATCACCATTGCATAGTCTATTTGGAGAAAATTTAGGGTTTTATATTTTGTGGCTTTCTATTGTAGGTCAATATTGGAGCTTGTTGGTGCAAATGAGAGGTTGGAATCATATTAAGAAGGTCCAAAACCCCCTAAATCAAATTTGTTTTCATCCAAATCAGACACCCAAGGCCAAATCTAGAGCCATTTGAATTTTGGAAGTGTGGCAACGCCGATTCAAGAAAAATAATTTCAAAGATGATTTTCAAACAGTGATATCATAGTCATCTGGACTCCTTTTTTTGAGATTTTTTTTTCTTTTGGGGTAGAATTTCATGATCTACACAATGGTACAGGTAGTTTATGATCTATGTTCCTGCATTTTTCTAAAAATTGAAAATCTCAGTTTTTGCAACTTCTAAGGCCTTGTTTGTGCTCAAATGAACTCCTTTTCAGGTGCAAGTTATTTTGAGAGTGCATAATTTTTTATGTATTTTCTAGATCTGGAATCATATTTCAGAGATTGTGATCAGAAATTGTACTTTCAAAATTTTGCTTAGTTTTTCAATTTAATGCATGAGCCTTAGCTTGGTCTTTTTCATAGTGATCTAAGTCTATTATAGCCTAATTGTGGAGTGTAAAGATTTTTTGATCTCAATTTTTAATGTGAGAAGTGTATCAAAAATGTAATCATGGGATAGGATAGACATCCTACTATAATATATTTGACTGGGGATAATTATGTGTCATGGGAAAAAGGAATCATCACACATTGTAGATGGCTTAATCTCTTGCCTCATCTTTATGGACTCGTACCTGAGCCAAAGAAAAAGTGGAAGAAAATAGTTTGGAAAGATAAAAATGGTCATATTAAAGGATTGATTGGTATGAGTCTCTTCTCATATTTTTGCCATTCAGTCTACTTCAAAGTCAAGCATATTAAAAGTCCACACACAATTTGGAAAATTATTTGGGAGCATTTTGGAGATCCACATGTTCCTCCATTCCCAAATGATCCTATTGCAGATTGTCTCATTCCACTTGGTGATACATATAATATTCCCTATGATGATGATACATTAGATGAGATTAAGTATAATGCATATATTGAAAGCAAGGATGATCTAGTGACTCCTCTTGCAACTCCTACTACAGTTGAGATCACACATCTTAGGATTAAGTAATACTGAGAGGGAGGGTGAATCAGTATTACAACACTTCAACTTAAACTTAAACCAATTGAAAATAAACCATATCAATGCTAAAATGAAAAGAACATAAACACATAACATATAACTTATAACACCATTTTTTTTCGAGGAAACCTTAGCCAAGGGAAAACCCCAGTGGGGATGGTACCCATAACTATGCACTAAAATATAGAATCCTTGTTAGAAGATCTAGCCCTATTAGGTGATGAGTATTACATAGTACATTTCCTTTTTAGAGGAATAGAGAACCATGTTAGGGGTATACAAAAACCCTGTTAAAGGTGTGGTGAGCTTACAGCTCTTACAATCAAAATTTTGTTATAAAAGTGTTCTTCAATAAGTGAACTGCACAAGCATCTTCTATGCTTTGATAGTTCCAGTTATATCTCTATCAATATCTGATCTTGCATCTTCTATCTATCTTTACTAATATCCCAAATTTTCATCTATCACATATACATATCTATCACATAGTTTCACTTATCGCTTCCACAAAACACTCTATACTTATATCAATTATGTCATCTAGTCAGTTCTCAAATACAATATAAAACATAACAATTACTTATACAAAAGATAAACATAGAGTCAATGATCTTTTATTACTAAGTGTCAGCAATATAAAACTTTCATCTGACTTAGCACATTATCATTCTGTCTAGCCTTCCCTCAATCATCACGACTATTCATATACCCTGTTTCATTGATTCTTTGTCTTCACATACCTTCATATCATTGTATCTTATTGATATCAACACAAAAACATGTGTGACCTTAACTAAAGGTCCTAGATATCCAAATATGTCTTCCTCTAAGTTTTCAAGCCATAATATATCATATATTATCTTCGCTAACTAAAACTGTATTGCAGTATACTATTATTCTAATTCTATACTTGGTCATTTTCATGATTATGTCCCAATACCTATAATCACTTCATGCGATCACTCCAACATAAGTGTTTCCATAAATGAAAACCCTTAAGTGATCCCTAGTGCTCTCCAATCATCACTTTCCAACAACACAATCATCTCTTGTCGATGATTCCAGTGATTCATTGCAAGAGATATCTATTTATCTTCCTGATTGGGATTCCTATTTGCTAGATATTGGTTTATTATATGTGGAGTCTCATATTGCATATTTGGGAGACATACTTGAGGGGGTTTCTCTTCTCTTTGATGATAGTTTCATCACAGTTAGAGATACTTCTTCACCTTCTTTGGAGATTGACATTCTTGATTCTTCTCCTTCACTTGGTTTCTCACATTTCATAGTTCAGTTTGCTGATCTGATAGATTCTATGGGCTTGGAGATACCTATTCAATCTTCAAAGATGCATATTTGGAGACCTTCTTCCTCATTTCATTTGGATATGGATTGGTTCTTTGCATCATCATCATACTTCATTTGGATTACAGTTCCTAGTTCCTATCCATAATGGGGCCCATTGCTACCTTTGTACTTGGTATATCTTCTTCCCAAGGGGAGAGATGTTGTTTGTAGTCATTGGACCATTGTTTGTCTTGAAGAACTCACCATTTTTGTAGGATATTCTTCATTATGGGGGGATATCATGTCTCCAACTATCCTTCTTTTGGGGGGATAATTATTTGTATAGACATGATGTATGTAATTCTTGGGGGGTCTTGAGTACTCCATCCATCCATGCATCTTGTGTTTTCTTCTCTCTTTTTGGGGGAGGGTTTTTCCCATGTGGTTTTCCCTCTTTCTCCACTTTATTAGATTTTTGCATTTCATGTATTGCATTGCTTATTGTTCATGGGTACCTAACATGGCCTAGTAGCCAAGACCCATGTTGCATTATGAGTTTAAGTGCATTTCCCTAAGTTTCACTTGAGGGGGGGTGTTGGTGTAATTAAATATTCCTAATTACACTTTACTTAATCTTACTTAGGATAATGCATTGCATCATAGTTTTTCATTGAGACACCTAGGAGTTTGCACCTTAATTAAGCACATGGTGTAGGAGAAATTCTAATTTAGGTGTGAGATCCACCTTTAGTGCTCATATCACATTATTATCCTCATCATATGGCACATACTTCATTTCATAATTGAGGATGATCCACATTTGGTGGACATGTGATTATACCTTGCATAGGTGATATCTTCTCAACTTCTTATCATTTTCTCTTATCGCCTTTCCTATATAAGGAGGCCTATTAAGTACATTTTAATCATGTCCATTATCAATAATATCATTCTTGCATCTTAATGCAATTATCTTGCCAATATCTTGTGGAATTTATCTTGGTCTTGCATACCAGTCACCTAAAACTCTAACAAAAAGAAACCTAGATCTTGAGAGGTATTAAGTTGGAGGAAATGCAGGTAAAAAGAGGGAAATCAAGAATAAATGCATCCATATTCTAGATCACTAAAATCAGGTCTAATAGGCCCTTTGAGCTTCCAAATTAATGGGTTCTAACTTTTAGGATGGTATAACATTTAATAACCCATGTGACACACAAGGACTACCCTTGTTTCTAGGTAGAAATGAGTCCAAGGCCACTAGAGTTCTTGGGGTACAACAATATCCCCAAACCACTTTGTACAAGACATGTTTCTTTGTATCCAAAGCCCTTAAAGATTCATGCAACAACATCTCTAATTTATTATAAGAGGATTTGGATGGTGGCTAATAAGAGGAGTAATACATATCCAAGGTTGCAAGAACTTTGGAACATATTTATAATTTCCTAGCAAGGGAGAGGGGCTTGGTCAGTCAGTAGCATAATTTGGCCTCAGTTTTTAAAAGCACAACATCCCAAAGTTATGTGGTTGAAACATGAAAGGAAAAAGAGATTCCCCCAAAATAGAAAATATGGCCATGTTGAATCCATTTCCAATCATACTAAAGAATCCATTGCGAAGCTAGAAGAAATAACTAAAAATAGAAAACGGTTTTGTGCCATTAAATAGTTGAACTAGAGGCTAAAAAAAAGGTTTCCAAACAATGAAGAGAATTTTGGATGTTTTCTCTATCCTGAATAAGGGTGAGAAAGGAGTCATCTACAAAATGTCCATTAAGAAGTTGTCAGCCTGAATTGGAAAGGGAAATACCTTGAACCCTTCTAGCTGAAATTGTTGAGGCAAGAAAATAGTTTAAGCTTTCTGCATCAAGCACATACAAAGGAGCTAAAGGGAAACCTTGACAAATGGACCTATGCAAGCCAAAAGTATGATACTAGCAACCATTAATAGTTATGCAAGAAGAGGCATCTGCAAAGAGCATTTGGATAGAAAGGGAAAAATGAGGCCCAAAACCAAGAGGTTTTAACAAAGCCAGAATAAGAGGCCACTGAATGCGGTCATAAGCTTTAGAAAAATCAATTTTAAGAAAAATAGCATTATAATTAGATCAACATGCCCATTCCATGCCTTCCCAGATAACTATTATATTATCCAGGATGAATCTAGATTGTATGAAACCAGTCTGCTTAGGTCGCACAGTCTAAGGAAGAAGAAGGAGAATTTTAAGAGCAAGGCTTTGGAAATAGTTCTAGAAGAAACATTGAGAAAGGTAATTTGACACCAATTGTAGATGTCTTCGAGGTCGCTAGATTTAGGTATGAATTTGATATTCCCTTTATTTACTTATGTACCTAGTGGGGCATTTTTAAATGCTTCAAGATAAACATGATGTAGGTCTAAACCAACACAATCCCAAAGAGCTTTTTAAAATTCATAGGATAAACCGTCATAACCAAGGGATTTTTCATCTTCCATAGAGAAAGAAGTGTTCTTAAGGTATTGTAGACACAAATTATGATCACAAAATGCCCTTTGGGAGTCTGACAAACAATTGGGAACTACAATAAGACAATCCTCGAGGGCTTTTTGACTGGCAATTGTAGGAGCTTGACTAGTGAATTTTTTTTGATAATGATTAACAAGGGCTTGGAGAATGTCAGGAATTTGAGTGAGAACTAAATGACCCTTTCTAATCCTTTTAATACCTAGAGAGGAATGTCAAGGGTGTAGATAGGAAAAAAACTCCTTGCTAGCTCAATGTCCCACTTTCAACCAATGTATATGTGTGTGCCTTAATCTAAGAACCCCTAGCTTCATAGTTGTCAGCAACTTGCTTCTAATGATGGAGAGTTTCCAACTTTAACTATAATTCTATCGAAATAGGGTGACCTACCAAAATCTCAGTTGTTGCATGTAATTCCTTGGTATTCTGATCATAAAACCATCGATAAAATTGGGTAACATGTCTCCCATAAAAATAGAGGAATTTAGTTGTTCTATGAATTGCATCATTCCACCATAAAATTCAACCCAAAAAATGAGTGGTTCTAGGTTGAAAATTCCAAATCAATTGAATGTGGGCCATAGTAGGTGGATGACTTAAAAGTGACGAGTTGAGAAAAAATTGAGCCTGAAAGGATTGTGGAAAAGCATCACAACATTCAATAGAAAATTTAATAGGAAACTGGTCTAACAAAGTGACATCAGAAAAAGGAAAAACTAGAAAAGGTTGATCTGTCGCAAAAAAATAAAAAAGATTAAGAGGATATCATGGCACAATCAAGGCATTTAAAGACTCTGTCAAAACTAGCCCAAAAATTACTCCAAGTATGCCAAACTGCATGCGGAAGATGACAATTGGTATTGGGATAAAAAAAGCCTAATTTATTTTTCATGTAAAACCAAGCCTCACACTCACCATTTGTCCATTGAAATGGTGAAATTCCATCCTTTTCAGAATTCATCTCAACCATATTGAAATCTCCACACAAAAACCCAAGTGGTTAGAGGAAGTGAATAAGATATCCACCACAAAAGGTAGGCTCTTTCCACCTATTAGATAACTGAGAGGGGGGGTGAACCAATTAAGTCTAGTTATCCTACAATCTCAAATCTCCCAGATGTATATATTAAAAATTTTCTCTCAAATAATCAACTCGATAAGATATCAACTGTGTATTTCTCTTCATCTACCAATTACCAGTAAATTAAGTATTGTGTTCACCGATCTATCTAGTTATGAAATGTGTAAAACAAAATAACAATTCAACACATCATACACATATAACATAGATTTTTAATGTGGAAACCTTGTTAGGGTAAAAACCTCCTGGGACCAGTAACCCAAAATAATTCACTCTTTTGAAGTGAGCTCGGTTAGAAGCCCACCTTGTTAAAGGTTACAAAACACACTGTGAGGTGTGACCTGGTTAGAGGATTTATCACTAACATTTATCCTTAGACCATGCATTCACTACAAGGTCAACAAGAAAATAATCAACATTCATTGAATGTCATATTGAAATAAAAAAGACTGTTAAGTCTCTCTCGGTTAAGATATCTATTTATAACAGTGGTTAAACTGATAAAATAATGATCTGATTCAAATACAAATTTGATTTGTAGATTTTCAGATCTATTCTAAGCTCAAAAATACCTCTGATCAATAATCAATTCGATCCTTCATATCCTCCAACTTCATTCCACTTGGTATATGCTTCTCTGATGCTCGGTATTGTCTAAAGTTCAGCTCGGTTCTATCTTCAACTAGTTTGATCAATGGTGCATGAAAATAATCTTTTTCATGTGAATTCTCTTGCAGCATCAAAATCCTAGACTCAATAATGAATCTCATGTCTCCTTATATAGACATCATAAACCATTTTCTTTTCATCCGCGGATTTTGCATCTTAATCTTCATCATTAATTTTTCCACTTTAACCTTCCTCGGCAATTGTTATGATGATCTAATGACTGACAAAATTCATGATTGATCAGATGAAGGAGAATGGAACGTGTTAATGACACAACTACCGAGGAAGGTTAAAGCAAAAAAATGAACGGTGAAGATTAAGAGGCAAAATCTATGGATGAAAAGAGAATGGTTTGTGATGTCTATATAAGGAGACATGGGATTCATTATTGAGTCTGGGATTTTTGATATTGCAGGAGAATTCACATGAAAAGGATTATTTTCGTGCACCACTAATCAAACTGGTTGAAGATAGAACTGAGTTGAACTGTAGACATTACCGAGCATCAGAGAAGCATACACTGAGTGAAACAAAGTTGGAGGATATGAAGGATTAAATTGATTATTGATTAGAGGAGGTATTTTGAGCTTAGCATAGATATGAAAATATGAATATCATAGTTGTATTTGAATCAGATAATTATTGTATCAGTTTAATCATTGTTACAAATAAATATCTTAACCGAGTGAGACTTAATAGTCTTTTGTATTTCAATATGACATTCAATGAATGTTGATTGTTTTCTTGTTGATCCCAGAGTGAATGCATGGTCAAGAGAGAATTGTTAGTGATAAATCCTCTAACCAGGTCACACCTTACAGTGTGTTTTGTAACCTTTAACAAGGTTGGCTCATAACAGAGCTCACTTGAGAAGAGTGAATTATTTTGGGTTACTGGTCCAAGTTGGTTTTCCCTTAACAGGGTTTCCACATTAAAAATATGTGTTATATGTGTGTGTGATGTGTTGAATTGTTATTTTTCTCTACACATTTAATAATTGGATAGATCAGTGAACACAATATTGAATTTATTGGCATTTGGTAGATGAAGAAGAAGACAATTGATAACTTACCGAGTTGATTATTTGATATAAAAGTTTTAATATATACATTTGAGAGATTTGGGACTGTAGGATAACTGGACTTAACTGATTCACCCCCCCTCTCATTTATCTAACAATTGGTATCAGAGAAAAGAATGCTTGGAAAGGAAAGTTTGAAGGACTTAAGCTAAAGATCACAAGATATATAAAAGAGAGGTGCCAAATCTGAACAAAGATAACTTCTTGACATGGCAAAGCAGAATGAGATTGCATATATCTAGAATTGGAGAATCTACTATATACTAATTAGATAATGAATTCATCCAATTGATTGGACCTTTGACTATTGATCAGATGAGAGATAGACATGAACATAATGTCACAATGATAGAGATTGTTGCCGCCTTATCAAATGTTGAATTTAAAGATGTCAAGACATGCACTTCTTCTAAACGAATGTGGGAAAAACTTGCACTGGTTCATAGAGGAGATTGTAAATATGCTAAGGGTAAAAGTTGAGAGTCTTAGAGGAAATTTTGATGACATGAAAATGAAATAAGGAGAAAACATTTCACAATACATCAACTGAATTAAGGAGATTGTCAATGATATCCAAGGAGCAAGAGGTATTATTAAAGAAGACATTGTTGTAAGTAAAATTATTAGAACCTTGCTACCTATTTATGCTATTAGAGTCTCTGCAATCCATGAAATGATATCAGCTCTGGGTAATCATCTTACACTTGATAGCCTAATTGGTAAAATGACTACTTTTGAGTTGAATAATGTTGATAATAGTATTGTTCCTAATGTTGAGTCTACATTTATGATGCAAGAGCATCCTGGGTGTAAGAGAAATCTCGCATCACCCAAAAATATTTTTGGTTTCTTTTCAATAAGGGCTATCTTGTGCAGAGCTGCTATTTATGGAAATTTGCTATTTTTAGTAAGTTGGTCATACAATTTCAGAATGTTTTGATTTCACATGTGGAGGTTCATCTTAGTCATATGAGCCTACCAATTGAGTTTCACTACCACATCATCTGTATTGGTGAAGTTATTGAGGATTTTGGGTACAAAATCTTTCAGGTCAATTTTGAAGGCCTTAGAGGCTTCAGATCATGATCGACCCCTAGCTGATTGAAGCTTGCACGAGTCAAGCACTGTAGATCTCATCCTGGCATTTCTGAAAAGTGGTTATAATAGAAAAATAGAGCTACAGTTAGAAAGTTATGACCTTCAGAAGTTGGGCAACCTAAAACAACCTAAAAGCATATTTTGTATTTCTTTTGAGCCGACCCTATTGTAAAAATTGTGAAAATAAAATAATTCAATGTATAGTCAGCCTTAAGGGCTAAATTTCTGGAAGCTTCTCAAGTGGTGGAAATTGCCTATATAAAGAAGGCCTGTAGTGTTGTCTAGGGCATTTCTGGGTAATGATTCGAGGCTTTTTCCTACAGAATATTGTAAGGGAATGCACATGTGGCTTTGCATATTGTAATTCTAAAATTTGTAAATCCACACTTGTGGAGATAATAAGAAGCCCATTTTCTATTCTTGCAAATTATTGTTGTTTCTCTATTTCTATTATTTGTTTGTGGTATTAAGTGGAGCACCCTTCATCAAGTGGTATCAGAGCAAGAGTTCTTGAGTGTGTAAATAGATTGTCGACTGTGAGGTAGTTTGCACCAGGACTGTGGTTTAGGGTTTCATCGAACATTGTGAAAATGCCTCCATGAAGGGAACGTGGTGGAAGAGCTGGTGGTGTGACACTTGAGGTTAGAGCGCTTCAGAGACAAGTGCGAGCATTGCAAGAAGAGATTCACAGAGGAATGAATCTTAATGTAAAAGATGAAAGTGAGGATGAAGCTGAAGAAGGAAATTCTGATCAAGAAGGAGAAGGCAAAGTTATGAACCAAGAGGAAGAAAGGCTTTTTCGAGCCATTTCCAAGATTCGGAAAAGACCTAAGATTAAGGTTCCTACATTTTTAGAAAATCTTAACCTAGAAGAATTGATCGACTGGATCAATGAACGTGAAGAATATTTTGAGTATGAAGATATTGAGGATCCTGATAGGGTCAAATTTGTGAAGGCTAGACTGAAAGGTCATGCGAAGATCTGGTGGCAAGAGATTTAATTGGAGCGAAATAGCAGATGGAAAGATAAAATCACAAGATGGGATCAGATGGTGGATAAATTGAAGTGGCAGTTCATTCCTGTTGATTATGAGCTTGACCTACTGATGAAGATGCAAAGTTTGAAGCAAGGAGGAAGATCTGTTCAGGAGTATACAGAGGAGTTCTATTGAATTCTCATCAGAACAAGCCATGTGGAAGCTGATAAGGAGAAAGTTGCCTGTTACCTTAATGGGTTGAGGCCAAGCATTCAGGAGGAGTTGAATCTGGTTCAAATGAACAGTATTGAGTAGGCATACCAGTTTTCCCTAAAAGTAGAGGAAAAGCTAAACAAGAATTTTGAGAGAAGACAAAATGGAAGAGGTCGTAGTGGAAGATCTGGTGGACGGTCATATGGTGGCCGAAATGAAGATTCGAAAAAGAACGATGAGGCCAGTAGCAGTCAAAATCAAAGAAGAAACACTTCCAATCATTTCCATGATCAGAATAATAGAGATCATAGAGGAGGCTTCTATGGAACATGTTTTCACTATGGAGAAGGTCATAGGGCATTTGAATGTCCTCAACACCAAGGAAGGACATATAGGAGGAATGAAGGCTAGGCCAGAGTTGCACATGTTGATGGAGATGCCAGATCATCACATTCTGAAGATGCTAAAAGAAGAGAAATGTTGATTAATAGAAGAGTCCTACTAAGTGGTGAGAATGAACCTGAGCAAAGGAGGAGCCTGTTTCACACTAGATGCAAGTGTGAGGGTAAGTGTTGTGATGTGATTATTGATAGTGGAAGCACTAAAAATTTGGTGTCAGAAGAGATAGTGACAAAGTTGAAGCTCAAGAGACAGAAACACCCATATCCATATGGGATTGCCTGGGTGCAGGATGACCACAAGGTCATGGTCAATGAACAATGCCTAGTGAAGTTCAAGATTGGCAGATACCATGAAGAGGTACTATGTGATATCATATCTATGGATGCATGTCATATGTTGTTGGGTAGACTGTGGTAGTTTGATAGGCATTTTGTACATGATGGTCATCCGAATACCTATTCCCTAATGAAGGATGGAGTGCGACATAAGCTAAAGCCATTGAATGACACAAAAGAAAAGGTATGTGGTAGTGTAAGAATAACTTTTGTTGATGGAAGAAAATTCCTAGATGGTATGAGGCATGAGCATGTGTGTTTTTCTTTAATTCTAAAAGTTGGTAAAGAGGAAGTAGAAGATGTACCTTTAGAAGTTTCAGATTTGTTGAATGAGTTTCAGGATATTGTGTCTGATAATGTTCCTGATGGATTACCACCAGTAAGGAAGATCAGTCATCAGATAGAATTGATTCCAGGAGCCACTTTTCCCAATAAGGAAGCACACAGAATGACACTAGCATAAAGTGAAGAGTTGAACAGAAAAGTACATGAGTTGTTACAAAAAAGATTGATTCAGGAAAGCTTGAGTCCATGTGTTGTACCGGCAGTATTATCACCAAATAAAAATGGAGAATGGAGGATGTGTATAGATTCTAGAGAGATAAACAAGATCACAATCAAGTACAGGTTTCCATTGCCATGAATGGATGATATTATGGACTGTTTGAGTGGAGCTGTGTATTTTTCAAAGATAGATCTGAATAGTGGATATCACCAAATTTGGATCAGAGAAGGAGATGAATGGAAGACTTCCTTCAAGACAAAGGAAGGACTTTATGAGTGGTTAGTCATGTCTTTTGGGCTAACCAATGCACTGAGCACTTTCATGCGGTTCATGAATGAGGTTCTGAAAGAATTTATGGGTAAGATTGTCATTGTTTATCTAGATGATATTTTGATCTTCAGTAAAACATTGGAGAAACATATGGTGCATATTCGTATGGTGTTTGAGAAGCCGAGGGAAGAAAAATTGTTGATTAATTTGAAGAAGTGTAGTTTTGTGAAGAAGAAGTTAGTGTATCTGAGATTTGTAGTTTTAGGAGAAGGTTTAAAAATGGACCCAGAGAAAGTGCAGGCTATCCTTGAATGACCTAATCCAAGGAGTGCAACTGAGGTAAGATCTTTTCATGGTTTGGCTAGCTTTTACAAAAAGTTTATCAAAAATTTTAGGAGTATTTGTGGACCCTTGACTAAAACAATGAGAGGGGATAGAAAAGAGTTCAAGTGGACTAATGGGGCAGATAAGAGTTTTAAACTGTTGAAACAGAAAGTTATAGAACAACCCATCTTAGCACTTCTAGATTTTAATAAGGTGTTTCAAGTAGACTGTGATGCTAGTGGTACTGCAGTAGGAGGTGTTATTAGTCAAGAAGGTAAACATGTTACTTATTTCAGTGAGAAATTAAATAATGCCAAGAGAAAGTATTATGTTTATGATCAAGAATTTTATGCTATAGTTCAGGCATTAAAGAAGTGGAGGCACTATCTGCTTCCTAAGGAGTTTGTTTTGTATACTGATCATCAAGATTTTCAATATTTGAATAGTCAAGGAAATTTGAATCAAAGGCATTTGAAATGGGTTGAGTTTTTGTAGAGTTATACATTTGTTTTGAAACATAGGAGTGGAAAGTCTAATAGGGTTGCAGATGCTCTTAGCAGAAGGCAACTATTGTTGACAGAGATGCAGATTGAGGTGGTTGGGTTCAAGGAACTTAAGAATTTGTATCCAGAGGATCCTGATTTTGAAGAAGCTTGGAAAGCTTGTAAAGAAGTTGTTACTCTAGACAGAATGGAGTGGTTGGATTTCATCATTCAAGATGATATGATATTTAAAGGTAGCCAGTTGTGCATTCCATGAAGTTCTATGAGGGAGAATCTCATCAAGGAGAAGCATAGGGGAGGATTGGATAGATATTTTGGTCGTGATAAAACCCTTGCTTTGGTTAGTGAGAATTATTATTGGCCATAGTTGCAGCAAGATGTCAAGAAGTTTGTACAAGATTGTATAGTATGTTAGATGGTGAAAGGAGTGAAGTAGAATATAGGGTTGTATTAGCCATTACCTGTACCAGAGAAACCTTGGGAGGATATTAGTATGGACTTTGTTCTTGGTTTACCGAGGACTCAATGGGGACATGATTCAATTTTTGTGGTGGTTGATAGATTTTTGAAGATGGCACATTTTATTCCCTGCAAGAAGATTAATGATGTTCATGTAGAAGAATTGTTTTTCAGAGAAGTGGTGAGACTACATGGTTTGCCAAAGAGTATAGTTTTAGATCGAGACGCTAAATTTGTTGGATATTTCTGGCACACATTGTGGAAGAAATTAAAGATAGATTTGAAGTTTAGTTCATCACATCATCCACATACTGATGGACAAATAGAGGTGGTGAATAGAATTTTGGGAAATTTGCTGAGATGTTTGGTTCGAGATAAGCCAATGGGATGGGATTTGATTTTACCACAGGTGGAATTTGCATACAATAATTTTGTTAACATGAGCACTGATAAATTACCATTCCAGATTGTATATGGAAGTAGTCCAAGAAATGCATTTGAGTTGAGAAAGATAGATAAAGGGGAAATAAGTAGTGCTGAAGCTGAGGATTTTGCAGAACATTTGAAGAACATCCATGAGGAGGTGAGGAAGCACATTACCAAGATGAATGCATAGTATAAGGCTAAGGTAGATGAGAAAAGGAGGCATAAGGAATTTTAGGTTGGAGAGGAAGTCATGGTTCATTTACGAAAGGAGCAATTTTCAGTTGGTACATATAACAAGTTGAAAATGAAGAAGTTTGGGCTATGTAAGATACTGAAGAAGCATGATTCAGGAAATGCATATGAAGTAGAATTTCCTACTGAGCTGAATATTTCACCAGTATTTAACATTTCAGATTTGACAGAGTATCATGAGGGAGGTTTTGAAGATGACATCATAGTAGCGTAGTGGAGTATTCCAACAACTAGTTCAGCTATCAAGGAGATTGAGGATATACTGGATAGTCATGTTGGAAAAAGCACAAGGAACAGGACATATGAAGAATATCTAGTCAAATGGAAAGGATGACCTGTTGAAGATTCATCATGGATGACAAAGAAGGTGGTTAACCATCTTGGTTTTCCTCTTCACACTTGAGTCGTGACAGGGTCACTTCTCAAATTACCTCGGGTGTCTGATGCAGGAGCATCCTGGGTGTAAGAGCAATCTTGCATCACCCAAAAATATTTCTGGTTTCTTTTCAATAAGGGATATCTTATGTAGAGCTGCTATTTATGGAAACTTGCTATTTTTAGTAAGTTGGTCATACGATCTCAGAATGTTCTGGTTTCACATGTGGAGGTTCATCTTAGTCATATCAGCCTACCAGTTGAGTTTCACTGCCACATCATATGTATTACTGAAGTTATTGAGGTTTTGGGTAAGAAATATTTTAGGTCAATTTTGAAGGCCTTAGAGGCTCTGGATCATGATCGACCCCTAACTGACTAGAGCTTGCATGAGTCAAGCACTGTAGATCTCATCTTGGCATTTCTGAAAAGTGGTTATAATAGAAAAATGGAGCTACAGTTAGAACGTTATGACCTCCAGAAGTTGGGCTACCTAAAAGCATATTTTGTATTTCTTTTGAGCCGACCCTATTGTAAAAATTATGTTAATAAAATAATTCAATGTATAGTCGGCCTTAAGGGCTAAATTTTTGGAACCTTCTCGGGCAGTGGAAATTGCATATATAAAGAAGGCACGTAGTGTTGTCTAGGGCAGTTTTGGATAGATCTGGGTAATGATTTGAGGCTTTGTCCTATAGAATATTGTAAGGGGAATGCACATGTGGCTTTTCATATTGTAATTCTAAAATTTTTAATTCCACAATTGTGGAGATAATAAGAAGCCCATTTTTTGTTCTTGCAAATTATTGTTATTTCTTTGTTTCCGTTATGTGTTTGTGGTATTAAGGGGAGCACCCTTCATCAATTTATGTCATCCTTGAAAATTGGTAAATCAAGCAGTAAACACATGATAAGAAATCAGAGTGATAGTGATAGTGATGAGGATGAACTTAAGGAATTAATGGCTAGAAGATTGCATAAAGGTAAATGAAGATATAAAGGGAAATTACCTTTGGTATGTTTTAACTATGAATAAATTGGCCACATTGTAGGTAGATGTCCCAATCGAAAAGGAGATGACAAAGACAATGAATGATCCGGTGAAAGAAAGTTTGATAGGAGAGATATCTGAGAACACAGAGGAAATCGACAGTATGACAGAAGAAGCAACTAAGACTGCAAAGACAAAAGCAATAAAGCATGTTACCTTGTTGAAGATGATGATGACACTGACACCGACACCAAAACTGATGAAGACATTGAGGTGGTATTTGTAGCTTTGAAAGAAGATTCAGAAGAAGAAGAAAGGTATGTTGAAACAACACTCATTTCTAAAGTTAGCAAGTATGATACTTGGATTATTGATAGTGGTTGTACACATCATATGACTGGTGATGAAGACAAATTTGAATACCTTGAACATTATAATGGTGGATCTATTAAAATGGGAAATGATACACCTTGTCTAGTAAAAGGAAAATGATCCATCTTGTTGAATATCTTGATTTAAAGAATGGACAAGTGAAAGATAGTGATTGATGGTCATCGAGCTACTAAAGTAATATGTAAGAAAATTAAATCAGTCAATGTATTGTCATTGATGTCAACTAGTTTTGACTATACTTATCATGATGGTTACAAACATTGAAAGAAGGAAAATGGTAAATGAATGAGATATCTACATGAAGATGAGATAGATATGAAAGATATGGCTATTGTATACATTGGATAACTTATTGATGAGTCTAGGGCATCATGTTGATGACTTTTATTTATTACATGATTTTATTATATATTGAAGATCAGAATTGAACAAGTTTATGTGGTCAATAAATGAAGATTTATGTATACACCGAGCTAGGGTAGCGTATACCGAGTATAGTATTAAATGATCACGTAATCACCAACACATTCTGGTATTGACCGATTGAAAGAAAGAAAGAAATTTTATAACAGTCGACTAAAATGATGAGTTGGATAGATGCTTATGATTTTGAGGTAGAAGATAATGTTTGTTATGATGATCTAACGACTGACAAAATTCAAGATTGATTAGATGAAGTAGAATGAAACGTGTTAATGACACAACTATCGAGGAAGGTTAAAGTGAAAAAATGAATGGTGAAGATTAAGAGGAAAAATCTATGGATGAAAAGAAATTGGTTTATGATGTCTATATAAGGAGACATGGGATTCATTATTGAGTCTAGGATTTTTGATACTACAGGAGAATTCACATGAAAAGAATTATTTTCATGCACCACTGATCAACATGGTTGAAGACAAAATTGATTTGAACTACAGACATTACCGAGCATCAGAGAAGCATACACCGAGTGAAACAAAGTTGGAGGATATGAAGGATTGAATTTATTATTGATAAGAGGAGGTATTTTGAGCTTAGCATAGATCTGAAAATCTATAAATCTTAGTTGTATTTTGTTAGAGTAAATTATTAATTTTATTAATATTTTACTCCCTTCTTAAGATATCAACTCTTTGCTTTAGTCAACTCATGCACTAGTTATGCATCAGTTTGCTTTAGTTGACTCATGCACTAGTTATGCATCAGTTGTTTTTTGCATGCATTAGTCTTGTAATAGTTTAACTGATTATTACATGCACTTCTGCTTTTTAAGTTTTCCTTTTCAAGGCCTTTGATCTCCTTTATATGGATGATCCATTGTACACTATTATTTATTCATTAATTGAGGATATTTTCTTCTTCATATTTTTGAGTCAAACCCTTGCCCTCTTCTTGTCTCTACTTCCTTGTAACAGGTTTTTGTATGCAGGTGATCTTGGCGTTCTGTGGATTTGTATTGCTCAAATCCTACATATTTGAATCAGATAATCATTGTATCAGTTTAACCATTGTTATAGATAAATCTCTTAACTGAGTGAGACTTAACAATCTTTTGTATTTCAATATGACATTCAATGAATGTTGATTATTTTATTGTTGACCCCAGAGTGAATGAATGGTCAAGGGAGAACTTTTAGTGATAAATCCTCTAACTAGGTCACACCTTACAGTGTGTTTTGTACCCTTTAATAGGGTTGGCTCCTAACCGATCTCACTTCAGAAGAGTGAATTATTTTGGGTTACCTGTCCCAGGTGGTTTTTCCCTTAACAGGGTTTCCACGTTAAAAAATTATGTTATATGTGTGTGTGATGTGTTGAATTATTATTTTGTTTTACATATTTCATAATTGGATAGATTGGTGAACATAATATTGAATTTACTGGCAATCAGTAGAAGAAAAAGAAGACATAGTTGATAACTTACCGAGTTGATTATTTGATAGAAAAGTTTTAATATATACATCTGGGAGATTTGGGACTGTAAGATAATTGGACTTAACTGATTCACCCCCCTCTCAGTTATCTAATAGATTTATCATTATTGTGGTGCTCTCTCATCATATAAATTGATGGATTTGATGTATTAATTTTATTTGAATGCATTTTCTCTAATTTGTATAAAATAGTATAATTTAACTAATTATTTATCTTGCCTAATTGAAATTCAATGACATTAAGAGACCTTTATAAATGGTACTAAAATATCATTTTTTAAAGTAAAAAAATAACTAAGAGCAACTTGTTCATTGAAATGGATAAATTATCTAAAACAAAAAATAATATCGTCGATTTATAATGGATGAATATTACTATAATATACTATCTAGGGAATAACCTTAGAATGGGTAGCTCACTTGTGCATTCATAATAATATCAATGGATATTTCCCTCTAACATGGTATAAGAGTTCTAGATCTGCAATCACTTGACCTCTTTTTGAGATTTTTGGTCTTGAGAAAAAAAATAGTGCATCATGGAGAAAAACCTCATTGTTACATCTATAAGATGCAAAAATCATAAGATCATCTATCCAAATGTTAAAATAAGACCAAGGAAAGGTAAAATCACTGTTAAAACTCCAAAGAGCTTCATATTTTATTTATTATTGGATTTGACCTTTGTGACTTTTAAAATATTTCTCCTACATATAAATATTTTTAAATTTATTATAAGATATATCTTTTCATTATTCATGCTAGAATTAAGAGGGAATGTGTGCCTTCAATAATGTGATGGAGGATTTCTACTACTAGAAGAGTTTTTGTACCACTATAGGAACTCAAATGTATGGAATTCATAGTATTATTGCATGCCTTACACACTTGCCAAAGTTATTTCTACGATGTTTAATATTTTCCAATTTAAGCCACAAAATATTTTCAGGAGTGTTTCCTTCTTCTATAGAGAAGGCACATTTCACTTTCTAAAGAATTAGAAATTTATTTTCTAAAATATTTTATAAATTAATTCATGGTTTTCAAGCATTTTAGATGGAACTTTCAATATGGGTCTATAAATGTGATAAATATTTTAAACAATTATTTTGTTCATACCACTTGCAACTCATTCACTGAAAGTTGTCTTGCACAGTTAGTTTGAACATTTCCTTTCACTTTTGTAAAGCATCATTTTAGATTATAACAATAAAGAGTTTTTAATGATTTTTTTTATGGTTTTGATATCCTTTGAAGATAGTACTTTTCTTATTATATTGCAACTCATCTAAATATGTAAGAAATAGTGAAGTGTGGATTTCCTACTTACGCATTCACATATTGCAATAGGAGCTTCAAACTTAGGATCTCTCTAACCGCTCCTCTCTTACTCTTTATTTTTTCCTTTAACAAGTGGTTATATTAGGACCAATATCACTAATGTTTCAAATATGATGTACAAAATTAGTTCTAGTAGTATAAGCACATTAAGATTAATGCCAAGGTTGTTTAAGTCCTCTCGACAAATGGGCATAATATTAGGAAATGGTAGGATTGAGTTGTTAGCATTTGTGAATGTGTTTATCTTTTGGATAAACTTAATTTAAGGATTCAAGGAAACATGTAAGATCCTTTGGATAAGTGCATGGAAATGGGAGGCCAAAAGGGATCTTAAGTGGCCATTTTTTTTTTCTAAAAAGAGCAAAAAGATTGATCTTGGGTGAGAAATTGAAGAAATTTATACTCAAAATTTGAAGATGTGACAAGAACAAGAGTTCAAATAGTGCTTTGAATCTAGTTTCGATACTACTTTTTTTTAAATGGTGGTTTAAAAATGGTGTAGATTAAGGGGATCAAAGAGGTGCACACAAACTACTCATGTTTTTGTCAAAAAAATAATAGAAAAAAATGAGCATAAAGTGCATGGTGTTAGATAATTTCTCATTGAAGAGATTTTTAATAAAGATATGAGTTTTTACTAATTTTCAAAGCAGACACATATTGAAAAATAGAGAATTGAGCTTGCAAACCCCTAATTTTATTAAAAATTAATTGAAAAAAGAAAAAAAATGAATGTGTGTAAAATAGACTAGTTTTTTTTTAAAAATGTTTCAAATTCTAATGAATAATTAAAAAATGAGACCAAAAAAATAAACCAACAAAAAAATTTCTATGCTCTACTCTGCTATCCGCATTCGACCCAAAATTCTCTCTGTGCATTCGCTCGATCACCAAATTTTTGTTTTCTCTAGAATAAAATATGCCAAGTTTTTTAGCAGGGAAGAGAGGAAGGTTTCATATTCTCAAACTTCAGGCCAGGATGAGAGTCTCTCTGGCTGGAAGTATGTTTCAAATCCATGAAGACATTTGTCTAAGGCCTCTACTGCTCCTTTCTCCCTTTTCTTATCAAACCAATTCTCAGCATTAGTATCCTCTTCCCCTAGGTTTCAACCTAGGGCTTCACCTCGGGAGAGGCATAATGCATCTTCAATCTCTGAAAGAACTACAATTTACCGCTAGGATACTTACTTTCCCCCACATCTAAGGATTCAAGGCCCTATGAAGAAGATTGATCCAGTGCTCGAAAATCACCAAAAGTTTGATTCAATTTCAGGACTCAAACAGGTGGATTCTGGTAAGCTACACCCAAATCCTTCCATAGGTGAGGCTTATTCTCCACCGCATAGAAGAGCAATGGGGTTGAATCACCAAGGTAATAGTAATCTTAATTCAACAAGCACTCAGGATTTTAGGAAACTTTCTTCAACAACTAACCCTAATCAGCAAATTTTAGTTATCAAGAATAGAATGATTAGTAGCATACAAAGAATGTGTGTGAAATATGATTTTTTCTATAGATGGAATGACATAGGGGCTTTGGAAAAAAAATTTGCGGCATGGATTGAATCTAAGCTAATCAACAAGGTATGCACCACTATCCTCCAAGAGAAATTTATTTATATCGATTGCTCCAGTGAGACTCTAAAGACAAAACTTATGTCTGAGGGTTTACCAGAATTTAGGAACAAAGGGTTTTCTTCCTTCAACTGGATGCCTCTGTTCGACCCATTAAAATTAAAGTATTTTCTAATCAATAGAGCAATTATACTCAATAAGCTTCCACTTGAACTTTCAAATATTGATTCCCTTAGAGAGATAGGAAATTATCTAGGGCAATTTGTAGGTGTTGTAAATGATGATTTGGTTCATGTGGAAAGAATCATTATTGTCAAAATGAAACTTAACACATTAATCAACTTCCCTTTGGAAATATGTTGTGAAACATGGTCGATAACAATATGTGGTGTGAGTGATTTACACCTTCATGAAATTACAAGATTAACTAAGAACAACAAGAATTAGAGCAAAATAATCTAACAAATGCACAATTAATCTATCAATATCTCATGGTTCTCTAAATTGAAGTAGTAAGTGAGGCTCTCAGCTGCAAATCCTCACTAGTGACACTCTAATTATGAGAATTGAACTAAGAATGATATGCAAACTAGATTTAATTATCAAATTCTAGCTCTATTTGATAAGAAATCTCTAAAATGATCAACAATTGAAGCTAATTATCAATGAAAATGCTAAGTGAGTGATGTGGATGCAAATTGCAAGAGCTTTGCTGCAATTCAAAGATATGGAGTGGATGATTAATGCCTCAAAATGCCTTCTATTTATAAGATTTTCCCAAGGGTAGGGGGTAGAGTGAGATAACCATGGTTATGCTTGGGTAAGGTCAATTGGCTTTGCTTTGTCCCTAAATTGGGGGACAAACATTTAAATGGTTTCAAAAGGCTGGACCATTTCAACAAAAGTGAGTGATTTGTGTCCATTTTGTCTCCTTTTTCCTTTGTTGAGGGAATTTTAGTATTTATTAATTAATTAAAGTAATTAAATTTAGCCATGAAGGGTAAGAGGTTCATTTTGATTTTTCATTTCAACAACTATGTCATTAATTGAATTTAATCAATTTCTTAGTGTTTTTCCCCTTTTCAAGCTTTATTTAATCATTTAATCATTTAATTGAATTTTCCTTTGATTTGAATTGCCTTTGTTCCATTTATCAATTTTTCATGCTATTTTGATGATTTGATGCACCTTTTGACTGATTTAAGCCTTTGCCAATTTTCCATGTCTACACAATACACCCTAAATTCTTTGATGAGGATCTAGAGGAAGATGATTCCACTCTTAGAGTTTCAGAGGGTGTACTGGATCTGCATCTTTAAAATGGGGAAAAGGATTCCTATTCCCCACCATCTATTCTTAAAACCCTTGCCAACATAAACATCAATGCAGAAAAGGGGGATTATGGTTTATCGGTGACTAATAATGGAGATATGAAGATCCAAGATCAGGTAGTTTTTACCAATGACTCTAACAAGAATAACATAGAATATGGTCTTAATACATTATCATCATCTTTAGAGGAAGGAGAAATCTATCCTTACCCCAAATTTCTGGATTGTGTAGAACCTTTTCCTGAGTTATCTTTTAATGAGACTGTAGGAGGTTTTTGTTTTCTCAATCACTCCCCTAGGCAAGGTGAGTCTATGAGGACAAAGAATTGTAATCACAAACTAGTATGTATAAATCTAGAGACTTCCAATGAGGATATCACTACCCCAACAACTAAACCTATTTAAACAAAGACTCCTAAAAACATAATCTGGTCCAATCCTAACCAGCTTGAAGAAACTCTAGCAACAGAAGTCCTTTTAATGTAGGATTTTGAGACACCAAGTAAACCTGTTAACTTAAGGACCATAAATTTATAAAATAACAATAACTCAACCTTAAACAAGGACAATATTGATTTTTTGCTATTATTTGATGATGAAACCAATGATATAGAGGAGTCTAACAGTCAAAAGAATATTCTTATCAAAGAAATTATGAATATTGATACCTCGATAACACTCTTAGAAATTATTAGGAATACAACAGCATCACCAATGTTAGATCCTCCCTCCCTTGGCACTAACAGAAAGTATAAAATAGATAATCATTATACTAATAATATTACACAGGGTGAGGATAAGAAAAACTTTCAGAATCCCATACCTTTAAAACTTGGCTCAAAGCTTTTAGATGATCATGAAATTCTGAACATTAATAGGATGGAAATTGAGGGAATACAAAGTGTAGCCTCAGATATGATCCCAAAGATAATAGTGGAAAGGAACCTTCAGAGTTTTGGGACAAAGGAAAAGACATTGGGAGATGATCACACAAAAAGTCCTATTCTTAGTAAGTTCACAAGTAAGGCAGGGGTTAATATCAATTTATCTCCAAATTCTAGTGATACCCCTAATGAAGATCCATCAAACAATGAAGAGAACTTAGAGTCTGATTATGAAAAAATTAAGGAAGAAGTCAATACAATAGCAAATTATATAGAGGAAACAATAACTAAGGAATTAATGGAATAATTTTTAGCTGAAATATGTGATCTAGAAGAAGTAGAATGTCAGAAAGAGCTCCTAGGTGAAGGAATCAACATAAATAGTACCATCCTGGAAGGATCTGTAGAAGAACTGTTAATAAATATGGAGGAAATAGAATCACAAGAGAAGGAATCTCTAGGTATTGCTCAGCTTAAGGATAGTAGGAAATCCCCAGATTGTGTGAAAAAGGCAAGGAAAAGAGGAAGAAAGCCCAATGTAGAATTAAGAAGCTTGGCAAGGGAAGCTACAGGAAAGGTCAAAATCACATCTATTCTGAATGCTGGGAAGGGGAAAAGCCTTCCCAAAGAGCCATGAATGTCCTTTCATGTAATGTTAGGGACATGAATTCCCCTAACAAGTTAATACAAGAGACAAAGTTAGATTACATAGAATTAGGAAATTTCAAAAAGAAATTAGGATTAAGGGAAATGGAAGCCTCACCAACAAAGGGTGCATCAGGTGGCCTAGCCATTATTCCGGATCCTCGGAGTATATCAATAAACATTATAGAAAGAAGACAATTTTGGATGAGTGGAACAGTCAGGAACTTTAGACTTAATCTGACCTTTAATCTAGTTAATGTATATGGAACCATTCAAAATAAAGATAAACTTTTAGTCTCGAAAGAGATAGAATCGTATCTTGAATAGACAAAGGACACACTCTATTTTCTAGGAGGTGATTTCAATGTGATAACAAAAATTTCTAAGAAAAAAGGAGGATTGAATTCCCTTCCACCAGCTTCTAAAGACTTCACACATTGGAGGGATAAGGAGTCTCTCCTTGAAATCCCAATAGAGGACAACTCCTTCACTTGGAACAATAGAAGACTAGGTTTTTGCAACATAGAAAATAAATTAGATAGATTCTTTCTTAAAGGTAGTTTGACTAATTATGATATTTCACTATCAGCCAACATCCTTTCATTATTTGGCTCGAATCACTATCCGATACTTCTCAGCATCTTAACACCATCTAAACCAAAAAAATGTGCCTTCAAATTCAAACAAGCATGGTTAAGGGATCTAGACATCCTAATGCTTATTGAATCTTGGTGGTCAGAGTCTAAGATATTAGGCTCTAAAAATTTTATATTAGTAAAGAAACTAAAGTGGATTAAAAGGAAGTTGTTAGAATGGAACGCGTCTAAGTTTGGCAACATCTTTGAAAAAAAACTAGAACTAGAATCAGAATTGGGAGAAGTTAATTCTTAGGTTATCAAGGAGGGAATGAATGATAATTTGTACCATAGGGAGAAGAATTTACTTAAGGATTATGAAGAGATATTGGCTAGAGAAGAAATTTTCTGGAAACACAAATCAAGAGAAACTTGGTTAGAAGTAGGTGATAGAAATACTAAATTCTTTCATAATAGAACCAAACAAAGAAGAAATACTAATAGGATTTCTTGTATTGTTAATGATAAGGGTGATACCATAGAAGATTCCAAAGGCATAGCGGAGGAATCAGTAAACTACTTTGAAAACATTCTAAATAACAAAGAATCTTCAAATCTGGGATGTCAAGCCAAACTTCTGAGAAATATCCCTAAAGTCATATCTAAACAACATAACCAAATCTTAAATGGTAAATTTACCATGGATGAGATTCATCATGCCTTAATGCAAATGAATCTAGACAAATCTACAGGACCAGACGGCTTCTCGGCTATTTTCTTTCAAAAGTGCTGGCACTTTATTGAAAAGGAGGTTACGGAAGCCTTAGAAGGGGTTAGGAACTCAGGCAAAATTCTTAAAGAAGTAAACAACACCTTTTTTTCTCTCATTCCCAAAAAAGAGAAACCTTCTAGCCTTAATGATTTCAGACCAATAGCACTATGTAATACATTGTATAAACTGCTCACCAAAACATTAGCCCTTAGACTTCAAAAGATTCTCCCCCTAATCATTAGTGAAGAACAGACATTATTTGTTCTAGGAAGATCCATATTTGATGGGGTAATCATAGCTCAAGAAGCAATCCACTCAATCCTCAAAAATAAGAACCCAAGTATGCTTATTAAATTGGACATAAAAAAGGCATATGATAAAGTCGATTGGAGATTTCTATGCAAATGCATGGAAGCCTTTGGCTTTGCTAAAAGTTGGATAAACTTAATTTTTGAATGTATTTCTACCCCTATGATCTTAGTATTAGTAAATGTGACCCCAGAAGGCTTTTTTGGCATCTCCAGAGGACTTAGACAAGGGGAACCCATTTCCCCATTTCTATTCATAATCATGGCAGAAGCTCTAGGTAGAGCAATTTCAAAAGAAAGAATGTGGGGCAATTAAGGGCATTTCCATCACTAGTAACTTAGACCCTACTACTCACCAACATTTTGTTGATGATACTCTTTTATACGGAGCCAGTAATAGAAAGGAGGCAAATGCCTTTAAGAGGGTCCTGAGGACTTATTCATTGGTTTCAAGACAAGAAATTAATCCTGACAAATCAGACATCTTCTTCAATACTGATTTAGCAACTACAAGAAATATTTGCAATATCCTCAATTTTAACCAAGGAAAGCTTCCCTGTAAATACCTAGGCCTTCCCTTAGTTAAGGACAACAAAGCTACAGACATATGGGATCCCATCATTGACAAGATAAAAAAAAAAGAGCTCATGGAAAGGGAGATGGTTGTCCTCTGCTGGTAGAACCACCATGGTAAGGCTAGTTTTGGCAGCTATGCCAACCTATCATCTATCTGGTATGCACCTTCCTACAAATAAAAGATCATAAATTACCAAGCACTTAAGAACATTTTTTTGGCAAGGAAGCAATGAAAATAATAAAATTCCCTTAATGTCATGGGATAATATATGCAAACCAAAAGAGGAAGGTGGGGTGGGTCTTAAAAACTTAGGGGACCAAGGTAGTGCCCTAGGA
The DNA here is from genome assembly GCA_027943335.1 of Chamaecyparis obtusa. NCBI lineage: Eukaryota > Viridiplantae > Streptophyta > Pinopsida > Cupressales > Cupressaceae > Chamaecyparis > Chamaecyparis obtusa. Next base: position 277,408 of record BSBK01003581.1, read on the forward strand.
GCCAAACTACTGTGGAGACTCTTTAGAAACCTGGAAGCTAGATGGGAAAAGATTCTCATTCACAAATATTTGAAAGACTATTCCCCCATTAACATCTTTAGAGAATCTAATCCTCCTAAAGGATCGAGAATATGGGATTTTATGATGAAATGAAGGCATATCATTATGGATAAATTAACTTGGTGCCCAGGGTCGGGGGAAGAGATTTTGTTTTGGGACGATTCATGGGGGGATTATGAAATAATGTCCAAGAAGTTGAATAAATCTTCCCTCATTAATATATTGAAGGAGAAGAATGGTCTCTTTGTCAAAGACTACACAACTTTCAATGGTGATAAATGGGTCTAGAAATCCTTTAAAAAATTTAGGATTTCATCTTTGGAGGAAGCAACAATCATGGATATTCTCGAAAATAGAAAGATTTTGTTAGACAACTCGAAAGATTCACTAGTATGGGATGGATCTAAGTCTGGAGAATAAAATACTAAGGATGGTTATAAGCTCATTGTCCAAAACCATAATAGACCTGTTGTCTGACTTTCAGTCACCCATTTTTTGGCAATGTTGGAGTCATGTGGTCTTGTCAAGTCTGGTGTCTAGGTCTAACTTTTCTAAGATAGGCTATTCTTGCCAGGGTTCCTTGCCTTCTTGCTTCAAGCCAGGTGGGTTGCCTTGAAAACCTTGTCATCATGGGTAAGTGATAGATACCTACTTGGCAAGAATAACATGATTTGATTGGTAATTTTTCTCAGGAGAAATGATGATTCCAAGTCATGATCTTCAGGCACTTGCAAGGAATCAGAAGATGGTTGATTCAATTTTCAGAAGTAAAGTTGGGACAGACATGAACTTAGATTCAGTTTTTGAAAGCCTCCTAATGCAAAATAATTAAGGTAATCACCTCGGAAGGACATACTGTTTATCCCAGTATCAAGAAGGTGATAGCATTGCATTATATGATTTGATGATAATAGCAGAATTTGGGACAGTCAAAGATCTGGTTGTATTCAGTGTCTTTTGAAGATGAAATAAATAAAATGGTGAATGATTCGGTCACATAATCTTGTCAGCCTTTATGTTGTGACTCATTAATCCACAGGTTGCATTATGATCAAAATGAAGATGTGGCATCTTGAATATGGGGAATGTTACAGTTCGGTACATTACACATAAGCAATGTTGGTAGGAAAATCAAGATTTTAGTACATTACTGAATTTGAAGACTTTGCAATAACAAGAAGCTCGATCATTGTATTATGTTCTACATTGTGCATCAAACAGCTATCACATATATTACATTTCTAGCTCTTGAACATGTGTCAAACCAAACTAAGTACCGGATTACTTATATTGATCAGAGATAGCAATGAATCGGGTACTATAAATATAATGGGATCAAAGAACAGTGTTGATAGAGCGGTCACATGATCGCATGAGGTAAAAAAATACCATGCGATCATGCGACAATGGAAGCCCGTGTAGATAAGGAAATTCAATGGAAAGATAGGAAAGGTTAAATAAAAAAATATGATAGATCCCTGCTAGCCAATCATAGGGTGGTCGCATGATCACATGAATTAAAATAATACCATGCGATCATGTGACAACGTAAGTCATCATGCTTGGCAGGATGAAGACACATAGCCTGGTGGGTCTGGAAAGGGTTTTCTTGCGATGCCGAATCAACGGTAGTGGCTTAGTCACTATGGGAAGGAAGATGCTTTGCAAATTTGTGAGATACGTACGCGTGTCCCTGTGGGTCTGAGGAAAGTCGCTTGCGGTGGTGGGGTCAGATTTTTACGACATCGGCTAAGATTCCAAATCTATGAATGGCATATGATCTCGTAGAATCTTGTGAGCCCATTAGATCATACGCCCACCGTCCGATGAGAATCTGTCAGGTGGGGCCGATATTCTAAGTTTTTGGACATGATAAAGTGCAAAAGGATTATGACCGACTACCATCTGTCCTGTGGACCCAGCTAGTGTTGAGTTCTATCAGATGCAGGGGATCTACGACTGGCACATGATCATGAGGAATATTCTTTCCCCATGTGATCATGCGACAAGGCAAAAAGAGAACCTATATACGCTAACAGCGTAGATGCGATAAGGATAGAGTAGTTGCATGATCGCAAGAGTTGAAATATTGCCATGCGATCATGTGACAACATGAGTCCACTGACAGGGGTGCACAGTTGGAGGCTTTTGATTGGTCGAGAATCACCATCTGATGAGAAACTTGTCAAGTGGGACCCGAGACTTGAAGGGAATAAAGATAATATAATCCAATGGAACATCGAACGTGAGAACAGCGGATTATCGACATAGTGTTATCGACATGTCGACTGAGGTCATGGGTAGGAAAAGAAGGAAGAATACAATGCTAAAAATGTTGTATGTTGTAGCTCGAGGCCCAGTAGATGTGCCAAGGGTTGCCACAGGTGGTAGTGATGATAAAGCCCTTATGTCAGATAAGGTCGTGCTAAGTATTTCTGAACTGTTTGAAAAAGGTTGGATGCAGTGGTATAACCGATTGACTATTGTTGGAAGATGATTCAACTCCAGAAGCCCAATGGATTCAGCTCAACAAATGTCGGTTGGAGATGAAGAGTTTCAGACTCCGTAGTGACCTTTTGAGTTCTTAGATTGGAAGAGTTTATTTCTTAATGCTTTGTCTCTTTGTATTCAAAGGAGAGGGAAGGTCATTGGCTCCTATGAGCCTGATGTATTGTAAAACCTATATATTATGTAAAGAAAATCAGTGTGAGGGTCAGAAAACTTGTAAGGGTAGCATAAGTGATTCCATTTACTTTGCTAGGTTTTCATGTTTATTGAACCAGTAGTTTTCATTTGCATGTGAATAGATAGGACAGTTATATATGAAGCTGTAATTGCTTGCTGGATTCCATTTCATGTTTGTAATTGCAGTGAAAGTAATTCCATTTACCTTTCATGTATGATTCTTCTCCTATTCACCCTGTTATTTAGATGCATCTGAATAGAAAGTACAATTATGTATGGAGCTGTGATTCCTGCTTGAATTCCATTTCATGATTAGTAGTTGCAGTATAAGCAATTCTATTTGCTGTCTATATATGATTCTGCTTCTATTCTCATTAGTAGATATGCATTCTTAGATGAGGCAGGTTTAAGTTAGATAATAGACTTCATGATAATCTGTGATCAACATTCCATTGGGATTATAGATTGTCCACTCTTTCCCTGCCTGAATTATTTGTGCCTACAAACAATTTGGTTAAAATCCTATAAGAAACAATCTGATGATAGATAAAAACACATTCATTGCATATCATTGCATATTCAGGGAGACATATCTATCAATTTAGAGGGCAGTGATAGATGACTTACACTGACCCAATCGTTGGTGACATCCTTTTGTTCTCTACACATTGGGTATTTAGAGAGTCAGAGGTATAAATCTTAAAGGAGGACAAACTGTTAACCAACAAGACCCACAACCACTTTACCTATCCACCTATGTTGGGGCAAGCAGTGTTCACCAAAATCTGGATTCTTCACATGGCTAGCAATGAACTATAGACTTTTAACTGCGGATAGATTTAAGAAACTCGGCTTCTATGGCCCTAGTAGATGCCCTCTTTGTGAAAAGAGTGAAGAAGATATTGACCATCTTTTCATGAACTGTCCTTTTACAAATCAGTGCTGGGATTGGTTGCAAGGTTACTTGGGATGGTCCTCAGCCTTTCCTCATTCCCTCAGCGCAATGCTGCAAGCATGGCCAATCATCAAACAAAGGAGTATATATGCCAACCTATGGACTATTTTTCCCTCTATTTTAATGTGGGAAATTTGGAAAGAGTGGAATAGAAGAATCTTCAAGGAAGAAAAACTAGAATGGAAATAGCTATGCAATAAAATAGAAGCCGCAATCATAGAAAATATGAATTTTAAGATAGCCAAAAACCTAAAAACAAATCTCAATATGAGTCATTGGGATGGTAAAATGAGGGGGAAATGGGGCCTAGCCCTCCCTCCTTTTATAGGTTCTAATTCACAAAATACGATGTCAAAGAGAGATGAATGCAAATGGAAACCTCCAAGGGATGGGTGGTACAAGCTAAACTTCCATGGTGCATCCAGGGGCAACCCAGGGACAGAAGGCATTGGATGCTGCATTCATCATCAAGCTGGAGAAGGATTAGCTGCAATTGCAGCTCCTATTGGAATTGAAACAAACAATTGGGTAGAACTTTACGCTTTAGTTAAAGGCCTTAAAAAAAGTGCCTCCCTAGGATTAAAGCAATTAGAAATAGAAGGGGATTTGGCAATTATCATTAATTCACTCAGGAAAGGTGAAACTCCAAACTAGAAATTAAACTCCCTTCTCTCCCAAGTTGTGACTCTATGTGAATCCTTTCAAGAAGTCTCAATTAATCATATTTATAGGGAAGGGAATAAGAGAGTGGATGAATTAGCTAAATTAGGGGCAGACAGGATTACTTTGTCATAACAATAACTTTCACTCTCAGGCTTCAACTTCAAGTCCCAATAGCCCTTCTTTAAGGTTCAGGAACCATAGTTTAATACTAGTTGGAATAAGTCATTACTTCTAAACTGGGATCAACATGAATAAAGAGGACATCAGGGAATAGACTACAATTGTATTGCCTGAAACTCCTTTAAGGAGGTGGCATCAGATTTGATTAAAATTCAACCCCCAATGAAGTGGCATATTCATAGTAAAAGGAGGAAAGGAGCTAGCAATAATGCTTAGCTACACTTGGCTTAACGAACCCCTCTCACATTTAAGAAAATAATTAAACTACTATAAAGAAAAGTCCCTTCCCTCAAGAAATAGAAAATTCCATTGGCAGGTGTAGTGCAAGGTTTATCTTGGATTTAATTCTAGAATAGAGGAGTCAAGTCAGGACACAAGTATACTAGCGTGGCTATAGTCAGGAGCCTGCAATTTTTAGAGTCAGGACAAACAGAGTCTTTAAGTTTGATGATATTATTTCCTTAAAGTTGAGTGATAGTATTCAGGGGCATCATTATTCTGAACAAACTAAACCCACTTCTATGGAGCAAGGGGAATGTTTAGAACTAGGACTAAAAGTTCAAGATAACTCTAAGGAAGATCTTGTACACAGAGGAGGAAGGGCACTAATGGAGAAAAAGGGCTTTGTCATGCTCTAGGTGCTCTGAACTTCGATGAAACTAGGGAAGTAACCAATGTCAACAATAAGAAAGGTGGGTTTTAGATGAAATTGTTAATTTCTCCAAAGGAAGCGTAGGAAATTAATGGGAATGTATTGTCCCTTTATAGGTAATTTAGTTAATAGACTCTCTTCAATCTTATTAATAGAGTTGTAGTTCCTGTATTCTTGAGAGAATCAAGCTTTGAGTATAGTCTTCAAACCTTAGATTATTTTTAAGCTCAGTAGCATTTTCAGCTATAGTAATATACAATAATTTTTTAAGTCATACATCATCTAATGATCTTAGAGGAAATTTAGGTGTGCTTAATTTTTTTATTCATATTTATTCTGTTAATTTTTAATCATCTAGGGAGAATTTTATCATTTATTTCAGACTTTTACTGTCTTCCTTTCTCTTCTTCTCCTTTATCCATCTAGTAAGAATTATTGTAAGAATAGCATAAAGCTCATATGCTTCCTTCAGGTCTTTCCTTGTTTTCTTTTTTTCTTTTTTTCTTGAGTTTTATAGTAAGGTTATAACTCTTTTATTTACTTTAAGTTTAAGGCAGCTGAATTAGATAGTAAAATAGTAATCTGGCCTTTCCAGCTTCCGTGGGAATTAAAATTGTTTAGGATTCACTTTCCTTTTCATTACTTAGAAACCTTTATAAGCTCAACGGGGCAAACTTTATCCTTATCCTTCACACATTTAACCATTTCCTTAAAATGGCTACCCCAATTAAATTGTGAAGCTTACACAGACAAGTAGCCTTTGATGGGGTAATTTCCTCTAGCAGGATCAGAAAGATTATTATGATTAAATTTAGTATTGTAGTTAGAGTTGTATCTATGGTTCTTGGAAGTGAGTTTAAAGAAATCACCAACAAGTACCATGTTAATATGGATATTTCAACGATGTTCTTAGCCTCGACCCTTTAGGTAGACCCGGACATTAAAACTATTGGGAGTCTGTGTAGGAGAATCTTTAAAAGGAAATATCTGGTTGATTTGAACAAAGTTCTAAAGAGCATTCATATAGATTTATTTATTCCAAAACCCAAAGATTACGAAAGGAGTGTAGTTAACAGTAATCATGTCTCCACCTCTCCTATCCTAGATATAGACGATTGGGACAAATATATAGAGGAAACTCCTTCAATAAGAAGGAACTTGGACTTTTTGTTTTTCTTCACCCATTTACGTTCGCCTCCTGAGGAAAATTGGATGAATGACGTTATCTCGGAAGACGGTATTGGGCTTAAATTGGTCTGAGAAGATAAAAGCTCCTCGACTTCCTCATGTTCTTCAAATAGGGCCTAAGGAGTCAAGCTCTAAGGATATCTTGTACTCATCTTTGTAAAGAAAGGATTGCTCTAAGTATGAATAATATTTCTTTCCTTGCTTTGCTTCATATTTTTTTAAATAGGAATTTTCCCTAGTCCTTACTATGTTTAATAATTAGAATTAGTAGCAATAGGGTTGTGTAATGTTTAATTTTGTGGGAAGGCAAGTTTTGAAGTATTTAAATTGGAATGTATTAGTTAAATTTGTTAAACTCTTACAACACTATCCTAGGAGTGCTCTCTTACCCTAAGATTAAGATAAGGGCTTCAAGATATGAACTCAGTAATCATATTATGATATTGTGCCTGCAAGGAATTTAGAGCTTAAAACTAGTTTCTAACTCACATTCACGAGATGAATATCTTCTTTATGTCATCCTTTGGATCTAGATAACAAACAGACTTATGGTATGAAATTCAGACTAAGGAATTAATAATCATAGTTTTAACACCCTAAGACTAGTTGATGATTAGCTTGAATTATATAGTTTTAATGTAAACAGATAATTTTTTACAAAGTTTAGGACTGGGAAGGCATATAGCCTAAATCTTTAGATAAAGAAAGTTTAGTAAATTCTAAGGTCAATTTATTATCTCTCCTTGCTATCAATCTAAGATTTGATATCCTCTTTGACGTATCCATTAATTTCTCTCCGTTATAAAGAATCTCACCCAATATCACAACGGTTCTTTATACCAGTATCTTAAACTTGTAGTTTTATCTTAGTTTATTGTTAGCAATTCACAAAAGCAACCAAATAGAAGTTACTTTAATTAATGGGGCATTTTCATTAGTCTCTCTCTTCCTAGCAGTTTAGCGAATACTAAACATAGCGATATCTCCTTACCTTTGAACTTTAATCATTAAATTGTGAACCAATGATCTTCTGAAATCTTCGTAGCCTATTCCAAACTCCCAGGCAGAAGTATTTGGCTTTCATCATTAATTGAAGTAGCGTCACAATACCCCCTTACTCTCCTAAGTTCATTTCTCATAGTGCCCCAATTTGGTGTGATTTTTAGGACAACTCTTCTCATTTAACGCTCACATGATTCTCTCTAGAACCTTCGCAATAGAATTTAACCTTGTACCATGCATTTATCGCTAAAGCTATTTTCCTCTGAAAGTAAGGTATTGGAATGGAGACTAATGTGGTAACTTTCTCTTATAGGAAGCGTCAGATGGCATTTCAAGGGCCAATTCTACCAGAAAGATGGAATAATATCTTAAGGGATATCCCCAATGATTGCAGAAGGGCCCTTGAGAAGATCCTTGGGGAATTCTACTTTGATAACACATTCACAATACGAGCTAATGGCCACATCATTGGTTTATTCATTTCTCTAGCAATTGAGGCTTGATATCCAAAAGGGGAAATTCTCAACATTACCAAAATGATCTTCATCAAGGATATTCTGGAAGGACTAGAGGTTACCTTACATTGTATTGATTCAGAAAAGTGTATCCCATTCCCAAAAATTTATATGAGAATGGAAGTAAACCAAGTTCCCATAATTCCAATTTCTCAGAAATGCCCAATTTTGTTTCACAGAGAAGTAGCCATCTTTGAAACGTTTTGGCCGGCCATGAAAAGGAATATGGATTTTCTGATGAAATCCATGCTAGGAAATCCCATGACTACGGAATGGATGAAAGGAAATTGGAAAGCACAAGGTTATGAAATTCTAGAGGACTACCATGAAGATGAAGCTCACAAGATTTTCTTCATAGTGCTGACTGTTAAGCGCAATTCCCGTGGGCCGAAAAACCACAACGCAGAAGAGGAAGCACTGATAATGTTCAAAAAGATGAAGTAAGAAGTAGTCTAGATAAGGTTAAGACTAATAATACTCAAAAATTATAGATAGTAATAGTTAATCTTTATCAACAAGGTCAATCGAAGTATTTTGTATAAAGTTTTTTGGTAAACCTAAGACATTCGGCATACTTTGCTTATAGTTAAGACCATTAGTATATTTTTATAGATTATGATGTATATAAATGATGTTTTATGATTATAGTTTTGATTTGTATGTAGAAATGTACTTGGACTTATACAGATTGCCATGAGCCATACTCGCTTTCTACAGTTTGTTATTAAAATCTAGCAGATTTTTGTAATCAGTTATAGTCTAAAGAAAAAAATTACTTATGAAGGACATTATGTATATAAATTAATAGTAGTTTTGACATGTGCTAGTTGTATCATTCATATTAGAAAAATAGAGTTGTTCATTTTTTAGTTAGGTAGAGTTTTAGATAAAACAACAGTAGGGTTTAGTTATGTTTAATTATTGGCAAGGAAATTTTCAATTATTCTTTTCTAGAAATATCAGTTTGGTTAAGACTATAAATATCGTTTAGACTTTTTTAGTACGCACTATTTAGGTACCTTTTGTTGTGTTTTCTAAGTCTATTAAGGCTTAAATCGTAAAATTATACCAGTTTAGACTCTATACATGCTGGAAGTTAACGAACAAGGTAAGACTAGTTAATTAAGGCAGCCAGAGCAAATGGGTTGTATATAAGGCACTTGTTTCATAAATTAATAGCAAGTTGGATAATTCGACATATGAAGGCAAGTTTCATTTAAATTAAAAGGTATTAATTTGCTTAATTTTGAGAAGGTAGAGGCATAGAGTGTAGTAGTGAGGTATTTGTGAGGTTTAAATTTTTTGGGTTAGTCTTGAATTATTATCCTTTGAATGACAATTGTTATATTCTGATAGACTTAGTAATCATATGGAGGTATTGAGCCTGTAAAGGAATTTAGAGGCCAAAATCTAGATTCTAACTTACATTTCCTTATTGGGTATAAACTTTATGTTATCTTCTGGATCCAAGTAGTAAATAGACTAATTGTATGAAACTCAGACTAAGAAATGAAGAGGAATCACAGATAGTTTTAGCACTCTCGAACCTGCGACAAGTTTTGGTTTTTATGATCTAACAGGAATGAGAATGAAAGAGTTAAAAGGACCCTATCACCACTTTTAGAATGTAGAATGGATTTCACAGTTTTATCATCTTAAGATTAGTTTTTGAGTAACCTTAATTAAACTAATATAATTTATGGATTTGGGTAATTTTTTAATCAAGTATATTTCTTGGCAAGCAAATAGCTTAAATCCTTAGATAATGAAAGTATTGTTTTTGTCATTAATAGTATTATATGTTTGAATGAGTTGTTTAGCCTAAATTATGATGTTTTAATTAGGTTTATTGCTAAGGGTAATATGTGAAGCAAGTGTATGTCTTATCAATAATTTCTAGATGAAGGTTGAATTGGTTAATGAGCTGTATTGATCTTGGTCAATTTTTGGACACACACACACACACACACACACACACACACACACACATATATATATATATATATATGAATGGACATATATATAGAAATATATAGTAAGTACAGACATTCATACATACATATATATCTATATACTTGTTTGGGCACAGATATATATATATATATATATATATATATATATATATATATATATATATATATATATATATATATATATATATATATATATATATATATATATATATATATATATATATATATATATATATATATATATATATATATATATATATATATATATATATATCAATCCTATTTGGATCAATCAAGGCATCCTTTTCTACTTGTCTAATTTGATTCATAAGCATGGTCATTTTGTGTCTTCCAAAGGAATACTATTTGTTGGAAGGCTTATTCACAAGTATTTTTGAATCTTCTATTTTCCTATGGTCATGATTAAGTAACTTTATGTTTATTTAATGTCTCTCTGATATTTCCCATTGTTGGGAGATTATTGGTTAAATTTAACTGAACTTATCCATTTGGGATAGTTGTAAATCTTGATGAGGTTTTTTAGGACTACCTCAAATACTTAACAAAGAATCATTAGGGCAAGTCAGCATTTGAGAAGTTCATTATATTAAGGAATCTGAACACACCTGTAGCCTTTTAAGATAGATAGGCTCAGTTTAAATAATCTTTGCAGAGATGGCTGGTAGGAATGGCCTCGGGAATCCAACACCTAGAGACATAAGATTATAAAATTTTGGTAATTCTTTAGTAAACTCAAATCCTTTGGTTACTCAATGTTTGAAGCAACACAGTGTATAAGAGAATCTGGTTACATTTTTAGTTTTTTAGGTAGTTTTGCAATGAATGGTTTCTTATTTCTTTCTTTAGCATCATTACCATAGATAATCTATTTCTATATTGAAGATTGTTTTTTGAATGCCAACTTCAAATAAAATTTCCTTGACAATCAGTTATCTTGAAGTTGAAACATAGTGTATATGCATCGACTTCAGGTAAGTGATTACCAAGTAAATCTTATTTTTCATCCAAGACTGGTAATTCCTCTAAACGGCTTTTCAGATCTCTTGTAGTTTCTTCTGGGAAAGTTTAGAGTTCTGGGAGTACTGCCTTTGTTATAATAAATCTTTAAGAAAAAATTTATATATATATGTATGTTATTTCCGGTATTTATTATCCCAAAGTCAATATATGGAGAGATTATAATGGCACTTTTTTGGGTTCTATGATCAAGTTACTCTTAGTTAGCCTCGTAAAGATGCCTAGACAGTATGGATAAGGACAATTCTTCTATATTTATAATGACCTTCCAATAAGGTTTATTTTGGATTAATTCATTTTTTACAAGTATGCTTAACCATAATGTTCTTTCTTTCTTGAGTATAGGACAAGAATTATTTAAAAAATTGGTATCTACAATAATTAACTTTTCATTTATTGGTAAGTCCGATGTTAGTCTTTTTAGATATAGCCTAGGTTCAAGATTAGCTAGATTAGCTAGACTCATAGCTTGTTCATTGCAGGATGGGGTAGGCATAGGTACTTCTTTTAAACAAATAAATCTAAATCTTAGTCTCCTCTCAACAAATTTTTATTTTCAGGTGCTTGCCAAAACTTAGTTTTAGTAACGATATGCTAACAAGGATCTTAGTCAAAGTGAAGTTTTTTTAGGAAGGAGGGATCAAGGGGCACCTTGAGAAGCTATCATTCACAAGGAACTAAGTGTAACATCATTGGTAAGGAATTGAAAAGAGACAAAAGTGCAAAACCTAGAAGGAAGGTACTCCAATCCCGCTGAAAGGATGAAGCGATATACAATTTGTGACTCACTTTCAGACATGATTCATTTAAGATGATAATGAAATTTGTAATATATATAACTATCATGAATATGTTATGGGAGGGTATTCCCTCCTAAAAGTATAATGTATTAGAATCTGAACTACGGTCCCAGGCAAGGCTGGAGGGTTTCTCAACCCCGCTCTTCCCTACCAGTGTCTACACTGAGGGGGGATTTTTTGTATATTTGTTTATATGCTTAATAAAATTTTTCCCTCAACCTTTTACCAAAAAAATAAAAATTAAAAAATTAAAAAATGAGACCAAATATATTGTAAATAGATTTTTGACAAAAAATGGAGACACTAGCAAAATAAAATAAAGCTCAAAACTTTAACATAATTGAAAGGTATAAAAATGTACATGGTTAGAAAGATAAGAGAGATCTCAATTTTCTATGCCATTTTTCTCACTTGACATTGAAACATGTGCAAACTTGATGGAGAGCATGCTCAAGATTGTGTCATTTTTTTGATAATTTGAGAAAACATGTCTTTGGGTATTGATATATCATCAAACCCTCTAGGTTAGATGCCCAAGAAAAGTCCAACCCAAAGAGCTATAAATTCCCAATGTAAACAACACAAGCTAGTTATAAAACACTAGCCTTATATTGTGCTCACATTATGTGAATGTCGTAGGCATTCATGTAATATGGGTGTATCATAATACTATCACCTTATAATAAACTCACATTTTTGTGAAGGAAAATTATCTCTGTCACCTTCTATGTCTCCCTCTTTACCCTCTCCCTCCCTTTCTCATTCCCTCTCTCTCCCTCCCTAGAGCTCTAGACCTCTCTCATGTAACATGAGTGTATCATAAAGCTACCATGTTATAATACTCTCTCTCTCTCTCTCTCTCTCTTTATGTCTCTCATCTCTCTCCCCTCTCTAGGTCTAAATTATTCATGGTTTATGGTTGTGCGATAGTTTTTAGGGTAGGATTTATAAATTTAGTATTTAGGTTTCAAGGTTTAGTGTTAGGCTCAAGGTTACAATTTAGAGCATGTGATTTAGGGTTCAATGTATATTTTTTAGGGTTTAGGTATGATGATGGATGATGGAGGGTTTAGGGTTTTGTCTACAGATGTAATTTGTGTTGAGAGTTTAGTCCTTGTAGTTTAGAGCTTAAGGTTTAGGGATTGAGGTTCATTTTTTAGCATTTAGGGATTAGGGTTTACTATATATTGTTTAGGGCTAAGGTTTTAGACCTTGGGATTTAGATTTCAACGTATAGTGTTTAGCGTACATGATTTAGGATTTATTATTGATGATAGATAGTTGAGGATCTATCTATCCCTCCCTCCCTCCTTACCTCCTATTTCCCTCCATTCCTCCACTCCCTCTATTCCTCTCACTCGCTTTCCCTCTCCTCTCTCTAGGGTTTAGGGTTTTCTTCTTTTTATGGTTAGTAGACCATAATGTGAGTGTGTTATAATGCATTTATATTATGGTCTCTAGGGGGCAAAAATGAGAGTTGTCACTTTTTGGACCTTCATCTTTTTGCATAAACCCCTTTTGTGTATTAATTTTTAAAAAAAACACAACAAAAGTTTGAGTTATTTCACACAGCAAAACTTATTCATAAGAAACCTTAAGATTATCATTTTATTTCTCAAAACTTTATTTCCTTTTAATAGAGATGAGATACTCTAATATTTCATCTAAGTTGTTGAACATGTTAAAAATCCCATTAACAAACTAGCACTCCCCGGTATGACAAACTTTAAAATCCACTAGAAGAACATTCATTAATTCTTTTTTAATTAATATTAAATTAAATTAAATTAAATTAATTAAAGAAATAAGTAAATAAATAAATAAAATAAAATAAAAACTTTCAAGAGTTGGGTAACTTTTTTCTATTTCTTGTTTAGTGTAACCATAAACAATTTGGATTCTTCTCCTTTACTTCCTTTACTTGCATTCTTGGAATGGTTTCCATATTTGTACGCCTACAAATCCTTGTAACTTGATTTGATTTCCTTCATCATCCATACATTTCATCATTTGTCAAAGAATTAGTTAAACACTCATTCCAATAATTTTATCATTAGACTCCAAGGATGCAACACATAGATCAATTTTTATTTTATTATTTATTATTAAATTTAAATAGAATAAAAATCTATTCAAACAAATGTTAAATAAATTTGATTGAGTTTTGGCAAATTTGAATGCCCTAAATATTATTCCCATGAAATGAATTTGTTACCACCTCCTTCCTTCCTCCCCACTAAAAAGTAATTCACACAACTACATCCCTCCACCTAGAATTTTTTAAGTTTATCAAAATATTCATACTTGTAAGAGTGAAATTTGAACAACCACGAGAATGTTAATTTTTAAAAATTTACATAAATACATTTTTATACATTTATTTTTCCTCATTTAAAGATACACAAACTTGATATGTTTACTATTTTTATTAAGTTTGAATTTATACATTTTTAAATATTATTTTTATTTATCTTAATTTGAGTTTTTATATTTTGATTATCAAATTTATAGGTGCATAGGATGAATCTTATAAATATAAAATTATTTAAATATTATAATTTCACATTTAAATTTAAATTTTATATATTTAATTAAAACATTCATTTATCATTTCATGATATCTTCTATGTTTTAATCATTTTAAGTATTGTAATTTTCATTTAAGAAAAGAAAGACATTAATGTTTTGAAACAATTTAAATCTACATATTTAAAATGACACGTACAATATTCAAATTCTCAATCTTTTATACACATTTCTAAAAATTGACCTAGATGGACATGTGAAATAAAAATAGTCCTTCCAAGATATTTTTAAATTCTTTTAATCTCAACTATAAAAAGAGATAGAAAAACAAAAATGAATACAAGAATGAACACAATGTTTACATTTGACTTGATAGAATCTTCAAATATGCACTTGTTGAGCACTCCCACCACACTAAACACCACATTTGTCTATAAAACACCCAAGTTCTTACCAAAGAAGACATTTTCTTTAAGGACAAACTCAAAAAAGTCATACAACCAATCTTAATAAAGATGATGGGTTGGCATATAAACCTTTTCTAATTGCAGGTCCCACTACTCAACTTTTTGAGCAATTTGTGGAGCCAGTGATCCAAATATTTATTTTATTTTATCTTATCTTAAAGAAATACTACAGAAAATGCACTTAACCAGTGACATAAGAACATGGGGTAACACTCTCTTTTAAACTCCCTTGTTGGTATTTAACTTTCTTATTTTCTTTTTTTGTGCATTTTTCTTTTTTTGTTTTCTCTATCTTGATTTTTTATGCTTTCTTTGTAATGCCCCGCAAGAGAAACTAGGTGAAATTAACCTAAAACATGTTACTAAGTTTATACAATTTTTTTTCTTAAGAGTTTATGTAAACAATAATAAATAATAAAGTGGAAGCAATATAACATAAAGACAATACATATAAGTATAACTCATTAATAGATTACAAGTCTCAAGGGTTCATTGATGTAGAATTACATAAATATAAATTAATCTATTAAGTACAATAACCATTCAAATAAAGTACATCATCTCATAAAAGAATACCCAAATACATCTGAACCATAAGGTATACATGATAACCCACATCCATTGCACAAGTCGCAAGATATGCAAATATAATCTAAGTACAAAATACAATATAGTAAATGAAAGATAAGAGTAAGTCTCCAATGATAAACAAGAAGATACAACTGCTACAAGGATCATCCAACACTGGTACGAGGATGTCAGAATCTCAAATGGTAAAAGAATCACTACCACCCAACCACATGGAACCAAAGGTCCACTCCCACTGTGTTGAGGAGATAACAACAGATTTCATTCGGATAACAACACCAAAAACCAACACAATACAACACCTAGACAAGGGATCCAGACAGCTCTCTATCTCAAAAAGGTACAACACCAACTACAAAGATAATACATACTCAACCAGAGGCAACCAACACACGTAGAAAACCAAAGATGTATAAAGGGAAGTGTCATCACATGAGCCAACTCTAAGGTTATCCTAGTAGTCTCTCTAGACTCTGACGCCCTACTAACTCTATTCGGTATTAGTAATCCTCTCATACAGACAAAGTACCAACTATGTTATATCTAGTCCATGCAGGCGGCAAGCATCTTCCCACTCCCATCCTAGTCAATACCTCAAGCAAGTACGCAGGCATGGGTGAGGCACACATTATCTTATTAATTCATTTTAAACTCTCAATGTATTTAAGTTATCACTTTATTAAGTAACTTGTAAAGGATACTTAGGTAGCCACTTTTGAACTCCGATGCTTCCAAAACAAGCCACTTCTCATCTATACACTTAGATAACCTACCATAATGCTCCAACCAAAATAACAAAGAGAAGAATGAACCAATACCACAAAATCTTCTCACAAATCAAAAATCATAAACCATGATAGTCACCAAAGTAAAATAATGGAGCATAGTAGAAAACACATCCTATACAAGGATCAAATAGTTCATCTCAATATAGACATTATCAAAGATCATTCATCACATAATGGATATCTTAATTAAACCATTAACATCAATAAGACCAACGATAATCACAACATCAATGACATCCATCTCCAAACATGAAGTAACATAACCCATAAAGATAATCATCCAGAACGTAGAACAATCATAGTAGAGAACATAAGGTGACCGAGTAAATCATACTTAATCATAATAACGATCATCATTTTTTTGGTGAAATGAAATAAAGATCAAGACACAATACAACATATGAGATCACTCACACATATCATAGAATCATGAATGATCCAATCGAGACTTCAAAATGGTTATAAAGACTCTCCACATAAAATCAGAGATCAACAAAAAAAACACTTCAAAGTCTCTGGTCTACAATTTTTAAAAGTCAACATAATTTTCCCAAATAAACAACATCAAACAAGACAATAGAATATACCAAGTAGCCAAACCATAACACAAGTCTCAATTGTTTAAGAATGATCAATTTTATTTACTAAAGTCTAGTTTGACTTAATAAGAAAACATCCATTTAAAATCTCATGCATATATACTTTATAAATAAGTATTGAAATAAAATCTTCATGCATATCAAACACAATAAAATAATGTTATTAATTTTCCAAATATAAATATAAAAGAAAATGTTAATATTAAAACCTGCATTTAAAAAAAATCAATTCATATTTATTTATTAATTATTATTATTTTTTAAATAAATAAATAATAATAATAATATATTTTTTTTAAATCTAAAAATTAATAAATTATATATATATATATATATATATATATATATATATTTCAAAAGTCCAAATGCATATATATTCCTTTTTCCATTGGTTTTTTAATTTCATAATTTAATATCTTTTTTCATATATATATATTCTTTACTACTTTCTTTTATTTCTATAAAAAGATCATGCTCATATGCAAGTATTATGTATCTATTTTAATTTGATTTACTTCCTAGGGTTTCAACAACAAATACAAACAAATCCTAACTGATTTAATACAAGGCTTTTCCTCAATATTTTTTTAACAAAAATATCAAGTATTCACTGTTCTATAATCACAAGATTTTTTCAACCAAAAAAACTTCAAATAAAATTTCATACAAAAAAAAATTACAAAACTACCATCAACACTATTTGGCAGACACAGTAAACAATCTTTTTTAAAAAATCGGATCTACGAATTGATAGAAGCTATGAAGAATAATCCAAAACAAACTGAAAATTTCAAGCTTTCATAATTTCCTTCAATTCAAACTCTGAACCAAAATGTGTAAACATGTGTGTAAAGAATAATGGCCAAAATATCCAAATAAGGAAAATTAAGCAACCTAGGGTTTTCTAAAATTCATATAGATAAAAAAAAGGAACTCAACCTTAAATTGAGTAAAAATTATTTATTTAATAAATATTTCTTATTTTTATCTATTGACTCAACTTGAATTTTAAAAGGTAAAGTTCTAATTTCTTAATAACGTGTTTTCTAATATGCAACTCAACACTAAAATCAAGTAACTCCTTTTAAACTTCTTTTGCATCTATATTTTAATTTTTATACTTTAATTAAATTAAAATTCCTGACATATTTGAAATTTACAATTTAATAATAAATATTATTTTATATTTTAATAATGTATTTAAATTCTAATTTTGACTTAGTATTTAATTAAATCTCCACTTTCCATAGCTAGACTTTTTAATTAATTCTTTTTAATAAACATAGGTATTTAATTAATTCTCATTAATTAAATAATCTTATATTTTAACATTCCAATATTTTATAAAATATAAGTAATCAATCACAAAAATCACATCAAACCTAGAGGCATGCAAAACCTAAAGAAATTGACTACATAAAAAATACTAAATCAAACACAAAGGAAGGGTTCACGAATGACATCACCTTGACAAATTCGAAAGGTAATAACTAAGATAGTTGTCCACTATTTCTGGATAATAAATGACTTAGATTAGGATTTAGACATGTATGTTATCTCTCTCTCTTACCTTTAAGATATTGCAATAGGGCACGCTCAATTTGATAATTCAGAAAAGTCGATGTCCGGTACTTGAAATCCTACATAAAAAATGAGCATATACATACATGTATAAATATATAATAGACAATGGTGGGGATCGGCCGATCGTGTGGATCTCGCAAGCAACTACAACTTTGTCTCTCAACCACATCAGGCATATCAAACATAAATATAAAACATACACTCCAACCATACGCATGCAAGTATGGGGTTAGGAAATCCATAAATATAAATGATATCATAACATATAAAAAATCAAACTATGGAAAAGGTATTACATTCTTCTTTATAGTTATTTATTTATCTAGATAATTAAATATTTATTTATTTTTTCAATTTATTTTTTATTTTTTTTATCTTTGCATCTACTTTTTGTTTTTTTTTTAATTTATTTTTAATTTTATTTATATTATTTATTTTTCTCTCCTTTTTATATTTTATTTTATCTTTTAATTTTTACTTTTCTTCATTGTTTTCCTCTTTGATTACTCATTTCCTCTATTTTTGTTTTCTTCTTTATGTCTGTTCTTCTTGCTTTCTTCTTTTATTGTTTATTTCAATTTTTAATGTCATTTGTATATTTTGTTATTACATTTTTGTGTTTTCTTTTTGTTTTTTAATTTTTTATTCTTTTTATTTCCACCTCTTCCCAACTCTCTTATCTCTTCTTAAGCTACTTCTACAATTGCACCTCTCTTATCTCTTCTTAAGCTACTTCTGCACCTCTTATTTTCCTCTGCCTGAGAAATAGGAAATTTTAACGTCCGCGAGGCTAACATAGCCTATGGGACAATCCACCAAAGTTAGGCCAGCTTTAGTAACTCGGTTCTTTTCTTGTGCAAGTTGATGATGAGCACTCCTAACTTCTCAATGCAATCCTCGCTGAATAGGTTATACCAAGAGTTATCAAATAAAAAACTTACAAATTTGTCCTTGTTGTCCTTATATGCATCACTAAATAAAGTGATGTTCGATTTCCATAGTTCCAGAATTGCAAAATGTGCAAAATCTCTCCTCCCAAGTCTCTTTTGGCCTGTTCCACCACCCGGTCTCACATCAGAGTTGATGAGAATTGGTTCTTAGCTGAGCAATAAGAGTTTTAGCTCTCCAAGGAATGTTAGCCCTTATGTACGCTTTTTGAAGTTGATCATAGGAGGGGTTGAATTCATTTCAATGTAATATGTTTTCTTCCTTCCAAGCTCATTTCCCCAATTTCTCTTGTAAAATTTATCCATAACAAAGACCTTTATATTTTTGTTATTTGTGGGACACATATTGAAATGGATATCACATTTACTCATCCACTTTATGTTTTGTTGCATCCATGTTTTTTTACTTTTGCACAATATATCATTAAAGACAACTTTAGGTCATCTACCTTCTTCCATTTTTTCGATTCTTTTTAAATAGCTTATAAGACACACCATAGCAAGTGCCTCAATAGGGGTAGCCCCCATTTCACTAAGCAATATATCATATGGGACCGTGCTTTTGATTTTAAACTTGCTAATGATCAAACGTTTTTGAATTCCCTTGATTTGCTTCCATTGTGAGGATGAAGTGTTGCTGGCCCATAATTCACACCGATAAAGAACAACCGGCAGAACTAGAAGACCAAACAGAGTAGTTTTCCAATCCCACACTTCAACCTCCCGACATCTATTTTGGAGAGCATAGAGCGTCTTCCACCCACCTAATGTTCTTTTCTTTCTGCAGCCATCCCACATTAGATTTTTGTTGAAGTCAATGCCAAGATATTTGTACTCCATCACTTCCTCAAGAGTGCTTCCTTCGAAATAGAACTTATGATGATGTTGTTTTTTACTCTTAGAGAAAACCATGACTTTAGTCTTGCTAATATTGACCTGCATTCCCACCATTTTGCAAAAACGCTCAAGGGAAAATAGATGTGCTTGCAAATTGTAGGCAAATTTGGCAATCAAAATGAGGTCGTTTGCATAGAGGAGCAGCCTTATTAAATATGCTCCCAACTGAATACCCTCACCATTTTGCATGTTTAACCATTCTTCAAGTTTGTCGATATATAGGCCAAACAAAGTAGGAGATAAAGGGCACCCTGTTTGACCCCAATATCACTCCTAAAACATTCAGAGATGCCGGCTGAGGTTCTGATTTTGACTTTTACCTCTTCGTACATCCTATGAATAGCAGCTCTGAGATGTATGGGGATCTCCAATTCTTCCATTCTGAGCCAAATATTGTCCCTAGGGACGATGTCGAAAGCCTTTCTAAAGTCAATGAAACAGCAAAAAACCTCATGCTTTTTCTTCCATCCTTTTTCAATTATGTGCTTTAGAGTAATACAGTGATCAACAGTCGAGTGTTTTGGTCTAAAATCAGCCTACCCTTTTGCTCGTTTATGATTTTCTTCGGCCCATTTACTGATTTTGTTTTCTATCATGCTGCCAAATAATTTTGCAAACAAAGGATTGATCATTATGGTCATGTAGTTGGAGAGATTATTGACAGCACCGCTCTTAAAAAGAGGTATGGCAAGGTTGATTGTCCAATCTTTAGGAAAACCCATATTGACTGATATTATTGAAGATTTTTGTGATGTGTGGTGCTAGGGTTTTCATGCCCCACTTGAGATACTCTACTTGAAGTTCAACCAAGTCCTTGGCCTTACCACTACCCATATTTTGGATACCCATCTCTACCTCTTGCACGGTGAAAAGATTCGACATATTGTTGACCACGGGTGGTAGGCCCACCTCACCTTCTTGTTTGTACAATTTCCTAGCATAATCAAGCCATTGAGTAGATGTAATATTATTTTCAGTTTGTTTCCTTCTTGGTTGAAGTTCCTTCCAGAAAAGTTTGGGGTTATTTTTACTAAGGAAAATTAGCTCATCTCTCCTTGTGACCATAAAATCAGCTTTTTTCATCTTTAAAAACTGCTTGTAAACTTTAATGTCATTGTTTGTTTTATTTGACTCTCTTAGAGTCCTCCTAGCCATTTTGCATTCCTTATCAAACCATGCATTGACTGGAAAATAGTTTGTTTCAGACTTTCTTATCTTTGTTCTTTTGCACTTTGAAAGAGCTTTATGTATCAAACTTGTTAATATATGACTATCAACATCGTGCCCTTGCATGTTCTCTTCCTTACATAGTTTCTCAAGTGCAACCCTGAAGATGTAACCATTTCGAAAGTCAAAAGGATTTTACCTTGTGAAAGTGAATGTTGAGGGGATAGAGTTTTTGTCCCAAATTGCCTATTTTCAGCCCACAGCAAATTTATGCACAGTGGTCTATGATCAAATTTGAGGTCCCATATGTGTTCCCCAATTTCAACATCTTTGATTCTCTCATATAGATTGTGTGAACAGACTGCATAATCAACCATGCTCGCACCATTATACGTGTTGCAAGTGAAATTTCTCGATTTTGACCATCTAGCCAAACCATTGCAAATTATTAAATCAAATGTGCCACATAGAGTGATCAACTCTTCCCCAAAATAATTGGAGCCTTTAGCATCTTCTGAAACTCTTTCCCACTGATGCCAAATAGGATTGCAATTTTTTGTGTAGTTGAAAATACTAGCTTGTTTGTTTGTTGTTCTAGTGTTGAAATCCCCAACAAGGAGAACATCCCCTTGCTGCAAGAACATGGCCACATCCTTCTTCAAAGCTGCATACGGATCTCTGTGATCTAAACCTTGATTTTTATACATTTTAGAAACCTATGGGGCAAAGTAACATGCTGCAATTATGAGGAGACTGTTGTTTTCCATGATTTTCAACCATATGAACTGTTTATTAGAGTCTTCTTTTCCCAGCTGAATAACACGTCCTACCTTTTCTTTTACCAAAACCATTATGCCTCCATGTCCTTTACCATTTCCCACTGCCAAATTCCAAACTGCCACTTTCGAGTAGCCTTCAAATGAGGGAGTCTTACAACCTTTGTGCTCATGCGTCTCAACAAGGCAAATAATTTATTTGCCTTCTGCAATAGGCCCCAACCCAGGCCCGCGCCTCCAAGGATAACCTCTACAATTCCAACTAAGCTTAAGGACGCCTAGGTTGAACTTGATTGCTATTTGTTTTGTTGTGAAAGATTCATAGTTGAGCTCTTATCTCTATTAATGAATGTTGATCCCATCGTATAGTTGTTTATTGGAGAGTTTGTAGCCAAATCTTCGCTGCCCACTTGTTGTTCTACATTGTGAAGGTGTCCAAAATGAGTAATAACGGTTTTACCATTGAATAACCATGCCCCTTTGCCTTCATTCCTTGTTGTTCTAATTTTTGCCACTTCAGCCCCTCTCTCTTCTTGCTGCCTCATCGTTAGATCTTCCTATAAAAAGAAACGGGAACCTCTCAAGAGCTATTTTTTACTTAATAAATTTTGTTTGTCACGAGCATTAGACAGAACCACTTTTATGGGCCTATCTCTCTCATCAAATAATTTGCCAACCCTCCATGCTTGGCAAATTTGGCCTTGCCAAAGCAACACTTCACTTAGGAAGTCCCTCGTTAGGTCAATAGTGTGTTCGCCTTCGCCATAGTCTTTTACTCCTTTAATAATTACGTTAGCTGCCCCGATTTCCCTTTCCTTGACCTCTCTATCTTGAGTGTTATTCGCATGAGTATTTGTTGCCACACCTGTACGAGAAGAGTATTTACTATTTTTATCCCATGTTTTGATAACTTTTGAAAAACTCTTTTTGTCCTCTTCAACTTTTGTCTTTCCCAGCAAACTAGTATGATGTATCAATTTCTCCTTATTGTGAAAAGCCTCAGTATTTGTTGTAACTTTGTTCGCTTCTAGTGAAACTTTTGTATTTTTCCGTTCATCTTTCATACTTTGCCATTCATCCTTCATGCTCTGCCATTCCCTTTTCCCAGCTACTAGTGTTTCTTGCAGCATTAAAATTTGTTCTTTTAAAGCATTGTTATTGTCCAATAGTGATTTATTCTCTACGATCGGGACATGGATTTTGAAGCTTTTTTCTTGCTCTTTAACCTCTAAAAGTTCTAACCTCTCCTTAGCCATCAATAGTTCTTGCACATATAAATCAGGGCACCAAGCAAGAGGTGTAGAAGTAGGGTTGTATATGACAGGGTCTACAAAGTTGCTGCTAGCACACAAAAAATTGTTGCCCTTTTTGAAGCCACCCTTTTGATTTCTCCCTTGCTTATTCAACCTTTGACAGTGTTTTTTTCTTTCATGTGACCACTTTATTCGGGCAAGTCTACGTTTCAAAATGCCTTTAAACTGTTTGACATTGACCCAGATATACTTTCCTGTATTGCCTAATGAAGCAATTTTTGCTTGACCTAAATGGTTCGTTTTAATGTGCACAGATATTTCTTGACTGTTTTTAATAAAAGATATTGTTTGTTTCTCAATTGTTTGCATTTCCATTTAAAGATGGATTGGAAAAAAGACAGGAAAAGAGCTGCAGAACCCCAAAAAAAAAAACTAGATAAAAAAGGAAGCACACCTCAAAGCTGTCTGGGCAAGTGATAGAGGAGGATATTAAAAGACTACTGCGAACTGGGACCTTCTGACCTTGAAAAACTGACATGCCCCAAACCCACAAGACTGGGCCCTGGCTGACCACATGACAATCTATGCCACTAACCGCAGACTGTTCACTGATTTAGTGAAATACCCTCTGAATCCATCTATAGCTCCCACGCCTATCTCCAACTCCCAAGAATGAACCACTGAGTGTGTTTCAAAAATCGAACAAAAATTCATACACAATGTAAATCAGAAGATATCTACTCATTTATTCTATTTATAAATCTTGAACAGCCTAAAAGTCAATAGATATACAAATTATTCACTTTCTCTAAAAACAAATACATGCCTTTATTTATCACATTTCCTTCATTTGTTAAACTTAAATTTTTATTATTTTAAATCCCCATACCAATACATACATACATATAACCCCCTCCAGCGGTCAATAATTAATCTAGAATTAGGGTTAGTCAAACGTCTATTTTCCCTTACAAACCCTAATCAGTACGCCATGAAAGTTTTTATGTTGAGCATCTACCCAACCTACATCCTCAAAGTGGACAGTAGAAAAGGAGACAAAAACTAGAGAACACTCCATGTATTTTCTCGCCGAAAGGAACATTCTTCCACCGAATAAATGTCTGCATGCTACCTAGTAGATCCGATTCCTGATTCTTTAGAATGCTCATATTTTACAAAACGCGTTTAAAAATGTTACACGGACGACCACATCTGATTTTACAGAAATTTATTTCTAGACAGACCTGCCCCAAGTCAGGAACAAGAAACTATTTCTCCAAGAAATGTTGTCCCGTACTTTCTGCTTGTATCGAGAAGTCTGCCATAAGAGGGATTTGTTTGCATTACAAATTGTCAAATTGGGTTTGACTGTATAGAGATTTGGAACATATGCTGACCACTGAGATGAGACAGGATAGTTTTGAATGTAGGTAGGTAAGTACTTTGCTTACTGGCCTCTGCTTTTCCACCACCTGTATACCTATTTTCTATGCAAATCAACCCAGGAAGGAAGTTTGCAGAATAAATACATTCATCTTCCAAAGAGAGGACCGTATAATAGAGATGACTTCAACTTTAATCCAGATTTCACAACCAACAACAGAAATGGAGGACATAATGCAGCCTGTTGAACACCTGATACATGTGATGGATGCCTGCTTTTTCCCTTCGTAGCAATCCACGTGAACTGTATCAATAAAAGCACAGCATGTTCATAAAATGCATGACAGTCCTCAGGAAGCGTGTCAGGATGCACTCCCAATCACAAGCCATGTGATTGACATTGACCCAGTTAATACAGAAATCAGTACTTGCTAAATAAATTTATGGTCTGATAGTTATAGTGAGCAAATATGAAGGGGCGTTAGATAAGCCTTTCTAAGTTGTAATGGGCATACACCGAACAGATCATTGGAGTTCCCATGACTAGCGTAGGTCAGGATAAACTAAATATGTGGATGAACTGTCCGCCAAAAAGCATGGCATGAACTGTCAGCCAAAAATAAGCAATCCTGAGAAAACCAGAGCTTGAACTCCGAAAAATCCTGTGACAACATGCACTTACTCATGTTAAATTGTAACAACAGGTCTTTTAATTAGAATCTGAATGCCATACTCTTACCTTCATATTCTTAACCATTTTCTACACCCTGTATTTTGCAATGGGCCATGAGGTAGAACCAAATACATCCAACAGACCGTTAGAATTCCATTACTAATGTAGGTCAGAGAAAATATGAAGGGATGTTTTAGACAGCTTTCTAAATTGCAAATTTTGCAATGGGCCACAATGGGCCATGAAGTAGAACCAAATACATCCAAAAGACCATTAGAATTCCATGACTAATGTAGGTCAGGAAAAAAATGAAGGGATGCTAGAAAGCTTTCTGCGCTGTGAAATTTGCAATGGGCCATGAGGTGGAACCAAATACATCCAACAGACCCATTAAAGTTCCATGATTAATGTAGGTCAGGTAAACCAAAAAAGTGCATATAACTGTCCACTGACCACAAGCAATCCTGGGAAGACCTGAGCTTAACCTCTCTGAAAAGTCCTGGGAAAACATGAACTTCCTCATGGTCAATTGTAACAACAGGTCGTGCAATTAAAATCTGAATGCCATAATTACCATCATTTTTATTAATTTTTTCCTATTATGATTATTGATAGATGATAGCAAAATGCTTTTATTATCAGACTTCAGAAACCATCCCCTTTTACTAATGCATTTTATATGTCAATGCAGAGACAAGTACAGTCAATCTAGGTTGCAATTTATATAGGTTATACACATTTATAAAGGTCTGCCATACTCTCCGCCCTCAAATTCTTATATCCATATTTGTATTATGATTTTTGTTAGGTGATGATAAATTGTTTTCTATTTTTCGGGCTTTAGAAGCCATTCACTTTTACGATATATTATGTGTGAATGAAGTGACAAGTACATTCAATCTGAGTTGCAGTTCATATAGGTTATACTCATTTATAAAGGTGTTTATATGCAAAGGGCTGCAACACATATCTCATTTTTTATTTAATTGGATTAAGTAAAAAGGCAAAAATTACAATGAACCACTGCAAGGGCAGCAGCTACAGTTACATGGCCAGAAAACTTGCAGGATAGTTACAACACCCACCTAAATACAGAACAGGAAAAAAACACCAAGCTGAGCAGGATGCAACAGCTAACGACAGCAAAGTTGAGTAGAATTCTACACCACAGCGACCTATCACAAGTAACCACAGCAGTCATATGAATTTGAGGTGTTTTGTAAATCAGTTTAAGCACCGTCTGTACTAACCTTGGCTCAATTAGTCACTCAAACCTAAATTTCAGAGGTTTTCCCCTTAAATAAACTGCACAGCTACAACAGACATCAAGGTAGGATTTTTGCTGTTTCATATAAACGCTTGACTAATTCTGACAAGAGAGCAGAAAAGTTTGAATAAAAATAAAAGTTATCAGACTACATAAGATACTCAAACGAGCAATTATGCAAGCATAGCCTACGAACTGCAAATGTGAAACAAGATTGCTGGAAATGGAAAGAGCCAATTGATGAATTCTACTCACTGTCCACAAGAATCATGCTTCTTAAAACAATAGTTAGAAATTCATAACCCATTATTCAATCCACAACCTCATTCGCACATCATCTGCCAAATAAAAAGGAGCATTTTCACTCAGATTGAAACAAAAGATAATGATCTCATAAATGCCGCTACCTTTATATTCAAAGGCAGAGGCATGTAAAGGCTACACAGTCAGCTATTGAAGCCTCATTGAAGGACACTCAGAGTACCTTTATAGCAATAATCACCTACACTGTGAGTGATGCAAGCAGAACAATGAAAGCAAATCCACTTTATGCAAATACCAAATTCAATTGAGAAACAGAATCCAAATTGGAACTGCACATATCTATACATCATGCCTCCAGGATAACAACCCTGCTTTGGTCAATTAAGAATCAACTAGAAATCTAAACTTGTTGAGCCCAAATACAAATCAACTAGCTTGTCAAAAAATGAAATGAGGCCCATCAATTTACAGAACTATTTTTGCAAGACATGGTATCCCGCAATATATGCTTGGAATGATGTACTGCTGAATGAACTTTTCAATAAATCAGACTTGAGGGCTTGCATTCCCCAATAGAAATGTGAGGGCTGTCCTCATCCACTTATACCTTCATGTCAAAAATTGACGCTTGTTTAATCAAGCTGAATATAATCCTTGACAACAAATTTATATTTCCATTTTTTCTTACAATAAATGGCAGCAGCCCATTCCTATTATCCATGATTCACATGGTTAAAAAAATATTTACTTCTCACCTTCACTCTCCGCTGTATCATTCAAAGTTGCTCTTCTTCCTTTTTTGCTCTTTGGTTTCTTATCTTTTCGCCGCTTTTTCTTTGCATCTATTGTTGTCCATGTATATTCACTAGGAATAATAAAAGGATCCTGAACCTCTTCTGGACAACTTTCAGGACTCAAGGACACACCAGAACCACGATTATATGGGCCTTTAATCCACTGAAACCATGAGTTTGCAGATTGTTGTGCAGCATCACAATCTTTCGCCTTCATGTCTTGCAAATTCCCGGGACTTGAAGGTGGAGTGCAAAACTCTTCAGGCTGCAGTTCTTCAAACTTAGTAAAAGTGACAATCACTCTGATGGTGGGTACTACAGGAATAGCAATCTGGTCCAAACAAACAAGTGCATCAGCAAAACAAAGATGCTTTGAAGACTGCTACTGGAAAAATTCATTTCTAGCTAGTTTTAACAAATGGAGAAATCAGAACATTAGTCAAACAGAAACGATTCTAAATTCATGCTACTGAAAGATCACAAAGAGAATCCAACAGCAAGAACCAGCAACGTGCTGGGTATGTGTAAAATTTAGTTTGCAAGGTACTACATTTGTCATGAGCCCTGGTTAATGAAAAATGTTGATCTGTCAAATCAGAAGTACACATTACACCAACAGGGAGAAAGCTATTAAATATAGCTGATATTTCAAATTCTAGCAAGACCATTTAAGACAATGCAAGCCCCACAACACCAAATATAAGACAAACATATCTCATATTGGTCTAACAATATCAAAAGTACACACTACATTAGCAGGCATAAAGCTATTAACTATATCTCATATTTCAAAATCTAAGCATAACCATTTGAGTCAATGCAAGTCCATTACACCAAACATAACTCAAGACAAATATAATCTGGAATGTCATTTAAGCTGGTGAATTGTAAATCTATGAACTTCCAAAAGAATAAAAAAATTAAAAATCAATTATCAGAATAACCTAGCAGGCGAGTAAGCTATTTATATGCAGCATTATTGGCAGGCAAAAATCCATGCACCACGAGCAGTCAGCCCAAGAAAACAATTCAACAGATGAATGCATTCTATTACCTGAGAATTACAAAACCATTCTTCAGAAGATAAATTCTAACAAGAGCGGAGAAGCAGCACTTATTTCAACATTATTAGAATTACAAGAAGAGCGTCTATGTGGAAAAGACTATTCAGTCTCAGCCCTCCACACTTTCTAATCCAACAACTTACAGTGACATTTTGTAAATAAAAGGTTCACTCCTTGTTAACTGTTGTAGAGGATGTATTAGGGCAACCAGGTTAAATGCTAAAACATATTGGTCCCACAAAATAACAACACATAATAAACAGTTCTCATAATGTGAACATAACAGCACTACCAGATACATACCTTCACAGGAAATGTATCGATTGGAAGCTTTGTAGTAAGCAATTCTCTGAGGCGCCGGATGGCCTTAACCTTGTTTGCCAAAATGTCCAACAGTGGTATCAATTCGTCTGTGCGAAGAGGAAACTGAGGTGTGAGCCACAGAACAGGTCTCAATCCCTTTTTGTACTCATTTTCCTGTCCAACATCATTACCGGTTGTCAGGCGCCGCCTGCGAGCTGTAGCGTCTATACTAATTGACTTTCTACTATCTTTCTCCTTCCCTTTCCTGTAATCCTCTACCTTGTAATCAGTCGGCCTTACATCAACAGATCTTCGGCCCCTTTCAGGCGAAACCCTGCCATTTTTCTTCATATTTCTTGAATTTGAATCACCCAACAGATCACTAACCTTTCCATCCACGCTCAAAGAATTCCTAGGAGGCACCACTGTCTTCTTCCCATTATCCTGTTTCCCATTTCGCTTTCCCCAAGTAAACCAGCCCTTCTTCTCCTCCTTAAGCCCCTTGCCCTCAATATTCCCATTTTGCTTGGAACCGGCACTGCTTCTCTCCTCCTCCAAGAAGAATTCCTCCCTCCCATAACAACTACGCCGGTGTCCAGTCTCAAAATCTTCCCCAATTTCCACATGATCCATCTTCAGTGCAGTCTCCAATTGCCTCTTCTCCTCCTCTGTTAAAAGCCCCTCATAATCCTCCAACTCTTCTCTATCATTATCAATGTCCTCGGAAGAAGCAGCAATGAGCTCATCATCGGTCATAGCTCCAGGAACCCGCCTCGACTTAACAGAGACCATAACATGGTGCATATCATAGATCTTAGCCTTCCAGGGGCCAACCATCTCGGCCCTCTCCTGCCTTCTCCAATTCACCTGCGGAATAAGCTCAGCCTGGGTGACATCGATCCCAGGCCTATACATATTAGTCTGTGACATGGCTGCGACCTCCTGTGCAATCTCCACCTCGGAGGGCTGAGACCCTGCCCCATCCAAAGCATTCATAATCTCCTTATCCTTATGCGACAGCATACACAGCGACCCAGGCGGAACCCTCCCGTCCTCGCTGCCGTCCCCAAGGAACAAAAAGCTCTGATCCGATCGCTGTATGCGAAACCCATCAAACCCTGCCAGGGTCATATCGGCCCTCAAATTAGAACCCCTCTTCCATATCTTATAAGTATCAGAGGGCGCAATGCGACCAATAAAGGGTATAACAGAGCTCTCAAAATGGAAAGTGATCTCCATATAAAAGTCCCGCATGCGCCTCATGGTGGAGACAAGCCGGGGGAGCCTGCGGCACCATTTTGCCCACGCCAAAGGCTGATAATGCCGCATGATGATCATCGCAATGGCCTCCTCGCGGGCGCAAACGGCCTCCTGCAGGGCACTCCACCCTTGCTCGTTCTGCAAGCTCCAGTCCGCACCGGCAGCCATTAACAACTCTGCAGCCGTTGCATCCCCCAGGCGCACCGCCAAATGCAGAGCCGTTTCACGCCCTGGAACGTCCCTCCGATCAATTACAGCAGATATTGCATCTGCCCGCTGTTCTTCAGCAATCGACTGCGCCTCGGTCTTCACTTCCCCTGCCTTTGCGAGCCGCGGCAGCCCCGCAATGATCCGGCGCAGGGCGTCATAATCCCGCCGCACAACAGCACTGTGCACAGGACTGTGTCCATATTTTATCACTTCCTCTTGGGCCATCATCGTTCTCTGCATTCAGGGCCGAACAATTGGGCTGAACCTAAACAAGAAAAACATGCATTGGCGCCCTTAAAAAAGCTTCTTCCCTCTTCTCGCCTGGCCGAATACTTATTCCTTGTGTAAAAGCGAAACTGAGCAGAGATTCGCAGCAGAAAGAAAAGGAAAACACAGCAAAAGGAAAAGGTTAAATTCGATTCGATCCTTCGTCCTGGGGCCCAAACTCCAAGCCAAATTTCTTTTACGAGGTGTTAACAAACTTCCATTGCAACGTTTAATCCAGATCTGACTGCGAAATCCAACGGGTTCCTCCCTGTTTCTGGGTAATTTCTTGAGCTCCGTACCCTCTCTTGTGGGCCTCTCTCTTCTCCTCTCTTCTTAATCCTCTTCACCTCACCGGCCCAAGCGCCTTCCCCGCTCGCTCTTTACAACCATCATCTTCTCCCACTAAAAACTATATGCGACTACCCTATAGCTAGTCTCCTTTCTCGCCTGCTACTCACAAAAAGTTTCATTGCCTACAGACACGTGGATTTTAGTTGAGGTTTTGCGGTGGTTTATCCTGCCAAGATTACCTTGGCAGTTGTCAACTTTACTTTTCCGCGTTGGTCTTGTGCATTGTAGATTTCCTTTTCACCTACGCAATACTGCCTTATCTTAAATATAGAGATTAGTTTTATAGTTTGAATGATGTGATTGATTTCATGTCAAAGGGGTGGATGAAAGAAAGGAAGAAAGAAATTTGAATGATGTGATTGATTTCATGTCAAAGGGGTGGATGAAAGAAAGGAAGAAAGAAATTGGATGAATAAAATAAAGGAATGGAAAACTTTTACACAATCTATTTGAGCAATATAGGAATGGATTTTAATGATGTTTAGGAATATCTTCATGCACCTATTTTCAAAGGGAATACAAATATCTTCATAAGTCCCTTTTCAATTTCTTTTCAGAATATCTTTTTATGCTCTAGACTCCTCCATAAAATGTCATTCCATTTCCACGACTCTTTTGCTAGAGAAAATACAAATCCTTTCCTTCCTCTTTTTTGGATTTCTTTTATATGTTAAATATGGATATGAATTTTGGTATGAAAATAAATTGAAATGCATACATTTTCTTTTTTTATCTACATAATATTGACTTATCTTATAATATTGACTTATCTAACTAATGTTTTCATCCATCTATGAAAACTATGCCATGAGCAATATTTTTGTTGTTGTGTGGCATTATGCAAAATATGAAGTGTGGCAAGGTCATGTGTAGAGGTTAAATTGTTGACGGTTTTGAGTATGCTTCCACATTTTTCTTTCAACTAACTGAACGTTGTCTCCAACCATGTATTGATGCAAATTCATTGTTTCAGTGTTTGAGTTCTCTACTATTTTCTAGAAGGTGAGTATCTACCAATCTCTCTTTCCTGCCATTGGTATTGACAATGGGGTTGTGTTTTGGTAGTTGTTTTGTTTTTTAATTTATGCCCTAGATACCCATAGCACTAGTATTAATTAAATGAATGTAATGGGCATGACATAAATCTTAAGGGATATAGTTAAAAATATAACTAAAAATGAAAAGTTTGCAAAGGAGGACCTTCCTAAAGAATTGCTTTCACCAATCTCTAGTAGGGGTTTGATAATTTCATTTGTGTTTCTACAATTGTGCTAGTAGGCATGCATGCATCATTAAAACTATTTCAAAACTATTGTTCTAGCACAAGCAATGATGGTACTAACTACTAAGTGACATGCATTAAATTTGACATGCATGCCTACCAGTGCAATTGCAACAAAAACCTCTGATAAACATCACTTAAAGGCCTAAATGGGCTTACCAGGTCAATATATTTGTTACCCCCAAATTTCTCAAAAATATTTGATCCTATCTAGAGTATTTAAAGTCCTAACATGATATAAAGCTTAGCTCAAATTGTTCCATTTTTCTCACTAAGTATCATTTAGTGTTGTCGGTCATTTCAACCCTTCTAAGCACCTAGTTGGTTAAATCTCCAAGAGCTTGTACTTTGTTTTTGTTAATATGATTTAGAACAACAGAGGGGGGTGAATCAATTGTTCTCATGTCCTGATGTATAAAACAATCTCATAAACGTATCTTTAAATTAGATCCAAAACCAAAACAAAATCGGTCATCACTGATTCAATAATAGAAATATCTAACAATGCAGTCCACTACCTAGTTGTAACTTAACTTGTAAAACATAGCAATGTTCAGATCTAAACATTCACACAAGTATAAAGACCAGGATTTTATAGTGGAAACCCAATTTGGAAAAAACCACTTTGTAACATGCTACTATTATTTTCACTCTTCTGAAGTGAGCTCGGTAAAAAGCCAACCCTGTCAAAGGTTACAATACACACTGTCAAATGTGACCCGGTTAAAGGATTTCAATCACCCTGTTAAAAGTGAGCCTAGTCATAGGACTTACATACACTCCATTAGAATGCAACCTTGTTCAAAGGATTTAACATATGACTGTTAGGTCAACCTCTGTTAAAAGGATTTTGACTGTTACAATGGTTAGAAAGTAGCAACAGTGTTATCTGAAAAATATACAACTCACTTTGCAAATATCAGATCCGATTTCGTACACTAATGTTGGTTTACTGACTTTGAAGCTTTTCCATTTCCATTTTTGATCTACTCAAAACCTTTCTTCAAGCAATCACCACCATTCTCCTTCAGCCTTTTCTGCTTATTCAGTCAATAAAACTTTTCTCTTCCAGCATTCTCTGGTCACCATGTGCATACATATCACAATGTTCAAGTTCCCTTATATTTTCTTCAATTAGGTTAACTCATCTTTTGCCATTCAATCTCAATCGTAGATCTTAGGGTTAGATCAGATTCATTGAATCTACCCACTTTATGTTCTTTGGCTCCTTTTCTAGAATCATCTCAAATCTCTTAAAGATTTACAATAAAATATTTTACAAAGCATTTAATGCTTCCAAACAATCAATAAATAAAGTCAACACATTTTACATAATCCAAGAATTCAACAATGTTGGCTCCAAAATTAAATTCTCTTCAAATATAAAATTGTTGATGCTCGGTCAATACTATGATTGTTCACTCGGTCTCCATGTAGAACGCTCAGTCAATACTAAAATTGTTTCCTTGGCTTACACTGTCTTCCTCGACAATTTACTGGTGCTCGGTCGACACTATAATTTTGCTCGGCATATACTAACTCGGTCGACTCTAACATCACTCGGCTTAAACATGATTTTTCCATTATTTGCTCGGTTAAGCCTGCCAGTTTAGTCTTCAGTCTTACTAAGATAAACAATACATTATCTCATCATAGTGCAACATAGTCAAGTACACTTTGTAGTATCAAGATAACTCAACCTTTCCCTAGGTGCTATTGTTACCAACCTTGCTTAGCCCCTTAGCAACACTCAAATAGATATAGTACTTTCCTAAATAGCAACAGTCTTACCAATGAAGGTTTGACATCAATGACAATACAACAATTGTTTCAATTCAGTTTCCAACAATCTCCCTCTTTGGCATTGATGGCAACACCATATGATATCACCTGAATAACACATGGATTACCAACCAATCCAAAATCTTATCTGTTCATCATAAACTTATTTATAATATCCTTAGCTTCATTCTGATTTAGAATCTTGTAAGCCTCACTCCTATGACCATCATAAGTATTTAGATCTTCCTCTATCCTGATTCTTCATTTCAGTTCATCAACACTTGCTTTTTAGTATCATGTGTTATCATATCTCATGTGTTATCATATCAGTACATTCTCCCTCTTTGACAAAAATGCCAAAGTAGCAACTAAAACTTACATCCATCAGATGTAAATAAAATCTATGCAGCTTAGTGTTTCTCCCTCTGTCATCTTGCTTATGACTGATTCATTGTCTTTGCTTCTCTTCACAACTCTAGGCCAGCCCTAAAGTGTGACAATCTTCTACATCAATTTGTCAAATGTTCTATTGTAGCACATTTGATGCAATGCTCCTAGCTTGTCTAGGCAACCTCAGTGAGGGGAAGAACCCCTAATTGACTTCTCAAATACTCATGAGCTTCTATGGGTAAAGCTTTAGTGAATATATTTGCTAGTTGTTCTTTTGTATTCACATATTCCATTCAGACTTCTTTGTCTTGTATTAATTCTCTCAAGTAGTGATACTTGATTGCAATGTGTTTGGCCTTAGTGTGCATCACTGGATTCTTAGAAATATTGATAGCACTTGTGTTGTCACAGAAAATAACAACAGGTTCAGTGATTTCTTCTTTCATGCCTATCAACAATTATTTTATCCATACCAAGTTTGAACAGTTCACTGCAGCAGCAACATACTCGGCCTCGGCAATAGATTGGGAAATGCAATTTTGTTTCTTGCTTGTCCAGGAGACCAATCTCTGTCCAAGAAAGAAAGCTCCACCACTTGTACTCTTTTTGTCATCTACATTTCCTGCCCAATTAGCATCTGTATAAACTCAGAGTTCAAATTTGTCATCCTTCTTATAATATAGACCATAGTTAGCAGTTCCTTTCAAGTATCTCATAATTCTTTTCATGGCCATCATATGTGTTTCCTTAGGATTGGCAGAGAATCTTGCCACAATCCCAACAACTAATGCAATATCTAGTCTGTTGTGTACAACATATTGCAATTTTTCAATCATGAATTTGTACAGAGTCTGATTCACTTCTATAGCATCATCATTCTTAGATAACTTTGTCCAGTAACCATAGGAGTTCCCACTGGTTTAGCATCTTCCATCCCAAAAGTTTTCAGTATTTCATTAACATACTTAGACTGTGTAATGAAAATTTCATTCTTCCTCTGATATACTTGTAAACCAACAAAGAATTTGATCTCACCAAACATACTCATTTCAAAATCAGTTTGCATTTCATTTGAGAAACTTTTACATAATGCATCTTGTCCACCAAAAATAATGTCATCAACAAATTTTTTTGCCAACAGGATACCTTTACCTTCTTCATCCTTCATGTACAGATTGCTTGTGTCATTTATTCTTGAAAATCCAATCTGTATCAAGTAGTTGTGCAACCTCTCATACCATGCTCTAGGTGCTTGCTTCAATCCATACAATGCTTTGTTCAGTTTGCACACCATGTGTCTTCTGTTTGGATCAATAAAACCTTCTGGTTGTTCTATTTAAACTTCTTCTAGTATACCATTCAAAAATGCAGACTTAACATCCATTTGATATACCTTGAAATCTTTATAAGCAGCATATGCAAGCAGAGTTCTTACTCCTTCCAATCTAGCTACAAGGGCAAATGTCTTCCCATAATCTATTCCTTCTTCTTGTGCATAGCCTTTGCATACCAGCCTAGCTTTGTTCCTAGTGATTTCACCATTTTCATTCATCTTATTTCAGAATACCCACTTTGTTCCTATAACATTCTTGTTTTCAGGTCTTGGCACCAAAGTCCAAGTATCATTCTTCTCAATCTGGTCAATTTCTTCATTCATTGCTTGTATCTAGTCTTCATTCTCGAATGCTTCTCTAGTTGTCTTTTGTTCAAATTCACA
Source organism: Chamaecyparis obtusa (assembly GCA_027943335.1). Taxonomy (NCBI): domain Eukaryota; kingdom Viridiplantae; phylum Streptophyta; class Pinopsida; order Cupressales; family Cupressaceae; genus Chamaecyparis; species Chamaecyparis obtusa. The sequence goes on from BSBK01003581.1 coordinate 313,718, forward strand.
TAGTAGACATGTTAGATCCTTAGTCTTACTTCTGGTCTGGATTCCAGTATCTTTGTCTCCAATTATCTGTTCAGGCTTATGATGTCTTCTCACATATTTTTCCAAAATACGTTCAGCTGTTCTCTCCTCTATTTCATCATGTTCCTCAATAAGATTGTCAGATTCAACTTCAGAATGCTCGGCAACCTCTTCCTGATATTTAACAACATTCTCTTGTAGCTCGGCATGTTCTTGTTCTCTCTCGGCAATGTTTTCCTAACGCTCGACAACTTCTGTCTGTCGCTCGACATTGCTTACCCGAGACTCGGCATCAGGTGCAAGTTTGTGACTTGCCTCTTCTTCTTCTTCAATGTACATAAAAGATCTATAATCTTCTGGTTCTCTTTTACTGTCGGCTTCATTTCTTTCTGCATACTCATCAATTTTAACATTCACACTTTCCACAATTTTGTTAGTGTTAGAGTTCAAACACTTATAAGCTTTACTTTTTGTGGATTACCTTAGGAATATGCCTTCATCACTCTTAGCATCAAACTTTCCATTCCTAGTGTCTTTTAATATATAGCACTTACTTCCAAAGATTCTAAAGTATTTAACACTCAGTGCATGCCCATGCCATAATTCATAAGGTGTCAGATTTGTACCTTTCTTGATCTGTACTCGGTTAAGAGTGTAGACAACAGTGCTTATAGTTTCTTTCCAATATTTATGTGCCACATTCTTTTCAATTATTAATGTCCTAGCACAATCCAAGATAGATCTGTTTCTCCTTTCTGATATACCATTCTGTGGAGGTTTTTTAGGTGCAGACATCTATCTTTTAATTCCTCTATCATTGCAAAATAGATTAAATTCATTTGAAGTAAATTCTCCACCTGAGTCAGATCTAAGACATTTTAGGTTCCTACCTATCTCCTTTTCAACCTTAGCCAAATACCACTTAAAATATTGAAAAGCTTCATATTTTTCTTTTAGAAACATCACATGCATCATCCTAGTATGATCATCAACAAATAAGATAAATTATCTAGCACCACAGTAACTTTGTACACCCATAGGTCCACAAAGGTCAGTATGAACCAAATCTAAAATGTTTTCAGAAGTAAATGATTTACTCTTGAAACTTGACTTTGTCATTTTTCCTAACTGGCATTCCTTGCACATCACATTCTTAGGTTTCTTCAATCTGGGTAGACCTCTTACCTTTTTCTTCTTACTTATCTCTACCAGATTGTCAAAGTTAACATGACACAGCCTTTTATGCCATAACCAAATATCATCAAGTTGTGCAATCAAACATGTTTCTTCAGATAGGTCAAGATAGAACAAATTACCTCTAGTCTGATCTCCACTTCCAATCAGTTCTCTAGTAGCATCAAATATTTTAGCTTGTTTGTGATGAAATTCCACTCAGTAACCAGTTTTGTTAAGCTGAGCAACACTTAACAAATTGTAATTAAGACCTTCAATCCAATATGCATTTTCACAAGATATCTTATCAGTTAGTTTAATCAAACCTTTTCCTCTAACAGGACATGGTGCATCATTACCAAATTTTACACTTTTACCTCTGTAATGATGTAAAGTCTCAAACTTATTTTTGTCACTAGTCATGTGATGTGAACAGCCACTATCAATAATCCATTTATCATTCTTGTTCACATAGGATATCAATGCAGTTTTCTCATCCTCATCAGATTCATCTTTTATTGCCACATAAACTACCTCAATTTCAAAATCATCACTATCAGTGTCAGTCTCTTTTTCAGCAATGTAACAAGATTTCTTACCTTTTCACTTGTAGTCTTTGTTCCATCGGTAGCTTCTGTCATCTTCTTTGTCTTTGTGTTTTCTTTTTCTTTCATCATCTTTATCCTTCTTGACAGGACATCTAGCAACTATATGACCAACTTTATTACATGCAAAACATATAATAGGGAGTTTACCTTTATACTTTCATTTTCCCCTTCTCAGTCTTCTAGCCATAAGGGCTTCTAGATCTTCTAGGTCTTCATCAGAAGTGTCACTGTCACTTTCACTATCACTTTCACTTTCACTTTCATTGATGCATCTTTCTTTTTATTTCTTTGGCTTATTTAGAACTAGCTATGACTTAAAAGCAGACTCAACATTTCCAATGCTTCCAACAGTGAAATTATCATAATTAGAGAGTTCAAAAGCAGTCAGCTTACCAACCAAACTTTCCAAAGTAAGCACATTAGCAGAGTTACATCTAGATTCTTGAATAGCTGAGATCTTAATAGCATATATAGGACGCAGGGTTCTTAATACTTTTCCAATTATAGTTTCATCATCAATAGTCCCATTAGCTCCTCTAATAGCATTCACAACTTCTTTTATTCTACTACAATATTGTGCAATGTTTTCACCTTCTTGCATTCTCATTTCATCAAACTAACCTCTAAGACTCTCGGCCTTTGCTTTCAGCACATTTAAGTCACCACCATAGATCCTTGCAAGAGTGTCCCACATATCCTTTGTAGTTGTGCAATCTTTAATGTCCTCAAATTCTGGATAGCTTAGGGCAGATGCAATTTCCAACATTGCCTAATTATGTTCTTTCTTAGCTCTCATTTCTTTGGCAGTCAAAGGTGCAACAGGTGAGACATAATTATTCTCAATGTAGTACTTCACAGAATCACCAATACCGGCCAGATGTAGCTTCATCAACCTTTGCCATGCAGAAAAATTTTCTTTGTTCAGCTTTGGTACCTCCTTCTTATACATCTTGATCATTTGCTTCAAGCCCCTTTAAACTTGATATCAGTCAACACTAATAATAAGCAACAAAGCTCTAATACCAATTGTTAATATGATTTAGAACAACAAAAAGGGGGGGTGAATCAGTTTTTCTCAGGTCCTAATGTATAAAACAATCTCATAAACTTATCTTTAAATCAGATCCAAAACCAAAACAAACTCAGTCATCACTGATTCAATAATAGAAACATCTAACAATGCAGTCCACTCCCTAGCTATAACTTAACTTGTAAAACATAGCAATGTTCAGATCTAAACATTCACACAAGTATAAACACCAGGATTTTATAGTGGAAACCCAATTTGGGAAAAACCACTTTGTAACATGCTACTATTATTTTCACTCTTCTGAAGTGAGCTCGGTAAAAAGCCAACCCTGTCAAAGGTTACAATACACACTGTCAAATGTGACCCGGTTAAAGGATTTCAATCATCTTGTTAAAAGTGAGCCTAGTCACAAGACTTACATACACTCCATTAGAATGCAACCTTGTTCAAAGGATTTAACATATGACTGTTAGGTCAACCTCTGTTAAAAGGATTTTGACTGTTATAATGGTTAGAAAGTAGCAGCAGTATTATCTGAAAAATATACAACTCACTTTACAAATATCAGATCTGATTTCATACACTAATGCTGGTTTATTGACTTTGAAACTTTTCCATTTCCATTTCTGATCTGCTCGGAACTTTTCTTCAAGCAATCACCACCATTCTCCTTCAGCCTTTTCTACTTATTCAGTCAATAAAACTTTTCTCTTCCAACATTCTCTGTTCACCATGTGCATACATATCACAATGTTCAGGTTCCCTTATATTTTCCTCAATTAGGTTAACTCATCTTTTGCCATTCAATCTCAATCGTAGATCTTAGGGTTAGGTCAGATTCATTGAATCTACCCGCTTTATGTTCTTCGGCTCCTTTTCTAGAATCATCTCAAATCTCTTAAAGATTTACAATAAAACATTTTACAAAGCATTTAATGCTTCCAAACAATCAATAAATAAAGTCAGCATGTTTTACATAATCCAAGAATTCAACAATGTTGGCTCCAAAATTAAATTCTCTTCAAATATAAAATTGTTGATGCTCGGTCAATACTGTGATTGTTCACTCGGTCTCCATGTAGAACGCTCGATCAATACTAAAATTGTTTCCTTGGCTTACACTATCTTCCTTGACAATTTACTGGTGCTCGGTCGACACTATAATTTTGCTCGGCATATACTAACTTGGTCGACACTAACATCACTCAGCTTAAACATGATTTTTCCATTATTTGCTCGGTTAAGCCTACCAGTTTAGTCTTCAGTCTTACTAAGATAAACAATACATTATCTCATCATAGTGCAACATAGTCAAGTACACTTTTTAGTATCAAGATAACTCAACCTTTCCCTAGGTGCTATTGTTACCAACCTTGCTTAGCCCCTTAGCAACACTCAAATAGATATAGTACTTTCCTAAATAGCAACAGTCTTACCAATGAAGGTTTGACATCAATGACAATACAACAATTGTTTCAATTTAGTTTCCAACAGTTTTTCACTTGGACAAAGGTTCAAAATGTCCCCAACTTCCCCAACTACACTAAGTTCTTTTTTGTTGGTTAGTTGGGTGGATTCGTGAACTCTTGCACCTTTAGGCAATGGTTCGAAATGGTAGGAAAGTTGTCGACTTCCCCGACTACATGAAGTCTGCTTCATCCTAAGTTCTTTATTGTCGATAAGTCAGAGTTATCCTCAAACCTTTGCTTCATTTCTTTGAGAGAAAAGTCCATGAAGTTTACCAACCCTCCAATTACACTACATTTCACATCTTTTGAAGCACAGTCATTTCAAATCCTAGGAAAGTACATCTTTAAAATGATAAGGGTGACAAAGTAAATATGTTGAGATAATAACATGATTTTAGAGACAAATGAATATTATGGTTTGTTAATGCAATTAAAGTGAGCTCTAAGGCTCTAACTACAAATTAAAGGTAGTGATGTTTTTGAATTCAATATTTTTCATATTGATAGTAGAAAATAAAAACTCTTAGGATGGTGCTTCCCACAGCTAGTGAATTTTTGTACGAAGAGCTAGTGTTTGTAGTGCAACCTAACTTGAATCTAGCCTCGAGGAAACAAGAGGACATCATTGCTTAGCTACTCTCAATTGCATGGAAATAAGTCGTTACATACGGTAAATATTAAAGGGTGACTATGGTATTGGAAGAATAAGAAAGGCAAGCTGAGCTCCACGCCCTTTTCCTAGACATAGAACTTGTTGTCATTGGGGATCCTACACATAAAATAGGTTAACTTCTTCTATGGATAAAATGCAAGGACTTTAGTTAAATTTAGTAGTCATAGTGACAAAGTTTTTAGCACTAGAATTGATTTTTCATTTCAAGTTATTTTCTCACTTTGTGTCGATCATTTTCAAAGACCATTAGTAAAAAGAAATGGTTTCAAAAGTGTGTATCTGTGTGTGTGTAATACCCCTCCCATAGTTTTTTTTAAGTTTATATGGCCAAACTCTTTTAGGCCACTCTTCATGTTGATTATTTGTATATGATGATGTTATTTATATTCATGGTTTTACTAACCCCATACTTGCATGTGTATGGTTAGCATGTTTGTTTTACTTTTATGTTTTACATGTCTGATGTGGTTGAGGGATGGAGTCGTAGTTACTTGCTTGCGAGATCCACATGATTGGTCAATCCCCACCATTGTTTTTTATATATTTATACATGTATGTACATGCTCATTTTTTATGTAGGATTTCAGGTATCGGGCATCAACTTCCCTAAATTACTAGGATGCATGTGCCCTATCACAATATCTCAATGGTAAGAGAGGGGAGATAATAGACATGTCCAATCTCAACCTAAGTCATCATTTGTCCTAAAATAGGGGACATGTATCTAATTGACTACCTATCTAATTTCGTCAAGGTGACGTGAATTCGTGAACCCTTCCTTTGAGCATGATGGTTATTTTGAGTTAGTTGATTTTCATGTGTTGTAGTCATGTGAGTTTGTTACGTGATTTATTTATTAAAAATAAACTAATTAAAATTAATTATGATATTAGAGTAATTATATCTTATGAATATTAGAATATTAAATATAAGGATATTTAATTATTGAGAATTAATTAAATACCTTTGTTTAATTAAAAAGAATTAATTAAAAAGTCTAATTATAGAAAGTGGAGATTAAATTAAATACTAAATCTAAATTAGAATTTAAAGGCATAATTAAAATATAAAATAATAAATATTATTAAATTGCACATTTCAAATATGCTAGGAATTTTAATTTAATTAAAATATAAAAGTTAATATTTAAATGCAAAAGGAGTTAAAAAGGAGTTAAGTGATTTTAATGTGAAGTTGCATATTTAGAAAACACTTTATTAAGAAATTAGAAAATTCAAGTTGAGTGAATTGATAAAAATAAGAAATATTTATTAAATCAATAATTTTTACTCAATTTAAGGTGGAGTTCCTTTTTTTATTCTGCACGAGTTTTGGAAAACCCTAGGTTGCTTAGTTTTCCTTTATTGGGAGGATTTTAGCTATTATTCTAGGGAGAGATTTGCAGGCTTTGGCTTTGAGGTTGAATTGGAGGAAATTGTGAAAGCTTTGAAATTTTCAGGGTTGTTGGATTGTTCTTCATGGTTTATGTCAATTGGTGGTTTAAGGTAGGGTTTGAAAACCCCTTTTTACAAATCTTCTTTGGAAAAAATTGTCTTCATTATGTCTTCTAGATTGGTTGATGAATTTGGAGTGATTATATTATATTTTCATTGTCCTTTGAAAAAAATTGAAAGTTTAGATTGTTAATTTATTTGTGAATGATAAATATATATATAATTATGCATATGGGCATACATATATGGATTTGCATATGAGCATAATCTTTTATAGAAATGTGTCAATTTACCCAATTAGGGTTTTCTACTGATCTGAGTATTTGAGCCCTTGCTTAGTTTCTATCTTTGCATGCCTTCAAGAAGCCCAATTTGTTTAATTTTGTATGCTTCCTAATCCTAAGAATATACCTTTAAAAAATATTATATATATTTACATATTTAGATCCTTTATTATTTTCAAAATTAAAAAAAGAAGAAGAAATGATGATGTTACTGGATTTTACTAGGAAAATACAAACTAGTAAAAATATTTTAAATTAAAAAAATTAATATACAAAAGGGGGGGGGAGGTATTACCCTGCCCCCCTGTGGCTAGTGTGGGTTGTCGAAGGCAAGCCCATCGGGCTACCGTGGGAGCCAACGGCTAAGGTCGTTGACCTCGTGACAATGTCGTGGGCTTGGCCTTCAGTTGTTGCAACCCCCCACCCCAAAAGGGGTTTATTTTATTAAATTAAAATAATACAATTAAATTTATATTTTTAATTAAAGTTTTAAATATTAAATTTTATATTAATTAATATTAATTATTAATATTAATAGTTATTAAATTAATAATATTAATTAATAACCTTGATAATTATTTTGTCATTTATTTATTTGGTTAATATTATTAATTATTAAAAATGTTAATTAATCAAATTGGTTTGTTTAAGTTTAGTACTTTATATACATGAGATGAAATATGATTAAATGGGAATTATTTTGTTATACGCACATATGATTGTATTGGTTTCGTTTATTTTTAAATCAATTGGGGATTTATTTGGGAAAAGATGTTTTCTTTAAAATAGTTGATTATGAATTGATGGTCTATTATCTAAATCTTGATTGGTCAATTTTGTTTACTTGGGTTTTTTAGATGGCCTTTAGGAAATGTGCACCAGAGGCTTTGGGGTTTTATTTTTTATGACCATTTTTATGTCACAATTGGTTTAGGTGTGGTCTTGGGGTGCATTTGTGAGAGATGTCACATGTCTCAATTTATTATGTTAGTTGACCATAAAAGGGTGACAACCACTATTGTGTTGAGATTTTATTCGGTCACCTTGTTTTCTTCTACTATGATTGTGTTGAGTGATTATCTTTATGGATTATGTTACTCCATGTTTGGAGATGGATGTCATTAAAGTTTATTAATCGTTGGTCTTGTGATGTAAGACTATGAGGATTGTTATTGTTTTATTAAGATATCCATTATGGGATGGATGATCTTTGGTAATGTCTATATTGAGATGGACTATTTGATCCTTGTATAGGATGTGTTGTTCTCTACTATGATCCATTATGTTACTTTGGTGATTATAATGATTTAAGATTTATGAGGAGCTTTTGTGGTTCTAGTTTTGTTTTATCTTTGTTATCTGATTGGAGCATTAGGGTAGGTTATCTGAGTGTATAGATGGGAAGTGGATTGTTTTAAAGGCATCAGAGCCCATAAGTGGATGCTTGGGTATCCTTTTCAAGTTACTTAATAAAGTGATAACTTAAATTCATTGAGAGTTATAAATGAATTAATAAGATGTTTGTGTTCCTCATCCATGCCTTGAGCGCTAGTACAGGCTAGGATAGTTTGTGAGAAGATGTTGGCTGTCTGCATGGATTGGATGAGGCATAGTTGGTAGCCTTGTTTATATGAGAGGCTATATACTACATAGAGTCACTAGGGGGTGGGGTACAGAGAGACTGCTAGGGTAACTCTAGAGTTGACTCAAGTGATGTCACTTCCCTTTATGCATCTTTGATTTCCTACATGTGTTGGTTCCCTCTAGTAGAGTATGTATTATCTTTGCAATTGGTGTTGCACTATTTTGAGATAGAGAGCTTTTGGGATCCCTTGCCTAGATGTTGTATTGTGTTGAATTTTTGTGTTTGATATCCGAGTGGCATTTGTTGTTATCTCCTCAACATGTTGGGATTGGACCTTTGGTTCCACGTGGTCGGGTGGTAGTGATTCTTTTACCATTTGAGATTCTGACGTCCTTGTACCAGTGCTAGATGATCCTTGTAGCAATTGTATCTTCTTGTTTATCATCGGAGACTTAGTCTTATCTTTCCTTTATTGTATTGTACCTTATACTTGGGTTATTAATACATACCCTGCAACTTGTGTAGTGGATGTGATTTCATTATGTATACTTTGCACAGTATCAACTATATTTATGTTCATATTTATATGATCATGTACTTATTGTTATTTGCACATGTGATATTTATTTCTTGTAGTTATTCTTAGTAATTAATTAACACTTAAGTAATTCTACTTCAAGGAACCCTTGGAAATTGTAATCTGTAAATGAGTAATACTTATGAATATATATTGTCTTTATGTTATATTGCTTCCACTTTATTATTCATTATTATTTTTAAACTCTTAAGAAAAAAATTTATTTGGTAAACTTAGTAACATGTTTTAGGGTAATTTCTCCTAGGTTCCCTGGTAGGGCATTACACTTGGTATCAGAGCTCATGTTTTTACATTGGGAACTCTGGGAATTTTGTACACCCATTAGATGTCTTGTAGTTGAAACTTGAAATGAAACATAGACACATAATTCTTTAGTATTTGAGAACCATTGTAACTTATAACCTACTTGTAACATTTTGCAAAGTTGTTTAGTTCCAATTGCTTTTAATGCATCTTACCTTAGTGTCTATATATTGTGTTTGGGTATATTCTTTAACATGTCTGGGACATTGTATCCTTGGGCATCATAAAGCGGTTACTCCCTCGAGTGTGGCTGATACCAGTCACTTTGTTATGTTTTATGTTTTATGATTGATAATTTATTTTGGTTATTGATGATTTGTTTGTGTTGTGTTTGGGCTAACATTTAATTTTTTAACTTTCTTATGTCTGGACTTGTCACTTGACTCTCTTTTTGCTATCTATTTTGTGACACTAGTCACACTTGACTTACTGTTGAATTATCACAATACTTTTATGATTTAATGTTGAGCTTGAAATTTCTCCACTTAGGTTTTTCCTTTTTGAATTTTGTGGTGGCTATTTTGAATGTTTGGTGTTGTTGTCCCTTTTATGTGATAAGTGTTACTTCTATCATGTTCATTTTGGACCTCTAATAGTATGTGTAAGGGATGACATCGTGTAGAGAATTTTACTATATTTTTATGTGAAGATAAAATGTGTTATGTGTCATATATGTTGGTGTTGCATTTGCTAGGATTGCATGAACCTCTCAATTTGTTATTCGATGTAAACACAAATGTGGACTTTATAAAATTAATTTATATATGAACTATATGATGTTGAATGAATAAAGATCTAGATCTAATTAGATCGATTAATAATGAATGATTGATCAATGTGATTTTTAATTTATGCTTAAACTAGAATTATATTTCTCTTTTTGTTTTGTTTTCTTTTTTTGGTAAAAGGCCAAAGCCAAGAAATTTTATTGATCATAAAAAGTGTTACAATAAACCCCACTCTGTGCAAGTGTTGATAGGAAAGAGTGGGGTTGAGAAAACCTCCAACCTTTCCTAGGAACTTAGTCCAGATTCTGATACATGAGTTTCTTAGAGGGCATTCCCTCCTTATCAGATTTATAGTACACAATGTTACAAAGAAAGAAATAATGAAAAGATAGTATCAACTTGTAATGTATCAACTCTCATTCTCTGAATGATCGGAACCCCGTATTGAATTATTCGTTTGTTGCTGGCCCTTGAGGAATCTTGTCGATATGTGTTGCCCTTTTAATTGCTCTTTCATAAATGACTTTTGTTCCTATTAACCTATCACATCTCAAATTTGACTAAGATCCTTGTTATTCTATTCGTGATTTTATAGAAAGAATCATTTATGCTGAAAATTAAAATTTGAAATGATTTAAACACTGGAATAATAATAATTACCCTTACTAAGAGTGGTTCTAGAGGAGGAGAAAACTTTCTGAGGCATCATTGCCTACAAATGGATCTTGAGACCCTTCCTATTTCTAAGATAAAGATTATAACTTTAAAACTATACCATTCCCCGGAGCGCTTAGACTAAAGTTTCATTATTGAGTATATCTACTTGAAGTTGAAAGAATGATTACCTTGGTTGAAAAAAAATTCTGCATACTAGAAAAAGAAAAATTGAGGCTCTATGCCATTACATAGACTCAAATAGAAGATCCAGATAGTAAACAAAAGAGTAACTACAGAGCAAGCACTGAGATAAAAGGGAGAATAGATCCTCTTTTGGCTAGAGTCCATGAAGCCTACAAAAAACCATAGTTGGAACAAGCAGACTAATATTGCATGAAGATCCTTAGCCTGAAGTTGACATAGAGTCATCTATGTCGACTTCAAGATAACGATCCTCATGGTGAATAGGGCCAAACAGGAGCATGCATCGAAAGAGGAAGAAAGCATTAATTTCTGCCATAACTTAGTCAAAATCATAAGGATAGAAGTTGTTGCGCCAGAGTTAGAAATAAAATTGAGTAACAACCACCTCCCTAACAATAGAAACCCCTACTGGGGATGCCTCTTGGCTTTGATAATGAACAGGGCCAGCCCATTACCCATAGAGTAAAGATTACACTTGTCCAATGAAGTCTTACTCCATTTTATTCTCTAAAACATTAGCCAAGAAATATTCTTCTTAAAATGCCTAAAGCCATTATAAGTTAAAAAAGAGATCATACCTTAGTTTCTTGTGGTTAATCTTTCTGGTGGAAACTCCATAAAAATAATACATAAAAGCTCAGATCTTAGGATAATTATGTACCAAAATGCATATATAAATATGGATGACTCCAAGTTTGAAAAATATATATCAAAATATATATATATAGAAATGTGAAATTATATGTTTAATATATATATATATATATATATATATATATATATATATATATATATATATATATATATATATATATATATATATATATATATATATATATATATATATATATATATATATATATATATATGCGTGTGTGTGTGTGTGTGTGTATGTATATGTATGTATGTATGTATGTATATATATATGTATGTATATATGTATGTATATATATTTCTATATATGCATAGATGCATTTCTCCATATAATGAAAATACTCTGTGATGGAAGGAAAGTCACAAAAGTAATCAGTTTAAATTTACTCCAATGTTGTTTAAAACTAACAACCCTTTAAGATAGATATTGAAATTACACTGACTGATATTCCATTCCTACCTCTAAAAATCAATGCTACAAAGCTTAAAGTGGAAATCAGGGTTGTAAATTCTACCTGACATTAAATCCTACTCCCGAGTACTTACCATACAATCATGTTGGTCCTATTCCAAAAGCTCAAAAAAGGCTCCATGCAATAAGGGAAGCCTGTTAAAAAACTTTAGATGGTAAGATAGCCTGAAGGCTAGGGATAAGAGGGCGAGGAAGGGCAATGAAAATACTAAGGGAGGTACTGAAGGAAGCTAGCCAGGGGCTTTAGAGAAAGAGATTATAGGATATTTTTATATAAAAAAGAACTTTCTAGTTGAAACTTCTAAAACTTTGCGAAACCCAAATATTCAAGATAAACTTTATAATGTAAAAATCATGTTCATTACTTTCTTGGTATATTAATCTTCGTCTATCTATTAGATCCCAATTCTAGTACCTCATATCCCATACATATAGACCAAAACAAAAAGCTTATGTAATACTACTATCGAAAGTCAAGAGTGGCTCTTACAATTTACTTACACCCTAATAACTACTAATCATCTTTTATAGTTACCCTCTAATCTTTCCTAATCACACTACAACTCCAAGAATCACCATCCTTACATAGAATGATGATCTACTCCTTGTCTTCATCAACCTGATTGTTTCTGGAACATATCCTTACCGAAGGGGCTACTATCTTTACATTGTTGATCTCATCCTCATCCAATTCTGCTGGTATGTCAAAGCCTTCCTCCCTCCAATAATTTAGGACCCAGACAAGTTCCACCTCTTCCTTAAGCATTGTGGTTGTCAAGAAGTCTAGGTTTCACCTCATCCTTGGCTAGTATTTATCAAATTTACCCTCATCTTTGAAAAACAACATTGGCAACTGTTGGAAATTAGGAATGTTTGGTAGGGCTGCCATTGTTGTTTTCATATAAAGTTTCGGATAGGGTATTGTCAGATGCTTGTCAATGCCGATCACCGCCTTCTCTAAACTGCCCAGGAAGTCTTCTTTGAAAATTGCTTTGGTGGCTTCTATGATCCTAGCTTTATCTATTCCATTAAAAGAAGCTAGTGTGATAAAAAGCCCTATAATGTGGCCATTAACACGGATAGTAAATTCATTGTCGAAGTAGTCATCCCCTAATCCCTTTTCCAGAGCTCTGTGCACTGAATCCAAAAGGGGGTTGAGGATTCCATTCCATCTCTCCAGCTTGATGTTGTCTCTAAAGGCCATTTTCCTATTCTCCTTCATATGGAAGGTTAGAATTCTTGACTCCATCCTTTTCCCTGGTAGAATTTTACAAGTTAATCTTTGCTTACTGATTAACGATGTTATTTAAGCTCCTCTGTCGACATTAATCCCTACTCTTTCATGATGGGAGGTTTAATCTCATGCAAAATCTCCCCTACATTAATTCTTCGTCCTTTTTCTCTCGTTATGCACTTATAAGATCTTAGGAGCGGATAACCAACTATTGTTTAAGACTCTTCTAGATTTAAGCATTTTAGAGTTTTTTGGATTCTTGAAAAGGAGAGAGGCCTCAAAGTCATGATAATTAATATTATTATTAATTACTTGCTACGGGATGTGATGGTCCTGTGCTAATATTTTGGGGCACTAATGATTTGAAGGTGATTTTTGATAAGAGAGGATCCAACTAATAATTAGTGTGTTCGATTACCTAGGGTGCTCGAAATGAGACTTACTCACTTGTTAGCCTTCATCAAGAAGCTATATTTCTATTCTAAAGCTTGGTAAGTAAATAAGTATCGATCCTATGGGGAAAAATCTATAAAAGCTAGGGGTCATTCCAAGTCTAACCTTCCTACAGAGATGAAAGCACAAAAGTAGTCATTGATTAAATTCATATATATAATTATACAGATATGCAGATATTTACGTAACTATATAAATATATATATTTCTATATGTATATATATATATATGCATTGATATATTTATAAAATTTTGAGCTCTATAAATAAAATGAATACAATTATATACATATGAATATCATTATAAATGTACCTATATATATATATATATATATATATATATATATATATATATATATATATATATATATTCTTCTGAAAGTTAATATGTCTATAGATTAATGAGTGAGAAAACTTATATATATATATATATATATAAGTTATTTATATGTGTGTGTGTGTGTGTGTGTGTTTGTGTTTATATATATTTATATTAATTTGTAAGTATACACTTATGGATTAGAAACTATGTGTAAAAAGGTTTAATTAGTCGTTTAGCTAGCAAGATCTGTTGTAAGTAAAAGTATTAGACTGGTGTTAGGATGAAATAGATATTTTTACTTATTGCATTCATTTTTCACATCTTAAAACCGCTCATTTGGATTTATGGGACATTGCTCTATGTTAAGGATATGATGTGACTATCATAAATGTATGTTTTATAACTGTTTAGATTATGTACCTATGTGTGTCGTTATCTACACTCATCTCTGAAAGACTCATAGCAGAGGATGGTTTAAAGATTGAGCTAAAACCCCTGAGATAAGGTATGGGAAGAAGCCTTAGAGAACCTATGATTGTTGCATAAACATAGGTATTCTATTGAAGTGAGATGCCATCAACTCCTTTATTTATGATTTCATCAGCTCTCTTATTACCTTCTCAGTAGATGTGATTGAATGTGACCTTTTTGAAAGATTTACATAGGTCTAAGGCTTGGGAGAGGAAGGAATTCATTTTCCAATTTGGAGTTGTGCCTCTCCTTAGAGCATTAATCAACAATTTTTGAGTCTCCTTCAATTTCCAACTATTGTAGACCTAGGGATTCACCCTTTCTAAGTCCTTTTACTAATGCTAACAATTCCGCCCAATTATTAGTTTTAATTCCAATGGGAATAGCCAAAGATGCATTTCTTCTCCATCCTAGTTATTTATGGAGCAACCTATACCTTCTACCCCTGGATTACCTCTAGATGCCCCATCAGAATTAAGTTTAAACTAGCCCTCCTCTGGAGGGTGCCATATACAGTTTTTCCTTTTTGACTCCGTTCCCTGATCTCATGACCCTATAAAGGGAGGAAGGGAAAGCCCTGTCCAGACCCTTCTCATTTTTTCATCCCAATGGCTCATCTGAAGATTTGATTTTTGAATTTTAGAGATTTTACCGTTAATGTTTTCTATTATGGTTGCTTCCATCTTGTTACACAATTATCTCCAGTCCATCCTTTCTTCTTTAAAGATTCTTTTGTTTCTCTCCTTCCAAATTTCCCAAATTAAAATAGATGGTGTAGAGGTCTAGAGGCTGGCATAAATATAGTCCCTCTTAATGATTGGCCAAGCTTGAAGCATCTCAAGAAGAGAAAAAGGGGAGGTGGATGACCATCCCAAGTTTCTAGATAGCCATTTCCAACATTGGCTCGAGAAGGGACAACTAACAAATAAATGATCAGTGTCCTCTTCACTATTCTCGTAGAAAGGGCATCTACTTGGGCCTGAGAAACCCATCTTCTTAAATCTATCTACAGTTAGGAGTCTATAATTAAGGGCCATCCAGGTGCAGAAACCAGCTTTAGGGAGACAATCCTTGTTCCAACAAAGGTTTATTGGAATATTAGTCATGGGTCTCTTATATTTCTTGCTAATGAGATTATATCCATTTCTTGTGTTGTATTCTCCATTTTTTGAACCATCCCATACTAAAATATCCTTGGAATTATTTAGAGAGATCTTAATTTTGTTGAGTGTTTCCATCAGCTATTCCTCTTCTATCATGGGTAAACTGATATCTTTGAAGGATTTCCATTTCCATTCTTCTCCATTAAAAACTATATAATATTTTAGGTAGATCCCATTTTTTCCTTCTAACAGGTTTTTTAGGGGGGGTTGTTAAGATTTTCAGATAAGGCTTCATAGCCTCCCCAATAATATATCCAAAAAAGTACCTCATCACCTGTACCTAGATTCCATGTAAGTTTGTGCATAATGATTTTCCTGCATTCTAACATAAAATTCCATATTTTGGATCCTCTCAGAGGATTAATCTCTCTGAAAATATTAATGGGGGATTTGTCTTTAAGATATTTATTTATTAAAATCCTAGCCCATTTAGCCTTTGGGTTTCTAAATAATCACCACACTAGTTTTTCTCCTAGAGCTCTACCTTGATCTCAAAGGTTCTTGAGACCAACTCCTCCTTCATCTTTCAGTTTACAAATATTTTTCCAAGAAATTAGGGGAATTTTCTTCTTTTCCCCACTTCCTTGCCAAAAGAAAGTTCTCAAGTGTCTATTTATTTTAGATAATTTGTTAGAGGGGAGCTAAATGCATGATAATTGATAGGTTGGCATGGCTGCCAAGATAGACCTTACCATGGTTTCTCTCCCCTCTGAGGATAGCCATTTTCCCTTCCAAGAGTTCATTTTTTTCTTGATCTTTTCTATCATCGGATCCCATATGTCTGTGGCTTTATCATCCTTTACCAGTGGAAGACCCAGGTATCTATAGGGGAGCTTACCTTGCTTAAAATTTAGGATCCTACATATGTCCCTCTCTAATTCCTTATCAGTGTTAAAGAAAAATATTTCAGATTTATCTAGGTTAATTTCTTGTCTTGATGCTTTGGTGTAAGAATCCAAGATCTTTTTAAAGGATATAGCCTCTTTTCTTACTAGCTCCATATAATAGGGTGTCATCCACAAAATGCTGATGTGTTGTAGGGTCTATGTCTATTGTGATGGCTATGCCTTCAATTAATCCTTTCTCTCGATCCTTTGTTATAGCTGTAGACACAGAAAATTGGCAAAGGCTTAATTCAATCAAAAGGTGCATCAAGTCATCAAAATAGCACTAAAAATCAATAAATAGAACAAAAGGCAATTTAAATCAAAGAAAAATTCAATTAAATGATTAAATGATTAAATAAGGCTTGAAAAGGGGAAAAACACTAAGAAATTGATTAAATTCAATTAATGACATAGTTGTTGAAAGCAAAAATCAAAATGAACCTCTTACCCTTCATGGCTAAATTTAATTACTTTAATTAATTAATAAATCATAAATTCTCTCAACAAAGGAAAAAGGAGACAAAATGGACACAAATCACTCACTTTTGTTGAAATGGTCCAGCCTTTTGAAACCATTTAAATGTTTGTCCCCCAATTTAGGGACAAAGCAAAGCCAATTGACCTTACCCAAGCATAACCATGGTTATCTCACTCTACCCCCTACCCTTGGGAAAATCTTATAAATAGAAGGCATTTTGAGGCATTATTAATCCACTCCATATCTTTGAATTGCAGCAAAGCTCTGTCAATTTGCATCCATATCACTCACTTATCATTTGTCATTGCTAATTAGCTTAAATTGCATTGATCATAGTAGATTGTTCATCAAATAGAGCTAGAATTTGATAGAATAGATCTAAATTTGCATATCATATAGCTTAATTCTCATCTTTAGAGTGTCACTAGTGAGGATCATAGCTGAGAGCCTCATTTACCACTTTATTTTAGAGAACCATGAGATGTTGATAGATTAATTGTGCATTATTTAGATTAGTTTGCTTTGAATAGTGTAAATTCTCTTTAAATTTTGTAATTTCATGAAGGTGTAAATCACTCACACACAAATGGCGCCCACCGTGGGGCCCTAGGCCTCAAATTTATCAAAATTTCTACGTTATTTGCAAATTTAGGCTAGAATTGCATGATTTTGCTCACTGTTTGCAGGTTACAGGAAAGAAATCATGCCTATCAGTAAAGAAATCACGCCTACAGTAAAGAGATGTCGCTCGCGGGAATTTAGATGTCGCCTGGAGTCTGAACACTCACGCTTCTTACCAGCAGAGTCACGCCCCTGGTTAAAGAAATCACGCCTGCGGACATCAGATTATCACCTAAAGCACAAAGATATGATGCCTTTGGCCATTTTGACGTCGCCTAAAATGAATTAAAAGCCGCGGCCGATGAATTAGTTCACGCCTGGTGTAAAGGGAGTTTCCTACACTTTGCTTTTTATTTGTCGCTTCTATAATTTTAAATGTCGCTTAGCTGAATTACTTTGTCGCTTTTGGATAAACAGTTTGCGCGTTCATTTAATTTGATATCGCACGTAATCATTTTAATCTCGCTTGAGCCCCTTTTGGTGACGCTCGCGGTTAAATTGATTACGTCTTTGTTAAATTAGATATCGCCTTTGGTAAAAGAAATGTCGCCTGGTATAGCATCTATTTTCTGTTAGTGTAATTGCTGTTGTCGCCTGTAAGAAAGATTTCACGCATTTGTTAAATTTAATATCGCTGTTGTCTATTTTAATCTCGCTTGAGCCCCTTTTGGTGACGCTCGCGGTTAAATTAGTCACGCTTTTGTTAAATTTAATCTCGCCTGTAGTCTGGACAATGTCACCTGGCAGTATTTTCACTATTTTGTCAAAATAAGGACTGTATGCTAACTTTACTGTCATTTTTTTTTGTATCAGGAGCATGGTCTGTCATAAGAAAGTGCAAAAACCAGAGAGAAGATACAACTTAGAGGAGAAATTGATCTCTAAGAGGATAAGGAAAGAAAACCGGGTACATTCTACCTTTGTTCTCAATAATAATTTAGAGAAAGAAGTAGAATTGCATGCCAAATATATTGCTGTTGTAGATGCTTACAAACGAAAATATGTTTCATTGAATTGGGAATTTAGTCCTTAAATTTGTAAGAATTTTGCAAATATTTTGGTAAAAAAAAAAAAAGAATCAAAAGCATAATCAATTACATCATTTTTAGCTTTGATTTTGGTTTCCCCTCACTTTGTTTGTATTGTGCTGACTAACTTGTTGGTGGAGGGAACATTTTGCCAAGGTAAGAGAAGGATTTGGAGAGAAAACAAAAATCTACTACTTAAAAATGCGCCTAGCCTTTGCTAGCATCGTTTGAGGTATTTTTCTCATCAAGCTTGCACTTCCCTTAAATTGTGGCATTTTCAAAGTTCAAAAATATAGTTTAATCATAAAAAAGGAAAAAAATAAACACTTCAATTCTAAGAACCCCTTTGTCACGGGGTTGAAAAAGAACCAATTTGATTGTGAGTGTTTGGGATAAGGGAAAAGCAATAGGGATATGCTCTTCACTCTTTGAGTGAATCAAATTCCCAAACTTGCTCTACCAAATCCATTTTTCATGCTTTTCAATGAATATGTTTAAAACTTAGTGGGCTCGCCTCCCGAGATTGCCTTAGAAGGGCCGGTGAGAGGGACAGCCCAAAGTGGGATACACTTGCTTTTGCCGCGAGAATCCGACCCACTATAAAACGAAACGCGGGTATCCTTAATGGGGTACACGACAAAAGGATTTTAGCTCTTTCGAACTTCCTCTAGTAGTCCTAACGGATTGCGCAAAATCGTGCTTTTGTGCGTGTGGGAAGCCCCTTAACATAGTTGGGGGATGAAAAGCTAAGATCTCTTTTGAACGGAAAACTTACTACATAACGGTAAAATAGCAAAACTACCTATTAGAGCCATGTTTACGAACCAATTATGTGCTAGGTAGATTGTGTGGAAGCTATTCTTGTGTTAAACCTGTGAAAACGTTCAAAAATATACACATTAGAGCATTCTAGGGATATGGTACCCAATTGATGTGTGTGTTGAGATTGTTTTTATTTTCAAACAAGATATTCCAAAGTTATTGATCAAAACACCATTAAAATTTTAAACCATTTAAAATTGATCAAAAACTTTTACCTTATTCCAAAAATAGCTTATCAAGAGGAGAAAGTCAACATACCCTTAAAGTTTGTTCATGCCTGTTATTACAAGGTCATTTTCTATAAGGAAAGCATTACAAACAGACGGGACCTACAACGGAGAAGAGCTCCCATTTCCAAAGAACACTTTCATTACTTCACAAGTGACTGAAAATCCCACTAAGGCAAAGGACATTAACAACATGTTTAGTGGTACCCTAGGAAATATCGATCCCACTAACCAAGGGAACAACATGAATGGGGGCATAGATCCCAATAACAACCAAGGGAACAACATGAATGGAGGTATGGATCTTAACAACAATCAGGGAAATTCTAATAATGGAGGAAGAGACCCTAATTCTCAAGAGGCAAATTCACAAGGCAACAACTTATTGCCTCCTCATAATACAAACTTACCCCCAACTGCAGAAGAAGCCACGATTGAAAGAGCATTAGAGGCAAGACAATGTCCTTATTTCATAGAACTAATGAAAAAGACCATGCTTATGGATAAAGAAAAACACTTCATGGACTTAATACAAACGGGGGTAAAGCTACCTAAAGATTTTGACATAGAACAATTAAAGCCCAAGGAAATAGAAGACCCTATGGAAGCAATGAGGAAACAATTCAAAGCATTACAAATGGAAATTGACAATTTGAAACAAAATGGGGCTCCTAAGCCTTTCTCTATTGAAATATTATGCCCTTTTCCATTTGATAAGAGTTTGGTCATGGTGCCTTTTCCCATTAATGTAACATTTCCTAAATATGAGAGATATGAAGGAACATCCGACCCACATGATCATCTTCGGGGGTTTTGTGCATTAAGTCTTGAATTCATGCATGAATCAACCTATTTAATGAGACTATTTCCAAGAAGCTTGGGAGGAACAGCCATGGATTGGTTTTCAAAACTACCGTCCGGCATAAAATCCTTTGAAGAGTTAGCATCTAAATTCGTGACTCATTACTCTTATAACATCAAACATGAGGTCACCATGATAACGTTATGTAACACGAAGCAACAAGATGGAGAAGCCTTTCTCACATTCTTGCAAAGATGGAGGACTGCATTTGCTAGATATCCAAGAAGTGTACCGGAAAAAGAAAAAATGGATATCTTTATTAACGGTTTGAGAAGCGAGCTGAATTATAGACTAAGGATGCAATGTCCCAAAACCTTTCAAGATCTAATTGATAACGGAATTACAACGGAAGAAGTGTTGATTAAGAGTGGAGAGTTGAAATTGCACAAGGAAAATAAGAATAACTCTAACTCCAACAACAACAATATCAACAATAACAACAATCCAAATAAAAGTTGGTACAACAACAATAGCCGTTATGCTGCAAGGAATAACAACAAAGGTATTGTTAATGATGGTGTAGTGGAATCCAGCAACTTGAAGGTGATTCCATTTGCCCTTACAAAGACACCAAATCAAGTGAATAATGCTAATCAAGCATATAATGCACCTTCCAACAACAACAACAATGTCAATAAGAATAATCAAGGAAACAAGGATCAAAACAGCAAGTATGATAAGTATTTGAAACCCACTCCTGCAAGACACTTTACACCCTTGGGAGAATCACTTGAAACTGCATTAAAGACTCTCATAGCTAACAATGTTATTACATTACCCGCCATTAAACCTTATGAACCAGACCACAAGCCGGGTTGGTGGGATGCTAAGCATCATTGTGAATATCATAGGATTCGGGGGCACCCTACAAATGAATGTTTACAATTAAAGAATGTGGTGCAAGACTTGATAGATAATAATATAATCACTGTTGATGGACCCCAAAATAATGAAGATCATACGGCCTTCAAACAACCTTTTTACAAACATGATAAAGGTGAGTCATCAAATGGCAAGAAACAAAGTGCCAATAATCTCAACTTTGCGCCATCATATGATCATATTGTTAATGCTATCATCATTAATGAACAGCCTCAAAAGGAAGCAACAAATGTCATTACAAGAGGGCAGAATTCTAGAATGACTTTACAAGGGATAGTCCCTCAAAACACCAATATCCCACCATCCAACATTATGGTCAAACAATCTCCTACAACAGCAAGACCTTATAGTTTGGTAGACCAATTGCAACGTACTCCAGCACAAATCTCAATCTTAGAGTTATTGAAGTTGTCACCAAATCATAAAGGGATTTTGGAAAAAGCTTTGGAAGAAACACATGTTTCTACTACCTTAGGGGAAGAAAAGTTTCAAAATATGGTAGGACATCTTGTGGCTCCTCATTGTCTTTCATTTTCAGATCAAGATGACATGTCTATAACTCATCCTCAAAATTTGCCATTACATATAGAGGTTTTGATCGAAAGGCATAGAGTCAAAAGAGCCCTTATTGATGGAGGGGCTGGCCTTAACATATGCACATTGAGTCTTGTAAAATCCCTAGGTTTCTCCGAGTCTTGCATTGACCCTACAAAGAAAATCACCATAAAAGCTTATGATGAGGCTGAAAGAGCTTCTAAAGGCATGATTGTGTTGCCCATCCAAGTGGGACCAGTTAAGAAGGAAACCAAATGTCAAGTGTTGGACATGAAATTAACCTATAACATTTTATTGGGAAGACCTTGGATTCATGAGATGCAAGCTGTCCCCTCCACATACCACCAATGCATCAAGTTCCCATACATGGGTGAAGAAATCACAATTGGAGGAGACTCAAATCCATTTCAATATTGTAATGCACTCAAACCCTTGCATGAATTATACATTCCACATAATCGTGAAGGAGTTGTTCCAAGAATCACCAATGAAGATGCACAAAATCCTCTTCAAGCTAGCTCAACTACATCAACTAAGGGCAAGGAAAAAGTGAGCTACGAGGGTCCAAATGTGATGGAAAGTCCATATGTGGCACCTAAATTGGAAACAGTGATTTACAAACCTACTAAAGAGGAAAAAGAACAAGCTAAAGCAGATCATTACCAATACATGAGTGAGATGATGAACAAATTTGACAAACAATGCAAGATTAGTTCAAAAGGGGTAGGAGAATATTCAGTTTCTCTATTTGACATGCCCATGTCTCCTAAATCACACGGAAAACCCTCAAAAGAACATCTTCCACATAAGTATAATTCTTATTTTGTGAGGGAAGATAACAAAGCAACATGGGATAAGGAAGAGGATGATGTCCTTCAATGGCTTTATCATGATGAGGATGGTACCCTAGACACTCCCATGGAAAGAATTCAGCATGTTAATATACAAACAGAACAATATGGGAAAGGATTTGATATTATGCAAAAGATGGGATACAAAGGAAGAGGACCCCTAGGCCAAAGAAATAGAGGATTATTAGAACCTATTGAACCTGTTTGGAGGGCAAGTCATGAAAAAGCCGGAGTAGGTTTTCAACATAAGGGAGAAAGTTCAAGTCCAATGCATGATTTTCATCCTCAAATAAATGCATTAGAATCCGAAGGAGATAGTGATGATTCTAGGGATTATGAATGGGATACTTTATCAGATGAGTCATGTCAAGATAAAGAAGTCATTGCTATACATACTTATGCAAAAATCTCAAAACAAGATGCTCCAATTAATGAAGAATCTTCTATTCAAGGGCCTAATATAGAACAAGCATCTAGTAGTGGAGCATGGATAGAAACATTTTGGACACCTTCAGAGGAGGGAAATTCAAACGTTAGTTTTAACCCGCTTGTGGCTTTTCCCACATTGTTTCCCGCAGAGGTCGACGAGGATTCAAGCGAAGGGGACTTTGACCCTGCTTCCATGGATCATCTTGAGGAAGCACACATCATAGACCTAAACGATACAATGTATGAACCCTCAAACGAAGTCATGTCCATAAATCCTATTGATGATACCTTACCCAATAATTCCTTAATTTTGATACATCCAGACCTCATTGATTGGGATCAAACTGAACCACATGACTTACTTTACTTCCCAAATGACCAAGCCACAAACCAATACCTCAATGCGGTTGAACCCTCTTTCACCAACGAACTCAATACGGACATGATGACAACAGCAAGGGTCCAATCTCTTAGTCAAAAAAAAGAAAAAACAAAAAAAAATAAAAAAATGAAAAGTTCTATTGGTGAAAACCCAACTGTGGCACCCTTAGAACCAAAAACAATGAAAATAAAAGACGTTTCTTTTGGTGAAAACCCAACTGTGGCACCATTAGAAGAGAGATTGGATACTTTGCCTGAACATGAAGAAGAACGGTCATCTATTCTTATAGAACCAACAGAAAAAGTTAACATTGGCACGGAACTAGAGCCAAAGGTTGTACACTTGGCTGCATCACTTACATCTATTGAAAGAAAGGACTTTATCAAATTCTTCCAAGAACAACAAGTAAATTTTGCATGGTCATATGCCGATATGCCTGGATTGGATCCTGATTTCATAATGCATCATCTGAATGTTAGACCCGGAGTTAAACCTGTAAAGCAAAAACTAAGGAAAATGCACCCACATGTGGCTCTTCTAGTCAAGGCAGAATTGGAAAAATTGTTAAAGGTGGGGTTCATAAGAACAATAGCATATGCTGATTGGATCTCTAACATTGTGCCAGTTACTAAACATGATAAATCTATCCGTGTGTGTACGGATTTCAGAGATTTAAACCTTGCATGTCCCAAAGATGACTTTCCATTGCCAAGCATTGATACCATAGTGGATTTGACAGCAGGTCACGCAATGTACTCATTAATGGATGGATTTAGTGGCTACAACCAAATCAAGATTGCTCCCGAAGACCAAGAAAAGACAGCATTTACTTGCCCTTGGGGTACCTTTTGTTGGAATGTTATGCCCTTCGGTTTAAAAAATGCTGCAGCTACATATCAAAGGGCCATGAAAACTATTTTCCATGACATGATGCATACTTTTTTAGAAGATTATGTGGATGACATTCTAGCAAAATCCCACAATAGAGAAGAGCATTTACAAATCCTAAGAAAAATATTCATTCGGTTAGAACAATTCAAAGTTAGACTAAACCCAAAGAAGTGTGCCTTTGGTGTCCAATCCGGCAAGTTATTGGGTTATATAGTGTCAGCAAAAGGCATTGAAGTTGATCCTGAAAAAGTACAAGCAATTCTAGAAATGGAGATTCCAAGAAATATTAGCCAAATGAGGTCACTCCAAGGAAAGATTCAATCAATAAGGAGATTTATCTCTCAATTAGCAGAAAAGTGTCACCCCTTCACAAGATTGTTACACAAGGACACTACATTTATGTGGGATGAGGAATGTGATAAGGCCTTTGCTACTTTGAAGACTTATTTGATAAACCCACCTATTCTTATGTCACCTATCAAAGGTAAAGAACTGTTGTTATACATATCAGCCACAGAAAGGTCTCTAGGCATATTGTTGGCACAAGAAGATGAGCAAGGAAAAGAAAGGGCAATCTACTATCTTAGTAGAACCTTAATAAAATATGAACTCAATTATTCATTCATGGAAAGAGCATGTCTAGCAGTGGTTTTTGCATCTCAAAAACTAAGACATTATATGTTGATGCATAAGATCAAATTAATTGCCAAGATTGATCCTCTCAAATACTTACTAAGTAAAACTGCCTTAACAGGTAGAATAGCAAAATGGGTCATGATCCTAAGTGAATTTGACATTGAATATGTTGATAGAAGAGCAATTAAAGGACAAGTGATAGCAGATCACTTAGCAGATAACCCAATGGAGTCTACACAAACCATGCAAATTGAATTTCCAGATGCAGAAATTGTCAACATAGAAGCAAAGACATGGAAGTTATATTTTGATGGATCTTACACACAAGGAGGTTCTGGAGCAGGTATATTATTGGTTACTCCTCAAGGATACACCATTCCAAAGTCTTATAAACTCTTATTTCCATGCACCAATAATATAGCGGAATATGAGGCATTAGTCATTGGCATCAAAATGGCTTTAGAATGGAGTATTGCAGAATTACAAGTGTATGGAGATTCCCAACTCATAATCAATCAGGTTAATAATGAATACAATACCAAGGACATAACATTGATGAAATATAAAGCCTTGATTGATGGATGGAAGAAGTACTTTGCTTTGATCACATTTGAACAGATTCCAAGAGAAAAGAATAGAGCAGCAGATGCCATGGCTACCTTGGCTTCATTGTTACAAAAACCAGATCAACATGAGAAGTATGAGTTCTTGGTGGAAGAGTTGGTAAAACCGGCATTTAACCTTCCTGACACCCAAATTGTTGCTCTTTTACATAGACATGACTCTCCTTGGTATGGACCCATCTATACTTACCTTAAAGACCAAGTACTCCCCATAGACCAAACTCGTGCCCAAAAACGTAACTTCATACGCCAAGCCGCCCGTTACCTAATCCTTTCAGACACATTGTATCGTAAGGGTCTTGATGGGACGTTACTTAGATGTCTAGAGGAAGAAGAGTCTAAGTTAGCTTTACGCGAGGTCCACGAAGGCATTTGCGGGTCACACTCAAGCTGTTTTAATCTAGCTAAGAAAATCCTTCGTCTAGGGTACTTTTGGACAACATTAGAAAAGGACGCTTGTCAATTTGTGAAGACATGCAGCAAATGTCAATATCATGGTAATATGATACATGCACCGGCTCAAGAATTACACCCATTCATTACACCATGGCCTTTTTATCAATGGGGTTTTGACTTGATTGGGATCATATATCCTCCATCTTCAAATGGACACAAGTATATCATCACAGCAACAGAATACTTCACCAAATGGGTGGAAGCAGTTCCATTAATAACAGCAACCGGCAAACAAATTTCAATGTTCATTTTGAACCACATAATTTGCCGCTATGGTATTCCACATGCCATTATCACGGATAATGGGAAACAATTCAAAAATCAGGATATTGATGAACTTTGCATGACATTTCACATTACACATCATTCATCATCCATTTATTATCCACAAGGCAATGGACAAGCTGAGGCAACAAACAAAAATATCCTCAAAATATTAAAAAGATCAGTTAACAAATCAGGAAGAGATTGGCACGTGCAAATAAACCCCGCACTATGGGCTTACAGAACTAGTATCAGAACACCTACAGGAGCCACCCCATTCTCTTTAGTCTATGGAACTGAAGCAGTTCTACCATTAGAAGTTGAAATTCCATCTCTACGGGTTTCATTAAGAGGATTGATCACTGATGAGGATTATAGGATTGCTAGACTACAACAATTGGAATTGTTAGAGGAACATCAGACTCAAGCTTATGAGCATTTAAAGGGTTATCAAAACAGGATTGCCCACAATTACAACAAACACATCAAACCAAGAACTTTTCAAGTAGGAGACTTGGTACTAAGAGAAAATCCCAAAAATCAAGTTGAAAGGGAAAAGAAAGGAAAGTGGGAAGCTAATTGGATAGGCCCATTTGTTATAGCATCATCCTTTGGAACTGGAACATATAAATTATCAGATTGTAATGGTGAAGAATTACAAGAACCCATAAATAGCATTCATTTGAAGAGATTCTACACCTAAAACAGATGAAAGAGTATAAAGAGTATCAGATGAGAGAGCATCATAATTATTGTACATAATTGAAAATGGAAAATACCAAAAACATTTGAAAATAGAAAATCCAAAAACATTGGAAAAGAAGAAAGATCAAAAACAGTGGAAAATTGAGCCTGAAGAAAGCAAAAACATTTGAAAAACTATCTCTTGGTGAAAACCTAGCAAATAGGCGCCAAGTTGATAATGAAAAAAAATTAAAAAAAAAAGAAAAAAGGAAAAAATGAAAAAAATGAAAAAAGAGAAAAAGTGCCTTGGTGAAAACCTAGCAAATAGGCGCCTTGGTAGCAAAAAAAAAGAGAATATCCAAAAGTGAAAACTTGGTAACAAGCGCTTTTGGTTCCCTTAAGTCATTTCCTTCCTAGTCACATGTGTATATAATGCATCTCATCATCCCATTTGTTTAAACCTTCATTGCATCCGTCATTTGTACATAGTCATAATAACAGTTTGTAGCACCATCCTTTACATTGCCTAAAGTTGTCAAAGTTGATACATCAAATACTTGGGGGCAGCATAAATGGATTGGAAAGTGGGTACCTCAAAAGGGATTCATATGAACAACATTCAGTCACAAGCAGAAAGAGATCAACATTTTCAGAAGAGAGATCAGATTTGTGTAAACCTTTGATTGATAACGAAAAAGGTGACTACCACAACAAAATTCCATGAGCCTAAATTGACTTATTATTCAGGATTAAAAATCAAAAATCATGCCATGATCAAACACTTGGAAATATATTTTGTTGAAAATTAGAAAACAATGCAAAACACTTAGATAGATTCTTTTGAAAAGTTGGTTAAAAATCTGTTTACTTACATTCATTCAATTTGTATCAAGTCTTTTTAGCTCATCAAGGATGTTTCGACTAGATTGGCAATGATGGAGACATGATATTTTTCTTGACTATGATGTGACTGTTTGGAGGAAAATTCATTGCCTTATGAGAATTCATCTGAAGACATGGTCATCAAAGAACCATCGAGGATTATCTTATAAAATAATGAGTTAACCTTTGTTTGTTTACGCAACCGGATACCTTGGATATTTAGATTCTTCATATCTAAATGACAAAATCCACTTGCAACATAGAATCCGACAAAATCGGTATTCGTACTCTCATGATTTTTTTTGAAATCAGTGATAGTCGTATCGATGAGACCGATGGGAAAGCAAAACGGAGGTTACCATATGAGCAGTAAAATAAAAAGCGATATTCATATCATCATGTCAGTGGGCAGTGGTGGTTGTATCGACTTTCCGGTCCCAAGTGCTCAATGATGAAAATATATCTTCAAGGCATTTATTTGCTAAAAAGCTAGTGACACTTAGCTGCATTCATAAAAAAGGTTAAATGCATTCTCATATTAGATTAATTGCATGTGCATTTTTTTTTCCCAAGGGTTTTATTTTCGCATCAAAAAGGGGGTACATGACATCATTAATAGGGTTAAATCAACAAGGATAACATCATTTCAACATCATCTTTTCTACAAAAATAAAAATAAATGAGATTATACTTTTTGCATTCATTCCATATCATTAATCATTACATAGATATTATCAAAGAAAAGAAGTAAATAATCATTTACATTTGCATACAGATTGCATACATGAGAAATAACATATCAAAACTGCATCCATACATGAAGAAGAAATGCATCCATCTATTTATATCATACATAAGATACGTTGCATCCATAACCAATATTCATCCAAAAAAACAAATGCATTAGATAAACACATATAGCAGCATCTAAAGGAAATCTCATATATCATCAAGTAAAAGCAGGAAAGATCATAAATGTTCTCATATCACACGTCTACTCATAACAATGATGTCATAAAAACTCAACTCTATAATCGCCCATCAACAGGGGCATCAATGTCAAATAAGTGTCAAAATACAACTGGAAAGGTGACACCAAGGTCACAAGACTATGGTACAATATCAAGTATCTCAGTATCAGTACATAAATGATCAATAAGAGCACTCATGGCTCATCTCTCGTCACCACTGGGAGGAGGTCCTGGAGGAGGCTGTGGAGGAGGCTGTGGAGGAGGCTGTGATGGAGGCTGCTGAGGAGGCGTCTGACCAACCATAGCAACAAGGAGAGGAACCAAGGGAGCCAAACCCGATACCAACTGCTGAATCATAGATGACATCTATGACACCTCTGTCCGTAATGCTCCCACATCTGCTCGTAGCTGGCTAGTACTAGAGCTCTCTCCAACCTCATAGGTACTCTGAGGATCACCTGTATCTATAGGAGCTTTTCCCCGATCACGGGAAAAAGCTGCTGGCATCTGCTGTGCACCTGTGTCCTGACCATCCACAATAGTCTGCTGTAATCCTGCTCTCGTATCCTATCCTGTCCCTGGATCCTGTCTAGCAACCCTCACATGATCCTGACGATCTAACCTCTGTCTCTGTGCTACTGCAGGACGAGGAGGAGGAGGTGGTGCCTGTACCTGTGCATCTCTCGCTCGTCCTCTGAGCCGAATCACTGCCCTACCTCGGGGTCTACCTCTGCGTCTCCTCCCACCACCAACACCATCACCATCATCTCGCCCAGGTATTGGCTCTGCAGGGTCTGTAAAGCGAGGCATCGGATGCTCCATCAACCAAGCTAGATACTCCTGTGTGACGCCGGCATCTCTGATGTGTAACCTCATGTCCCAATCCATATAACCCAGTAATGATATCTGCTCTATAGCGTCATCATATGAAGGCATGTGACCCCAAGTAGCACGCTCTGCACTAGAACGAGCATATATTGCAGATCCCTGAGGCATAGGCTGAATCCGCCCAAACTGTCGTAGTACTCTCCCTGCCAAGAATCTCTCAAGAACAGAGTCGATCCTGCCGATCATCCATCGAGGAGCAAACATATAGGGTAACTCCAAGCTATCCTCTCTCCAATCCTCGACCTCAACATATGGTCTCCAATAGACCTCATCCATGTCATCAATCTGCCGTCGCCAATACTCCAAGTGACCCAAGTGATGCTGTGTCACCATACCAGTATACTGCCATGCAAAAGGATATCCTAGAGGACGATCTCGATCTGATATAGGACGACTGACTGGTAAGTGCTCCCATATCCACAACTGTAAAATATGAATCCCAGCAGATAATGAGGCTGATCTCCTGTAAACCACCTCATGCAGATCATGATAAAGCTGTGCTAGCACACAAGATCCCCAGTCAAAGCGTCGAGGATGATGTAGCAAATCCTCGATAATCCTGCCCCATCCCACTGAAAATCCGCGACCTCGCCGATCAGGTAATAAGACACCACCAATGATAGCACCTAATAAGGCTGGTAAAATAGGAAATGAGGCAAACTGAGGCCATAAGATACAGTCATCACCAATAGATGGATCTCCGAATACTCGTCGACAATATGTCCCGTCATAGACTGCGTCATAATATACTATCTCTCCATGAGTCGGGATCCGTAGCAATCTATAAACATCCTCCGGTGTAATAGTCATCTCACCCTGTGGTAGCCAAAATGTGTTTGTCTCAGAGTGCCAACGCTCTGCGACAGCCGTAATCAAACCTCGGTTCATCTGGAACCGAGGAAGCTCTAGTACGCACAGTAAACCGCAGCGCCTAATCACTCGCCTCTCGGCGTCAGTCAACTGAGTCCTAAGCTCCATCACCCAGTGTGGTACAGTCCGAAGGTACAGCACAGGGACATCCTCCTGTTTAATCAAAACAAGGGAACCACATGAGTAACTTACTATCAGGAAATCAAACAATCAATCATGGTCATCAATTTAAATATACCTATCAGACTTACCAATCCTAACTCTAAGCGTTGAGGAAGGATGATCCTAGTTTTATGTCTCTAAGCATTTGGGCATAAAATGGATGGACATTTAGATCCATGATCTATCATTCATGATGAAGATTGATTAATTTTATTCTTCGATATTATAGTTACCTATGTTCTAATTCGTTGTTGAAGTCAAACAAAGGGAATACCCTAACTAAACATTCGATTGAATTCATTGACGTGATCGATATCAATCAAGTTGACGTAATCAAGCAATCAGACGTCTTAGAAAAGTTTCAAATAAACAAATTTTTTTACTCACGCGACTTTTCTTTCTGGCGTCATTTCTTTTACCAGAGGCGACATTTCTTTGATCAAACGCGTGATTTTATTCAACCGCGTGACTTAATTTCACGGAGGCGGTATAAGATTTTCCGTAGGCGACATTTTATTATCACGCGACACCTGATTAAAAATGTTTAAAACCTACGCGACATTAAATTTTCCTTAGGCGACACTAGATTTTCTAAATGCGTGAAAATACCTAAGGGACGCGACATAAGATTTATCAAAGGCGACATTAAAAATTTTCAGGCGATACTAAAATGCACGGAGGTGACATTTCTTTTCACGCACGCAGAATTAAAATTTTTAAAAGCATTAAATAAGGTCATAAATGCGACTTTAAAGACATGAGGAAAATTTGAATGACATACCGGAGGACCATCGGTCGCTCTCCGACTGAACCGGCGCGCTCTCTCAAACCGATGCTCGCGATGTGGGACCACCATCGTCTCCAAAAGGCTAAAATCAGAGCTCAAATCTCAAGAAGGAATGGTGCAAATGAATAGTAAAATGAGGGGTTTTACCCTATTTAAGGTAAAATTGGTCCTCATAAACACTTAAAACAATGCACTTTGAACCTATCATAGGACATTTTCATTAATCGGGGCATAAATCAAATTTGATTATTTCTTTCAAACGGTATCAGAAATCAAAACATATTCCAACTACTCAAACTCGTTCAAATCAAGGACTCAATATGTTTTATTTCTGAGGGGGCATCAGAGTATCAAATGGGCATTACGTCAAAAAAACATTTATCAGTGGGGCATATCATATCATATCAAGTATCATATCAGGAGGCAAATCAATTGCATATCTGTCATCATATCAAATCTATCATCATATCAAATCTGTCATCATATCAAACCTATCAACATATCAGCAATCAATTAACCCAGGACCTTTATCAGTGAACCCAGGACCTATCATCATATCAGGACCCATATCATATCAGAGGCATCAGAACCATATCAGCACCATCATCAGAGGCACATCATCATCATCAGGAAGTACATTAATCAGAACGATCAAAGGCACATCAGAACCAGGACCTGAATCAGATCATCATACTAAGGGAATCTTTGAATCGGTGTTCTTCGCACATCGACTCAAAAAGGGGCATTTGTAGACACAGAAAATTGGCAAAGGCTTAATTCAATCAAAAGGTGCATCAAGTCATCAAAATAGCACTAAAAATCAATAAATAGAACAAAAGGCAATTTAAATCAAAGAAAAATTCAATTAAATGATTAAATGATTAAATAAGGCTTGAAAAGGGGAAAAACACTAAGAAATTGATTAAATTCAATTAATGACATAGTTGTTGAAAGCAAAAATCAAAATGAACCTCTTACCCTTCATGGCTAAATTTAATTACTTTAATTAATTAATAAATCATAAATTCTCTCAACAAAGGAAAAAGGAGACAAAATGGACACAAATCACTCACTTTTGTTGAAATGGTCCAGCCTTTTGAAACCATTTAAATGTTTGTCCCCCAATTTAGGGACAAAGCAAAGCCAATTGACCTTACCCAAGCATAACCATGGTTATCTCACTCTACCCCCTACCCTTGGGAAAATCTTATAAATAGAAGGCATTTTGAGGCATTATTAATCCACTCCATATCTTTGAATTGCAGCAAAGCTCTGTCAATTTGCATCCATATCACTCACTTATCATTTGTCATTGCTAATTAACTTAAATTGCATTGATCATAGTAGATTGTTCATCAAATAGAGCTAGAATTTGATAGAATAGATCTAAATTTGCATATCATATAGCTTAATTCTCATCTTTAGAGTGTCACTAGTGAGGATCATAGCTGAGAGCCTCATTTACCACTTTATTTTAGAGAACCATGAGATGTTGATAGATTAATTGTGCATTATTTAGATTAGTTTGCTTTGAATAGTGTAAATTCTCTTTAAATCTTGTAATTTCATGAAGGTGTAAATCACTCACACACAATAGCTCTGCCTAAAGCTTCAGCCATCATAATGAATAAAAAAGGGGAGATGGGATCTCCCTGTCTTAAACCCCTAGAGATACTGAAAAAACCTTTTGGAGTTCCAATCACTAATATCGATATTGATGGTGTAGATATACATTCAAAAATCAAGTTGATCTAGCTTTTGGAGAATCCAAAAGCTTCCATGCATTTACAAAGGAATCTCCAATCCACCTTATCATATGCCTTCTTAATGTCTAGTTTGATGAGAATACGTGGGTTCTTATTTCTTTTACCAAGTGAATGGCTTCTTGGGAAATGATGACTCCGTAAAAAATAGATCTATCAGGGACAAACCTTGTTTGTTCTTCACTAATGAGAAAGGGAAGGAGTTTTTGAATCTGGATAGATAATGTCTTAGTTAAGAGCTTATATAGGATGTTACATAGTGCTATTGGTCGAAATTCATTGAGGCTAACTGGTTTCTCTTTTGGGGGGATAAGGTCTATAAAGGTGTTATTTACTTCTTTCAACATCTTGCCTAAGTTTCTAATTCCTTCTAATGCTTTTGTTACCTCCTTTCCAATGAAGTGCCAACATTTCTAAAAGAAGATAGTAGAGAAACCATCTGGGCCCAGGGATTTATCCGGATGCATCTGCATAAGAGTAGTTTTGACCTCCTATGTTGCAATTTTCTCTGTTAAAGCTCTATTTTGAGATTTAGTTATGACTTTCAGAATATTCTTAAGTAATTATGTTTGATTATATAGATTCGAATGTTTCCAATTATTGAGAATGTTGTTAAAGTACCAAACTGATTCTTTGGCTATTTCCTTTGGATCATTTATTATGTTTCCCCTATCATCTTTGATATATGAAATTTTATTTATATTCCTTCTCTGCTTGGTGCTGTTATGAAATTTTTTTGTATTCCTCTCCCTGCTTCCAGCCATGTTTCTCTTGATTTTTGCTTCGAGTAGATTTCCTCTCTTGCCAGAATTTCCTCATATTCCAAAAGCAGATTCTTCTCTTTTAGAAATAAATAATCATCCATTCCTTTATTAATTACTTGAGAATTTATGTCGCTCAATTCATTTTCTAATTTTAGTTTTGAATCAAAGATATTGCCAAATTTGTTTGCATTCCAGTCTAGAAGTTTCCTTTTTATCCATTTAAGTTTATTTACAACAATGAACATTTTAAAACCCGAAAAGTTAGGTTCAGCCCACCATTGTTCCATAAGGTTTAGAATTTCCAGATCTCTAAGCCATGCTTGTTTGAATTTAAAGGGAATTTGTTTTGGCTTTACCCCTTTCTGGATGTTTAGCACTATTGGGTAATGATCAGATCCCAAGATAGGTAGGATTTTGGCCTCTAAGGAATGGTCGATATTAATCAAACTTCCTTTGAGAAAGAATCTATCCAATTTTTCTACTATGTTAC
Organism: Chamaecyparis obtusa; assembly: GCA_027943335.1. Taxonomy (NCBI): domain Eukaryota; kingdom Viridiplantae; phylum Streptophyta; class Pinopsida; order Cupressales; family Cupressaceae; genus Chamaecyparis; species Chamaecyparis obtusa. The sequence goes on from BSBK01003581.1 coordinate 348,425, forward strand.
AAAAACCTTGTCTTCTATTATTCCATGTGAATGAGTTTTCCTTTGTGGGGATTTCTAATAAGGAAATCCTTTCTATCCAACTGGAAAAGTCCTTGGCAGCTATGGGAAGTGAGCTACTTTCCCCTTTTTTTTCTGAATCTTTTGTTATGACATTAAAGTCTCCACCCAGAAACCATAGTGAGTTCGGGCTGTAGTTTAGGAAGGATTCTATCTCCTTCCATACTCTTAGTTTATCTATGTTTTGTATTGGGCAATATACATTAATAATGCTAAAAGTTAAATTATTTCTAAAGTTTCTAACATGTCCACTCATCCAGAATGGTCTAATTTCGGTGATATCAACTGAAAGGCATTGAGGATCCCATATAATGGCTAGGCCACCTGAGGCTCCTATTGCTAGTGATGTTGTGATTTCTCTAATTCCTAATTTTCTTTTAAAGTTTAACATTTTTGTGTTCATTTTTGTTTCCTGAATTAAAATAATTTTCAGATTATGGGTGTTAATGCATCGTTTGATTAATCACTTCTTGTTAGGGGCATTCATGCCTAAAATTCGAAGTAAGGATATTCAGGTCATCATGGGAAGGATCTTCCCCTTCCCAGCCTGAAGAAGTATAGTGATTTTTACTCGCCCTGCAACCTCGCCTACTTGCTCTCTCAGTTCCACCTTCGGTTTCCTTCCCCTTTTCCTTGATCTTTTAGCACATTCCAGAGAATTTTGACTCTCCTTATAGAGGGTAATCCCTAAGGAGCCTGACTCTTGAGTTTCCTTATCTTTGAGTTCCATTAAAAAATTTCCCACACTCTCATTCTTTTTCATTTCTTCTATCATTATACCCTCAATAAGGAGTTCTTTTTGAAGGTCTAATTCTTCCTTGCCACATATCTCATCAAGGAATTGGTCCATTTATTCTTCTATTACTGTTTCTCCTAAATAATCTAAAATTGTCTTGACTTCTTCTATCTTGCTGTCCTCTAAAAATATTTCTTTACCAGGTTCTTCTCCCCTTGGAGATAACTACCTTGAAGGCTCTTCCAAGTTTTTTATTAGAGTTTCATTATTTGTCGGAGTTTAAATGTCTTCTTAAACTGTGTTGCTCAGATTGTTCTTTTCTCCATATTCCAGAGCTTGTTGCACCGTGAAAATCTCATCTCTCCTTCCTTCTTCAACCTCAAGGTTAAGTGATTTCTCCTTCACTTGAACTATTCTATCATTAGCTAATTCTTCATCCATATTTCCCTTAACTATGTTACTCAATTCTTTTCTGTCTTTATGTTTCATATCCTCATTCCTATCTAGTGATAGTGAGGTTTTTAGTTCATCAACAATTATACCATCCTTCTCTTGATTATTCAAATTATCTTTAGCAGTGAATGGGGGGGGGGGTGATCTTATTTGGTGATTTTACTGCCCCTGTAACTACTGAGGGAAGAAACTGAGGAATTCCTTTCAAACCTGGGGAGTTCGGCCTTATTGAGTTGTTTGTTGGAGAATTAACTAATTGATTAATTGTGAATCCACCACCCACTTTGTTTAAATGTATAGTGATATCCTTGGGTGGATCTTTCCATGGATGGGCTGGCCTAATAACCCTCTGAGTTTGTTTGAACTATTTGGCTATCTTTGAAAAAATGATAGGGTTTACAATAAACTTATCTGAACTACTATGCACTACAATTTGGGGGAGAGATTTGATCGCAATATCCATTCTAACTATGATAATTTTCTCTAGTTGGGGATATTTAGTGGATATCAATCTAACAAAAAATCCTATCTTGTTACCTATCTGTTTAAGAATGATTTTGTTAGAGCATTCCAAGGGCAAATTATTTAGTTTTATCACTCTAGATACTAAAATGCCTTTTATATTTTTAGGGTTAAATGATAGACTCCAATCTAAAATTGTAAAATCAAACCCTAAGTATTCAGGGCATCTATTTTCCATAAATTTTGTCTTAACTTCTATGTCATAACAATAGACAAAAAAGAATTCATTTGAGAGGAGAGATATACTTACCTGATCTTTGAGATTACTCATGAGCCCATCTGAGATTTTGGTTGCAGAGACTCCATAGCCATTCCATCCCAGAAAAACTCTCTTTAGTTTCATTAATTCCTAGGAGTGTTCGATTGTTCCTTCCTTTACTTCAATTTGTATAGGTGATTCCATAACCGGTATGCGATGAGGTGGAGTGTAGGGGGTGTTTAAAGGTTTTGGGGTAGCAGGAAAAATGCTCTTAGATTGGTTTATGATTCCACACTTGTGTGGTGGGGTGTAAGTATTTGTTTGGGGTTTGGTTGAAATGGGAGACTGAACCAATTTTTTCCTTGAAGTTTTTTCTCCTTGCCGAAGAGAGGGATCGGGTTTAGGATATAGTTGTTTCTCCAAATTTGTGAGGGAGTCAAAACTATTTTGAAGGTGTAGGGGCTTTGCTCCAAATCTATGATGTGGAGAGGATTTCCTAAATCTCTTGAATTTTCTGGCTTCTATCCATCCGTCTTCTTCCATCCCTGAGATTGGGGGCCTCCTAGGACATGGTTGTTCTCCCAAAATCTTCCTCCATTTGTTGCAGAATGAATATCCTTGGGGTTATTTGCATTTAAAATATTTGGAAGCCCTTCGTGTCCCGGCCAAAGAAAAACTGTAAGATTTGATGAAAAACAAATCTATTAACCCCAAGAAACCTGCATGCAAAAACCTGTCACAAGGAAGAAATCTTTAGGAAACAAACAAGGGTTTTGCTCTGACAATATGAAAATTTATTATCATTAGCCAAAAGAATGAATGAAAATATACAATGGATCAATCCTTATAGAAGGAGATCAAAAAACCTAATGGGAAACCCTAATAGGTAAATAGGCATATAATAATTAGATTTAATTATTAAATGACTAATGCAAGTGCATAAAGTGAAATCTTAAGAGGTAGCAAAGTTAATTTAATCAATGTAATTAAATAAATTCTTTACTCTAACACCCCCCCTTAAGATGAGCAACAATGCAGCTACAAAAAATGCAAGCAAGAAGTAAAGGAACTACAATGCTGAATGCAAATTTGGTTCCCGACAACATGGCCTGATGAGGTACCCAATCACAACCAAATCTCTATGAAATGGAGAAACAAGGAAAATCATATGGGGAAAACCCTCCTCCAAAAAGAGATAGATGTGTGTGTGAATTTTGTACCTGATCTATAGACACAACACTTCAGTAAAACATTAGAGGTTAGCCGAAATCGAAATCGTGCAATGAATTGAAAGCTAAACTAACTAGGTAATTTACTACTTTCTAATAGGTGTGAGTATGATGTTCTCAGATTGTATCGAGATCAGTGACCTTGATGACATCTAAACAAAGGATTTGAATGCAAAAGACAGATATGGAATGTATGCAATTAATCTATTTATTTTTTTTTGGTTTTTAGATGCAATAAGATGAAAAATGATATGAAATCTATGATATGTAAAAACTGATATGCTATGATATGCTAAATGATCTAACAAATAAAAACTAATATGATATGAAAAACTATGCAATATTGATCTCACAAAGCTTGGATTCACAAAGATGATTCTTCAATCTCTAATTCGACAGCGTGATTATGCAATTCTTGTGGATTCTGTGGATGATTTGTGAAGAGCTGAGCCTTGATTTTATAGAAATCCAGGGCTTTGGAGGTGCATGGAAGAAACCATAAATCACTCAGATTAACTCAACTTGATTTTTGAGTTATCTGATTATAAAGAATAATTAACTCACAAAAACATGCAAAAGCAGAGTTGAACTCAAAATAGAGTTTAGCTTTAATTGATAATTGATAGTTGTCTACTTTTGTGATGGTGCATGTTTTATTTATGAATTAATTTAATAATAGAGTGATTTATTTCCAACTTAACTGATTTTGAAAAATAAAACAATTGATTTATGGGTTAATCAACTATTTTTCAAACTTTTATTCAAAAACAATATCATTAAATATGACAACTTGCTTTAATTAATTAAATAAGAATTTAATCAATTAATAATAGGAATTTTGATTTATTGTCAAATTTAAATAATACAATTTAGGAATAATTGTAATTAACTTCAATTAAATAATTAAGTGGCAGAATTAAATCTAATTAATTAAATATTGAGAATATTCAATTAATCAAACTTTAGGATAAATAGAATTTATCGCCAAATAATCATTAAATTAAAGATAATTAGATAAATTAGGAATATTACTAAGAATATTCCCCGATGCAGAATTTGAGATAATCAATTAGGATTCGATGATGCGCCAATGTGCCTTAGGTTAGGACTTTGATGTCAATTTCATTCAAATTGTTTATGTATGAGGTTAATGAACCTATAGCCCATTTTTGGGGTATTACATTTTGCCCCTCTTTGAATTGTTGTGCGAAGCGCAATGGTTCAAAGACAGTCTGTGTATGATGTTGAAATTGATGTTTGAAATTGATATTGATATGAGACAGAAGCTGATTGAAAGATTTGATATGAAGATAATAGGTCCTGAATGACCAAAGATAATGTTAACTATAACAGCAAATGAACCGATGATTGTGAAAAGTGTCAAAAAACTTGATTCCGAACCTTATGATTGCGAAGAAGTGAGTGACCGATTCCAGACCTGATTGTCCTTATATTGAATCACATTGGTATCACATCTGAACCCTTCAGTTACCGAAGAACCAAGGAAATAACACTAATGAACTGATGGTTACGAAAAGCTAATATAATTTACAAGATTAGGAGAATACCAGATTGATATGGATCTTGATGAATCTGATATGCCTCGAGTGATGATAGATTTTCCCTGAGCGATGAGGACTTTTGATGAATCAACAACTAGACGTGGTTGTTGTCTTGATTACTGAGGAAAGATATGATTTCAAATTTGATTACAGACTTTGAATGATATGCAATACCATGCCCCCCTTCAGGATTAAAATTGAAATCTGACAAGAAAAGTTAGTGTTGATAGTTCAAAAGCATGTTAATTGATTTGAGAAGTGGTTAAACACGTTCGAAAATGCATTCTGCATCGTTTGGAGGTCCTGGAGACCAAGTTTGACTAAGATAAACCATGAGTTGACCAAGTTGAAATTTTGATAGTTTGATGTAAGATAATCAGTTAAGTTGAATATTGGATTCCTATGATGATTGAAGGTCAAATGTACAAGCAGTAGACCGTCCTGGGCCCAAAAATTTTAAATCATGATTTTGACATAATAAACAATCTCAGATTTGAATTTTGATCCCGAAAATGGATTCAGAACGTTGAAATTAGCTAGGGGTGCAATTTTCATGGAAAACGGAGCACTTTTGAAAATTAGGTCAAAAGCTATATAAAGGCCAGAGGGGTCATTTTCAATTCATTTCAACCATTTGACTTTGGAGATCTTGTGGAGCCCTCTGAGCAAGAAAATGGTAGAACAACGAGAACCAAAGGTACCTGTGAGTTCACATCAATTTGAGTGCAGCCGAATACATGATAGACCTCGACAGTATGGACATCCAGTATGTGGACCTTTGTGCCCCTCTGAAAATTCAAATTTTTCATGTTTTATAGCATTTTAGATTTTTTTCGTACGCATTTTGCTTTTTTAATTTCACATGTATGAAAACTCGTATGAGTCCCAACTCAAACTCGTATGACATTTGAATTGGATTTGCTTTGTCATTTCATGACCCACCCAGTGTCATATGAGAGGGACCCATGAGTCATACGACATTTCATCGGGTCCCTCGAAACTCGTATGATGAAGTGCCCAGTGTCGTATGACCATGGATTGTCGTATGGGCTATTGTAGAGTGTCGTACGACTTTCGGTGCCAGTTTGGACTATCGTATGAATAATAGTGAGCTAAAAGCTGATGTTTAGGTCAAAATTTTGACTTTTCTGATTGCTAATGCTGATAGCTGACCTTTTAACCTACCTTCTGAAGTACCAAATTGTCTAATTTCTGTACTATTAGCCTATTGTTGAACCCAATTTCTGATAGAATTCCCTATTTTTGTATGATATAGGTCACATATCCAGATGTTCATGTTCGACATTCATATCTAGCGACATAAAGACTATGTGTTTCGCTCCCTGACCCTATGAGGGTTCATCTTACTACATGTGGTTTTGAGTATTTGATCCATTTACCTGATATTAGGGTAAACTATGGCCTGTTGACTGCACTTATCGAGAGATTCCACTTTGAGACCTAGACGTTTCATTTATCGACTGGAGAGATCACTGTGACTCCAGAGGATATTTATAGGATACTATGCATTCCATTCCATAGCAGTCAGCATCCTAAGTATGTGAGTACTGGGCAAACTAGTCTTCATGCTTTTAGGCGTCTGTTTGGGGATGATACACAGTTGACGGGGTCCATTTCCTAGGAGACCCTTGTATAGAGATATGGTCAGACGCACCACTTAGAGTGCATTATTGCTGGGATGATCAGCAAGCTTATCATGCCGGGCCGTCAGCAGAACAGTTTCTTGATGGGATGGGCCCCGATGGTAGCACTTCTTATGGCAACTCCCATTGAGCTTGCTTGGGGTCAGTGTCTTTTGGCACATATGTTTTCAAAGATGCACGAGATTATGTATCAGGATTGCAAGAGTTTCACTTCTAGAGCTCTTGTGTTACAGATATGGGCCTGGGAGCATATCCCAGTTTTGAGACCAATTTTTCAAACACAACGTCAGCCATAGGAGCCAGTGATATACACATATGTTGGTTATGTCACACAGGTCTGCATGGGCCATACTGAGTATTTTAGATGATGCTTGGATGATATGACTTTTGTGCATTGGAGACCCTACTTGCAGATAGAGGCCTGGCCCACTGCGAGGGAGCAGTATAGTTTTCTTTTTCAGAGTCGAGTACTTATTGGTTGGTCTCCCACCATTTTGGAGAGATTTTTGATTACTAGAGTGTGGCATTAGTATGGATGTAGACATGATGCCCCACAGGAGTATACTACATATGCCCATATTGTTCGTGAGATTGGGCTCGGGTGGACACAGAGGATCACTTATTCTTTATGTTCAGAGGAGTACAACGCTATCATAGGTAGAAACTGGGACTATCATCCATAGGTTTTTGATGCAAGGGTCACAGATGGATACATTTCTTGGCTTGCTGATCACCCCATTCATAGATTCTCGGATCCCACTGAGTTGATACCCTCCATGGAGGAGGCGATGGATGTTATAGGTGCTCCCGTGGGACAGGGCCTGAGACCTCGGGTAGTGCATCCTACACCACCCAGACAAAGAATGACGACTCCACTACAAAGACCATCAGGACATATGAGGCCTCCTCATCCCTCTACTTCTTCAGCAGGTACATCCACAAGTTCACAGAGACGGACTAGGGGTGAGAGTGGCACTTTGGGCAGTGTTGGTTTTGCAGATGAGGTTTTAGCAGCTGAGTAGTTTGTAGGTGGTGATGTAGATCCCTTATAGGTAGATACCATTTTTGATCTAGGAGCTGAGGTTAGACGCTGTAAGGCACCTAGAGCAGATACCACTGACCAACATCCAGAGCAGCCAACATAGGACACAGAGATGCCAACAGCTGAGGTAGATCCTACTATTCCTCTTACTTCATCAGAGACTATTAGACGTCTTAGAGCTCAGGTCCGGGACCTAAAGGTACAAAGTGCTAGGTGGGAGGAGAGGTATCTAGAGGTAGATAGGCAATGTACGGAGCTTCATGTAGAGTTTTGTGCAGAGGTTCAGAGATTACAGACAGAGGTGACCCATCAGAGCTCACGGGCATCGTATTATGTGTTTGTTTATTATGTTGTTGTCCCTGCTATGTAGAGAGTGCCCACGTATTCAGATTATATGGTAGCCTCAGAGGGAGCTAGGGCACCGAGAGCAGAGGCTATACTAGATGCACCACCACCTCCTCCACTAGATACCGAGGAGCGTGCCAATAGTTGATTTATGTTTTGATAGACTTTGTTTTTTTTATCATTGATCTACTGTTCTGACTCTGATAGCTCTCAGGAGCTCATTCTTTTGTATATTGTGCCAGTAGTGCACCTCTAACACATTTTGAGTTGATGATATATATGAGATTGATATTTTGGATCGTGACTTCATATGTACTTGTCATGTTTCGATTTATGATGATATCATGTGATGTTTATGCTATGAGTAGTGTAGAATGTAGGTATGGATCAATGCAATGCAATGATTTCTTTCATATGTATGGATGTGATGCAAATGTAATGGATTATGAAAAGATGTATGTATGATTTATGCTTATGCACTGGATGTAATGTAATGCAACAAATGGCAATGATATGGGATGTAAATGCAGCGATACACATATGTTTTTGCAGGTTGAGGAAGACAAGTACTCAATCTTATGTCAAAAGGATGTTTAGCCCAGGAGAATTACTGCTTGTGGTTCGGTGAAGAGACCTTCGAGTGAGACTCAGCTCTCGTCAGATATGAAGAATTGTTTAAGCTTTGAAGTGTTTCCAAACATTTGTGAGATCATGTAGACATGCAAAATGCAAAGAGACATGCAAAATGAAATGTAACCTAAGACCTTGGACCTAGTCACTGATCATATGTTGATTTGTTATCATCATTGAACTTTTAGGTAACTGGATAAATCAATACAATGCCCACTAGCTATGAAACCATAGACATATGAATATTGATTTGTATGTGTAGGAATCAATACAACACCCACTGATTAGGAAACCATGGATATATGAATATTGATTTTGTTTTCGGAATGTCAGATTTGATATAAGCACCAAGGCACAAGCACCAGGATGACTTGAATATCATGTCCATTTTGATATAGCAATTTTTATAAGCATCAAAACATAGACGTCATGATGACTAGAATATGCCTTGCGGTGAAACAAACACAACAAGTAGTCAAGAGATCATTCTAAATCCAATGTGAATTACTCGTAGTGACACTTTATCGTTCACATCCTTAGGTAAGATCACATTTCACAATAGGAGAAAGAACTCACTCAAAAAAGATAATAGTTAGATCAAACATCCTTGAATTTTCTAGGTATCAATGGTCGAGGTATGCATGGCCATCCAATTCGCGATAGAGGCTCTTACAGTCGAACACCATTTCAATCTAGAATTTCCAAAGTTGTTAGATTTTCACATACAAGAAGAAAACAAAGAAAAGATTATGCCCCTAGTCATCACTCTCTAAATCCTATAAAGGACATCATCAAAGAGCTCGAAAGGACATAATACACAAAAATATCAATGTGAATCAGTAAGCATACAAGGAGATAAAAGTATGTAAAAAGCACAGATTGTTTTTAGTTTGTGTTTGATGTTTGATGTTGATGCAAAATCCTTTTTGGAGACAAGACTAACTGACTGAATCAAATGAAGTTGCAAAGGACTCTGACTAGATATGACACATCTTAGATACATGGGAGACCATAGGATATGACATTGATTGCCCCCAAGTTTGAACATTGATAGGATATAGACACTTGAGCTGATTGGTGTATAGACCGACTTATTGAAAATAGGAATGCAGAAACAAACCGGGAGATATGTACAAACTAAAGCAAGACTAAAAGATGGGAAATACCAAGATTGTGCTGATAGATGGAGCATTTTGAAACAAGTGGCACCTGTTTGCCAGGTTTTCACCATCTTGGCAGAGATTCTATTTTTGCTACCAAGGCGCCTGTTTCTAGGTTTTCACCAAGGCACTTTTTTTTTCTTTTCTCATTTTTTTTTCATTTTTCAATTTTTTTGATATTTTTGATATTTTTCACTTTTTTTGTGAATCATCAAGGCACCTATTGCTAGGTTTTCACCAAGATGTTCATTTTTTCAAGACTTTTTCAGATTTTTAAGAATTTTTTAGGACATTTTACCATAGACTGAATGCTTTAGGCATAAAATTTATTCAGATAGAGAACGTTGATTGGTTCTCAGAGCTGTTCTCCTTCAGTCGTTGAGAGTTGATAGGCACCAGAGCCAAAAGTAGCAGTGATTACAAAGGGACCCAGCTAGTTGGGTTCAAACTTCCCCTTGCGTTCTCGATGTGATTGATTTTTAGGATTTTCTCTCAAGACTAGATCACCAACCTGAAATTCTCTGTGTCTGACTTTCTTGTTGTAACCTCTAGACATTCTCTTCTGATATACTCTGAGATGATCATACACTACTTGTTTGCGCTCATCTAGTAGTTCAAGTTCTTGCAACCTAGACACTTTGTAGTCATCATCAGTTACGAGACCATGCATTTTAATTTTTAGTTATGGGATTTCAACTCAATAGGCTATACCGCTTCAGACCCATAAACTAAAGTGAAAGGTGTAGCCCCAGTAGGTGTTCTGATACTTGTTCTGAAGGCCCAGAGAGCTTGATTGATCATGAGATGCCAGTCTCTTCCTATTTTATTAACTGTACGATGCAAGATTTTTAATAGATTCTTATTAGATGCCTCTGCTTGACCATTCCCTTGAGGATAGTAGATAGAAGACCAATGTTGTGTGATCTTGAATTTGGCACATAGATCATCTAAGTCTTTTTTCTTGAATTGTCCACCATTATCTGTGATTATGGAATGAGGTATCCCATATCTGCATATGACATAGTTCAATATGAACATAGATATTTGCTTTCCAGTTGCTTGTGTTAAAGGGACTATTTCTACCCATTTTGTAAAATAATCTATAGCTGTGATTATATGGGTGTGTCCATTAGAAGAATGAGGATGTATAGCTCCTATAAGATCAAATGCCCATTGGTGAAAAGGCCATTGTGTAGTAAAGGGAATTAGATCTCTCCTTGGAGCATGAATTAAGTTGCCATGCACTTGGCACTTTTGACAGTTCTTAGCAAACTTGATAGCTTCTTTCTCCATTTCAGGCCAATAGTACCCAGCCCTAATAATTTTTCAAGCTAGTGTTAAACCGTTCGAGTGTGACCCAAAAATACCATCATGGACTTCCTCTAATGCATGTTGAGACTCTTCCTGTTCTAAACATCTAAGTAGTGTACCATCTAGACCTCGTTTGTACAGATCGTGACCAATGATGACATATCGGGAGGCATTTTGGATAAGGTATCTCTTTTCATGGCGGTTGAAGGTATCGGGAAGGATTTGGTCTTGGAGATAGGAAAATAGGTTTTTTGTATCTGGATGAATCATGACCTACAATGGTGCAAATCATGTGGGTTTCAGGGGAGTCATATGCAGGATAAGATAGTGCTTCCACCAGGAACTCATAGCGTAGCTCATGTTCAGGCTGCTGTAACAATATAGATAGTGTTGCCATTGCATCGACAACCTTGTTCTCCATTCTAGGAATTTTCTCAAATGTGATAGATATGAAATATTTCTTAAGATCATCTACCATTCTCTTGTAAGGAATGAGCTTTTCATCTTTAGTTTGGTACACATCATTGACTTGATGGATAACAAGTTGAGAGTCTCCATGAATGTGTAATTCCATTCTCTTGTAAGGAATGAGCTTTTCAACTTTAGTTTGGTACACATCATTGACTTGATGGATAATAAGTTGAGAGTCTCCATGAATGTGTAATTCTATTACTCGCCACTTAATTGCTATTTTCATACCATTCAAAAGGGCTTCATATTCTACAATATTGTTTGTGCAAGGAAACTTTAATCCGAATGCTTTTGGGATTGAGTATCCTTGAGGAGTTATGAACAATATGCCTACTGCTGATCCATTCTATGTATAGGAGCCATCAAAGAATAACTGCCATTCTCTAGAAGAAAGAGTCATGATAGAGGAATCTAGAAATTCCATTTGCATTGGTGTATTATCAATCATAGGTGCATCTGCTAATTGATCAACAATAACCTGTCCTTTGATAGCTTTTCATTCCACATATTCAATGTCAAATTCGCTTAAGAGCATGACCCATTTAGCTAATGTACCTGTGAGGGCAGCTTTGCTTAGAAGGTACTTGAGTGGATCAATCGTAGCTACCAAATGTGTGGTATGAGCTAACATGTAATGTCTTAGTTTCTATGATGCAAAGCTCATAGCTAGACAAGCTTTCTTGATCATTGAATAGTTCTTCTCATATGCAACTGATGTTCTTCTGATATAGTATATAGCTCTTTCCTTTTTATTCTCATCATGCTGTGCTAGCAATGCCCCCAGTGATGTATCTGTAGTGGAGACATATAAGATCAATGGCTTCCCATGAATAGGAGGCATCAAGATAGGAGGATTTGATAGATACTTCTTGATATGGTTAAAGTTGTTCTCACATTCTTCATTCCATGCAAAGGTCACACCTTTATGTAATGTTTTTGTAAAAGGTTTTGATATATCAGCAAGCTGTGATATGAATCTTCTGATAGATTGAACTCTTCCTTGCAACGTCCTCATTTGACTGATATTCTTGGGAGGTTGCATCTCTATTATAGCCTTGACTTTAGCTGGATCAACTTCAATGCCTTTCTTTGAAACTATGTATCCTAAGAGCTTTCCATAAGTGACACCAAAAGCACACTTCTTAGGATTTAGTTAGAGACTAAACTTTTCTATTCTGTCTAGGATCATGCTCAAGTCCTTTAGATGTTCAATTCTAATCATAGATTTTGCTAAAGTATCATCAACATAATCTTCCATAGTTCGATGCATCATGTCATGGAAAATAGATGTCATTGCTCTTTGATATGTAGCACCAGCATTTTTAAGCTTAAATGGCATGACATTCCAACAGAAGGTACCCCATGCACATGTGAAAGCAATTTTCTCTTGATCCTCTAAAACAATTTTTATTTGGTTATATCCAGAGAAACCATCCATTAAGGAATACATCTCGAAACCCACAGTCATGCCCACTATCATATCAATGTTAGGTAGTGGAAAATCATCCTTAGGGCACGCTCTATTCACATCTCTAAAGTCTGTGCACACTTTGATTGAACCATCTGGTTTAGAAATAGGTACAATATTGGAGATCCACTCTACATAGTCAATAACTCGGATGAATCCAGCTTTTAGGAGCTTCTCTAATTCAACTTTTACCAAGAGTGCAATGTGAGGATGCATCTTTCTCAACTTTTGTTTAACAGGTTTGACATTTGGAGCTATAGATAAATGATGCATTATAACATTAGGATCCAATCCTGGCATATTTGAATATTTCCATTCAAAGTTGATCTTCTTCTCTATTAGGAATGTTGTAAATTTTTGCTTCTCTTCTTCTGATAATGATTGTGCTACATGTACCAATTGTGGTTCCTTTATTGTTCCCAAATTGATAGATTGAGTGGGCTCGATTAAAACTGGAGATCTGTCCTATAAATGACTCAGAAGGACATCAAATATCTCATCCCTAGGCACCTCAGAGAGATTTTCACCTTCAAATATGTCTTTTATTTTTACTTTTGTAGGTTCTGAAACTGCCACAAAGTGGTTTTCACCCTCGGAACTCTTTTTCTTTTTATTCTTATTTTTCTGACTAAGATATTTGATGTCTGACTCCATCATGCTAATGCTCGGTTCACTGATGGAAGTACTCATAGGCTCAAATTATTTAAGGTAGCAAGCAAGGGCATAGTCATTTGGGAAGGTATAAATACCATGGCTCAGATTTGTGGAAGTTTGATCAATAAGTTCTGGATATTGGATAGTCAAAGTGGGGAAAGATTGGGAGATAGTGTTTATGAATATGGATCTATCATCATTGGTCCTAACCTGATGCTCGAGTTCAAAGGTGATATTACAACTTAAGACATTCAATTCATGAATAGGCTCAATGTCATCGTGGGAGTCCAATTCAACCATAGGTGGATCAGACTCGATAGGTTCATCATTTCACTCTAGAGTTACATTGGGATTAGGTGCATATTGGTGAATAACATCAACATGTTTCTCTATAATAAGCTCATCTTCATCTAGTTCTGGAATGGCTCCCCATTCATAGTCATTTGATTCAGCTTCTGATTCAGGATCTCTAGGAAATCTTAGAACTTGAGTAAAGTCAGGGTGAATACCCCAAGAAGAGTTACCCTCAGATTTTGATTTGAATTCATACTCATGGGAATCTGTCTCAGAATCACTACCACCTCCCTCTTCTTGATTTTTTTTGAGATTAGCTAGTTCTTGTGTTGCAACTATCTCTTGGTTGATAGTAGGTTCTTGTGTTTCTACTACATTAATTCTTTTGATTGGATCATCTTTATCATCAAGAAGGTCTTTGATCTCTTTAGGTAGTTTTTCATATGGGATGAGTTCTGAGCTGTTTGAATCACTATCTAATGGTTCTATTTCTTCTTTCTTAAGAAGAGGTTCTCCTAGTGCGATTTGCTCTATGACATGAGAACAATTACCTTTGAGGTGATAGGGTTTCTTCTTAAAGCCTAGGCCAATAGTATTCTTATTTTCCCTACCCGTATGTGGAATAGGTGCCACGAGACCTTTTCCTCTGACTCCTAGAGGTCCTTGACCTGGATATCCCATCTTAGCTATCAATTTATTTCCTAGACCATATGACTTAGAAGGAATTTGTGGTGCTATAGAGTTTCTAGTTTGAACATTGTGGGATTTAGGTTCATCTTTGTATAGACATGATAGCACAGCTTCATCCTCTTCAAACTCTTTCTTGGATACTTGTTCTACCACAAAATTCTTTTTATATGCTTCAAGAAGTTCCCTAGGTTCAGGCTTGGACTGTTTCAAAGATTGTCCATAAGACTTAGGTGAGGTAGGGAGAGATGTCAAAGATAAGACTAGCTCTATAATATATTCTCCCATCCCATTTTCTTTAATATTAACCTCTTTTGCAAGGTCTTCCATTTTAGATGTGGATGCCTCATTAGTTGATTCAATGGAAGATTCTTTGTTATTAGGCACAAGCTTATCTGCACCTTCCTTCAATGTATTGCAAGTTGTATTTAGATCTGTGGGGATAGTAACCTCTACTCCTTCATAAGGAAACTTCAAACATTGATGGTACGTAGAAGGAATAGCTTGCATTTCATGTATCCATGGTCTCCCTAGAAGAATGTTGTAAGCCAAAGGTAGATCAAGCACTTGACATATAGTATCTCTGATAACTAGACCTACTTTGATAGGTAAGACAATGGTGCCTTTAGAAGATCTTTCTTGTTCATCATAGGCTTTGATAGTTATTTTCTTTCTAGGATCAATAGCCAATTTTGAAAATCCCAATTGTGTGATCAAGCTGTAAGAACAAATGTTTAGGCTAGTGCCTCCATCTATCAACACACGTTTGACTCTACAGTTCTGGATCAAGAATTCTATATGCAAGGGCTGGTTATGTGGGTGACTCAAGGAGTTGTCATCTTCCTCTGAAAAGGAGATATATTGCAGAGATGTAAGATGTCCAACCATAGTCTAGAACCTGTCTAAATCAAGGTCATCAAGAACATTGGAACCAAGCAAAGCTTTGTCTAGAATGGCTCTGTGAGCTGGAGAAATTCAAAGAAACTCAAACATGGAGATTTTGGCATTAGTGTGTTGGAGTTGTTGGACAATGCTATAAGATGTAGGCCTTGTATCCTTTGGATTGGAAGATTTGGAAGCAGCCTTCTATTTGGAAGCAGATGAAAGATTGAAGGATATCTTTGGGACATTAGATGAATCTAGGATTTGTCCTTTCAGATGTACCTAAGCTTGTGATTGAGTAACTATGTTGGTGGATTGATTTTGTCTATCTCTTCTTACAATTGTGATGACATTGCAATGCTCTGAGAGACAGGGTTCAACCATATTGATGGTAGCATTATTTCCAGGGTAAGCGTAATTGACTTTTGCCCCCATATTTGGCTGAGAAGTTGAAAATCCTTGACCATGTTGTGGAAATGGTTTTGTAAATGCTATATGATCATTATTTCTCTTAGGATTGTCAACTATGATGTCTCCCCTATCGATCAGATCTTGAATGGTGTGTTTCAACCGTAAGCAGTTATTAGTTTTGTGACCTTTACCTCGATGGAAATCACATAATTCATTTTCTCTCCACCATTTTGGCTTAGGCTCAGAATCAGGTGGTCAAATCACTGGCAAAGAGATGATGTTATCAGCCAGTAGAGTTTTCATAGCTGATTCTAAAGATTCTCCAAGAGGAGTGAACTTTCGCTGTTTATCCCAAGATTTGTATTCTGACTTCTTTTGGAATGGTTCAGATGACTTTTGTTCTGAAGCTTTAATGGCTTGGGAACCAAGATTTAGATTGTAGGTTGGTGCCTTTGATGGGGCATGGATAGTGTCAATAATGCCATCTGTGATGATGCCTTTGTTCTTGTTCCAATTTTTGTTCTTATCTTTGGAACTAGATCCAGATTCGTACTTGTCTTTTTGAAGTGTGATTTCTCCTTTTTTCACAAGCACTTTTTTTATTTTGATAGCATTGTCTAACATCTTGTCAAAAGATGTATGATCTTGCATTTGTAGAGGATAATTGATTTCTGGAACCAGGTTATTGATGAAGATTTCCAGTTTTTCTATTTCTGGAATAGGTCTGGCATATAGAGAGAACTTCTTCCTCCATCTCTTGAGAAATGTTAGGAATGGTTCTCCTGGATATTGCTTGAGATTACAGATATCAATCATGGTAAATGGATGTTGAATATTGTAGGAGTATTGCTAATAAAATAATTTGATCAACTCCTCAAAAGTTTTGATAGTGGAAGGTAATCAAGAGAACCATTGAATGGCTGCTCCTCCCAGAGATCAAGGGAAGAGACGCATCAGATAGGTTGGTTCATGCATGAACTCCATTGATTGTGTATAGAATTCTCTGACATGATCCTGAGGATCTGAGTGTCCATCATACTTATCATACTTGGGCATCTCCACTCTTTTTGGAAATGGCAACATGTACAAGTCTTTGTCAAATGGAAAAGGACATAGAGCCTCCATGGAGAACTCTTTGGGTTCCTTCTCTTTTTCGAGTTGATTCAGTTTGACTTGTAAAGCATGTATCTGTTTCATCATGGCCATTATCAAAGTTTCCTCCTCATGTGTGATGATAGCTTCGATATTAAAATTAGGAGGAAGCTTAGCTCCTTGATGAGCTAATTGTAAAAAGTATGCCTCTCTATCTTCTTTCAAGAAATGCTTCATCATTCATTTGAAGTTATCATTGTTTTGATATTGAGCAATTTCTTCAGGTGTGGGTTCCTGATCTGCACCATGTTGAGATTGAGTTCTCTGAGAGACATAGTTTATCCCTACTTGAGACATGGTGGGAGTTTGTGGACTCCCTAGAATAGATTGATGTGGGGTTTTTTGGGTACCTTCGTGAGTTGATGAAGGAGGAATGTAACCAATTTTTAATCAAAGGTTGCCAGCACTGTCCTCTTCGTAAAGACCAAAATCATGAAGTTGCTCAAAAGTTGGACCTATGTGAGGCAAAGGCAAAGTATGAGATATTTTCTTAGATTTCTTGTGAGAGGAAGCTCTAGTTTCCACCGTTAACCTTGGGTGAGGCAAAAGAATAAGATGAAGACAACTGAAGAATGAATTGAATCAAGATGATTAGATGATGCAACCTTGTCAAGGTTTGATTGATTGAAGTATAGATATGACTTAGATGAGGGATACTATGCCTTGGATGTATGGGTAGGTTCCCAAAAGATAGCAGACAAAATATCACAACACTTAGTCATTTTGATTATTGATTGAAGATTGATAGTTATGACAAGGTTTTGACACAAGATGATAAAGACTCAAATTGATTAAATAGAAGGCTAGATCAGATTCAAAAGACCACTTTAGGATAATGATTGGATTTTCAATAGCTACTGCTCTATTCCTAACATAGTGATTTGTTTGACAAATTCTGGAAATAGGTTGAAAAAGCTAAGTATCTGGCAATTCTAACAATTTTCTGACAACTTTCAAAATTTTCCCAAATGACACTCTGCAAACTCGTACAACAATGGGTATGCTATGAAATGATAGTTGAAAAAGATTGTACAATAGTGGGTATGCTATGAAATGACAGTTGAAAAGCTCGTACGACAGTAGCAAAACTTGCACGACAGTTGCTAGCAGGATTTGTCTTTTTGAATTTGACTGGTAGAAAGACTTGTACGACACTGGGTTCTTTACCATACGACAGATGGGCAGTAATGAAATGACACTTGATAGAAACTCGTATGAATTTTTGACCTCCTGAGATGACTTTTGCCTCCAGAAAAGAATTTTACTTCAGATTTTGCAAATTTTGAGTTTTTAGATTTGGATTGTTTGCAAATTTTAATGTCCAGATTTGAGGATTGTAATAGATTTATTCGTTTTCAATAACTAGATAGATGAACAAGCATGCAAAATAGCAAGCAAGTGATTTCAAGCATGTCTAAAAACAATGAACAAGGGCAAAAGAAACCTCACGCATAAACAATCAAGTGATTTTATTTGTTCTAATCCTTAGAAGCGCTAATTGTGTATGTTCCAAAAATGTTTTGCAATAATGCACATATACCCTAGAAAATGAAAATTTGGCCTCGCTAGGGTTTTTAGTAATGGTTTGACTCTACAAATTTTATGATCCAAGAGGGAAAACTCCAATCTAGCGCACCAGGGTTTTGACATAGTCTGAGAACTTAATCTTCAGGATCTACTAGGGAGATCTGACAGCCCAACAAGAGACCACACCTATGGAGATTTCTTCCAATAGGACATTTATATAGCGATTGTCACTACCATGGAAAAAATGGCTATTACCGCTTGAGGTTTCATCAACATGGTTGACCCAATTAAGGGAATGTCCACTATGGTTAACCCTCTCTAAAGGTGACTCACAAAATATACCACATGGAGACTGGTTCTAGATTCAAGGATTTGGGTTTCTAGTACTATCCAAAAAGGAAGTAGAGCATAATCCCCTAGCCTTTTCGCTTTTAACCCAAACAAAGTAGATAGATTAATCCGACATGCTAAGACCAAGATTATCTCACAAAGATCTATGACGTCAACCTCTTATGATCTATCAACCTCTCCGGAGAGAGAATGCCTCGATCAAAAGTTGAAGACACACAGATCTAGTGGAATGTGAGACTCCCTCAGTATCCTCCCCACCTACAAGGGATCCTTCATTGAGAAGAGTTTCACTAGAAACCCACTCTCTCAAGATTCCACAAATAGTGTTCATGGGGCCTAATTACTATGTGTAACAAAGATGCTGAAAGCAAACTATGTTTGTTTTTATAGCCCAAATGAAGTCTTTGATAGGAAAGCAATAAAAGTCACTCAAGCTAGACACATGAGATGTTCGTTTTACATCCAAAATTGAAGTCTTATTAGCTAAGAAGATTACTTGAATTCCTTGCAACGCGCTTAGTAGATTTTTACCTATTTTTAGCAATTCTTGCACTTTTTCCGATCAAAACTAGTAGGAGTTAATCAAAAATAGAGAATTTCAATTCTTAAGATTAGCCGTTAGTCAAAATCTGACAAACTACCCTAAAAAATGAAACGATAGTTGAAACTTGATGCTGAAACTCATATGATAGTGGGTCTGTTACCAGACAATAGTCTGAAACTCATACGACAGTGGGTATGCTCCCAGACGATAGTCCAAAAACTCGTACGACACTGGGTGTGCCGTGAAATGATAGTTGAACTTTCAAATGATAGTGTGTACAATACGACATGATCCTCGATCTAATCGACTGTCATACGATAGTGGGTACACTGCGAAATGACTTTTGTCAGAAACTCGTACGAAGATTGTACGGATAGAAATTAAAAATCATAGTTTTGCATAGAAATTGAGGAGAAAAAGATAGAATTGAATTGGAAACCCGTTTCAGGGCCCCACGTTGGGTGCCAAAAATGTGTGTGTGAATTTTGTACCTAATCTATAGACACAACATTTTAGTAAAACATTAGAGGTTAGCTGAAATCGAAATCGTGCAATGAATTGAAATCTAAACTAACCAAGTGATTTACTACCTTCTAATAGGTGCGAGTATGATGTTCTCAGATTGTATCAAGATCAGTGACCTTGATGACACCTAAATGAAGGATTTGAATGCAAAAGATAGATATGGAATGTATGCAATTAATCTATTTTATTTTTTTTTGGTTTTTAGATGCAATAAGATGAAAAATGATATGAAATCTATGATATGTAAAAAATGATATGCTATGATATGCTAAATGATCTAAAAAATAAAAACTAATATGATATGAAAAACTATGCAATATTGATCTCACAAAGCTTGGATTCGCAAAGATGATTCTTCAATCTCCAATTCGGCAGCATGATTATGCAATTCTTGTGGATTCTATGGATGATTTGTGAAGAGCCAAGCCTTGATTTTATAGAAATCCAAGGCTTTGGAGGTGCATGGAAAAAAGCCATAAATCACTCAGATTAACTCAGCTTGATTTTTGAGTTATCTGATTATAAAGAATAATTAACTCACAAAAACATGCAAAAGCAGAGTTGAACTCAAAATAGAGTTTAGCTTTAATTGATAATTGATAGTTGTTTGCTTTTGTGATTGTGCATGTTTTATTTATGAATTAATTTAATAATAGAGTGATTTATTTCCAACTTAATTGATTTTGAAAAATAAAACAATTGATTTATGGGTTAATCAACTATTTTTCAAACTTTTATTCAAAAACAATATCATTAAATATGACAACTTGCTTTAATTAATTAAATAAGAATTTAATCAATTAATAATAGGAATTTTGATTTATTGTCAAATTTAAATAATACAATTTAGGAATAATTGTAATTAACTTCAATTAAATAATTAAGTGGTAGAATTAAATCTAATTAATTAAATATTGAGAATATTCAATTAATCAAACTTTAGGATAAATAGAATTTATCACCAAATAATCATTAAATTAAAGATAATTAAATAAATTAGGAATATTACTAGGAATATTCCTTGATGCAGAATTTGAGATAATCAATTAGGATTCGATGATGCGCCGATGTGCCTTAGGTTAGGACTTTGATGTCGATTTCATTTGAATTGTTGATGTATGAGGTTAATGAACCTATAGCCCATTTTTAGGGTATTACAATAGAAAGATATGGAAAGGAGGAAAAAAGAAAGGTAGGCCTCAATGAGACCCCCCAAGGACAACTTCCTTCACCCCAAGCATAGAACACAACTGAAGATACCATGGGGATGCAAAAGGCTTAGTGAAGATGTCAGCAACCTGCTCCGAAGTGGGAACATACTCCAAGCTAAGAGAACCATCCTGAATCAGCTGCCTGATGAAATGTATATGGATCTCAATGTGCTTGGTCTGCTGATGCTCAACTGGGTTGTGGGAAATATGAATGGCACTCTGATTGTCACACCAAAGAAGAGTGGAACTATCAGGAGGAAACCCAAACTCTGTCATCAATTATCGAAGCCATAAAACCTCTTGACTAGCTAGCACAAATACTTGATACTCTAGCTCTGTAGATGATAATGCAACAACAGTCTACTTCTTGCAAGACCATGTGATAGGCCCAGAACCAAGACAAAAAACAAACCCAGAAGTAGACTTCTGACCATCTATATCACCACCCCAATTGGCATATGTGAAGCCAACAATGTGAGGATCTCCTGATGTATAGTGAATGCCATATGAAGTAGTGCCCTGAATGTACCTCAAAATACATTTGGCATCTTGCCAATGACTCTCATGAGGATCATGGGAGAATTGAGAGACAATGCCAACTGAAAAGGAAATGTCAGGATGAGTGTGTGTCAGGTACAATAAACTACCCACAAGTCTCTTGTATAAGGTGGAGTCCACTGAAGGAGTAGAGCAAGTGGTAGACAAAATAACACCTAACTGAAAAGGTGTAGGTGAAGGCTTGAAATCAAGCATGTTGAATATCTGAAGCATTTCAAGAGCATACTTCTGCTGGTGTATGGAAATCCCATCTAAAGACTGAATAACTTGTAGGCCCAAAAAATAGTGTAGAAGTCCAAGATCTGTCATCTCAAACTGCTCCATCAATGCTCTTTGAACACTCTGAATCATAGAAGATGAGCTACCTGTGATGATGAGATCATCAACATACAAAAAAAGTATCACAAGATCAGCTCCATGACGCTGAATGTACACTATAGGATTAGAATGACAGTAGGTGAAGTGTGAGGCTAGCAAGAAAGAGTCCATCTTCTCATACCAAGCTCGAGGGGCTTGTTCGAGACCATAAATAACCTCTGAAGTCTACACACAAGAGAAGAGTCCTTCACAAAACCTTGAGGTTGTTCCATATAGATCTCTTCATGTAGATCCCCATGCAAGAATGCACTCTTCATATCCATCTGATACACTGTCGAACCCTATGAAGTTGCAAGAGAAAGTACCAGGCAAATAGAATTCATCTTGGTGACAGGAGCAAAGGTCTCAGAGTAATCAATACCCTCCACTTGTGAAAATCCCTTCGCAACAAGATGTGCCTTATACCAATCAATAGAACCATTTTCAACATACTTGGTATGGTACACCCACTTGCACCGAACCAACTTTCTTCCTTTCAGAAGAGTACAAAGATCCCAAGTGTGATTCTTCATCAAAGAAGAGTACTCCTCATCCATAGCCCTATCCCACTTAGGATGTCCTGTCACCTCTAAATTTTTTTGAGGATCATCTAAAATAACATGACTCAAAAGACTAGTACCAGAGCACTAAGCATGAGTACAATGGGAATCTGAAGGATCTCCTACCAAAGAACCAATAGCACTTACTGTATCCTGAGCCCACTTGGGCACTCATGGAATATTTGGTGGAGGAAGGGAAGGTGGATCATCATCTAAAACATCCTCAAAGGATATAGAATCCTAAAGAGGAGAAGAGGAAGTACTAGGAAGTGAGGGAGAAGCTGGTGATGGAGGCTCCATCTAAGGATAGCACTCATCAAATTGGACATCTCACCGAAACAAGACCTCTCTAGAATCAGGATCAAATAACTTGTACTCCTTCATATTCTCACAGTAGCCAACAAATATTAGTGGTCGGCTCTTCCTCTCCATGGCTTTCCTCTGAGCATCTGGAATAAATTCCCAAGCCTCACTACCAAACACTCGAAATGTAGAAACATTAGGCTTGACATGGGACCAAGCCTGCTCAGGAGTCAAATGTCATAATGCTTTATGAGGCATCTGATTCTGAATGTAGTTGGCACAATTCATTGCCTCTACCCAAAAAGAAGGTTGCATACCTCAAGAATATATCATACAATTGGCCATCTCCCACAATGTTCTATTCTTTCTCTCAGCAACACCATTCTGCTGAGGAGTATGAGGAACTGTTAGCCAATGCAATATACCCTGCTTAGTATAAAAATCATGAAAAGACTGATTCACATATTCCCCCCCATTGTCAATGCATATCATCTTGACAGAAAGACTAAATTGCTTCTCCACAAATGTCTTAAAGACGTGAAGTGAATCAAAGACATCAAACTTGTACTTCAATAAGTACAACCATGTGTGTCTAGAGAATTCATCAATAGAGGTGAGCACATAAAGAGCACTAGAAAAAGGAGTGGGAAATGACATGAGATCACTATGTATCAACTCTAATGGTGCCTTAGCACGTGAGGATCTACCTGTCAAAAAAGGATCTCTATGATATTTTCCAAGCGCATAGCCTTGACAAACACCATCAATGCAAGAGATCTGAGGAAGCCCAATCACTAAATCTTGTGTACTCATCTATTGTAGATATTTGTAGTTGACATGGCCAAAATGCTCATGCCAAAGCTTTCTCACTTTGTCTGCATGAGCAACAAGAGAAGCATCTATTTAATCAAAGCTCTCAAATCCATCAAACCTGTATAAGTGAGAGTCTAAATCAACAGTCCCAGTAGCAACAACCAAATTAGGATCATGGAGGTCTCTAATAACTACATCATGTAGTGAGAATTCAACTGTCTTACCAGAACCAGAATGGCAAATTTGATAGACAGACAAGAGGTTCGTAGAAATGGGAGGAACCAAAGGAACATCCTATAGAGAGTCACCATCCAATGAAATAGTACCAGAACCTATAATTAAAAGTTGTGCTGAGTCACCAAATGCAATCTATGTAGTAGCACTCTGAGCAAGTGAGGTAACCAAACTAGGTGTGCATGTCATATGGTGTGAAGCACCTAAATCAATGATCCAATTAGTAGTAGAAGATAATGCTCGTGCAGAAAGAGCATTGCCTTTCCCTATGGGAGTAGGTGAAGGCTATGGAGAAGCAATACTATGCTACTACAAGGCTTCCTCTAGAGCCTCAAGATGTTTCCAACACCTGAAAACTGGATGCCCTTCCTTGCCACAAAAACTACAAGGTTCACCTGTGAACTTCCTAGTCTTGGAGGAAGACTCACCAAACTTACAAGATTTACCCTTAGGAGTGGATTTTTTAGACTCTATTTTCTGATGTGGCTTGGAGGAATTCTCACTACCAACTAAATTTATTTTGGGCTTCTACTTCTGCTTCTATGTCCCCTTAGAAGTCTGAGAAACCAAAGCTTGGTTCTTAGTCCTAGATAAATAATCCAACTATATGAGATTGGCCTGCTCTCTAGTCAATCAATCACAAAACACCTCAAAAGTGGGCATCTGGAATCTCTAACCCAATGTATCCATGGTAGAGTGGAAGGTGGAGGAGAAAATCTAAAATTTTCCCCGAAGCTTGATAGAATCAGGTAGATACACTCTGTGTCAGTCTGAGCCTTCCCACATCCTTGTAATAAAGACCTCGACTGCTTGAACTTCATCAAGAAGTCCTCAATGGATGGAAAATGATCTAGCAGAAGAGAGGTAAGCTTTGCCTCAATCTAAAGTGCTTTGAACTCATTCACTGTACCAAAAAAGGTGTTAAGCTTGGTCCACATAGCTAGAGGGGTATTGCACCCATCAAGATGAAACTGTAGACTATTTGATACATATAAAGAAATAAACCCCATTGCCTCATCCATCTTGTTCCTGTGGTACATGACCTCGAAAGGCCTCTGTAAAATTGGTTGCACTACGTCTAAACAAGACCGACCGGAGAAGTCGTGTCATCAGGGATTTCCACATGTGATAGTTATGAGGGGTCATAAGTTCTAGACAAGAAGAGGTCTCGACCATTTTTTTGGAAGGGTTTTTATTTTGATATAATTTCAAGTTTATTGAAGTAAATTACAGAAAACAAGAAATAAAACACCCCGCACAATTCAATAAACCAAACCCTAGAAGCTAGAAAAGATTGCTTACAATGAGAGAAGAAAAAAGCTTCAAATGAGTATCATGTGTACCTTTGAATTTTTCTGATGAAAATATCCACAGATTTGGATAAAAATCACAAGAAAAAAATCTTGCAAGTCAAAGTACGGTGCCCACGAGGGTTTGAAGTTTTGCCTTTTCAGATTTGCCAATGCAGACGTCGGCTCAAGCACGATGGACAAAGGAATAAGGTGCAGGTCTAGTAAATGACACTGGGAAGGACACCACTATAAACAGTGCTAGGAAGGACACCCCCCAAAAAATAACATCCTACAAAGAATACCAGATCTGAAAACTATAACCAAAACCTCTCAAATTAGTCAAAAAATCCCAAATTTCTTCTGTCAAACCCTTGCTCCTTTTTTTTTTCAAACATGAACAAGCTACAGTGGATCCAGCTTTGATACTATGTAAGATTTGATGAAAAACAAATCTATTAAGCCCAAGAAACCTGCATGCAAAAACCTATCACAAGGAAGAAATTTGTAGGAAACAAACAAGGGTTTCGCTCTGACAATATGAAAGTTTATTGTCATCAGCCAAAAGAATGAATGAAAATATACAATGGATCAATCCTTATAGAAGGAGATCAAAAAACCTAATGGGAAACCCTAATAGGTAAATAGGTATTTAATAATTAAATGACTAATGCAAGTGCATAAAGTGAAATCTTAAGAGGTAGCAACGTTAATTTAATCAATGTAATTAAATTAATTCTTTACTCTAATAAAAATAGTTTGCTGTGTCAAAGTTTGTGGTAGGGTGGAGAGGAGGAAACCCAAGGGCTCACAAATATCTAGTTTTCAAGAAAAATACAATCTGCATGTCCAGGAAGTCCATAGTGAAAATAACTCGATTTTCATGAAAAAGCAGATCCATCTTTTTAGATTTTTTTTCAAGGTGTTTTTTATTGATTATAATTAGACTGAATTATATTGCTCTTGATGAATATATATCATGTCTTTATTTTTTGGCTTGTTTCGAGATGTCATTTTGTCTTTTGTTTTAGTAGAATGCTTTGCGATTGAGGGATGCATATCCTTATTTATTTGTAGGCTTCCAGGAGTAAGCCTAATTCTAGGGGAGGTGGATGTAATACCCCTCACATAGTTTGCTTTTAGTTTATATGGCCAAATTCTTTTAGGCAACTCTTTATGTTGATTATCCATATATGATGATGTTATTTATATTCATTGTTTTACTAACCCCATACTTTCATGTGTATAGTTAGTGTGTATGTTTTACTTTTCCGTTTCACATGTCTGGTGTGGTTGAGGGACAAATTCATAATTACTTGCTTGCAAGATCCACACAAACGGGTGATCCCCACCATTGTCTGTTATATATATTTATACATGTATGTACATGCTCATCTTTTATGCAGGATTTCAAGTTCTGAGTATTGAATTTCATGAATTACTAGGATGAGCATGCCCTATTGCAATATCTCAATGGTAAGAGAGGGGAAATAACAGATAGGTCCAATCCCAACCTAAGCTATCATTTGTCCTAAAATAGGGGACAAGTATCTAATTGACTACCTATTTAAATTTGTCAAGGTGATGTGAATTCGTGAACCCTTCCTTTGAGCATGATGGTTATTTTGAGTTAGTTAATTTTCATGTGTTGCAGTCATGTGAGTTTTGTTGCATGATTTATTTATTAAAAAGAAATTAATTAAGATTAATTATGATATTAGAATAATTCTATCTTATGAATATTAGAATGTTAAATATAAGGATACTTAATTATTGAGAATTATTAAATACCCTTTTTAATTAAAAATAATTAATTAAGTCTATTTATGGAAAGTAGATATTTAATTAAATACTAAATCTAAATTGGAATTCAAATGTATAATTAAAATATAAAATAATATTTATTATTAAATTACATATTTTGAATATGCTAGGAATTTTAATTTAATTAAAATATAAAAGTTAATATTTAAATGCAAAAGGAGTTTTAAAGGAGTTAAGTGATTTTAATGTGGAGTTGCATATTTAGAAAGAAATTTATTAAGAAATTAGAAAATTCAACTAGAGTGAATTGATAAAAACAAGAAATATTTAATAAATAAATGATTTTTACTCAATATAAGGTAGAGTTCCTTTTTTTTATTCTACATGAGTTTTGGAAAACCCTAGGTTGCTTAGTTTTCTGTTATTAGGAGGATTTTGACCATTATTCTAGGGAGAGATTTGCAGGTTTTGGCTTTGAGGTTAAATTGGAAGAAATTGCGAAAGCTTTGGAATGTTCAAGGTTGTTGGATTGTTCTTCGTGGTTTGTGTCAATTGGTGGTTTAAGGTAGGGTTTGAAAACCCCTTTTTGAAAATCTTTTTGGAAAATATTATCTTCATTGTGTCTTCTAGATTGGTTGATGATTTTGGAGTGATTGTATTATGTTTTCATTGACCTTTGAGAAAATTTGAAAGATTAGATTGTTATGGTTTCGTGAATGATAAAAATATGTATTTTTTATGCATATGAGCATATGTATATTGATTTGTTTTACTATATCTGGTGGTGGTGGTGATGAAGACAGACTAAGATCATAGGTATACAAGATCATAGAAGGATTGGATCAGTTAATATCTTGTCATTGATGTCAAGTAATTGATTTTTGATTTATATTGAGTTTCCATATCATTCAGAGTATGATACAAGTTGAGTGAGTTAAAGAAGAGGAAGTGAAATGTTGTGAAGTTGAAGAACTTAATTGGGCAGCTAATACAAATCAGAAAATGTTAATATTATGTTGATATAATTGTTTTCTACTAAACATTTGATTATATCAATTCGGTAAAGAAGATTAGTCAAGTCAATAAATAAAATAGGTTGGTTACTAAGTAGGAAAAAGTCATTCAGTAAAAGGAAAGTAAGTTTCGGTAAAGAGAAAGGAAGTCAAGACACCAAGTAGAAGGTTTTAGTTACCGAGAAAAGTAAACAAAATTTTGGTTGAATAAAATGAAGTTAGCCACTGAGAAAGGAACAAAAATTAAATACAAGGATTAGAATGATATTTAATGATGAGCTATGATGAGTTGGAAGATTCTAATGATAAGGAAGAGTTAGTTGAAGAGATCTATGATCAGAAAAATTCAAGGTGATCTATAGTATAGATCTATGCAGCAAAGAGTGAAGGTACAAGTTCCAAGAAAGTTTAGGTTCTGAGGTGATGATAAAATGTTTTACTGAGCTCTAAATTCATTGAATTAGGTTATGAGGATGATTGAATGGTTTAAATTAATGAAAGGAAAATATAATAAAGGAAATTAAGAGGCAAAACAAAGTCTATATAAAGGATGAAATTGTATGAAGGAAAGTTTGGCAAGTTGAAGGATTGTTGAGTCATTGATTGATGCTGTGAAGAAGGAAAAGTTTGAAATCTAAGCCAAAAATTTGAAATTGATGAAATGTTGAAACTAGTGGAAAGCGAAGGAATAAAGTGAAGACAAAGAGTGCACAAGGGATCTGATTAAGAAAAATGTATTTGTAGATTTATAGATCAATTTATATATTGTTTCTTATTAACATTTGTAACATAAAAAACTCTGAACCGAGTGGACCTAACTACCTTATTGTAAATCCTTGCAAAATGTGACATTCTAAAAGAGTGTTTAAAGACCTTTAACCAGGCCAATCCTAATAGGGTGAAGATCCTAACAAATCTAAGGCAAATACCCTAACAAGGTCACATTTAACAATGTGCATTGTAATATTTAATCAGATTGGATTTTAACCGAGCATACTTCAGAAGATCATTTCTTTAGTGGGTGACAATTCACATAGTGTTTTTTCCCAAATTGGGTTTCCACATTAAATATTGGTGTTATATGTGTTGAATGTTTATTGTGAATGTTATTGCTGATTGATAATGTTAATTTATCTGTTGTCAGTTAATATTGAAGTGTGTCTAACTAAGTAGACACCGAGTTGAATTAGAAAAAGTTTTTAAGGTACAAAGAATCAAAGATTATTGATTCACCCCCCTCTCTGTAATCTAACAATTAGTACTAGAGCTAAGTACTCTAAAGGGATAAGTTTGAAAGAATTACCAAAGTTAAACACAGAGAGTTTCTCTACATGGAAAAGTAGGATGAGGTTATACCTATTTGGAATTGGAGAATCTTCACTCAACCATTTGGATAATGAATACACTCCACTACCTCCTAGACCTATGACACTTTGATCAAATGAGAGAAAAGTAGGAAAACAACTCGATAATGATTGAAATTGGTTCTTCCCTGACCAATGTTGAGTTCAATGACATAAAGGATTGTATTACTACAAAAGAGATGTGGGATAAACTTGCACTTATTTATGGAGGTGATATGCATGTACAAAAAGATAAGGTTGATAGTCTCAGGGGAAAATTTGACGAGACAAGAATGAAAAAAGAAGAGAACATTGCACAATATAGTTTCAAAATTAAGGAAGTGGTAAGTGCTATCAAAGATGTTGGTGGAACATTAACTGGAGAAGAAGTGGTAAGAAAAATTCTTAGAACTCTTCAACCAAAATATATTATTCGAGTATCTACTATTCAGGAACTGAGACCCATACCTAATAATATTGTTACTCTTGATGCTTTGATTGGTAAGCTAACTGCATTTGAGCTTAGTAATTTTGATAATAGTTTACCGAAGATTGAAATGACTTTTAAATCATCTTTAAGCATTGGTAGTTCAAGAAGAGAAAGAGAGAATCAATGTATTCAGGTGGAAGTGACTACAACAGTATCTTAACCGAACAACAATAACAAGAAGAATTGGAAGCACTACTGGAAAAGAGGCTATCAAGAGGAAAAGGAAAGTATAAAGGTAAACTGCCTCTAAAATGTTTTAATTGCAGTACGATTGGTAACATTTCATCTAGGTGTCCTGATAATGATAGGAATGATAAAAGTGACAAGAAGGAGAATCGATACCGAAGGTTTAGAGATTAAAAGGATAAAGGAAATAAATCTTGCTACCTAGCTGAGAAAGGAATAATTGATGAAGAATTTGATGACACAGAAGAAAGTGAGGAAGTTGTCTATGTTGTTATGATGGATGATTCAAAAGAAGAAAGGTATGAAGATGAAAAAGCCCTTATTTATCAGGTTAGAAAAACTGACCCATGGATAATCAACAGTGGTTGTTCACATCATATGACTAGTGACATTGTTAAGCTTGAGAACTTAGAAGAATATGATGGAGGATTTGTTAGATTTGGAAATGATGCTCCATGTTCTATAAGAGGAAAGGGTCCATTATGATGAATGAAAAGATCAAATGTGATAATTATTATTGGTTTGAAGGACTAAAGTACAACTTGTTGAGTGTTGAACAATTGAACAACACTAGTCACCGACTGGAATTTTAGAATAGAAAAGAGATCTATGATACTACTAGAGATTTGATTGGAACTGGTGAGCAATCAAAAAGTAACTTATTCTACCTCGATACTACTCAATTTTTTGCCTTATTTGTTAAAGTTGAGGATGTATGGTTATAGCATAAAAGATTATATCATGTGAACTTTGACAACTTAATTAAGGTGAGAAAAAATAATAGAGTCGGAGGTTTACCGAAATTAAGAAAACCTGATAAAGTTATGTGTAAGGAATGTCAGATCGATAAGATGACAAAATCAAGTTTCTCAAGGAAGTCTTACTCATATAATGGTATATTTGAATTAGTTCATACTAATCTTTTTGGTCATATGAGACTACAAATCTATTATGGTGATCAATATTACATTTTGTTTGTTTATGAATACTCAAGGATGATGTTGATAATGTTTCTAAAAGAAAAGTCTGATGCATTCCAAATGTTTAAATGGTATAAGGAAAGAGTTGAAAAGTAAACATGTAAGAAACTAAAATGTTTAAGATCAAATAGAGGAGGTGAATTTATCTCTGATGAATTTATTGCTTCTGTAATGAGAATAGAATCAAAAGACAAGTCTTTGCACTGAGAAATCCACAACAAAATGGCATAACTGAAAGAAGGAATAGATCAATAGTTGATTGAAAAATAAGTTGTACAAACATTTTGGAGAGACATCATTAGTAGTGCTTTCTACACCCTGAACCAAGTACACTTGAAGAAAGGTACAAATAAAACTCCATATGAACTCGGGTATGGGCATACACCTAATGTTACATTTTGAAAGATACTAGAAATGGAATGTTTGATTCTAAAGGAGATGAAGGTATATTCCTAGGTTACTCCACAAAGAGAAAAGCTTATAAATATTTGAATAAGGCTACTAAAAAAATTGTGGAAAGTGCAAATGTGAGAATTGATGAATTTGCATAAAGAAATGAAGAAGATAGAAAAAAGGAACTAGAAGATTATCAAATATTTATATATGTACAGGAAGGAATTTTTGGTACTTTACATGAGCTGCAAGAAGAAATCGAGGAACCAGTTGAGCCTCAACCAAGAGAAGAAAATGATAAAGAATAGTCTACCGAGCCTATTTTAACAAAGTATGTGAGAAGACATCACTCACTGAGAAAAATTATCGGAGACAAGAATGAAGGAGTCATGACAAGAAGTAAGCTAAGAGACAATACATGTATGATTTCTAAATTTGAACCAAGACTAGTTAAGGATGCACTTGAAAATGAAGATTGGGTTAATGCAATGAAAGAAGAGATTGATCAGATTGAAAAGAACAATACTTGGTCATTAGTACCAAGACCTAAAGACAATAATTTTATTGGTACAAAGTAAATTTTTAGGAATAAACTAAATGAAAATGGAGATGTGATAAGGAATAAATCAAGTTTGGTTTACAAAGGGTATGCACAAGAAGAAGGTATTGACTATGGTAAGACATTTGCCCCTGTTGCTAGATTAGAAGGTGTGAGAATTTTACTTGCATATGATGTTTATGAAGGTTTCAAGGTTTATCAAATAGATGTTAAGTTTGCATTTTTTAATGGAATTCTTGAAGAAGAAGTTTACATTGAACAACCTGAAGGATTTTTTGAGAATTCTAACAAGGACATGGTATGCAAACTACACAAGGCACTGTATGGTTTGAAGCAAGCACCCCGAGCATGGTATGAAAGATTACATTCATACTTAATCAATATTGGATTTCAAAGAACAAGTGACAACAATAATTTGTATCTAAAATGTGATAGTAATGATAAGATTTTGATTGCTAAACATTTGTTGATGATATTATATTTGGAGAAAATGACTCAATGTGAAAATCATTTGCTAAGGAGATGAGAAAGGAATTTGAAATGTCCATGATAGGAGAGATAAAATTCTTTATTGGACTATAAAATCAACAAGTTAGAGATGGGATCTACATCACATAGTCAAAGTATATCAAGGAGATCCTAAAGACAATTGGCATTGAAGAGTCAAAACTAGTTGGTACACCGATGGCTACTCGTTGCAAATTGTCAAAGGAAGATGAGACAAAGGAAGTAAATGAAACACTTTACTGATCAATGATTGGTAAGCTAGAGTATGTTGTATACAACATACCTGATATTGCTCATGTTGTTGGTATTGTTGCTAGATTTTCTACAAATCCAAAAGAAATACACATGTCTACAGTCAAAAGAATATTTAGATATCTAAAAAGAATTGAAGATTTCAATCTACTATACAAGAAAATAGGAGATTTTGACTTAAAGATGTACACTGATGTTGATTGGGTTGGAAACATTGATGATAGGAAAAGTACAAGCGGAGGATCTTTCTTTTTAGGAGAAATATTAGTGACATGGCTAAGCAAGAAACATAGTTGTATTTCACAGTCTATTGTCAAGGCTGAGTATGTTGCTGCAACTATGAATTGTTCAAATATTGTATGGATCAAACAACTAATTGAAGGTATGCAAGAGGAGATTATTGATCTAGTTACTATTACTGTGATAATATAAGTGCTATCAACATATCAAAGAATCCGATGATGCATTCAAAGACAAAGCACATTTCTATCAAGTATCATTACTTGAGAGAACAAGTTCAAGACAAGCATGTGATATTGGAGTATGTGAATTCAAAAGAGAAGATAGAAAATATATTTATCAAACCACTACCGAAGGATGCTTTTGAGTAAGTCAGAGGCAAATTAGGGGCTCTTCCCCTATCCAATATTCACTAAGGCAAGATGCATGCTGCATAAATTCAAGGATTCATTAGAATATCTATTTTTTCAGTTGATGCTAGTGTTCACTCTTTGTGTGATGCTTGAAGTTGTGAAAGATGTTTATGTATGCAATGAGGAATCAATACATGTAAGGTATGATTCACTGTCTGAACAAAGTTTTCAAGTGTATGTGTCTTTGGCATTGTTGTCAAGGAGGGAGAATATGATGTTGATGACTACAACTAAAAAAGGGAGAGTATACACAAGGGAGAATATGAAATTGATTACAGAAGGTAACCAAGCAAAGAAGAAAGAAGAAGATAAAGCTTAGAGAGAGTAAAGGATAAAGAAAAGTTAGTAAGTGTTGCCATCATCAATTAATAGCGAGTGTTGTCATCAATGCCAAACAAAGATATTGTTACTATAACTAATGGTGATGATGATGAAGACCGACTACGATTAGAGGTATACAAGATTGTAGAAGGATTAGATCAATTATTATCTTGTCATTAATGTCAAGCAATTGATTTATGATTTATATTGAGTTTCCATATCATACAGAGTATGATATAAGTTAAGTGAGTTAAAGAAGAAGAGGAAGTGAAATGTTGTGAAGTTGAAGAACTTAATTGGGTAGCTAATACAGATTAGGCAATGTTAAGGTTATGTTGATATAATTTTTTTCTACTAAACATTTGATTATATCAAGTCAGTAAAGAAGATTAGTCAAGTCGGTAAAAAAATAGTTTGGTTACAGAGTAGGAAAAAGTCATTTGGTAAAAGGAAAGTAAGTTTTGGTAAAGAGAAAGGAAGTCAAGACACCAAGTGGAAGGTTTTAGTTACTGAGCGAAGTAAACAGAATTTCTGTTGAATAAAAACAAGTCATCCACCGAGCAAGGAACAAAAATTAAATACAAGGATGAAAATGACATTTAATGATGAGCTATGATGAGATGGAAGATTCTAATGATAAGGAAGAGTTAGTTGAAGAGATCTACAACTAGGAAAATTCAAGGTGATAATCTATGGTATAGATCTAAGCAGTAAAAAGTGAAGGTGCAAGTTCCAAGAAAGTTCAAGTTCTGAGGTGATAATAATATGTTTTACGGAGCTCTAAATTCATTGAATTAGGTTATGAGGATGATTGAATGGTTGAAATTAATTAAAGGAAAATGTAATAAAGGAGATTAAGAGGAAAAACAAAGTCTATATAAAGGATGAAATTGTATGAAGAAAATACTAGTCAGTTAAAGGGTTGTTGAGTCACTGAATGATGCTGTAAAGAAGGAAAAGGTTGAAATCTAAGTCAGAAAGCTGAAATTGATAAAGTGTTAAAGCTAGTGGAAAGCGAAGGAATGAAGTGAAGTCAAACAACGCACAAGGGATCTGATTAAGCAAAAGGTAGTTGCAGATTTATAGATCAATTTATATATTATTGCTTATTAATATTTGTAATAGAAAAATCTCTTAACCAAGTGGACCTAATAGTCTTATTGTAAATCCTTGCAACAGGTGACATTCTAGAAGAGTGTTTGAAGATATTTAACTAGGCTACTCCTAACAAGGTGAAGATCCTAACAGATCTAAGGAAAATCCCCTAACAGGGACACATTTAACAATGTGCATTGTAATCTTTAATCATATTGGCTTTTAACTAAGCATACTTCAAAAGTGTATTTCTTTAGTGGGTGACAATTCCCACAGTGGTTTTTCCCAAATTGGGTTTCCATTTCAAATAATGGTGTTATATGTGTTGAATGCTTATTGTGAATGTTATTGTTGATTGATAAAGTTAATTTATCTATTGTCAGTTAATATTGAAGTGTGTCTGACTAAGTTGACACCAAGTTGAATCAGAGAAAGTTTTTAAGGCATAAAGAATCAAGGATTATTGATTCACCCCCCCTCTTTGTAATCCAACAATTTGCATATGAGCATAATCTTTTATTAAAATGTGTGAGTTTTCCCAATTAGGGTTTTCTACCAATTTGAGAATTTGAGCCCTTGCTTAGTTTCTATCTTTGCATGCCTTCAAGAAACCCAATTTGTTTAATTTTGTATACTTCCTAATCCTAGGAATATACCTTTAAAAAAAATTATATATATTTATATATTTAGATCCTTTATTATTTTTAGAATTAAAAAAAAAGAAATGATGATGTTACTAGATTTTACCAGGAAAATATAGACTAGTAAAAATATTTTAAATAAAAATAAATAAAATGAAATTAATATGCAAAGGGGGGAGGGTATTACCCTACCCCCCTGTGGCTAGCATGGGTTGCCAAAGGCAAGCCCAACAGGTTGTCGTGGGAGCCAACGACTAAGGCTGTTGACCCCACGGTAGTGTCGTGGGCTTGGGTTTCAGCTACCATGGCCAGCCTAAGGCTGTCGCGGCCCCCCATCCCAAAAGGGGTTTATTTTATTAAATTAAAATAATATAATTAATTTTTTATATTTTTAATTAAAGTTTTAAATATTAAATTTTATATTAATTAATATTTATTAATAGTAATTATTAATATTTAATATAAATAAAAAATTTTGCCAAAAAAATAAAATAGTAATTATTAATATTTAATAATATTAATTAATAACCTTGGTAATTATTTTGTCATTTATTTATTTGGTTAATATTATTAATTATTAATAATATAATTAATCAATTTGGTTTGTTTAAGTTTAGTACTTTATATATATATGATATATGAAACATGATTAAATGGGAATTATTTTGTTATAGGTACATATGATTGTATTGGTTTCATTTATTTTTAAACCAATTAGGGATTTATTTGGGAAAAGATGTTTTCTTTAAAAATAACTGATTATGAATTGATGGTCTATTATCTAAATCTTGATTGGTCATTTTTGTTTACTTGGGGGGTTTTAGATGTCCTTTAGGAAATGTGAACCAAAGGCTTTGTGGTTTTATTTTCTATGTCATGACCATTTTTGTGTCAGGATTGGTTCAGGTATGGTTTTGGGGTGCATTTGTGAGAGATGTCACATGTCTCAATTTATTATGTTAGTTGACCATAAAAGTTTGATGACCACTATTTTGTTGAGATTTTATTCAGTCACCTTGTTTCCTTCCACTATGATTGTTTTGAGTGATTATGTTTATGGATTATGTTACTCCATGTTTGGAGATGGATTCCATTAATGTTTGATTATCATCGATCTTGTGATATAAGACTATGAGGATTTTTATTGTTTTATTGAGAAATCCATTATGGGATAGATGATCTTTGGTAATGTCTATATTGAGATGGACTATTTGATCCTCGTATAGGATGTGTTGTTCTCTACTATGCTCCATTATTTTACTTTGGTGATTATCATGATTTATGATTTATGAGAAGCTTTTGTGGTTTCGATTTTTTTCTCTTTTTTATTTGATTGGAGCATTAGGGTAGGTTATTTGAGTCTATAGATGGGAAGTGGCTTGTTTTGGAGGCATCAAAGCCCAGAAGTGGTTGCCTAGGTATCCTTTGCAAGTTACTTAATAAAGTGATAACTTAAATTCATTGAGAGTTTAAAATGAATTAATAAGATGTTTGTGTTCCTCACCCATATGTCTTGAGCACTAGTACATGCTAGGATGGTTTGTGAGAAGATGTTGGATGCTTACATTGATTGGGTGAGGTATAGTTGGTAGTCTTGTATGCATGAGAGGTTAATGATACTGCATAGAGTCACTAGGGGGTTGAGGTCCAGAGAGACTACCAGGGTAACTCTAGAGTTGACTCATGTGATGCCACCTCCCTTTATGCATCTTAGGTTTCCTACACGTGTTGGTTGCTCATGGTAGAGTATGTATTATCTTTGCAGTTGGTGTTGTACCTTTTTAGATAGAGAGCTTTCAAGATCCTTTGCCTTGCAATTGGTGTTGTACCTTTTTAAGATAGAGAGCTTTCAAGATCCATTGCCTAGGTGTTGTATTGTGTTGGATTTTGGTGTTTGATATCCAAGTGGGGTCTGTTGTTATCTCCTCAACACAATGGGAGTGTACCTTTGGTTCCACATGCTCGAGTGGTAGTGATTCTTTTACCATTTGAGATTCTGACATCCTTGTACCAATGATGGATGATCCTTGTGGCAGTTGTATCTTCTTGTTTATCATCAGAGACTTAAGCTTATCTTTCTTTTATTGTATTTTACCTTGTACTTGGGTTATTAGTACATACCCTATGACTTGTGTAGTGGATGTGGTTTCATTGTGTATACTTTGTGGTATTAGCTATATTTATGTTCACATTTATATGATCATGTACTTATTTTTATTTTCACATGTGAGATTTTGTTCTTGTAGTTATTCTTAGTAATTAATTAACACTTAAGTAATTCTACGTCAAGGAACCCTTGGGAATTGTAATCTATAAATGAGTTATACTTATGAGTATATATTATCTTTATGTTATATTACTTCCACCTTTTTATTCATTATTGTTTGAGAACTCTTAAGAATTTTTTTTTGGTAAACTTAGTAACATATTTTAGGTTAATTTCTCCTAGGTTCTCTGGCGGGGCATTATAGTGTGTGTGTAGCTTTTGAGTAGAAAGGAGGAGAGGTTATTCCTCAAAATGTTGGGACATGGGAAACATTTTATGATATTAATTTTGTCGGAGAAGAAGGGAAATAATAATGTATCCATTCTGTGAACATGACCTCTTGTATTACAAAGTCTTTGAATTATTTGTTTTTTTTCTGAGAAATAATGGAAAGCTTCTATAACTTTGGGTTCATTTATATTCCTTTGGGTTGTCATCTTCTTATGCTAATTGCAATCTTATATTAGATGATTCTACTTGTCATATTGGATCATGGATGTGATAATATTATGAACTTTGAGTCATGGATTTTCACATAGCCAGGAAAAGATTATTTTTATTTCCCTAATCTTATTTCATGGGTACTAAGTGGGTGAATTTTGTGTCATTTATCTCAGTTTCCTTTTCACCTTAAATCTAAAATTTCATTTGGAGTATGTCTATGCTCAGGTATTAGTGTTCCTTTCCTTCTTTTTGATTAAGCATACCCTATAAAACTCAAAATTATATCATAAGAGAGAGTTGTACCTCTAAAGTTTAGAGGAAGATCATCCAATCAATGGAGATCTCTCCAATTGTTAATCTCTAATTTTATTTCATCTTGATCAAAGTGAGTCATTTGTAAAGTTATTTTAGGAAGGCACATTTGTAAACTAACAATATCAACAACAAAAATTTATTGTTACACATTTCATGTATTGTAGCCTCTCGTAATTAAGGCTAACTCAAAGCTAGAGAGGATTTCTCTTGTCATCACATAGCATCCCTGTCATTTAAATTACCATAATATAGTGGGGTAGACCTCACCTCTTCCCTCATGGGATCCACACTTGTCTCTTGCATTCTAGCTTCCATTTTTAGATATTGTAGGCATTTAATATATAAGAACAATTATTTCTATGTCAAATTTATTTGTGATTAGTATTATCTTTCATTTTATTTTCTATTTTGGAGTTGGGTGCTGCATACAAGAAAAAATACAAATGTCCATGATGAAAACATGTTTCATTTCTCATGGGTCACCCACTTGATTCATAAAAGAGATTCCTGTGAGGTTTTTTATTTTGAATTGGGACAAAGATTTACAATAGAAGTACAAAGCTATGTTGGTCATCTCTAGTCATTGGGATACTTTGGTTCTCATTGTCAATATTGTGAGAAGCTGTAACATAATTTATAATTTCCATCACGATGGAGGTAAGTCCTTTTTTTCACTTCCATTTATTGAAAACATTGTTCACAAAATGTATTCAATTAGTTTTCCACTTCCATTGATTACAATTGCAGCTCAAGGAATTTGAGTTGATTGAAGTACATTAAGTCATTTTAAATTATGATTCATATTTATTTATTTATTTAATTTTATTTTTTTGGATTAGCTTATTTAAGTAGTTGAGAAGCAAAAAAATGAATAGATTTAATAACTTGAATCAATGAGTAAGATTTCACAGGAAAACATAACACATTTGTCTAGATCCATGCGCATAAATATTTGGATACAAGTAAATTAGTTGAATGTTTTCTTTCATTTGATCACCAAAAGTTTTTTTTGCTCAAGAAGTTAATAATTTAAGAGGCCAAATGTCCATCCTTGATTAGGGGTTTTTCATTGTATTTAAACTTGTAGTTTTCCTGTTATAGAACCTAATAATTTTCTAGGTATTTTTCTTGCACCATTCAATCATTACAAATATTTTGAATTTCATAATGAAACTGTACATTCCAAGTCCTTTTTTGAGTTTCTTAATTTACTAAGTATATCTATAATGAGTATTTGCACGATAAACTTACTTTTCCCTGGCTAACTTCAAGGCATGAGGTTCAATGCCCAAATACCAACTTGTAGATATTAAGATGCCAGAGTTTAAAGGTCAGTTATGGAGAAAAATTTAAAAACATAATCCTTTGCACTCTTGATGGGTTTGAGATAATACCAGTCTCATGATCATCATAAATTCATAGATTGTTGATAAGGTTAGAAATAAGCATAGAATGTCCATTAAATTGCTTGATATGTATGTCATATATTTTTCAATATGGGGAAATAATGTTCACTAGATTATGCATGCAAACTAGGAAACTAGGCCTATTTCTACTGTAATTACTTTAGAGAAGATAGTGGATCCACAAGGCTTAACCTCAAATATGATCAACAAGGTGGATTCAATGGTCCTAATGAGGGGAGTTGAAAATGATATTGAAATTATGTAAAACTCATACTGGGTTTAGGGCTAAAGGTAGAAAAATGAAGGGTTTTAGCATATACAATGTTACAAAAAAGAGATATTTAAACAATATAGATAGATCTAGAAATGAGAGGAAGAAAGGAACCTATTTCTAGAACTAGGGTTAAAATCAAGTGGAGTTTTTTACTAGGGGTAGCCAAGACCTAGAAGAAGAAAATGAAAACATAATTGGTAAATTGGGGATCAAGATGTTTCTTAGATGTTTCCCCAAAAGTTTCATCAGAATTATTTGGGACTCTATTGTGTAGGGTAACCTAGGCCCTACTTTTATAGATATGTGAAATTTTGGTCTATAGGTATCTATCTGCTTGGTCTGTATCCTCTCACCCACACACAAAAAGATAAAAAAAATGTTGGTTTGATGAGGGTTTGTGTATGTCAAAGCCCAACTTTGGAATTAACCATGAAATTTGAATAAAATCAAATTGAAATGAAAACATGTTGTAATGTAACATAGGCTAGATTTGAATTGAATTTCTTGAATGGAATATTTATACCTTCATGAACCTTCTTTATGTCAAATTTTTCATGATGTTGATGTTGAATTATAGAATTGACCTTAGAAAAAATTTAATTATGGATTCCATCATGAATTATTGAGATCTAAAATTTTTATTCTTGTCTTCAAGGTCTTGATGATGCTTGATTGGTTGCTAAATTGAATTACATAAGTGTTTATTGCTAGAAATATTACTTCATGTTTCAAATGGGGGGTAAGCTTTCTTTTATACCTCTCTCTATGAAACATATTTAAATTTTAAAAATTATCTAACACAAAGAAAGATTTCCCACTCCTATAATGTAGCCATTACATTATTTAAAATTTAGGCCCTTTTATGGGGGTAAGGTCATCCTAGGCAACATTTTCCTAGGTCAAGGTTGCCCTGACTTGGGTCAAGGATGCCCTAGGAAGCCTTTAATTTCCAACTCATGTGGGTTCAAGGACCAAAGGTCCAAAATGAGGTGGAAATGCCAAAATTTGAGCCAGTGTAAGAAGAATCAAGTATGATTGCACATGGGAGGCCATAGACACTAAAATGAGGCCTGTAATGCCCTGCTAGGGAACCCAAGAGAAATTAACCTAAACATGCTACTAAGTTTACAAAATGTTTTTTTTAATAAGATTTTACAAAAAATAATGAATAACATGTTAGAGTAAAGAATTAATTTAATTACATTGATTAAATTAACTTTACTACTTCTTAAGATTTCCCTTTATACACTTGCATTAGTCATTTAATAATTAAATCTAATTATTAAATTCCTATTTACCTATTAGGGTTTCCCTTTAGGTTTTTTGATCTCCTTCTATAAGGATTGATCCATTGTATATTTTCATTCATTCTTTTGGCTAACAATAAACTTCCATATTGTCAGAGCAAAACCCTTATTTGTTTCCTACATATTTCTTCCTTGTGACAAGTTTTTGCATGCAGGTTTCTTGGGCTTAATAGATTTGTTTTTCATCAAATCTTACATAACAAAGTGGAAGCAATATAACATAAAGAAAACACATACTAATAAGTATAACTCATTAACATATTACAAGTCTCAAGGGTTCCTTGACGTAGAATTGTGTAAATATAAATTAATCTATTAAGTACAATAACCATTCAAATAAAGTACATCATCTCATAAAAGAATACCCAAATACAACTCAACCATAAGGTATACATGAAAACCCACATCCACTACACAAGTCATAGGACATGTAAATATAATCTAAGTACAATGTACAATATAATAAATGAAAGATAAGACTATGTCTCCAATGGTAAACAAGAAGATACAATTGCAACAAGGATCATCCATCACTAGTATGAGGATGTCAGAATCTCAAATGATAAAAGAATCACTACCACTCGACCACGTAGAACCAAAGGTCCCCTCCCACTGTGCCGAGGAGATAAAAAAAGATCCCACTTGGATAAAAAACACCAAAAACCAACACAATTAAACACCTAGGCAGGATCCTGAAAGCTCTCTATCTCAAAAAGGTACAACACCAATTGCAAAGATAAAACATACTCAACCAGAGACAACCAACACATGTAGGAAACCTAAGATGTATAAAGGGAAGTGTCATCACATGAGCCAACTCTAAGGTTATTCTGGTAGTCTCTCTAGACCCCGGTGCCCTAGTGACTCTATGCAGTATTAGTAATCCTCTCATACAAATGAGGTACCAACTATGCTATATCCAGTCCATGCAAGTGGCAAGCATCTTCCCACTCCCATCCTAGTCAAGACCTCAATCGAGTACTCAGGCATGTGCAAGGCACACATTATCTTATTAATTCATTTTAAACTCTCAATGTATTGAAGTTATTACTTTATTAAGTAACTTATAAAGGATACCCAAGTAGCCACTTCTGGGCCCCGACACCTCCAAAACAAGCCACTTCACATCTATACACATAGATAGCCTACCCTAATGCTCCAACCAAAATAACAAAGAGAAGAATGAACCAATACCACAAAAGCTTCTCATAAATCATAAACCATGATAATGACCAAAGTAAAATAATAGAACATAGTAGAGAACAACACATCCTATACAAGGATAAAATAGTTCATCTCAATATAGACATTACCAATGATCATCCATCCCATAATGGATATCTTAATTAAAAAAAATAACAATCCTTAGTCTTATATCACAAGACCAACGATAATCACAACATCAATGACATCCATTTTCAAACATGAAGCAACATAACCCATAACGATAATCATCTAGAATGTAGAACAATCATAATAGAGAACATATAGTGACCAAATAAATCAAACTTAATCATAATAATGACCGTCACCTTTTTTTTTCAAATGAAATAAAGATCAAGACACAATACAACATATGAGATCACTCACGGATATCATAGAATCATACATGATCCAATCGAGACTTCAAAATGGTTATAAAGATTCTCCAAATAAAATTAGAGATCAACAAAAAAGACACTTCAAAACCTCTAGTATACAATTTCTAAAATTCAATGTAATTTCCCCAAATAAACAACATCAAGAAAGACAATAGAATATACGAAGTAGTCAAACCATAACACAAGTCTTAGTTGTTTAAGAACAATCAATTTTGTTTACTAAAGTCTAGTTTGACTCATTAAGAAAATGTTCATTTAAAATCTCATGCATATATACTTT
This sequence comes from Chamaecyparis obtusa, assembly GCA_027943335.1. NCBI lineage: Eukaryota > Viridiplantae > Streptophyta > Pinopsida > Cupressales > Cupressaceae > Chamaecyparis > Chamaecyparis obtusa. Next base: position 391,716 of record BSBK01003581.1, read on the forward strand.
TTAAATAAGTATTGAAATAAAATCTTCATGCATATCAAAACACAATGTATTTCATAATAAAATAATGTTATTAATTTTTCAAATATAAATATAAATATAAATGAAAACATTAATATTAAAACCCACATATAAAAAAGTCAATTAATATTTATTTATTAATTAATTTTCTTTTTTCAAAATAAATAAATAATAAATTTAAATCCAAAAATTAATAAATAATAATAATAATAAATAATTATTGTTATTATTTTAAATTGAAAAATTAATAAATAATAATAATAATTTTTATAAAAAATTTAAAAAATTAATAATTTTTTTTCTTAAAAATACACACATATATATATAAAATAGAATTCAAAAGTCCAAATACATATATATTTCTTTTTCCATTGATTTTCTAATTTCATGATTTAATATCTTTTTCTCCATATATATATATATTCTTTACTACTTTCTTTTAATTCTATAAAAAGATTATGGTCATATGTAAATATTATAGATCTATTTTAATAATAATAAATAAATAATTATATATATATATATATATCATTTTCCATTGATTTTCTAATTTCATGATTTAATATCTTTGTCTCCATATATATATATATTCTTTACTACTTTCTTTTAATTCTATAAAAAGATTATGCTCATATGCAAATATTATATATCTATTTTAATTTGATTTACTTCCTAGAGTTTCAACAACAAATACAAACAAACTCTAACTGATTTAGTACAAGACTTTTTCTCAATATTTTTCTAACAAAAATACCAAGTATTCACTCTTCTATAATTACAAGATTTCTTCAACCAATAGATTTTCAAAACAAAATTTTATACAAAAGAAGAATTACAAAATTGCCATCAACAAAATCTGGCAGGCACAAAAGTAAATAATCTTTTAAAAGAAAATTAGATCTATGAGGGTTTCAAACCCTACCTTAATCCACCAATTGACAAAAGCCATGAGGAACAATCCAAAAACCCTAAAAATTTAAAGCTTTCATAATTTCCTTCAATTCAAACTCTGAACCAAAATGTGTAAACTTGTGTGTGTAAATAATAATGACCAAAATACTCCTAATAAAGGAAAACTAAGCAACCTAGGGTTTTCCAAAACTCATGCAGATTAAAAAAGGAACTCAATCTTAAATTGAGTAAAAATTATTTATTTAATAAATATTTCTCATTTTTATCAATTCACTCAACTTGAATTTTAAAAGGTAAAGTTCTAATTTCTTAATAAAGTGTTTTCTAATATGCAACTCAACATTAAAGTTACTTAACTCCTTTTTAACTTCTTTTACATTTAAATATTATATTTTAATTAAATTAAAATTCCTAGCATATTTGAAATATATAATTTAATAATAAATATTATTTTATATTTTAATTATGCATTTAAATTCGAATTTAGACTTAGTATTTAATTAAATCTCCACTTTCCATAACTAGACTTTCTAATTAATTCTTTTTAATAAACACAGGTATTTAATTAATTCTCATTAATTAAATAAACTTATATTTAAACATTCTAATATTTTATAAGATATAAATAATCAATCACAAAATTAACTTTAATTAGGTTCTTTATCTATTTTAACACAAAATTAACATCAAACCTACAAGCATGCAAAACCTGAAGAAACTGACTACAAAAATACTAAATCAAACACAAAGGAAGGGTTCACAAATGATGACACCTTGAAAAATTTGGAGGGTAATAACTAAGATACTTGTCTATTATTTTTGGACAATAAATGGGTTAGGTTAGGATTTGGACATGTCTATTATCTCCCCTCTCTTACCATTGAGATATTGCGATAGGGCATGCTCATCCTAATAATTCAGGGAAGTCATGTTTGGTACCTGAAATCCTGCATAAAAGATGAGCATGTACATACAGGTATAAATATGTAATAGAAAATGACGGGGATCAATAGATCGTGTGGATCTCACAAGAAAGTAACTACGACTTCGTCCCTCAACCACATCAAACATAAATATAAAACATACACGCAATCCATACACATGTAGGTATGGGGTCAGTAAATCCATAAATATAAATGACATCATAACATATAGAAAATTAGATTATGGGAGGGGTATTACGTCCACCTTTCCTAGAATTAGGCTTACTCTTGGAAGCCTACAAATAGATAAGGATATACATCTCTCAATCACAAAACATTCTACTAAAACAAAAGACAAAATGACATCTTGAAACAAGCTAGAAATAAAGACATAATATATACTCATCAAGAGCAATATAATTCTAGTTTAAGCATAAATAAAAAATCACACTGATCAATCATTCATTATTAATCGATTTAAATAGATCTAGATCTTTATTCATTGAACATCATATAATTCATCTATAAATTAATTGTATAAAGTACATATTTGTATTTACATCAAATAACAAATTAAGAGGTCCTTGTAATCCTAGCAAATGTAATACAATCATTAGGAAACACAATGCATTTCACCTTCACATAAAAATATAGTACAATTTTTTGTGATGTCCTCCCTTACACATACTATCAGAGGTCCAAAATGAACATGATAGAAACAACACTTATCAAAAAATGGGGCCAACAATACCAAACATTTAGAATAGCCACCACAAAGTTCAAAAGGAAAAACCCAAGTGGGAGAATTCCAAGTTCAACATTAAATCATAAAACATCATGCAATTTCAAGCAGTAAATCAAGTATGACCAGTGTCACAAAATAGATAGCAAAAAGAGAGTCAGGTGACAAGTCTAGGCAAAAGAAAGTTAAAAAATTAAATGCTATCCTAAACACAACACAAATGAATCATCAATAACCAAAATAAATTATCAACCATAAAATATTTCACATAACAAAGTGATCCTGGTGTCAGCAACACTCAATGAAGTAACCATTTCACGACACCCAAGAATACAACATCTTGGACACATTAGAGAATGTACCCCCCAAAAATTAGGTAGTCGCTAAGGTAAGATTCATCAAATGCAATTGTAACTAAACAACTTTGCAAAAAGTTACACGTAGGTTATAAGTTACAATGGTCCTCAAATATAAAAGAGTTATGTGTCTATGTTTCATTTCAAGTTTTAACTACATGACACCTAATGGGCGTACAAAGTCCTAGAGTTCCTAGTGTAGAAACATGGGCTCTGATACCAAGTGTAATGCCCCACTAAGGAACCCTGAAGAAATTAACCTAAACATGCTACTAAGTTTACATAATATTTTTTTTTAGGAGTTTACAAACAACAATGAATAACAAAGTAGAAGAAATATAACATAAAGACAATACATAATCATAAGTATAACTCATTAATAGATTACAAGTTTCAAGGGTTCCTTAACGTAGAATTGTGTAAATATAAATTAATCTATTAAGTACAACAACCATTCAAATAAATTACATCATCTCATAAAAGAATACCCAAATACAAATGAACCATAAGGTATACATGATAACTCACATCCACTACACAAGTCACAATGTATGTAAATATAATCTAAGTACAAGGTACAATATAATAAATGAAAGATATGAGTAAGTCTCTAACGGTAAACAAGAAGATAAAATTGCAACAAGGATCATCCAGTATTGGTACGACAAAATCAAAATCTCAAATGGTAAAATAATCACTACCACCTGACCATGTGGAACCAAAGGTTCACTCCCACTGTGTTGAGGAGATAACAATAGATCCAACTTGGGTAAAAAAACACCAAAAACCAACACAATACAACACCTAGGAAAGGGATCCTGAAAGCTCTCTATCTCAAAAAGGTACAACACAACCTGCAAAGATAAAATATACTCAACTAGAGGCAACCAATACACGTAGGAAACCTAAGATGTATAAAGGGAAGTGTCATCACATGAGCCAACTCTAAGGTTATTGGTGCAGGGGCACCAAGGACAAACAAGAAATTCATGAAGCCATTCAAGGTACACAAGAAGACTATGAAGACTTGGGAGTCACCTAATGAAGATCAGTGTTCCAAGGAGGTTAAAGGGATCTTAAATAATGTAAATCCAATTAATTATAAAGTGTTGGCACCTATAATGGTTTGATGCCATTTGAATGTAAACAATGAGTTATATCCTTGACAGGATTAAATAATGTATCTTCTTGGACCATTAGTGTCCTAAAGTATCTAGGAGGTTCTAGGAGGTTAGTTGAAGTTTCAAATAAGTCTTCTAAGTGTTGGAAACACTTTAGAAGTTTTAATGAGTAAGTTTATAAATTTTTAGTGCATTTTCATAGTTTTGAAAATTCAAATATTCAAACTCAAACAACTAATAGCCATTTAGGGGGGAAATTAATATTTTAATGTTTAACCATCCAACTAATCCCTCTAACAGGTTGTGGATGGTTGGGGAAGTTGTGATGAAGTTATATGTATCTATTGGAAGTCATTGTATGGGCATGATGTCTGGGATGTACGACATGAACAAAGATTTGGAATGAAATATCATTTTGTCTGCAAAGTTTGAGTTCTTTTCATTATTGATAGGTTTTAATACTTCTTATTTTGATCTTTAAGTTGATGTTGGAATAGTAAGCAATATAAATCATTCATGAACCAGTTGAATGTATTGAGATTCAAATTATTCCACTGTTCCTTACATTAAAGATTGGTGAAAATCAGTGAATGTGAATGCAATCTCTTAATACCTTGGAGCATCATTCTTTTCCACATGTAAACTAATTGGTTTGATGATTTGAAAGGTACTAAAATACATTAGAGGAGAACACTTCATGATTTGGAAGTTTTGAGAAGGTTTTTGTTATGATTGTACCTCCATTCCAGTGGCATAGACTGATTTCCTTAGTTTCTTTCCTTTGTTTTGAAGTCTAATTTGTAATCCATATCCTTTCCATGGACCCAAAGGCCTAGGAACCATGGAAAGATGATTACTAGCTATGTATCATAGTTTCTAATGATCTTACTTGTAGAGATTTTGATGAAGTAAGTGATCACAGGTTGAAACAGGGTGTTTGTGCATTGAAAATGATGGCACAAGTACAACAGTGAGAGTTTGGCCTTAAGAGAAAGGTGTTTTTATGATTTGAATAGTCTTATATGGTGGTATTAATGGTGAATCAATCAAAAAATGAGTTTGGAAGTGTGTGGGAGACTGAGACTGGAGAAACCCTCAAATCAAGGGTTTGAAGCAACCAAATTGGGGTTCTTGGGGTTTCCTATGAGCTAGGTTAAATTACTCTTATATTTAGAGGTTTTGAGTCATTTAATGACATTTTCCAAGGTTTGATAACTTGGAGACATTTTTATGATATAGTTTCTTTGTTAAATCACCCTATTTTGGTGCATTTTAGGGTCACATAGTGAGGACAGTCATACTTGGTCCAAAAGACCAATACCTAAATTTGATATATGTTATTGAATGGCCAAAAGGGTGTCCATAAATAAATTTATATATTCTAGTGTTTTGGAAAAGTAAGGAGTTTGAAGACCTAAAAGGTCTCTACAAGATTACAAGGAAAGCCAACTAGGCCTCTAGGCTAGTTTGAAGACATTTAGCCATTGGGAGTATAGGGTAAGTATAGAAACCTTAAAAAAACTTTAATCCATCCTTATATACATCAAATACACCTAATCTATCATTAATTTGCATTGAGAAGAGTCTTGGTTGGGTGGAGTCTCATAAAGCCATTGTGCACCTTTGGGAAAAGTGTGGGTTTCTAAGTCAAATTGAAGAACTTAATTTGTGAATCAGGTCCACTACCCTTTCCTCTATATCAGTTATCCTGGTAGTATCTCTAGACCCTAGTGCATTAGTGACTCTATGTGGTATTAGTAATCCTCTCATATAGATGAGGTACCAATTATGCTATATCCAGTCCACGTAGACAACACGCATCTTCCCACTCCCATCCTATTCAAGACCTCAATCAAGTACTTAGGCATGTGCGAGGCACACATATCTTATTAATTAATTTTAAGCTCTCAATGTATTTAAGTTATCACTTTATTAAGTAACTTGTAAAGAATACCTAGGTAGCCACTTTTGGGCTTCAATGCCTCCAAAACAAGCCACTTCCCATCTATACACTTAGATAACCTACCCTATGATCCAACCAAAATAACAGAGAGAAGAATGAACCAATACTAAAAAATATTCTCATAAATCATAAACCATGATAATCACCAAAGTAAAATAATGAAGCATAGTAGAGAACAACACATCCTATATAAGGATCAAATAGTCCATCTCAATATAAACATTACCAAAGATCATCCATCCCATAATGGATATCTTAATAAAAACAATAAAAATCCTCATAGTCTTATATCACATGACCAACAATAATCAAAACATCAATGACATCCATCTTCAAACATGAAGTAACATAACCCATAAAGATAATCATCTAGAATGTAGAACAATCATAGTAGAGAACATAAGGTGACCAAGTAAATCAGACTTAATCATAATAATGGTCGTCACCTTTTTTGGTGAAATGGAATAAAGATCGAGACACAATACAACATATGAGATCACTCACAAATATCATAGAATCATACATGATCCAATCGAGACTTCAAAATGGTTATGAAGACTCTCGACATAAAATCTGAGATCAATAAAAAAAAAAACTTCAAAACCTCTGGTATACAATTTCTAAAAGTCAACGTAATTTTCCCAAATAAACAACATCAAACAAGATAATAGAATATACCAAGTAGTCAAACCATAACACAAGTCTCAGTTGCTTAAGAATAGCCAATTTTGTTTACTAAAGTCTAGTTTGACTTGTTAAGAAAACGTTCATTTAAAATCTCATGCATATATACTTTTTAAATAAGTATTGAAATAAAATCTCCATGCATATCAAAACACCATGTATTTAATAATAAAATAATATTATTAATTTTCTAAATATAAATATAAATATAAACATTAATATTAAAACCCGCATGTAAAAAAGTTAATTAATATTTATTTATTAATTAAATTTATTTTTTAGAAATAAATAAATAACAATAATAATGATAATAATTTAAAAAAAAATCTAAAAATTAATAAATAATAATAATAATAACTATTATTATTGTTATTTTTAAATACACAAATTAATAAATATTGATAATTTATTTATTTTAAATCCAAAAATTAATAAATAATTATATATATATAAATTCAAAAATTAATATATTTGGTGTGATCGACTCTACTATTTTTTGTGATGATCAGCGGCGACGATGTGTGAATGGAAGGGATGCAAGTTGACGGTTCCAAATGCTCTGTTGGCTTTGCAGTCTTAAAAACCTCTGACAACATTGGTGTTGGCGCCCATTCTCAAGCAAATTTAAAAGACAGGTGTGATCTTTCCATTATTTCTTCTTCGTTTAACCCTTTTGCTCCTCTCTCTCCTCTCTGCTAGTCAGTAGAGGCCGTACCTCCCAATAATACTTCACCTCCATTCTCCTTGCCTTTGGTGTCCGATGGCATTAATGTGAGTAAGGCCATTAATAACCATGCCTCGGCTCCTAGGAAACCTAATGCAGTCTCCAACCAGGCTTTGGCTCCTGAGAAACCAAAATCCTTCTCAGAGGCCATCGCGAACTCCACCTTTGTCATTAACACCAATGCTAGGTTTAATCTTGCTACTGACAATGAAGCCGGACAAATAGGTAAGAACCTTGGGATTGCTTCCTCCTTTTCTATTTCTCCTAACCTTAAAATGCTATTGGAAATTATGAAGGAAAAAAATAGATTAAGAAGCTCTGCTATTTTCTTTGCTGTTGTTGAAATTGAAAAATGTCCGCTTAGAAAGTTCTTGGATGACTAGTTTCATAATTATTGGAATATTAAGCTTGGTTATCATATTTCTTTTTGTAGACAAATTCAGAAGGGCTTATTTGTTATCTTTTTTAACAATCATGATTCTCAGGTTGCTATTCTTAAAAAACAATATTGGACTGTCGGTAATACCTCTTTTCATGCCCTTGCCTGGACCCCTGAGGCCATTCATGATGAGGTTTTGGCACTTTTGGCCCCTTGGTGGATTTTAGTTAAGCAAATCCCCCTTTCCTTTGGTGGTTTTTGCCTCAGCTTCTGGGACCTATCTCAAAATTTATAAGAATGGATTATTCTATTAGACTTGTCCCACAGATGGATGCTAGGGTTTTAATTTCTTTGAATCCTGGTAAAGAAATTCCTAGCGACATCAATATTAACATAGCTAATGAGGTTTTCTCATGCCCTATTGAGGTCTTTGGTTGTCTTAACACATGTTTTCTCTACAGGAAAGAGGGACACCTTAGAAAAGATTTTCCTATTATCAAGCGCAATACGCCCCCGCCTAAGCCTTCACAACCTAACACATCTCATGGTATAACTAAAAACAACCTGGAACCTACTGTGAATAATATTCCCCCTTTGAATAAAAATGTGCCCTCAAAAGATAGCTCGCTCCAATCAAACTTGGTATCTCAGAATCCTGCCATTAACACAGACTCCACCTTGCTTATTTGCAATGATTCTATTGATAGATTCCAAACTGTCTCAAGGAAGAGAAAGAAGCATGCTAATAAATAGGCTAATATCCCTCAGTTTGCTTCCCCGTTGCCTACTCCCACCATTATCAACTCACAGAACATTCACCCACAAATCACTCTGTCATGCTCTCCCCCCACGCTTAAACCCAATGAGAATCCCTCTGCGGCCTCCTCTAGCTTCCCTATACCTCCCACTAAATATTTCAAGGAAATTACTGATGACTTTATCCTGGAAATTATTCTTGCGGATCCCCCCTTGTTTAACTAACAACCCGACTATGGATCTTGACCCTGTCTCGCCAGCCTTCTCTAATAATGATAATAGTGAATTTAAAGATGATCTCCTTACATCTAAAAGAAGAGGGAGACCTCTAGGTTCCAAACATAAAAACTCATCAATGAAAAAATAGGGCATTACGACCTCTGTGGAAGTGACTCCTTCAGAGGAGCCTTCTAGAATTAATGCGTCACCTCCCACTATTGTTTCCTCATGAATTGTATCTCTTGGAACATTAGGGGCCTTGAATGTCCTAATAGGAAGTTTGTGATTAAGCGTTTTCTCAATACTATTAAATCTACTGATGTCCTGATGTTACAAGAAATTAAAACTACTGGATTCACAATTGAATCCAACCTCAATTTTCTGTGGATGAATGCTAGTAAATTTGTCACTAATCACCCGCATGGTAGAGGGGGTGTTGCCATCCTAATCAACCCTAAATGGGATGCCTATATTACTGGCAGTGGTATTTCCCCCTGTAATAGAGTTGTTTGAGTTACACTAAACTATAATAATTTGACTTTTGACATATGCTCTTTATATGCCTCTAATGATTACAAAGAAAGATCTTCTCTCTAGGCCTAGTTGGCCTCCCTCCATAATATTCCTTGGCTTATGGGGGGGATTTCAACATGGTCGAATCTTAGGAAGATAAAATAGGTGGACTCCCTTTCTCCTGGAAAGATATTGAAAAAGTCCAGTGGAATAATTTGAAGTACGGTAAACTTATAATTTACCCTTTGACTGGCAACAAGGACACTAACCTGGGTATTTGGAAGACCTGGTGAAATTTTCAGCAAGGTCCCTCAAGTATCTACTCTAGACTCGATCGCTTTTATATCAATAAGAACTTCTTTTCAATTTCTCCAGATGATCAGGGTAACCTTGTTTTAGTCACCCCCACAGCCCTCTCTGACCACCACCCTATCTCTATTTCTGTTAGATTTAGCGGAACCCCTATCCTTAGTAGGATCATCAATCCTAAATTCATCCTTACCAATAGCCTTCTTGATGATGATATTATCCTTGTGGCCATTAGCATTATCAAACTCATTAACAAAATAAAATATCCCTCCATCTCTCATGCTGATAGGTGGAATTTGAAAATTCTTGCTTGGCAGAATTTATTAAGAACTATAGGGCAAAAGTAGGCTAAGGACTATAGATTCACTAAGAAGAAACTTATCTCTAATCTTAATGAAGCTGAGACTTGTATTCAAGCCAACCTTGCTGATCCTTTGCTTATCCTTGAAATTGCTAGTGCAAAGGAAGCCCTTAGACAACACCAGCAGCTGAAAATCAGAGGAGCTAAAATTTGATCTCGTGCTCATTAGATCCAGTATGGTGATAGGGGAACTAAATTCTTCTTCAACCTCATCAAGCAGAAGCATACCAATGAAACCATTGATAGAATTGTTGTTGATAATCAAGAAATTACTGACTTAGAGTGCATTAAAAAGGCCTTTGCTCATTTTTATAAAAAAATGTTTACTTTGGAAGATACCTTAGAGGCTAGCTCCCTCAGGGACCAATGTAGAACCCTTATTCCTAATAGAATATCTAGCATGTATGCCTCCCTACTTAGTAATGATATCTCCTTGGAAGAGATAGAAAAAGCTACCAATTCTCTTAAGAATGAGAAGACCCCTAGCCTTGATAGTTTGCCTATGGAATTTTACAAAGCTAACATTAATTGGATATGCAAAGATCTTCTTGAGATTTATAAGGAATCCCTTAGCTATGGTTCCTTGGGTAGCTCCATTAATAGATGAATCATAAAGTTAATTCCTAAGGATGGGGATACGACTTTACTTAAGAATTGGAGACCTATCACTCTATTAAATGTCTCGTATAAAATTTTTGCTAAAATTTTGGCCCTCAGGCTTGAAACCATTCTTCCCAAATTTGTGTGGTCTACTCAAACTGGCTTTATTAAAGGAAGATACATTCTTGAGAACTTGATTACCAGTTGGGAGGCCTTAAACTGGGCTAAGCACTCTCAGCAGAATTCATCTATGTTTTTGTTGGATTTCGAAAAGGCTTATGATAGGGTTGAATGAAATTTTATTTCCATGATGATGAAAGCCTTTGGTTTTTATCCCTTCTTTTGTAACTATGTTAATATGTTACTTAAAGATTCTCATGCCCAAGTTGATATTAATGGTTCCCTCTCTGAGCCTTTCCCCCTTGGCTACTCGATCAGACAAGGATGTCCCTTGGCCCCTACCCTCTTTTTCATTGCATCTGATGCTCTCTTTTACATCCTCAGAGATAACTCTCTTTCCCATGCTGTTAAGGGTATTACCTTTCCTGATGAAACTGAGCTTATCAATTGTCAATATGCTGATGACACTACTATCTTTCATGAAGCCACAAAAGAAAATTTTGATACTCTGCAAAAGAAACTCAATATTTTTTGTGATATCTCTAGGGCCTATCTTTCTCAGTCCAAATCCATATGTCTTGGATGGGAAGATCAGCTGCCTAACTGGTTTAAAAAATATAATTTTTAGTGGGGACATAATATTGTTAGGTATCTTGGTATCCCTTTCTTTATTGAACCTTCTCTTAAAGATATGTGGCTTTGGGTTAAGGAAAAAATCACCAAAAAGTTAAATAAATGGCACAACATATCTTTATCCTTGGCTGGTAGAGTTTAGGTTTACCAAAAAATCCTCTCCTCTTACAACATATATTATGCCTCTACCTAGATGTTTAACAATTAACAAATCTTTGAAATTCAAAAGGCCATCAGGAACTATCTCTGGTCGGATGGAAAAGGTAACAAGAAGCTCCATGCTTTTAAATGGGAGTGGTGTCATATTGACAAGCTCCTTGGGGGTTTAGAGCTGAAGGACCTTAAAATTGGGGGCTTAGCTCTTTCCTCCAAATGGATCTTCCACTCTTTGGATGAGGATGATCCTTGGAAAGTTCTTGTTAGAAGTAACATTGAAAGGGGCTTTCCTAAGAATGCTAAATTTTGGAAAAAACTTACCTTTTTGTGATTTGATTTGTGGCAACTTTCCTATTGTGGTTCAAGGATCTGCTGTCTTTAAATCCATTTGGAAATCTTGGAACCATGTTAGACCCTAAATCACAAACAAGAACTTTCATGATAACAAACAAATCTATTGTGAAAGATCCATTTGGTGGAATTTGCATTTAGCTAGTAAGCCTCTTGCCCTCTCCCAAGGATGCTCTGCCAAGCACTGGTCTACCATTGGGATCATTCAATTTGCTGATATTTTTGAAAATGATAGGCTCATTATGTGGGATGAGCTGAAACATAGGTTTAATATTCCCCCATCTCAAAAGGAGACCTACAATATGATCGTTAAAGCCTACAAAGAAATTCCTTCTATCTTCCATGTTGACTCCCACATATTTTTGAACATTAAATGGCTAGATGGAACCATTATAACCAAGCTTAAAGCCAAAAATATTTACAGTGTTATTGATTATAATGATTCCATCATTAACCATGTCAATAAATTTTGGTACACTAATCTTGATGTCTCCTCTTGGAAGAAATACTTTGATAAGCTGTGGAAAAGCACGATTGATCCTAAGATAAAATGTTTTAAATGGATGTTAATTTTGGATAGAATCCCCATTAGAAAGGACTTTTCTGAGATGCATTATTGTACTATCTGTAGAACCTCAAAAACTAGTAGGCATATTTTCTTTGATTGCAACTTTGCTAAAGAGATCTGGCTCATGATTGGTATCTCTTTTCCTACCAAGTTTAATATTTTTGAAATTATTACTGGTCATATTGATGGGATTAAGAAGGATACTAATCTTTTCTGGAACATTCTTTCTTCTAACATTCTTTGGCAGATCTAGAAATGCAGGAATGAGGAAAGGTTTCAGAACATTCCTAGGGTTCTTACCGAGTTTTTTCGAAGTCTCACACATTTAAAATTTTTCTTGCAGGTTCATATTACTATGAAATTTGATAAAGAAAAATTTAAAAGAATTCTCAAAACTTGTTACGCCACCTTTTTCGCCATTGAGCTCAAGGATGGACACTTATGGAGGAGGCATATGGAAAACTTCCAATATTTTGAGAAAACTATCCAGCAAGTGAATAAGGAAGATAGGAGGACTAATAAAAACACCACTGGCAACATGATCCTCTTGTTCAATCAAATTCAGAAACAAAAGAATATTGTTTGGATGGAGGGCAATTTGGGTTGGACAGTGTGGGTGGATGCTCATGAGGACCTGCTTCATTATGTTAGAAAGTAAAGTCCACCAAGATTACTGAGAGGGGGGGGGGGGGGGGGGGTGAATCAGCTATCAGATATTCATACACAATAACACTGACACAAGATATGTTGACTAGGGAACCTCTTGATCAGAGAGTAAACCCTAGTGGGAATGATGCCCACAAAAGATGCACTAATATGAATATTCCTTGTGAAAGGATGGACTTTGTTAGGAGTCTTATGAAATACATTCAATACATATGAATCCCCGTTAGGAGATTTTGAATCCCTATTAAAAGATTCTAACCTTGTTAAGAGTTATGGAAGACAAAAGGACCCGCTACCCAAACAGCTTCAAGGTAAGATCACTGAACACACTGTCCAAATAATCTTTGCATTACTCAATAGAATAATATGTTACCTCTTCTTTGACTATGCTAAACCACACTCACTATTACATCAGATCTCAATTTCAGATCTCTGTACCTCGCGTGTCTTCCTTCACAAATTCACTTTCATACTTAGCTCTTTTCTTCACTTCATGCATACAACATCACACACAACTGATACTACCATATCAAAACTACACACATCAACAAGGAAATACATTCCTTCTTTTATACCACACTCAAATAATTATAAATGAGTCAGCATACAATTACAAAATAAAAGTTTTCACACACTACACCAAAATTACACAAAACTATTAGCTTCCAAATACAATAAATCTTCACTCATGCGACCTCAAAGTCTACACTATCATCCACATCACTATCAATGTGTCTTCAACTTTCCTTTAACTGTGCAAAACCAAATTCCATCCCAATTAGGAGATATTATCTGATTTCCACAAACTGCTACTCAGGAACACTGCGTGAATACTACTTCCACCAAAATCCTGGTAACTTCCATGAATAAATGAATTACTATTTGTGCTCTTAACCATAGACATATAACATATCAAAGAGTATAGCCTCAATGTTACATAGCTCCAACTACAATAACCCACATGCGCTAATCTAAACTCTGTCTGCTTCTCTCCAAGTCTTCGATAAATCACTGTGTTGACATCAATGACAATCATAGTCATGAATGCAACAACAACTACTACAGAATGGCTACCAAACATTGAGCATTCATTCTTAACAATCTCCCCCATTGGCATTGATGGCAACATAGATGAAAAACATCTAATTTTCCAAAAATCCAATACTGCAACACTGCTTCTTCAAATCCTCTTCATCAATCAAATCTTGCTTTGTTATCCTATTAAATTCTCTCCAACAAATGTTCCAGATTTTTTTTCATGTATACTTCTCCCCCATTGACATCAATGAGAAAAATTTCATCACTATGTCAACAACAACTCAATGTCAAAAGACACTTTTCAGAAAATACATTTACTAGAGTCCTCATGACTCAGCTCAGATACACATACTCCCCCATAGAGGAAGTACCAACATCTAGTCCAGAAGAAAGATAAGGCTCATATACCACTGGACGAATGCAACCAACTGCATCACTTTTCAAAAGTAGGCTGGGGCATAACCCCAAGCATAGCTCTTAGATACTCAAATGTATCCTTAGGCAAAGGCTTTGTGAATATATCTGCTATCTGCTCCTTTGTACTTATGTACTCAAATTTGACTTCTTTTTCAGCAACTTTCTCTCTTACAACATGATACTTAATCTCTATATGCTTTGTCTTAGAATGTAATACAAGATTCTTAGACATACTAACTATGTTGGTGTTGTCACAATGTATGACAATAGGCTCAACAAATTTTATTCCAATATCCTTCAACATTTGCTTCATCCAAATTATCTGGTTACAATTGTTTGTTGCTGCTACATATTCTACTTCTGCTGTACTTTGTGAGATACAATTTTGCTTCTTGCTTAGCCAAGAAACTAATCTTCCTCCAAGGAAAAATGCTCCACTACTAGTGCTTTTCTTGTCATCAACACTGCCTCCCCAATCAACATCTGTATATGCACATAGGGTAAAATCATTAGATTTTTCATACCATAGTCCATAGTCCATTGTGCCTCTTAAATATCTCAGTATCCTCTTTACTACTAAATAATGTGATTCTCTAGGTTTAGCTTGATATCTTGCTACAATTCCAACTGAATGTGCTATATCAGGTCTTGTATGAGTCAAATACTGCAATCTTCCAATCATAGATCTGTATTTCTTCTGTTCTATTGTAGGAGTCTCATATGTGCTAGATAACTTATGTCCAGTCACCATGGGTGTTCCAACTAGTTTAAAATTCTCCATTTCAAATCTTTTCAACAAGTCATTCAGGTACTTTGTCTGATTTACAAAGATACCATCATTGTTTTGTGTTATCTGTAATCCCAAAAAGTATTTCATCTCACCAATCATACTCATTTCAAATTTAGTCTTCATTTCATCATCAAATTTGTCACTAGCTTCATCTTCTCCTCCAAAGATAATGTCATCAACAAAAATAACTATAACCAACAAACCATTTTCAATTTCTTTTGTGTATAGATTGCTATTAGCTGTTCCTTTTGTAAATCCTAATTTTAACAAATACTTATCCAGTCTTGCATACCAAGTTCTAGGTGCTTGTTTAAGTCCATATAAAGCTTTCTTCAATTTACATACCATGTCTCCTTCTTGAGTTAAAGGAAAACCTTCAGGCTGCTCAATTTAAACTTCTTCCAATTCTCCATTTAGAAATGTTGACTTCACATCGATCTGATATACTTTGAATTTCTTGTAAGCTGCATATGCCAAAAACATTCTTACTGCTTCAATTCTTACAACAGGTGCAAAGGTTTCTTCATAGTCAATTCCTTCTTGCTGTGAGTAACCCTTACATGCCAATCTTGCTTTGTTTCTTACTACTCCTTGTTTATTCATCTTGTTTCTAAATACCCATTTTGTTCCAATAACATTCTTGTCTTTAGGTCTAGGGACCAATTCCCATGTCTTGTTCTTTTCAATATGATCTAGTTCTTTGATAGCATTAGTCCAACTTTCATCTTCATAAGCTTCATTAGTAGTCTTAGGTTCAATTTGAGAAATCAAACATAACTATTCTTGTGTCTTATTTCGAGTTAGAACTCCTCTTTTGATGCTCCCAATAATTTGTCCAATAGGATGATTCCTTAACAAACTCTTGCTAGGCGTCACTGTCTCAGATCTTTCTTCAGATGTAGGTTCTTTAATGACTTCACTGTGGCTTTCATTCAACAAATCACTGTTAGTTTCATAAAATAATTTAGTAAAGCCAGTGTTAGGTTTAGGATGAGCTTCTTCATCTGATTCATAATCAAGCATTCTTTCCTAAATTTTGAATTTTTCATCAACTTTAACATTTGCGCTTTCAACAATAGTCTTAGTTCTTTTATTGAAACATCTATATGCTTTGCTTTTCAAAGAATATCCAAGAAATATACCTTCATCATTTCTAGGATCAAACTTTCCAATATCATCATCTCTCTTTATATAACATTTGCTTCCAAAAATTCTAAAATACTTAACTGAGGGTGCATGTCCAAACCATAATTCATAAGGTGTCTTGTCTGTGTCTGCTCTGATTTATACTCTGTTTATTGTATACATTATTGTGTTCATTTCTTCTCTCTAGAATATGTTTGCCAAATCATTCTCAAACAACATAGCTCTTGCTGCTTCAGTTACTGATGTGTTCCTTCTTTCTGCAATGCCATTTTGTTCAGGTGTTCTAGGGGCCGAATACTATCTCTTAATGCCATTTTCTTCACAAAAGGTGTTAAACTCTCTAGAAGTAAATTCTCCACCTCTATCAGATCTCAAACATTTAATCTTCATTCTAGATTCATTCTTAACTTTATTCTTAAAAATCTTAAACTTATCAAATGCTTCAAATTTTTCTTTAAGAAATGCAATCCACATCATTCTTGTAAAATCATCAATGAGAATCATAAAATACCTTTCTCCATAGAATCCTCTAGTCCTGGTAGGACCGCTCAAATCTGTATGAACAATTTCTAGCTTCTCTATAGATGTAAACTTGTTACTAGGAAAAGAACTTCTCTTCTGTTTAGCCATTACACATTCTTTGAAAATCATGTTAGTAGGCTTCATAATTTTAGGTAAATCTATTACTGCAAGTGCAGTACTTACTTTCACAATGTTATCAAAGTTTATATGACAAAACCTTCTATGCCATTACCAACCATCATAAATCATAGTAATCAAACATGTCATCTTAGTAGGATTTAACTGAAATACATTACCTCTGGTTCTAGATCCAGTTCCAATCAAATTTCCATCTTTATCCTTTATCACACAAGTTTTCTCAGTAAACCAAACTTGATATCCCTTATCAACTAACTGTCCAACACTCAAAAGATTATGTTTCAATCCATCCAAAAAATAAACATCATCAGTATTAGTCTTTCCATCAAGACTAATAGATCCTATACCTTTAATCAAACAAGGTGCATTGTTTCCAACTCTAACATCTCCTCCATCATATTCATTCAACTTTATGAACTTTTTCATGTCACTAGTCATATGATGTGAACAACCACTATCTATAATCCAATCAGCTTTCTTTTCAACTTGAGAAACTAAGGCTTTTTCTTCCTTAACATCACTTTCAGGATTCTCTTCTTTAATTGCTACAAATCCTATGTCATCATTATTCTCAGTATCACTTTCACTTAAAGTTCTTTCTATACTAGCTTCAAGATCTTCATCATTAGCATAATAACATTCCTTAGATCTTCTAGGTTTGAAATTATTACTATATTTTTTAACTCTCTTAGGACATTTAGATGCAAAATGACCATATTCTTGACAAGTCCAACATTTAAATATTTTCTTACCGTCTGGTTCTCCTTTCACAAGCAAGGAGATACCTTCTTCAATCTTCTTGTCTTCTTCATTTCTAGATCTGCTGCTGCCAGCATAATCTCCGCTCACACTGATGCTTCTTGACAAAGTAGGGCAAACACTAAGAGCACTAAATGTTGTCTCCATTCTAGGTAAGTCTCCTAATAATCTCAGGTTCATTTCTGCTACTTCCAATCTTCTAAGAAGAGTCTCTCTTGTAAAGTTTGTTGTACAAGGTATAACTTGTTCAATCATTTGTGTTGTCTGCTTAAATACAGGAGTCAATGTCCTCAGAATTTTCCATATCACTTCATTCTTTGTCTTTGTTCCTCCATAAGATTTTATACCTGTAATAATTTCTGACATTCTACCAATATAACTTCTAATAGATTCATCTTCCAACATTCTTATATCTTCAAATGCACATATCCAATTATGTAATCTAACTCTTTTTGCATGTTCATCACCTTCAAAAGTAGAGTGTAAAGCATTCCAAATTTCATGAGATTTTTTTAAATATTTTACCTGACTGTACTCATTCTCTGGAAGTACTATCAAAAGTGCTTCTCTTGCAAGTATGTTACACATGAATAGATCTCTCTCATCAGCAACACATGTTTCAAGATTGTCCTCTTCGATGATAGTCTTATCATTCTTTGTAATCAACCAATAACTTGGTCCTAAACATAGTAGGTGTGTCTTCATCTTTTCTTTCTAGCTGTCAAAATTTACTCCATCAAACTTAGGGATTTCTTTCCTAAAATTCACCATGGATCTCCTTAAGCTGTTAAACTTCTTTTTCAAGGACCTGCCGCTCTAATACCAATTGTTAGAAAGTAAAGTCTACCAAGATAACTGAGAGGGGGGAGGGGGGGGGGGGGGTGAATCAGTTATCAAATAATTATAAGTTTTATCATCTTCAAAAACATTAAACCATATAAGAAATATAATTACCAACTATAGAAAGATATTCATACACAATAACACAATGACACAAGATATGTTGACTAGGGAACCTCTTGATCAAAGAGTAAACCCCGGTGGGAATGATGCCCACAAAAGATGCACTAATATGAATATTCCTTGTGAAAGGATGGACTATATTAGGAGTCTTATGAAATACATTCAGTACATATGAATTGCTGTTAGGAGATTTTAAATCCTTGTTAACAGATTCTAACCCTGTTAAGATTTATGGAAGATAGAAGGACCCACTACCCAAATAGCTTCAAGGTAAGATCACTAAACACACTGTCCAAATAATCTTTGCATTACTCAATAGAATAATATGTTACCTCTTCTCTGACTATGCCAAACCACACTCACTATTACATCAGATCTCAATTTCAAATCTTTGTACCTCACATGTCTTCCTTCACAAATTTGCTTTCATACTTAGCTCTTTTCTTCACTTCATGCATACAGCATCACACACAACCGCTACTACCATATCACAACTACACACTTCAACAAGTAAATACATTCCTTCCTTTATACCACACTCAAATAATTATAAATGAGTCGGCATACAATTACAAAATAAAAGTTTCCACATGCTACACCAAAATTACACAAAACTGTCAGCTTTCGAATACAATAAATCTTCACTCATGCAACCTCAAAGTCTGGGCTATCATCCATGTCACTATCAATGTGTCTTCAACTTCCCTTTAACTGTGCAAAACTAGATTCCATCCCGATTAGGAGATATCATCCGATTTCCACAAACCGCTACTCAGGAACACTGTTTGAATACTGCTTCCACCAAAATGCTCATAACTTCCATGAATAAATGAATTACTGTCTACGCTCTTAACCATAGACATATAACATATCAAAGAGTATATCCTCAATGTTGCATAGCTCCAACTGTAATAACCCATGTGCGCTAATCCAAACTCTGTCTGCTTCTCTGCAAGTCTTTGGTAAATCACTGTGTTGACATCAATGACAATCATAGTCATGAATGCAACAACAACTGCTACAGAATGGCTGCCAAACATTTAGCATTCATTCCTAACACATTAGTCCATCTTTCCTATTTTTCAAGTGTTTATGTTCTATTACTATACTCTTTGATACTCTCGTGGTGAGGCTTCACCTCGTGTAATTTTGAACTCTTCAGTGAAACTTTGTATTTTGATCTCCTTATATATAATACAAAAAATTAATATTTATATATATATTAATTTCAAAAGTCCAAATACATATATATTTCTTTTTATATTGGTTTTCTAATTTCATGATTTAATATTTTTTTCTCCATATATATTCTTTGCTAGTTTCTTTTAGATCTATACAAATATTATGCTCATATGCAAATATTATTTATCTATTTTAATTTGATTTACTTCCTAGGGTTTCGACAATAAATACAAACAAATTCTAATTGATTTAATACAAGGCTTTTTCTCAATATTTTTCTAACAAAAATATCAAGTATTCATTATTCTACAATTACAAGATTTCTTCAACCAAAAAGATTTAAAAACAAAATTTCATACAAAAGAAGAATTACAAACATACCATCAACAAAATCTGGCAGGCACAAAGTAAATAATCTTTTAGAAGAAAATCAAATCTACGAGGATTTCAAACCCTACCTTAATCCACCAATTGACAAAAGCCATGAAGAACAATCCAAAAACCTTAAAAATTCCTAGCTTTCATAATTTCCTTCAATTAAAACTCCGAACCAAAACATGTAAACTTGTGTGTGTAAAGAATAATGACAAAAATACTTCTAATAAAGAAAAACTAAGCAACGTAGGGTTTTCCAAAACTCATACAGAATAAAAAAGGAACTTAACCTTAAATTGAGTAAAATCATTTATTTAATAAATATTTCTTGTTTTTATCAATTCACTCAACTTGAATTTTAAAAGGTAAAGTTCTAATTTCTTAATAAAGTGTTTTCTAATATGTAACTCAACATTAAAATCACTTAACTCCTTTTTAACTTATTTTTCATTTAAATATTAAATTTTATATTTTAATTAAATTAAAATTCCTAGCATATTTGAAATATGTAATTTAATAATAAATATTATTTTATATTTTAATTATGCATTTAAATTCCAATTTAAATTTAGTATTTAATTAAATCTCCACTTTCCATAACTAGACTTTCTAATTAATTCTTTTGAATAAACATATGTATTTAATTAATTCTTATTAATTAAATAACCTTATATTTTGACATTACAATATTTTATAAGATATAAGTAATCAATCACATAATTAACTTTAATTAAGTTCTTTATCTATTTTAACACAAAAATCACATCAAACCTACAGGCATGCAAAACCTAAAGAAACTGACTACATCAAAAATACTAAATCAAACACAAAGGAAGGGTTCACGAATGATGTCACCTTGATGAATTCAGAGGGTAATAACTAAGATACTTGTCCACTATTTTTGGACAATAAATGGCTTAGGTTAGGATTTTGACATGTTTGTTATCTCCCCTCTCTTACCATTGATATGTTGTGATAGGGCACACTCATCCTAATAATTCAGGAAAGTCAATGCCTTATACTTGAAATCTCATGTAAAAGATGAGAATGTACATACATGTATAAATATATAATAGACAATGGCGGGATCAACCAATCGTGTGGATTTCACAAGAATGTAACTACAACTATGTCCCTCAACCACATCAAACACATCAAACACATCAAACAAAAATATAAAATGTACATGCAATCCATACACATGTAGGTATGGGTTCAGTAAATCCATAAATATAAATGACATCATAACATATAGAAAATAAGACTATGGGAGGGGTATTACAAGGCCTAAGTAAGCATGAAATTATACATGGGTATTTTGGTAATGTATATATTTTATAGTGTTGTCCTTGATGTCAAAATTTGTTGATGTAGTATCAAGATGATTGATGTCTATTCTAAAACATTGGTGATGTCCAAGTGCTTTTGTCAAATTTTGGTTAAGTATAACCCTTTCAATTGACATAGTGACATTTTGGTTTGTGGGTTAAGTATGTCAGTTATGGATATACAGAGAAGATATATTTTAGGTTTCAAGTGCTAATACCCTCCATAGTAGAAATCATGAACTTCTAATTGTCATTCTATATAGTGACAAAGTACCTATTGTTGGAATGATTTGCATTCATCTGTCACTAATGGTTTGTCATTATGGTTCTCATATATATATTTTTGATATTAGGATATAATATACTGTGCATTAAAGGTTGTTTTATAGTTTGAATGTTGATTTAAGCTTTTTATGTTGGCTTGATTTATTGGTTTTATATTTCAAGGCTGACTAAAGTAATTTGGGACTGTGTGGTTGTGTGGGGTGATAAAGGAAATTTTTTGGAAGCGATTAGATGATGTGTCAACATGGTTTGTGTACACATTTTTTTTTCCTTTTGTGAGTTATTGGAGATAGTGTCCTTGGACAATGGTTTGTATTCTACACATTTCACCTAATTAGTGTGGACTGATTGATGTAATTATTTGTTACAGAGGATATATATGTGATCAAATAATTTTTTAGTGTGGGATGAGAGTATGTGTAAAGTATATAGTTGAAGTGCAAAGGTTCACAAGTGAAGGAGTGGTGAATGTTGTGAAAGATGAAAATGAGGTCATTTTTTATGTATTAAGCAAAGAATTATAATCAACATTTCATAGGATGCATTTTATACAACAACTCAACAATTATATTTCATTGTAACCAAATCATATTGTATATTGACCAGAAGAAGTGATCTTCAATATGCAAGTCTCTAGTATCTTTCTCTAAGGTTGTGAGCCTTATCATATAAGTCAAATCAGGACCAACAAGCTTCTTTGGCCTTGAGCCTAAAACTATTGTAATCAATTTTCATATAGTGAGTTGGATCTCATTGTGGTTTTTCCCACATTGGATTTTTCCATGTAAAACTTTTGATGATCTTGTGTGTTACCATTTCTATTTATGTTATTTACTTTTGCACATTCCATGTGATTAATAGTTGGTTAAGTTTTAATATATATTGATTCACCCCCTCCCCCCCAACATCTGGATGTGTTTAATAGATACAATTCATGATGCTATATTTAGCCCCCAATTTTGTAGGAGTATGAACCTATATTCATACTCTCAATAAAGTAGAGCATAGCATTAAAATATTTTCATCAAGACATCAAAGAGGAAAGAATCACAAAGCCCCCAAGGGACTTAGGATATTATTTATCTAATATCAAGATAAAAGAAGCAACACATGAATATAAAAGAGATAACATGACTATGTTAGCCTAGTAAGGTTATGCTTACAATGAGTCATGTAGAGAATTGGTGCAAACAACATTGGTGAAACAAGACTTAAATGGTCAAGGAGAGTTGTGTTATTCTATTCAACTCATCCTAAAAATATTGGTACAAAGGATAACCAAACAAAGAAATGTTTGTACGAAAATGTACAAAAAATTACATGGTGGAAAAGATTACAAATCAAAAGGCATAGTTTGTTGAGTAACCTAAAAAAAAATACTACATAAATAGGTTGTGGTGTGTACATTGAGTGCAACAAAGGATGGAGTGTATGCCCCCACATTAAATTTATTGTGTACACCTTACCAAGAGAAATTTCTTTAAGGTATCATACATTCATCCAAAATATAAGTATGTTGTCAAAATCATATGCCCCTAAGTAAGAACAAAGTCAAAGGCAATGGAGTACACAACAAAAAAATGAGCACATAAGTGATCCACTAATTGTGGTCAATATGTGTATTTTATAACTCATGTATATCAAGTCTAATTTTAATAAATTGACCTCATCCCCCAAAGGTAGTGGAACTACAAGTATAGCTAAAGAGTACATAAGATGAACAAACAAAATTTATTTTGGCTCAAAATGGTAGAGACCAAAGAGATATAGATCTCAATTCTTTGCATCATCCGCAAGTAGACAATACAAAATCACATTTAAAACAATAGCACATAAACAACATAACATAGATACAACATATGTTATCTGGACTTGTGTTTGGCCTGGTTTTTTATTTCTGTCCTTGGCTTTGTTTTCTGGACTTTTTATTTTGATCTGCTGACGGACTATGTCTGGCTTTCCCTTTATGCTATGGCTATCTTGTTTATGTAAACTTTCAATACTTTATCTTTGGTATGCTTTAACACTGTAAGGGTTTCAGGGCCCCATTAAAACCTATTTTCCTTAATAAAAAACATAAATACAACATATAGAAGAACTGAGATACAAATACAGGACTATTATAACAAGTTTAGTCCCTTTTATTACATTGCACCAATGAAGAAACAAGGGTCATCCAAAGATAGCTTAATATAACAAAAATAAATATCAAGAAACACATAATAGGGGAAGCACATTATATACACACAAACACATAAAAGAGTCTATTGCAAAAGTGAAGCTAGTAGATCATATCATTTGCCTCCTAGTCTTTCTTAATGTCACTTAGGTGATAATCTACAACTAATTGAATAACTTGATTAATTGAAAAGATAGTGATTAGAGATCACCAAGCTATTAAAGTGATATGTAAGGCAATTAAATCAGTCAATATGTTGTCATTGATGTCAACTAGTTTTGACTATACTTATCATGACAATTACAAATGCCTGAAGAAGAAAAATGGTAAAGGAAAGAGATATCTACATGAAGAAAAGATGAATATGGAGATATGGATAAGGTAAACATTGGGTAACTTATTGATGAGTTTATGGCATCATTTTGTTGACTTGATTGTATTACATGAATTTGTTATATATTAAAGATTAGAATTGAACAAGTTAATATGGTCGGTAATTGAAGATTTCTATATACATCGAGCCAATGCAGTGTATACCAAGTATTAGTAATAACCAAGTTAGTATTCACTGACACATTATGTATTAACCAAGTGAAGAGAAAATAATTAAATGTTATAACAACTGACTAAATTGATGAGCTGGCAAATTGCATATGATTCCGAGGTAAGAGATAAAGTTTGTTATGAGGATCTAACGACTGAAAATTTTTAGAGATGATCAAATGAAGAGGATTGAAACATGTTATTGACACATTTGCCAAGGAAGCTTGAAGTGGAAAAATAGATGATGGAGATTAAGAGGCAAAATCTAATGGATGAGATGAAAACGGTTTATGATGTCTAGTTAAAGAGACATGAGATTCATTGTTGAGTCTGGAGCTTATTGAATCTGCAAGAGAATTTGTGTGGAAGGAATTTTTCATGCACCACTGATCAAACTGGTTACAAACAGAACCGAGAAGAACTGCAGGCATAACCGAGCATCAAAGTATTATTAACCAAGTTGAATATGATGAAGGACATGACGGATTGAAGTGATTATTGATTAGAGGAGGTATTACGAGCTTAGCTTAGATCTGAAAATCTACAATTTTAGTTGTATTTGAATTAGATCACTAATGTATCAGTTTAACCATTGTTACAACTAAATCTCTTAACTAAGTGGACTTAACCGTCTTATTTGTATTTCAATATGATATTCTATGAATGTTGATGGTTTTCTTTTTGACCTCATAGTGAATGTTGGTCAAGAGTTAACTAGTAGTGATAAATCCTTTAACCAGGTCACACCTTAAAGTGTGCATTATAACCTTTAACAGGGTTGGCTCTTAACCGAGCTCACTTTAGAAGAGTAAAATATTTTGGGTTACTGGTCCCAGGAAGGTTTTTTTCCTTAGCAGGGTTTCCACGTTAAAATTATTGTGGTATGTGTTATTTGATGTGATTGGATTGTTAGTTTACTTTACACATTTCATATTTGGATTAATCGGTAAACACAATATTGATTTTATTGGAATTTGGTAAATGAATAGAAATATTGTTATTTTTATCTTATTGAGTTGGTTATTTGTTTCAATTTTTTTTAATATATACATCTGGGAGTTTGGGACTGTAGGATAACTGGAATTAACTAATTCACCCCCCCTCAGTTATCTAAAAATTGGTATCAAAGCTTGTGTGCTTGAGGATGAAGTTTGAAGTACTTGACCTAAAGATCACAAGATGTATAAGAGAGAGGTGCCAAAGCTAAACAAAGACAACTTCACAACATGGCAAAGTAGAATGAAATTTCACATATTTGGAATTGGTGAATTTGTACTATATCTCCCGAATAATGAGTACATACAACTGACTATTGGACCTTTGACTGTTGATCAACTAAGAGATAGACATGAACACAATATGGAAATGATAGAGATTGTTGCTGCCCTATCTGATGTAGAGTTTGAAGATATCAAAGCATGTACTTTAGAAAAAGCAATGTGGGACAAAGTGATGTGAATGTGATGAGAGCAAGAGCTGAAATCCAAGATGAAGATTTGATGATATGAAGATGAAATAAGGAGAAAAAATTTCACAGTACAGTAACCAAATCAAGGAGGTTGTCAATGTTATCCAAGGAGCAGGAGGTGTTATTGACGAAGACACTGTTGTGAGTAAAATTCTTAGATCCTTGCTGCCAATCTATGCTATTAGAATCTTGAAAATTCATGAAATGAGATCTACACCGAGTAATGTTCTTACACTTGATAGTCTGATTGGTAAGTTGACTACTTTTGAGATGAATAACTATGATAACATTATTGTACCAAGTGTTGAGTCTACATTTATGTGATCTTTGAAAATTGGAAATTTAAGCGATAAACATATGATAAGGAATGAAAGTGACAGTGATAGTGATGAAGATGGACTTGATGAACTTGAAGCACTTATGGCTAGAAGGTTGCAGAAAGGTAAAGGAAGGTATAAGGGAAAATTACCTCCAGTATGTTTTAACTATAAAGAAATTGGTCATATTGCAGCTAGATTTCCTAACAGGAAAGATGATGACAAAGATAATGACCGATCTGGTGAAAAGAATTATGATAGAAGAGATAACCAAGATCGTAGAGGCAACCAACACTATGATAGAAGAAACAACCAAGACTACAAAGATAAAGGCAAGAAGGTATGTTACCTTGTTGGAGATGATGATGATGACACCAACACCGACAATGATGAAGACATTGAGGTGGTATTTGTAGCTTTGAAAGAAGATTAAGAAGAAGAAAAAAGGTATGTAGAAACATCACTTATCTCTAAAGTTAGCAAGAATGATACATGGATTATTGATAGTGGTTGTACACATCATATGACTAGGGATGATGATAAATTTGAATATCTTGAACACTATAATGGAGGATTTGTTAAAATGGGTAATGATACACCTTGTCAAGTAAAAGGATCTATCATGTTGAACAATAAGATTAAATGTGAAAATGCATATTGGGTGAAGGGACTTAACTATAACTTGTTAAGTGTAGCACAGTTGAATAACTCAGGTCACCGAGTTGTATTTGAAAGTAGGAAGGTGAAGATCTATGATGAAATAGGAAAGTTGGTCAGTACTGGTGAATGATCTAAAGGTAATATATTTTATCTTGACAATGTAGAAACTTCTTGTTTAATGGCTAGAACTGAGGATGTGTGGTTGTGGCATAAAAGGTTATGTCATGTGAATTTTTATAACATGGTTAAAATTAGTAAGAAAAGAAAAGTTAGAGGTTTACTAAGCGTATCTAAACCTGACCATGTCATGTGAAAACAATGTAAAATGAGAAAAATGTCAAAATCTAGTTTCAAGAGCAAGACCTACTCATCTAAAGCTATTTTGGAGTTGGTTCATACCGAATTATGTGGTCCTATGAGAACTCAAAGTTATTATAGTGACATATACTTTATTCTATTTCTTGATGACTACTCTAGGATGATGATAGTTATGTTTTTGAAAGATAAATTTGAAGCTTTCAAAATGTTTAAATGGTATAAAGCTAAAGTAGAAAAGGAAAGTGGAAAAAAGTTAAAATGCTTAAGATCTGATAGAGGAGGAGTTTATTTATGATGAATTCACTAACTTTTGTAATGAGCATGGAATTAAAAGACATGTTTCTGCACCAAAAACACCACAACAGAATGGTATTGCTGAAAGGAGGAATAGATCCATAGTTGATTGTTCTAGAACAATGATGATAGAGAAAGATGTTGCGCAAATGTACTAGAGAGAAGTTGTTAGCACTATTGTATACACATTGAACTAAGTACAATTGAAGAAATATTCAAACAAGAAACCTTATGAGCTATGGTTTGGGTACACACCTAATGTAATTTATTTCAAAATTTTTTGAAGTAGATGTTACACTAAAAGATGATAGAAATGGGAAATTTGATTCTAAAGGTGATGAAGGAATATTTTTGGGATATTATACTAAGTGAAAAGCTTACAAATGTTTGAATAAGGTTTCTAACAAAATGATTGAAAGTGCTAATGTGAAAGTTGATGAGTTTGCTGAGAAAAATGATGAAGAAAGTAGGAAAGAACCAGAAGATTATTATAGATATACATTCATTGAGTTACTTGACCCTCTACCTGAGTGACATGTAGAAGCTACTGAGCAATAGGATAAAGACACTGAGTATCAGTCTATAGACACTAAGAATCAATAAATTGCTACCGATGAAGAAATTGAACCTGCACTGACTGATGAACAAAGGAGAGAGAAAGTGTTAGCTAAATTTGTGAGAAGACACCATCCATAGAACCACATCATTGGAGACAAGCAAGATGGCATGATGACACAAAGTAAGTTGAGACATAACACATGTTTAGTTTGTGTATTTGAACCTAAGAATGTTAGAGATATATGTGAGAATGAGGAATGGATTAAGGCCATGAATGAAGAAATGGAACAGATAGAGAAAAATAAAACATGGACATTGGTACTGAGACTGAGTGATAAAAATTTAATTGGAACCAAATGGATATTCAGAAACATGTTGAATGAGAATGGTGAAGTCACTAGGAACAAAGCAAGACTTGTTTGTAAATGATATGCACAAGAAGAAGGTACAGACTATGGTGAGACTTTTACACCAGTTGCTAGACTTGAAGGTGTTAGAATACTACTTGCATATGCTGCACACAAAGGATTTAAAGTATATCAAATGGATGTTAAATCAGAATTTTTGAATGAAATACTTGAGGAAGAGGTTTAAATTGAATAACCTGAAGGTTTTGTTGATCCAAATAAGTAGAACATGGTATGTAAATTGTACAAAACACTGTATGGACTGAAACAAGCACCAAGAGAATGGTATGAAAGATTGCATGCTTATCTTATTAGTATTGGATTTGTGAGGAAAAGTGACAATATACATTTGTATTTGGAAGGAGAAACTAATGACAATATTTTTTATTACTAAAATATTTGTTGAGGATATTATATTTGGAGGACATGATAATCTTTGCAAAGAATTTTCTGCTGAAATGAGAAAGGAATTTGAGATGTCAATGTTTGGAGAGATTAAATTCTTTCTAGGTTTGCAAATTCTACAACAAAATGAAGAGATATTCATAACACAATCAAAGTATATCAAAGAAGTGTTGAAGACTTTTGGTATGGAAGATTCAAAATGGGTAGATACATCGATGGTCACATGATGAAAATTGATAAAGGATGATCAGTCAACTAAGGTAAATCAGACCTTATATAGATATATGATTGGTAAACTGATGTATGTTGTGCATAGTAGACTGGATATTGCACATGTTGTTGGGATTATAGCAATATTTTCTGCTAATCCTAAGGAATCACATATGACTATTGTTAAGAGGATTCTGAGATATTTGAAGAACACTGAGAATTATGGTTTATGGTATAAGAAATAAGACAATTTTGAACTGCAAATTTACACCGACACAGATTGGGCTAGAAATATAGATGACCAGAAGAACACAGCCAGTGGAGAATTCTTTTTGGGAGAAGGGTTAGTTACTTGGATAAGTAAGAAAAAATCATGTATTTCTCACTCTACTGCTAAAGTAGAATATGTTGTTGCTGCTGCTAATTGTTCAAACATTGCATGGATAAAACAATTGTTGAAAGGCATGAATGAGGAGATCATTGATCTAGTGATTATACATTGTGACAACACAAGTTCTATAAACATTTCCAAGAATTCAGTGATGCATGCTAAGACAAAGCATATATCTATTTAGTATCACTATTCGAGGGAACAAGTACAAGAAAAGCAAGTGAAGCTGGAGTTTGTGAAATCTAAGGAACAAATTGCAGACATATTTACTAAACCCTTACCAAAGGATACATTTGAGTACTTGAGGACTAGACTAGGGGTCCATCCCTTATCTGTTAGTCACTAAGGTGATTAGGAGGTTGCATCAACCTATACTTTATCAGAAAATCAAATAATGTTGATGCAAAATTGTTCACACTTTAGGTTTCCTAATTTTGTGAAAGCTGGAACATGAAATTGTATATTTGTACATTAAGGTACATGATTTGAACCAAACAACATAGATGCTTTTTGGCTATTGGGCAGCTATGTATTCTTTTTGGCATTGTTGTCAAAGTGAGAGAAAGATTCAATGAAATATCAGTTAGAGAGAACACAAAGAAAGAAAAAAAAGAAGAAGATCAAATCCCTAGGGATATTTTGTTGAAATGCTGGAATGCTATGTAGTGATTAAACATATTAAATGATCAAGCTAGGGAGAGCTTACTGAGCTACAACATTTACTGATAGAGTTGTAGTTCAAATGTTTGGTATTCTATGGAATATTTCATATTATGTTGCTATCAATGCCAAAGGGAGAGATTGATAATCTACAACTGATTGAATAACTTGATGAACTGAAAAGATAATGATTAGAGATCACTGAGCTATTAAAGTGATATGTAAGGCAATTAAATCAATCAATATGTTGTCATTGATGTCAAATAGTTTTGACTATAAGTATCATGACAGTTATAAATGTCTGAAGAAGAAAAATGGTAAAGGAAATAGATATCTACATGAAGAAAAGATGAATATGGAGATATGGCTAAGGTATACATTGGGTAACTTATTGATGAGTCTATGACATCATTTTGTTGACTTGATTGTATTACATGAATTTTTTATGTATTAAAGATAAGAATTAAACAAGTTAATGTGGTCGGTAATTAAAGATTTCTATATACACCGAGCCAATGCAATGTATACTAAGTATTAGTAATAACTAAGTTAGTATTCGTCGACACATTCTGTATCAACCAAGTGAAGAGAAACAATTAAATGTTATAGCAATTGATTAAATTGATGAGCTAGCAAATTGTGTATGATTCTAAGGTAAGAGATAAAGTTTTTTATGAGGATCTAATGGCTGACAAAATTCAAAGATGATCGAATGAAGATGATTGAAATGTGTTATTGACACATTTGCCAAGGAAGCTTGAAGCAAAAAAATGGACGATGGAGATTAAGAGGCAAAATCTAATGGATGGGATGAAAACAGTTTATGATGTCTATTGAAAGAGACATGAGATTCATTGTTGAGTTTGGAGCTTATTGAATCTATAGGAGAATTCATGTGGAAGGAAGTTTTCATGCACCACTGATCAAATTGGTTACAAATGTTAGAGTAAAGTATTAATTATGTTAATTAATATTTACTCCCTTCTTAAAATGTCAACTCCCTTTTGCTTTAGTTAAAAGTACATGCACTAGTTGTTCTAAACTCATGCATTAGTCATGTAATAGTTAAACTGATTATTACATGCACTAGACTTTCCCTTTCAAGGATTTCGATCTCCTTTATAAGGATGATCCATTGTACATTCTATTCATTCATTATTTGAGGATAATTTTTTCTTCATATTTTTAAGTCAAACCCTTGCCCTCTTCTTGTCTCTACTTCCTTATAACAGGTTTTTGTATGTAGGTGATCTTAGGGTTTTGTGGATTTGTATTGTTCAAATCCTACATGGTATCAAAGCCTAATCTGCTACAGCTTGTTCGTATTTGAAGGATTCAAATTAGGGATTTTTTTGCTGATTTGAGAGGTTTTGGTATTCTCTATAGGACGTTATTTTTTGTTTATTTTTTAGCACTTTTCATAGAGAGGGTTTCCTGTCAAATCTAGGGGGGACCTATTTTTCTGGTCATCTTGGCTTCAAACAGACCTCATGATTGTGTTCAGAGCATCCAAGAACCCCAAGATCCATATAAAATTTGTCCAATTTGGATGAAGTTGGAATCTGTGAGAATTTTTTTTGCAATCAGCCCTGGCATAGATCCCGAGGTGATCAGTATTTTTTGGAGAACTTCTACCATAAACGGACCTCTCGGTTGCATCCGGAAGGCATGAGATAGTCAAAATCCATATAAAGCTTGTCGATTTTGGACAAGTTGGCTTCTAAGGCAAATTTTTTTTGTATACCAGGGCCGTACGACCCTGGCACGCATTCCCATGCAAGGTACAATTGTCAAAAAAATAAAAATAAATTTTTTTTTGGGCGGCCGCTGACCAGCCACCCATGCGCCACTCAACGGTCACTGTAGAGTGTAATACCCAAAAAATGGGCTATAAGTTCATTAATCTTCTATATCAACATATCGAATAAAATCGACATCAAAGTCCTAACCTAAGGCACATCTAAACATCATCGAATCCTAATTGATTATCTTAAATTCTGCATTGTCGAATATTCCTAATCATCTTAATTATCTTTAATTTAATGATTATTTGACGATAAATCACGCTTATCCTAAAGTTGATTAATTGAATATGATGAATATTTAAATTAATTGATTTAATTCTGCCACTTAATTATTTAATTGTATTTATTCCTAGGTATTATTATTTAAATTTGACAATAAATCAAAATTCCTATCATTAATTGATTAAATTCTTATTTAATTAATTAAAGCAAGTTGTCATATTTGAGGATATTATTTTTGAATAAAAGTTTGAAAAATGATTGATTAACCCATAAATCAATTGTTTTATTTTTCAAAATCAGTTAAGTTGAGAATAAATCACTTTATTTATTTATTAAATCATAATTATCCATGTGCACAATCAAAGAGCAGTTAAACTCCAAATTAGAAAATCAATGCAAGTTATTGACTTTTTGGAACTCAACATCATTTTTGAGTTTTAAAGTTGATCTAAACTTCTAATTTTAGTTAAAAAGCTATTTTTGCATGATTTGCATGTTTTTGTGAATTAAATTATCTTTATTTAAAAATAAACTCAAAATCAAGTTGAGTTATTTGAGTGATTTATGACTTTCTTTTATACATCCTCAAAGCCCTGGATTTCTATAAATTAAGGCTTTAGCTCTTTACAAATCATCTCTCAAATCCACAAGAATTGCATAATCACGTTGTCGAATTGGAGACTGAAGAATCATCTTTGTGAATCCAAGCTTTGTGAGATCAATATTGCATAGTTTTTCATATCATATTAGTTTTCATTTGTTAGATCATCATAGCATATCAGTTTTTTTACATATCATAGATTCATATCAATTTTCATCATATCATTGCATAGAAAATTAAAAAAAATAGATTAATTGCATACATTCCATATCCATCTTTTGCATTCAAATCCTTCATTTAGGTGTCGTCAAGGTCATTGATCTTGATAACAATCTGAGAACATCATACTCACACCTATTAGAAGGTAGTAAATTGCTTGGTTAGTTTAGCTTTCAATTCATTGCACGATTTCATTTTTGCTAACCTCTAATGTTTTACTGAAGTGTTGTGTCTACAGATCAGGTACAAAATTCACACACACATAGAGACACTGGGATCCTCCACCGCCCAGCGAGGCCAGCGAGGCCACCACCCATCGTGGCCACTGCACCATCACTGCACTGCCATGGGCGCCGAAACCCGCATTGCTACCTGTGGTCCTGCCGCCACTGGAGCCACCACCCGCTCTGCCACCGGAGCTGCCGACCACGCCACCGTTGGAGCCACCAACCGTGCTACCCGCTACTCGGCATGCGCTCGCGCCGCCCAGTTCTGCTGAGCCCCTGGTCACCCATGTGACCAGGGTTGTTTCTTTAAGCCCCAGGCCCTTTTAAACTTGCGACGACCATTTGGCCGTCAAGTTTAAGCATGCCCTTTGCTGACATCAGCCTACATCAGCATTTTTGGAACCATTTTTTGGTTTTTTAAGGGTACCTGGGCATTTTTTTGCCATATCTCGGGCATATAGGATCGTAATTGGGTGTACGATATATCATCGACAAGCTGGTTTTGAGCCTGATTCAAATTTGCTAGTATGGTTTTGTGATTTTTCCATTTTGATGCTCTGCTTTGCTGTCAATGTCAGATGTTCTTTGTGATCGTGGCATTTCTGACTTCTTACCTTCCAAGATTCGGTTCTCTTGCATCCGGGCTCCATTTTTGGCAAATGAGATATTGCTGGAAAGCTCTTTTTGAGCTTCTATCAGATATGATGGTTTCATGGGGTTTTGTGTCTTTTTTATGACATCACCCATCCTCAAATCCTTGCAAATACCTTCTTTGGGCCCTCCAGCGCAACTGTTGGTTTTTTTTCATATCTTGAGCATACGGTGTCAAAATTTGGCAAATGAGATATCGTTAGAAAGTTGATTCCAAGATCTTTCTAGATCTGGAGGTTATATTTTTTGGTTATATTTTTTTGATGGTGTTTTTCTCTGTTAAAGCCAGATCTTCAGTTCTGCACTCCGGGAGCTCTATCTTGCACATCTGAACTCCATTTTCAGAAAATGATATATCGTTGGAAAGCTTGTTCAGAGAGATTTTCAGTGTTGTGAGTCATTTTTCTAGATTCTGCTCCAGGTTCATTTTATTTAGATTCTTACTTTCTTACAGTCTGGTGGATATCTTGGTTGTTTCAGGTCTTGGGATCTCTTCCCTTTAAGGGATGGCTCGTCTTAGGTTGTTCTTTTGTTTCAGTAGCCTTTGATATTATTTGAGCAGTGTATAATTCATTTTTGTAGCATTCTTTTATGCACACACACTGAGATAAAGTTCCATTCTATTGCTATGATGGGATCTTGCACATGTTCGTGCTATTTGTACTCACACTCCATTATAAAGTGCTGAGGGGGTTTTGATGTTTGCCTTTGTTTGCCATCTACTTTTTTCAAGTGAGTGTTCCTTCCATGACATTAGCCTTAGGTATCTCTATATTTATTTGTACTCTCTCTGCACATTCGATGTTCCAGATTCTTCTTCATCATGTAGTTCATATTGGATGATCTTCTAAGTGTACCTGTCATCACTCCCTTGTCAGTAGTATGGGGGGGTTTCTACTATTGGTTCTACTACCTCATTGGTTCAATTGTGTGAGCCATGCATTTAGTATTTGATCCTATTTACTAGGCAGTTGTAGTGGCTAGGTACCTATGCATTCCGGTGAGATGGATCATTTACCATATGGACACTCTTTTCTTTCCTATTTTTTGATGCACTCTTCTAGTTTTGATTGATCAGCTCTTTAGGATTTTGTTGTTTATGCCATTTGTATCTTCGAGTTCAGGTGTTTTCCTTTGTTTGCCTCCTGATTCAAGTAGTGTTATTTGAGGGCACTCATGCAGATTACAGTCTTCTCTACCTGGTCATATTTTTGTGGAGGATCTTTAGATCATTAGTTTCTTCTTGACAGAGTTTGTAGATTCATGCTTTAGTGATGTTTTACATGTTCATCTTTGTTCCTATTTTTTGGAACATTCTTAGTTTTGGAGGCTTCTTCAGTCCTTTAGACTAGTTTTTGTCTCTTTCTAGAGTAGAGTTTTTCCCATTGGGTTTTCTCTATTTCTTCTCTTTTCAGAGACTCTCTTTTGTACTTGGGTACCTGATCAGGCCTTTGTTGCGGGGACCCATTTGCTTTCTTCTTGCATTGTTTGTAGATGCATCATTGCTCATCTTAAGGGGGGGTGCTAGAGTAAAGTATTAATTATGTTAATTAATCTTTACTCCCTTCTTAAGATGTCAACTCCCTTTTGCTTTAGTTAAAAGAACATGCACTAGTTGTTGTAAACTCATGCATTAGTCATGTAATAGTTAAACTGATTATTACATGCACTAGACTTTGCCTTTCAAGGCTTTCAATCTCCTTTATAAGGATGATCCATTGTACATTCTATTCATTCATTATTTGAGGATAATTTTTTCTTCATATTTTTGAGTCAAACCCTTGCCCTCTTCTTGTCTCTACTTCCTTGTAATATGTTTTTGTATGCAGGTGATCTTTGGGTTTTATGGATTTTTATTGCTCAAATCCTACAACAAACAGAACTGAGCAGAACTATATGCATAATCAAGCGTCAGAGTATTGTTGATCGAGCTGAATATGATGAAGGACATGAAGGATTGAAGTGATTATTGATTAGAGGAGGTATTATAAGCTTAG
The DNA here is from genome assembly GCA_027943335.1 of Chamaecyparis obtusa. Taxonomy (NCBI): domain Eukaryota; kingdom Viridiplantae; phylum Streptophyta; class Pinopsida; order Cupressales; family Cupressaceae; genus Chamaecyparis; species Chamaecyparis obtusa. The sequence goes on from BSBK01003581.1 coordinate 427,865, forward strand.
CTTAGATATGAAAATCTATAATTTTAGTTGTATTTGAATCAAATCACTATTGTATCAGTTTAACCATTGTTACAACTAAATATCTTAACCGAGTGGACTTAACAGTCTTATTTGTATTTCAATATGACAGTTTATGAATGTTGATGGTTTTCTTTTTGACCCCATAGTGAATGCTGGTCGAGAGTTAACTGGTAGTGATAAATCCTTTAGCCAGGTTACACCTTACAGTGTGCATTGTAACCTTTAATAGGGCTAGCTCTTAATCGAGCTCACTTTAGAAGAGTGAAATATTTTGGGTTACCGGTCCCAGGTGGTTTTTCCTTAGCAGGGTTTCCATGTTAAAATCCTTGTGCTATGTGTTATTTGATGTGATTGGATTGTTAGTTTACTTTACACATTTCATATTTGGATTAATCGGTAAACACAATATTGATTTTATTGGAATTCGGTAAATGAACATAAAGATTATTATTTCTATCTTATTGAGTTGGTTATTTGTTTGAAAAAGTGTCAATATATACATCTGGGAGTTTGGGACTATAGGATAACTAGAATTAACTGATTCACCCCCCCTCTCAGTTATCTAACATTAGGGATTGGGGAAATATACAATAGGAGAAAACACAAGCATGATAGATGGAGCTATTTATATTTCCAAACAAGGACCGTGCTCTAATGATGAGTCACTAGGAGCTAAGGTTAATTCTTTTGAAAATCTTGAATAAATCTCATGATCAATTTCAATAACCCCATGTATATCATCAAAATCGTAAGACTCAACATTATTAGCATTAACATTGTTAGCATCATTATATTTATCATCCATATCATCATTGAAATTAATTACAATAGGATCCTTAATGTGAAGTGAACAATTATTGTTTTGGACAATTATCATTTTAAGATTATATTCCTCCCTTGGAATAAGTAAAGGTTTGTCAAATTGGATTAGTTCAACATTTGGTGTCTTAGGGGAGGAAATGGTTTGGGGTGTAGTTTCATAGGTCTTGACACAATTTTTTAGTCGGTGGTCTCTCACATTACTGTTGGGAATATGTGTTGTACATGTTGCATAATAACATTTATTATTGTAATATTTTATGTATCATGTAATATTGCACCTAGAAGCACCTAGATGGATGTGCAACAAGTAGAGAATCATTTAGAATATTCTCAAGTTCACGTGATGTTGTATTGCAATATTATGATATTATATTGTTGTAATTTAATATTAGGGAATACAAATTACTAAAGTACCCAATAGTAAATGTGGGGTCAAGGGGCTAGGTAGAACATGACTTTAACACATGGTTTTTTTAATACCACTTGGTGATTTTGTGGGAGCTTATTTATTTAAAATCTACCACAAGGGTAGTTTTTTGAGGTGATCCAGGTTAGCATTTATGGAGGTTGGAAACATGACATGAGATGTCTAGTTACATGCTTGTTGATGGCTGAGGTTTTGAAGGCTTTCTTGAATGTATTGTGTAATATTGTAAATTTGAACCTTGATGTAATTTGTCATTATAAAAAGGTCCTACCTTAGCTTAAAATAGAAAATTGCAAGTCACCCTTTGCACCCCTTAATTTTTCCTTGCCACAACCTATTTATAATCTTATCCATGCAGATTGGATGGTCCAAGATGTGTGCACACCATTGAGAAATCCATGCAGCATGCACTCATCCCACAAATTTGTACATGTGAAAAGTGTTATTGGAGCATTAGAAATTGCCACCCTTGTAGTGTAACACTTGATTCCACCACCCACCAATGTCCAAATTCAACCTAGCATATTTAAACTCCTATTTTTTTCCTTATTCAATATTCGGGGACTCACTTTTTGAATCCCTTTGGACTACACTTAATTTTCCATTCACCTTTACTCTTCTTATTGTATTGGGATAGTATACTTATAATCAATTGGTCTCCATAACATTGTGTCTTAGTTATCTTGTTTTCTTTTCCTTCACTCCATCAACCTACAAGCTTTGTGGTCTTGAAGGGAAGTTTCTCACCTTAAATCTCCATAGTTTATTGAGTATATCATATTATATTTGTCATATTCTTCTTATTTTATCTTTACATATTTATTGTATTTATGATTATCTACCACTATTTCATCTTGAATATATTGGTTGTTTTGGAGGTGGAAATACCAAAACAAGGGTGTGACTTAAACAAGTCTCTAAACAACCACTTAAAATTTTTATTCATCTTTGTGTGTGTAGGTTAGTGGGAGCATAAAGTGGTCTATGAGTTTCATCAACCTGTATTCATAGTTCCTTTCCCTTCTTGATTTCTCAATGTTTTCATAGTGTAATCATATCTTTCATATTTTGTTAAGATCCTAATTTGCATTCTATTATTTTAGTTAATATATGTTATATTTTTGGATTTTCATGTTATCCTTTTTATTTTATCTATATGAGACATACAAACATCATGATTTTATCCATTACCCACGTTATCATCTGTAACCCACACATACATCCTAGATAGTGAGCTTGTAGAGTTTAATATTTTGCCTCTATAGTGTGTTCTTCCAGTTTCTATATTTAGAATATTATTTTGGGTTAGTAGTTAGCAATTATTTTGAATTCCTTACATCTAATATTCTAGTTAATTTAAACTTGTCATCATTTAAGTTGTCTTGATCCCCTAGCTCATTAGAGCACTAACAGAAGTGAGGTGGAACAAGGGATAGTTCATCTTTGAGATATCAACCGATCTTGAGGTCGGTGAATTTTATATTCTCTACATTTCAGCTAGCCTAACATCAAATAGTGTCATATACATCAAACATATCCATATCTAAATGGAAGTCCCCTTGTAAAGATGATGACAATCACTCCCATCTTTCCACCTACCAGAAGGGTGCTTAAAACAGACATCACCTTCACCCCTTTTGATAAATCATATAGAAAAGATCCTTCTCTCATCTACATCCCAATGTTGATCAATGATGTCTTTGTTAGAGGTGTCTTTGTTGACCCTACATGCCAAGTTGATATTATTACTAAGGAGGTCCTCTTTGTCAACAACTTAAATCATGTGAGATGTGACAAGTCTTATGCCATTATCAGAATGCATGATGGGATATCACTTCCCCCTTTGGGGTCCACCATATTAACACTTTAGGTATGACCTAAGGTAGTCTTCTCAACCTTTTTTCATGATTCATAATTGGACCTCTTCAGGGTCAAGCTAGGTATCCTCTAGCCAACATCCATAGGAGTCATCCCTTCAGTCACACATAACTATTTAAAATTTCCTCACTAGGGAACTATCCACATGATCCAGGACACTAGTTATCACCCTTTGGTGTCTTGTTGGGGATTTCTTATTGATAATTTATAGCCTACTCTGGTAGGGCTCTTGTGTCCCCAGCAGGATGCATCATTCCTCGCGTATTATAAGCATAAGGTTAGGGAATTAAACTTAGAATCTATAGTTCCTATGTCACTCCTCTTGTCCAATCCTCTCATGAGGCTCAACATTTTTTTTTCCATTTTCCTTCTTCAATTGGGATTCAGGGAATGTGTGTTCCCCATGGGAAGCCTCCTTGTCTACCTTACATCTTGCAGCCTTTGATGGTGTCTTTTGTTCATGCATCTGCACCTAGTGTAGACAAAGGAAAGGCATCCATGCTGCCCAAATCCAAGGTGTTCCTACATCTCCCCATCCAAATTATTGAGGACATACTTCACCCTACCATATATGATAAGGGTAAGAGGTCTCCCAAGACTTCACCCTCTCCCTTAGCACCTACCCTCAACTTCTAAGACTATTCTTGGTTCCTCATACTACCCAGAAGGTGAAAATAGGAAGGGCGCCCATGATGGGACCAGTGGTTGTTATGAAAGTATCACTTCCTACTCCATTAGTGGGGCCCTCATTTTTATAAAATCACATCGACAATGACTCCTATGGAGAATGATTCCAATGGACCCTCATAGGATTTTGATCCTGTCATGCATGCATTTTTTAATGAACTTGCATGTGAGCGTAAGCATTGCCATTGAGAGAGGGCCTTGGAACGTGAGGCCTCTACAAGGGTAGAATGTGCATCTTCTAGGCTTGTATCTACTAACTCTACCCCTAGCTCTACTCACTCAGATCTCAACTACTTCATCCATTCATCTTGTAACCTCCTTTATATCATTTGAATCTACACTAGGACTAACCATTGGGATTTGTGCCAAGTGGGTTCAAGTATTTTTCTCTCCATCACAAAAGTTTCCACTCATCACCTCCTTGTTGAATATCCCACTTGTTTTTCATTAATGAACATGTTTCATACCCAAGTGGTGTCTAGCACATTGATATTAACCTATCCCATATCAACTCCATCCTATGATCATTAACATATTGCAAATTTTTGTCACCTTAGATTTTCTCCAATGGATCCACTTTTTGTTTTGATCCTCATAAATGAGAAAGCTCTAACTTCTCTTGATTTTGTCTCCACCTCTTTCACAAAGGTTGATAAGGAACTTTACACATCTACACTCAACATGGATAAAATACAAGCTATGAGGCTTATTTGTTTAACTCACTTGAGGAAATTTTAATGTTTATGGCAATGTTCACATAATCCCTCTCTCACCTTAGTGGAGCTATTGGATGAGAATACCAAGGATGCCTCATCCTTGGATCTAGCTATTGGTGGGGTGCTTAGGTATTCCCTTACAAATATTCCATTGTGATCTCAACTTCCCTCCCCATGTGATCAATATTGGGAGGATGATGATCTGCTAGTGGATGACTTGTAAAGGTAGCACCTAATTCTACATATTTATATTAGAGCATGTTTGCATGTGTTCCCTAGTGCTATCCTTTTAATGGTGTTTCCTCCTAGAGGACCCTTCTACTCTATTGATTCTTGGAAATAAGATGTTATATGCTATGCACCTTCTTCTATGTGTTATCATTTTCTTCTATTTGTTGTATGTTGGTCTTCAACATTTGGGGACAATGCAATGTGTTGGGGGAATTAAGGCTTCCCTTACATGTTGATCCATTTTTATTTATTTTTCTTTGTCTTCATGTGTTATTCTTAAAATCTAAGCCATGGTTGGCTGTGATTAAATATCCCTTGAGAGGATGTATAACACTCTTCTAGGTTTTAATTCTAATTCATGAGATCCCCTTGTCTCTATTTGGATGTCATGGATATCATGCATCACTTGTTGTGGGGTGACATTCCATGGAAACATCTTGTATGTTCACATGCCATAATATCTGCATCTCTCCTTTTAATGTCTCATTCTCCCTTATAAGAATCATGGTCCATTATAAGGGGTGGTTGTTATATCTACTTATCTAATTATCTTATTATTGTGTTATGTTTGCACCACAAGTTTTTCTCCAATTTTTTTTTTAATCTATATGTCTACCTTTGCGAGGGGTAATCCACTATCTCATTTGCCTTTGTGAGGGCCAATCCACTATTTTCTCTCAAATCTCACCCTATTGTAAACCTATCTATCTTTTTCTATGTGTACCAGTGTGATCTAAGTCACCCTATCACATGCCTATCTAATTTTTTCTATTTGTGTCAGTACATGTCTAAGTTTCCCTCTCAAGTGACAATATAAATTTTTCTACTTACATCGGTGTACCATCTAAAGCTTCTTGATCATGTGACTATCTAGATTTTTGTACTTGCAACGATGCACTATCAAAATTATCCTATCATATGGTTATCTGGGATAACACAACTTACCATCTATACTAGTGTACCATAGATGGTATTTGTCTATAGGTTGCCTTCATCATCTATCATGCTCATCTGTAGCTTGCATGCTAGATGTGGCTAAATAACATTTCTAAACTTTCTCACTGGGGGAAACCTATGTAAACAAAATGCCCATAGGTAAGTCAAGTAAGTATACTCTATTTTAACTCACATCTCTTGTCATTAAATGCTCGCTAAAGTGGGAGAAAAATGTAATGTTATAAATGTGTACCCTAGTGTAATTTTCCATTATTAAATATCCCTACCTTACCTTAAAACACAAAATTCCATGCCACCCTTTGCACCCCTTTATTTAGCATTGCCACCATCCATTTAGAATCTTGGTCATGTAGCTTGGATGATCGAGGATGTGTGCGCATTTATGATATGTATGTGTAGCATGCACTTGTCTCATGAATTTAAAAACATGCATATTGTCATTGGAGTATTAAAAACTACCACCCCCATAGTATAACACCCAATTCCACCATCCACTGATGCCCAGATTCAACCCAACATGTTTTAAACTCCTATTTTTGGACCTCATATTTTCTTCGAGGAATCACTTTTAAAATCTCTCTAGAATACACTTCATTTTACATTCACCTTGGCTCTTCTTATTGATTGGGACAACATACATAAAATCACTTGGCCTCCATAGCATTATGTCTTAGCTATCTTTCTTTATTTTCCTTCACTCCATCAAGCTACATGATTTTTGGTCTTGAAGGGAAATTTCTCACCTTCACTCTCTGTGTTTTATTGAGAATATCATATTATCTTCATCATATTATTGTTATTTTATCTTTACATATCTATTATATTTACAACTATCTATAACCATCTCATCTCATCTATATTTATTTTTATGGAGGTGGAAACGCCAAAATAGGGATCTGATTAAGGCAGGTCTCCAAATAACCAGCCAAACATTTTCTTCGTGTGTGCAGGTTAGTGGAAGGATAAAGTGGTCTATCAATTTCATCAACCCACATTCACTATAAGATTATTTCTCTCCCTCCTTGATTTCTCATTGTTTTCATAGTGTAGTTATATCTTTCATATCATGCTAAGATTGTACTTTGCATTCTATGTTTTTTAGTTAATATTTGTTATCTTTATGGATTTCAATACCATCCTCTATACTATGTTTGTATGGGACATACATGTGCCACATTTTCATCCTATACCTGCACTGTAGTCCGCAACCCACACATTTGTCATGGGTAGTGAGCTTGTGAAGTTCATCATTTTCCCTATTTCACATTAGTAGTTATTTTGAATTCCTTTCATCTAGTGTTCTAGTTCATTTAACCTTATCATCATTTAAGTTTCCTTGATCCCCTAGCTCACTAGAGTGCTAGTAGAAGTGAGGTGGCATAAGGGATAGTTCATCCTTATGGACTTTAACTAGTCTTGAGGTTAGTGAACTTTTCCTTCTCCCCATTTTGTAATGTTGCATTGCTAAATAATACATGGATGATTGATGATTTGGAGGTTTGAATTTTCTCTTGTGAGGGTTTTCATAGGCTATATCTTGTGTCACATTTTATGGGCATGCTGTATACTCTCTTTTATGTATATTTTGTGTACTAATTTGATTGATTTATCATGTGGGTTATGTGGAAATTGTAATTGTATGGCTTCAAGTTTTCGTACAAGTGATATCAGAGTTATGGTTTTGGTGTTGTAACCCTCAAATCCATGGAATGGTTGAAAGAGTGACAAGAAAAGGCAAGATATGAGGGTTTTGCATATTTTTTTATTGTATATCTAAGGGTTTTAGGTATGTTGTTATGATAGCTTATTGGCATACTTGAGGCTTGAATGTTTTTGGTCAAATGAGTTTTTTGAATATGTATTTAACTGAGTATTTTTAGGATAGTTTGCACAAATATCCTCTTGGGAAAAAATGGGACCTCACCATTGAATCTAGGTTGATCTTTCAATGAATTTTGATGTAAAATTTTCTCTATTTTGGCATTAGTTGAACAATTTGCAAAAAACTTTTAGTATAACAACCATACAAACAAGTTTCCTGGTCCGAATGGATTTCAAATGTTCTTCTTCCAAACCTTCTGGAGTATCATTGGGAAAGATGTGTGTGGAGCAGTGAAAGAATTTTATGGAGCTAAATCTATTCTCAAAGAACTCAACTCTACTTTTATAGCCCTTATCCCAAAAAGATAGGGAGCTAATGCAGTGGACTGCTTTAGACCTATTAGCCTCTGTAATTCTCTATATAAGATTATGTCAAAGATCCTTACTTCTAGATTGTTATAGATTCTCCCTCACCTCATATCATAGAAAAAGAATGGCTTTGTCCCAAGGAGATAAATTTTGGACTCAATCATGGTGGTTCATGAGAATATTCACTCTATAGAGAAATTAGGGAAATAGGGATTCCTGATGAAGCTTGACTTATCCAAAGCCTATGATAGAGTGGATTGGGAGCTACTCTCCAAAATTCTTCAGGCTTTTGGTTTTGATGAAGGAGTGATTAAACTTATCATGCAACTAGTAACTACATGTTGGAATTAGGAGAGATAGGTCTGAGAAGGGAGGGGTGAATCAATGCCTTCAAAACTTTTACTTGTAAAACCTTTTAGATCTAATACTGTAAACAGTGATAACCGACCAATATAACTTGAATCTAATTGCATGAATCATTTATCCACTTTACATAAGTAAGTAAACAACATGAAATCCATAACACAATCACATGACACAACTATTTTGGTAATGTAGAAACCCTTGTAAGAAGGTAAAATTGCGATGGGGATGACACCCACAAATTCTTCACTATTGCAGATAGAAAAGGTTTGCCTGTTAGGGCTACAAGTTTTGATCACTTTTGGTGATCTCACCCTGTTAGGAGTGATGTGTTAGATCAGCTAGATCTACCTAGTTATAGGATTTTAGCAACAATAATGAAGTGTGCACTCGGTTAAGAGATTTACATAAGACTGTTAAGTCCACTCCGTTAAGAAATTTTATCCAAAAACTCTATTACAATTGTTAGAAAGCAATAGGTATTTATCTGCTATTTAACACTTAATTGTCTGTTATAGATCTATAAGCTCTAATAAAATTATCACCTTACTCGTGATGAATCTCCGCTCTGAACTACTCGGTAGCCTTTGCTAATTCTGCTCAAACTGAATTCTACTATGTTCGGTTCTATTCTGTAAACTAATAGACTTGAAGATAGGCAAAATGCTTCAAGTGCTCTGTGATTCATATATCAACTCTCTCTAAAAATGATGCGAACACATAAATATATAGTGTTCTATTTTTGTCGCTTTAACACAATTAGGTTACACACTATAATCATAACCCTAAGATCTACGGTGTACAATAATAACCTAGATCATCTATTACAAAATATATACATTATATTTAATGAATATCATTACATTAAATGTTCCTCAATCTTGGTAAAATGTTTTACAAACTGTTGTAACCATTTGCATAGAAGAATGTGCCATTCTTGATTACTATGCCATTTCTTGTGATCCTTGGTAAACACTGTGTAAACTGATTGGTGTATACTGTGATGCTTGGTGTTTACTATCTATCGGTGTCGGTGTCTGCTAGTGCTTGGTAAACTGTTTGCTGCTCGGTGTATAGGCTTTACCGACTAGTCTATTTTGCTTTATGTTACTGATTAGCTCATTGTAAGTGACCAACCGATATCTATACATACCTTTGGTACTAATGACAACCTTAGAAGGCTCAATAGAGATAACAATCTCCCCCTTTGGCATTAGTATCAAAACTTCGAATGTATAAAGAAATTTTTTTTCTAAGTGACTTATATCTCCTTATATCTCCACCATATACATATACACATCAATTTTTTTTCTAAGTACTAAGGACTCCCCCTCGATGCATGCTCCTGGTAATATAGTATACATAGCATCCATGTACATAATATTTGGCATAATAACATTTGATACATTGTTTTCCCCCTTTTTGATAGTAATGCCAAATACAAAATTTGAGGTAGTATACTCAGCTTATCAAAAATTGACTGATGGGTTTTCTTCAGTGACTCCAAGAGGTTTTCCCATTCCTCTTTCAAGTTGGTGAGAGAAAAGTGCTCAAGACCAACTTGTGCATGCATGTCAAAGATGTTTTCTAACACCAAAATTTTTGGTGTTGCAACTAATAGCTTGGCTTTGACAATGTGGGCTTCAAAAAATTTTAGGTACGGAATGAGTTCGGTTTGCAACTCAGTAACCTGATCTGTTAGGTGTGCTTCTTGTTTCTTCAAATCTACTATCAACCATTGGAGTTCTTGAACTCAATGAATATGCTTTAGAAAAGCATGGGGCTTGGTGATAGCTGCATTGGTACTCAACTGTATTTCAGCTTCTAAACCTTTGATCTTTTCACTGACTTCAACAGTGAAGGTGTCTAGAGTACATAGCTTCAATAAGTATTGAAAAATTGTCTGGGTGATGGATTTTGTGTCAATAATTACCATAGATAATTTGACCTTCTTTAATGATACTTCTAGGCTGATTTTATATGCTAATTTATGTTGTATTCTGGATTCTACCCTTTCTTCAATTCTTTTATTTGCGTCGGTGTCTGGGGCGTTGATCTGCTCTACAAGTGTAGCAAGTTGATCTATAATAGGTGTATCCTCATCAATATGTATCTTAGGTACTACCTATTGGAGGATATCTTGCACATCATTTAGTACTTCTTTTCTTTTGTCCTCTTGTTTTAGCTTCTCTTGCACTGCCTTTCTTGAACATAATTCCCCATATTTACTCAATTCCTCAGGGCTTAGGGTCCTCAGGTCACACTCAGGTAAAATGATCACTTCATCTAGGGTGATTGACCCTTTTCCTTTCTTCTTCTTCTTTTGTGCTAGTGGTGATTTCTTCTCAATGATAGCAATGGATCTATCTCTAGTCTTCAGAGTGTCCTTCCCTATTAGCACATATTCTTCCTTCTTCTACTCCTCGATAGTGGTGGTTTCAGTTGCTATAGTAGGAGTCTCGGTTGTGGTGTTCAGTGGGTTTACCTTGGTTGCCATTGGTTCTTGTGTGTCCTTTGTTGCATCTATTTCCTTTGGTTCGGTGGAAGGTGCCTCTATGTGTGTAGGCTCATCTGTCTCTGTAGGTTTCTCTGTGTATTGATCTCCAATTGTATTTTTGTTTTGCTTGGGATCTAAGCCGTCGGGTTGTACTTGGGAAAGAATTTTTGCTACTTTAGCAAGTACAAGAAGTTCACCTGGTAGTGATGTAAATAGAATCTCAGTGTCTAGTGCTTCATCTTTGTTTGGTGCAATATTCACATCTTCATCATCTTGGTCATTAGGATCACCATGTGTGATGTCTACAACGAGTACATCGTCATCGATTTTCTTCTCCAGTTGGATTTCAACTTTATCTAGTGCATCTTGTGAAACACTTATGTCTACCTTGTCCTTGGTGATATTGATTGCCTCGCTAACTGATATACCGATACTCTTTGATTTATTTTCTCGTCCTTCATCAATGTAAATACCTTTACCTTTAGAATTTTGTCTCTTCTTAGACAAGTTCAAAAATGCTTGTTGCTCAGCTTTTTCTTCTGCTTTCAGATTTGATGTCCATATAGAATCTGTAGTGACATCCATATCTGCTACATTGTCATCCATGATCATTAAGGCTCTATTCTTGATCATAAAGTTTGCTTGATACTTGGTCAAGTATTCACTAACTTGCCCAAAGCTGAAGTATGCGGCTACCTGAACTAGAGAGCGTTCTCTCTTTCTCTTCTTGGTGTCTAATGCAACAGCCCATTTCTTAGTAATTATATCATCCAATTTCCTCAGTAATGCACATGAAAACTCCATTGGAACTTTCTTAAACTTTATCATCATTTGGATGACAACCTCTTCAATTTTAGTTTGATCTTCTTTTGACATTTTGTCAAATCTATCTAGAAAGGGATCAGTGAGGTCTCCATGTCCAATTATATCCTCAATGACTTCATCTATTGTTTTGGCCTTGTGACTAACCACTTTGAATTGATTTATATCATCCTCTGCTTCTATATCCTCAAGATCTTCTTTATTTCTTATGTATTTCCTCTTTTTCTTTGGTGTCTCAGCTACTGTCTTGTTCTTTCTCTTTATGTATTTCTTTGTCGGTGTAGCTAATCTTCTTTTTATTACTTTTACTACTTCTTCCTTCTCGGTAGGTGGTGCTACATTTGACGAACGTGTCTTCATACCTTCATGTATTGGTGACTGCTTCTTTGTAGAAATTTTAGGTGGAGGAACCTGTGTAGGATCTACTTCTTTGTTGGACTCGGTCTCCTCACTATCATATGGTTTGTCAGCTAGTTGTAGCTGACCTTCAGTTGCTTGTTCAACTGGTATCCCTTCAGATGTTTTTGACTTATCTCCATATTTAACAATGAGATCTTTCTTCATTTTCTTTGCCTTTCTGGTTATTTTACCAATCTCAATATTAGTAGATATTCTAGATTTAGCATCTTCATATACTCCGAACCTAGTGGCTATGGGATCCTTCGGTAATGTGTTAGATTTCTTTGTCCTTATGGTCTTCATATTCTCTTGAAGTTGATGAAATAGTAGCTCGAAAAGATCAATTTGGTGACCTTTCACTACAATTTTGTGCACCATGTCTACTACACTACAGGGTACACTGTTGAGTCTGCTCAATTGAAATAGCTTATACTTGATCACATGTGCTATAAATTTTACTGCTGGGTCCTTGATTGTAGAAATCTTCAATGCCCAACCATCCCATTGTGCTCCAGTGTTTTTCTCAACATCCAGTCATGAAGAACTTCAGAAAGCCTTAGCTTTGTCAGTTGTAGGGAGCCAGTAACCCTACTGATTATTTTCTTGTTGACCTCAATCAGTTTATCTAGCCAAAACTTGTCATCATGATATTTGCTCAAAATGATTCTAATCCAATCTATTCTGAATGATTATGGCAAGTGTGTAAAATACGATAAACCTGATTCCTCAATCTTCTTGTATTCTGATTTCATTTTTCCATTGGGTCCGCAGAGTAGTTGATATGCTGCAACAGTTTCAAAGTCCCCAACTTCTTTGATTTTGAAGTGAATATAAGACCTTATGTCTTCTATCAGTAAAACCCTTTTTGGTATGCTAAAAAATGCACCCATTGTATCTGTCTGTGCTGCAACCTTAGGATGTGGTTTAAACTTCGGTTCAACAAATTTTCCCTAATGATTAGGTTAACTTACTCTTCAACACTTTGAGTTTTGTCAATATCATGAAGAGTGATGTCAGTTCAATCTAGCGTAGCCTTGAATCCTTCAAAAAATCCTTTAGCTCAAACTCTACTTCTTTGAATTCTTCGCTCTTCAAAATTGCATTGTAGAAATAAACTCTGTTCTCATGTATTTATAGACTTTCGATGTTCCCGCTCAAACTTTTATGTAATAAATGCTCCATCTAACTTTTGGTACGACATAGCTATCATCTCGATGACTACTAAAACTTTTATTCACTCGGTTAACATAGGTTTTCTTCATCGATTGATACATATGCTAGGTTAACCTTAAATAGTGATTACTGATGGGTAACCAACTCTCAGTCTCTCTTTTACCGACTATATAACATTGTTAGCTCATGACAACTAAACCATAGTGCATCTTTATTCATGCTGATTTTGTATAAAAACATTATGCATAAGGAACTATATGTAAAATGTGATCTTTTGAAAATATTAGTCCCATACATACCTATTTCACTTTAAGTGGAGGTACCGATGTCACCTAATCTAGTGGACAAGGTTTCACTGACAACATTACTTGACTCAACATTCTCATTAGATGCCTTCTTCCACATAGTGTTCCTTAGCTTCATGATATCAGCAATAGTATATCCACTTTCAAATATATGGTTTTCATTTGGTGCTCGGTCTCTGCAGTTCTTGCTTAAATGACTAACCTTATGGTAGTGCATACAAGCCATCCCAAAGTTTGTCTAGTTTCTTGATTGGCCAATCTGACTCTTTCTATAATAGTTTGCTGCAATGTGTCCATATCTACCACATACAACATAGTTAGTCCACGTATTATAATCCCAAACATAAGAGTTACCTTATCTCTTCAGTTGATATGGTCTGTGTTGTGGTTTCTCCTTAGGTGTCCAGACTTGCTTCATTTTTTCCTTAAAGTCTCGTGTAGTGTGCCCATGCTTATTACAAGTATAGCATATTTTCTCCATAGTAGTATTATTAGCAAGATCATTTTTCTTAGCTCTACACTCATAAGCAGGATGTCCCAACTTACCATAGTAGTAACAATGTCCATTGAACTTAGGAGTGACAGGAGGTTTACCTTGTGCTTTGCTTCTGCACACATTAGATGTATGTCCTGGTTTGCCACAGTGATAACATGTCAACATTTTAGGTTTTTGATTTTGACTTGTTCACCTTGTTGTGATGTTTCTCCTTCACCGATGTAGCCTATACCAACTTTGCTCCCAAATCTTCTCTGATTAGTTAAGAAGTCATCAATTTTCTTAGAGCTGTCCTCAACAAGTTTCTTCATTTCATTTTGCTGTTGTTGATTTTTCACTTCATTTCTCAGCTTCTCATTTTCTTCTCTAAGTCTTGCAACATCTTCCATTTTTCTTGACAGTTCTGCATTCACTTGGTTTACTTCTTGATTCACAGTCATCACTTGATTAGTTACTTGGAAATGTCAGTCAGTGAGTCTTTGTATCTCACTTTCTTTGGTTTGGAGTTGTTCACTCATCTATCTTCGGTCATCGATTGCTAGATTTCTTTCTTGCTCGGCTTGATTCTCTTTGTTCATTGTTTCTATCATTCTCACCATCTGAGTTTCTTGACCAATTTTTAGTGCTTTCACTTGATCAGTTAAATATTGATTCTTTTTAGATAGATTAGTGATTATGCTTTTAGATCCATCAGAGATGCTTCCATAACTAGATCCAATATGCTTGAATATGTCATCAATAGGTTCTTCATGGTAACCAATCTCATTCTTTAGTCTAGATAGGTTCTTCCTTTCATCCAATAATTTCTTCAGTTCTTCCCTGGCTTGCTTATACTATTCCATAAACATTTGCATTTGTATCTTCTGATTCTCAATAGTCTTGTCAAGCTTGTATCTCTCCATGACTTAGATCTTTACCCTTCAGTGGTTAAACTATTCAATAAGAGAACTGCGCTCTGATACCAATTGTTGGAATTAGGAGAGATAGGTACTGAGAGGGGAGGGGTGAATCAGTGCCTTCAAAACTTTTACTTGTAAAACCTTTCAGATCTAATACTGTAAATAGTGATAACCGACCAATATAACTTGAATCTAATTGCATGAATCATTTATCCACTTAACATAAGTAAGTAAACAACATGAAATCCATAACAAAATCACATGACACAAGTATTTTGGTAACACAGAAACCCTTGTAAGAAGGTAAAAACTGCGGTGGGGATGACACCCACAAATTCTTCACTACTGTAGATAGAAAAGGTTTGCCTATTAGGGCTACAAGTTTTGATCACTTCTAGTGATCTCACCCTATTAAGAGTCACATGTTAGATCAGCTAGATCTACCTAGTTATAGGATTTTAGCAACACTAATGAAGTGTGCACTTGGTTAAGAGATTTACATAAGACTGTTAAGTCTACTCCGTTAAGAGATTTTATCCAAAAACGCTATTACAATTGTCAGAAAGCAATAGGTATTTATCTGCTATTTGACACTCAATTTTCTGTTATAGATCTATAAGCTCTGATAAAATTATCACCTTACTCATGATGAATCTCTTCTCTGAACTGCTCGATAGCCTTTGCTAATTTTGCTCAAATTGAATTCTACCGTGTTCTATTCTGTTCTGTAAACTAATAGACTTGAAGATAGGCAAAATGCTTCAAGTGCTCTATGATTCATATATCAGCTCTCTCTAAAAATGATGTGAACATATAAATATATAGTGTTATGTTTTTGCTGCTTTAACACAATTAGGTTACACACTATAATCATAACCCTAAGATCTACAGTGTACAATAATAACCTAGATCATCTATTACAAAAGATATACATTGTATTTAATGAATATCATTACATTAAATGTTCCTCTATCTTGGTAAAATGTTTTACAAACCGTTGTTACCATTTGCATAGAAGAATGTGCCATTTCTAATTACTATGCCATTTCCTATGATCCTCGATAAACACTGTGTAAACTGATCAGTGTATACTGCGATGCTTGGTGTTTACTGTCTATCGGTGTCGATGTCTGCTGGTGCTTGGTAAACTATTTGCTACTTAGTGTATAGGCTTTACCGACTAGTCTATTTTGCTTTATGTTACCGATTAGCTCATTGTAAGTGATCGACCGATATCTATACATACCTTTGGTACTAATGACAACCTTAGAAGGCTCAATAGAGATAACACTACAATGTCTTCTTCTGTGATTGTGAATGGTGGCTTGTCTCCATTCTTTAGACCTTCTAGGGGGTTGAGACAAGGAGACCCTATATCCCCAATCCTCTTCGCTATTATGGCTGAAAGTCTTGGGAGATACATAAAAAAACAAGTTAATCAAGGGCTGATTTCTAGCTTGCAACCTTCGTCAGCGGAGACAAAATGTTCTCATGAATAGTTTATTGATGACACAATACTCATGGGGGAATCTATAGTTAAAGAGGTGAGGAACATAAAAAAAGCTCTAAATGTTTACTTTAATGCAATTGGTCAACTCATAAAATGGGAAAAACTCTTTCTATATTTCTTCAACACTCGCGAAGCTAGAATGAACAAAATCTCTTCCATCCTTGGTTGTAAGATAGGAAGGCTTCCTACCCCCTATTTAGGGCTACTGCTGTGTTCTAAACCGGAGGCTAATTTTTGGAATGAAATTCTTGATAAATTTCACACACTACTACATTTGGGGTCAAATTCTGATGGCCATTTGTTGGATTTGCAACGCTAATTTGTCAACATTTCGATAGATGAGTCGATCACCATTTTTGCATAGGAAATTATGATAGAAGACGTATCCATCAGTTTATTGACACCATATCACATCAAAAAATTGCACATGGCAACAACTTTGTTATGGCATTTTCTACAGTTCATCCATCAGAATTCTGACACAATGACCTATCAAAAATATACAATCTCTGTCAGAAATTAACTATCAAAAATATATCCTTTCCGACATTATAACTGTTGAAATAGTGAGAGTTGCCACCTAATTTGATAGATCGACTTGTCGATGATATGGCATTAATGTCAAAGTTTCTATCAAAAAATTTCTATTTGTGACACTTAAACTGTTGGAAGTGCGATAGTCCTTCGACATTTCTCCAATAGGTTCCCTATCAAACGTATAGCATTACTGTTGGAACTATTGTCATAAATTATTTTTCTCTGACATTTTATCTATCGAATGCGTAGCACTTCTATTAGAATTAATTATTAAGTGTCGAAAAACCTATGGATATGCACATTAAAGATAAAATAGCTCAAGAGACCATCATAGGTTGTCTCTTTCTTCGGTCTATATTATTGACAAAATGCTTTACCTTTCATTAGCTCATAAAATCTGGAGATTTGAAAGAATTTAATAGAATATTTTCATGACAACATATGTTATTTAAGTTGACATTGCATGAATTTATCTACTTTGTGCAGTTGTAGACTATGAGGATGACGATAAAGAAGCATGGCCATGGGAGGAGATGCTTCTTTATCACTGTCTTCATAGTATACAAGTGTGTGAAGTAGATAAATTCATGCAACGTCAACTTAAATAATATATGTTGTCATGAAAATATTCTATTAAATTCTTTCAAATCCCTAGATTTGATGAGCTAATGAAAGGTAAAACATTCTATCAATAATATAGACTGAAGAAAGAGACAACCTATGATGGTCTCTTGAGTTGTGTTATCTTTAGTCCTAGCTACTATCCTAGCTACCTATCGATCATCAAGAATAATCACCGCCTTGCATTTATGTACACTGCACAAATTGATCCCAGTCTTGCAAAAACATTTTACACTTGTACATCTCATCAATACTGGAGGCCTAAAGTAATTTTATATGATCACTAGCACATTTCATGCATGGATGAGAAATAGTATCCAAAGTTTCTAGATAACCATTTTTGAGAAGAGGAATGAGTGCAGGCCAAAGAAGGGATAATTCCACAACAGAAAGGAAGACATCTTTTTAGCCCGCGTTTGGATCCTACCCCAATTGTCGAAGGATCCAAGGCCAGTCTAGAAAGATGTCTTCCCATTCTATCTGCAACATTGTGTCCATCCATGATATCAGGAATATCATCATGTTTCTACTCTTCATTTGCCAAAATATATCACTTCTTCAAGCTTGCAGAGTAATCTTATTAAGAAAAGAACTCTTGCCAACATTAGGGTACTCACAGATCAAAATAGTTGATGTTATTGGTGCTTGTGCTCAAGGATATTGATTCACTATTTTGAAACGGCCAAATCATTTTTATTTCATTTGTAGAGAAAAGGAGTGGGAGAAAATGAGCGGGTGAAAGTTGATCAAGCATGAGAGAAGGCATTGCATTTTATTTGATCATGAATGCTCTTTGAAATGACCAATCATGTTTTCTATTTGATTTTTTTTGGTGTTTTTTTTCCCCATATTTAGTAGATAAAAATCATGGTGGCAGCCACTTAGCCATCTTTTTGATGTTCTAGGTATTTTACAAAGATACATGTATGTGGATTTATCAATTAGTTGCTTGCAGTTATTGGTCAAATGCAAATATTTTGTCAAGTTGAAAGGGAAAGATATCAGTTTGGTGTTTTCAGTTTATGTTAAAAGTTGATTCGGTAAAATCCTCAAAAAGCACACTACATGTTCTAAAATGTAAAGAAGTTGAATGTTAAATGTAAGATATATATCTCATCCATAGTAATCAAAAGAAAGGACGTGAAACTTATAAGGAGATTTACCAATCCAAAAATATAAGCGAATAGGAAACATGATTGGTACCTTATGAATTGGTTTTTGAGGTGCACAATCTTCATCAATCTCCTAAGAACAAGATCCCTCCTCATGAAAAATGCATTTAACATATTAAACAAATCTACAAAACTGAACAAATGGCATGTTTAGAACAAAGAAATAGATTGATAATAATATGCTAAAAATTCTATTATGTTTAATACACGCAAAAGGACCAGTCCCAACAATTCTTAAAAATACTTTATCTGATATGATAATAACATGCTAATTAAACTGATAAAGGTGTTATCTACATTTAATCTACCAATTACTAATTACACAAAAAACAAATTACAAAACTGAACTAATGGCATGTTCTTCATGTGGTACAAGGAAGATTTGGCTATGAAAAAAAAAAGTGAAATGGCCTCATCATTTTTATTTCGATTGGATAGAGGAGCGAAAGCTGAGCATGAGAGAAGGTATGTGATTTATTCATCTTTCAAGCATCTAGCATCATATTCGACTACAAATTTCAAATGCATTGCATTTTATTTGATCATGAATGCTCTTTGAAATGACCGCATTCTACTAGTGTCGTGCCCTAGCTCATGCTTTATCTCCATTATTTGATATTATTGGTGCTTGTGCTCAAGGATATCGGTTCACTATTTTCAAATGTTTGAATCATTTAGATAGTTACACCTGACTGTTCCTCTAGTACACAGTTAGGAAATGTAACTGTCTAATGATTATATGTAATGTTGAATGCATTAAATGCTTTATTCTTGGTAGAAGTGAATGGAAGGAATAGTGTGTATTAAATACAATCTAGTCACTTATTGAATGCTTTGGAGACTACTGATTTGACTGTCCATGCGCTACCAGTGACTGAGATTCATTAAAGGATATAAAACCCTTCATTTTGGGGTTATTGTGTGTGGATTCAAATGTAGGTTTGATTTGGTTAATGTTTAGAAGAGATCAATAAAGTATTTAAAGACAATCTTACATGTTTGGAGAGGTTTGAGAGGCACTTATCATGACTATACCCTCACAAAGATTGGCATAGACTGGTTTTACTAAGTTTCCTTTCTCTATTTTGAGGTTTCCTTTCTCTACCGCAGGGGTACAGTTAGAGGGTTCATTGAAAAAATGATCCTTCAAATGGTTACTATGAATATGAATGATTTGATATAGCACATTGCTCATTTTGCTTGAAGTTTGGAATAGATTGTGCAAGGGTGAAAGTAGTTTTGATTGTTTTGGTCGTGATTGTTCCTCTACACAGATAGGAAATGTAACTGTCTAATGATTATATGTAATGTTGAATGGATTAAATTCTTTATTCTTGGTAGAAGTGAATGAAAGGAATAGTGTTGGTGTTAGGTTTCATTTATTATTGAATTCAATGGTTTCCAAGATATGTTGAGGAGTTTGCTCCTTGTTTAATGTTAATTGTTGCTACACAATCCACTCATAAAATAGTGAAATTCTATGTGGAAGGGATGGTTGATAGTGTTCCTTGAGGGAAGGGGGATTGTGAAAGACTTTTTATCATTGTATTGTGTATTTCCAATATGTTTGGTTGTAGGGCAGACTAGGAGAATGAAGGATCACTCACCGATTGCATGATAACATAGTTTTGAAGGGTCACTGGTTGAGGGGATAGTCAAGGTCCCAATGATTGGGCCATTGGAGGACCCTATTTCTTTGTAGTAATTGATATTCAAATTGGATGCATGGATTTCTTGTCAATTATCCACTGCTATGTATCCTGCAACTGCATTGGTAAATCTGCATATACTTTTCTACAGTTGTAAGTCACTTAGAGATCAAAATAGAGAAACTAAATCAAAATCGTTCTGTCCAATTTCCTTTTAACAAAGTCTCAACTATCAATGATACAATATACATTTGATTCCCTAAGCTATCAAATATACAAATGGCACCTGCCTAGAAGCTCACCAGGAGAATGAAGGATCACTCATTGATTGCATGATAACCCAGTTTTGAAGGGTCACTGGTTGAGGGGGCAGTGAAGGTCCGAATGATTGGGCCATTGGAGGACCCTAGTTATTTGCATTAATTTCTATTCAAATTGGATGCATGGATTTATTATGAATTATCGACTGCTATGTATCCTGCAACTGTATCCATAAATCTGCATATGCTTCTCTAGGGTTGTAAGCCACTTAGGGATCAAAATAGAGAAACTAAATAAAAATCATTCTTTGTCCTATTTACTTTTAACAAATTATCAACTATCAATGATACAATACATTTGATGCCCTAAGCTATCAATACAAATGGCACCTAGCTAGAAGCTCACAGGCTGTCCATTTGATAACCACAGTCAACATTTCAAAAAAATGGATATCCTTGAGCACAAGCACCAATAACATCAAATAATGGAGTTAAAGCATAGGCTAGGGCATGACACCAGTAGAATGTAGTCATTTTAGTGACATCAATTTAGAATTCGGTCCTTTGGTGTGTATTAAATAGAATAGAATTTTCAACATATTATTATCATTCTATTTCTTTGTTGTAAACATGCCATCGGTTCAGTTCTGTAACTTCACTATTGTATGAGTGGATTGTGCAAGAACAGTTAACATTAAACAAGGAGCAAACTCCTCAACACATTTTGGAAACCATTGAATTCAATAATAAATGAAACCTAACACCTGTGTGTGTGAAATTGTACCTGATCTGTAGACACAACACTCAGTAAAACATTAGAGGTTAGCAAAAATTGAAATCGTGCAAAATTGAAAACTATGTAACCAAGTGATTTACTGCCTTCTAATAGGTGCGAGATTGATGTTCTCAGATTGTAATCGAGATCAGTGACCTAGACGACACCTAAATGAAGGATTTGAATGCAAAAGATGGATATGAAATTGAATGCAATTAATCTATATTTTTGATATTTTCTATGCAATAAGAATGATAAAAACTAATATGAATCTATGCTAGATGAAATTGATATGCTATGAATTGATCTATCTAACAATGATATGCAAAGCTATGAAATTCTATGTTATGATATGAAAAATATGCAATTGAAATTGATCTCACAAAGCTTTGAATTCGCAAGTTGATTCCTCAGCCTCCAATTCTCCAGCGTGATTGTGCAAAAATATGAGATTCTGTGGATGCAAATTTGAGAGATGATTGAGAGATGAAGAGCTGAGCCTTGTTTTTATAGAAATCCAAGGCTTTGGAAGTGCATGAGAAAAAACCATAAATCACTCAAATAACTCAGGTTGATTTTTGAGTTATTTTTAAATAAAGGATAATTAGCTCACAAAAACATGCAAAAGCTAAGCTTTAAATCAAAATAGAGTTTAGCTTTAATTTATAATTGATAGTTGTTTGCTTTTATGATTGTGCATGTTTTATTTATGAATTAATTTAATAATAAAGTGATTTATTTCCAACTTAACTGCTTTTAAAAATAAAATAATTGATTTATGGGTTAATCAATTATTTAAACAAACTTTTATTAAAAACTATATTATTAAATAATGACAACTTGCTTTAATTAATTAAATAAGAATTTAATCAATTATTCATAGGATATTGGATTTATTGTCAAAATTAAATAATACAATTAATAATAGATAGAATTAAATTTAATTACACAATTAAGTGGCAAGATATTAAATCTAATTAATTAAATATGAAAATATTCAATTAATCAAACTTTAGGATAAATGTGATTTATTGCCAAATAATTATAAAATTAAAGATAATTATGATGATTAGGAATATTACTAAGAATATTCCCTGATGCAGAATTTAAGATAATCAATTAGATTTGATGATGTTCAGATGTGCCTTAGGTTAGGACTTCGATGTTGATTTCATTCGATTTGTTGATGTAGGAGGTTAATGAACTTATAGCCCATTTTTGAGGTATTACATTTTGCCCCTCTTTGAATTACTGTGCGAAGTGCAGTGGTTCAAAGATAGTCTGTGTTTGATAAAGATATGAAACTGATGTTTGAAATTGATAATTGATATGAGATAGAAGCTGATTGATATGGAGATAATAGGTCCTGAATGACCAAAGATAATGTTCACTGTAGCAGCAAATGAACCTATGATTGCAAAAAAGTGTCTAAATGCCTGATTCTGAACCTTAGGATTGATAAGAAGTGAGTGACCCGTTCTAGACTCGATTGTCTTAGCAGAACTAGCAAGTATCACATTTGAATCCTTCAGTTGCCGAAGAACCAAGGAAAGAACACTATGATCTGATAGTTGCAAAAATTGATACGGATTACAAGATTAAGAGAATACCAGATTGCTATGGATCGATGAATCTGATATGCCCCAAGTGATGATAGATTTGCCTCGAGCGATGAGGTCTTTTTTTTTGATGAATCAGTAACTAGACGTGATTGTTTGTCTTGATTACTGATGAAAGATATTGATA
The DNA here is from genome assembly GCA_027943335.1 of Chamaecyparis obtusa. Classification (NCBI taxonomy): domain Eukaryota; kingdom Viridiplantae; phylum Streptophyta; class Pinopsida; order Cupressales; family Cupressaceae; genus Chamaecyparis; species Chamaecyparis obtusa. The sequence goes on from BSBK01003581.1 coordinate 451,018, forward strand.
GATTTGATTGACAGACTTTGAATGATGTGCAATACCATGCCCCCTTCGGGATTAAAATTGAAATCTGACAAGAAAAGTCAGCGTTATCGTTTAGAAGCATGTTTATTGATTTGAGAAGTGGTTAAACACATTTGGTGAATGCATTCTGCATTGTTGGAAGGTCCCAAAAGACCAAGTTTGACTAGGTTTGACCATGAGTTGACCATGGTTGACCAAGTTGAATTTTTTTGATAGTTTGATGTAAGATAATCAGTTAAGTTGAATACTGGATTTCTGTGATGATAGAAGGTCGAATATGCAAGCAGTTAATAATATGAATGATCTCAGATTTGAATTTTGATCCCGAAAAAGGATTCTACTTGCTGCTTCGTTGGAGGAACCTTCATGTGAGATTCAGCTCTTGTTAGATTTGAAGATGTGAGTGGAGAATTGTTTAAGCATTGAAGTTCATTTAATCATTGTGAGATCATGCAAACATGCAAAATGCAATGAGACATGCAAAATGAAATGAGACATGCAAAATGAAATGCAATCTAAGACCTAGGACCTAGTCACTGATCATATGTCGATTTGTTATCATCATTGAACTTTTAGGTAACCAGATAAATCAATACAATTCCCACTAGCCATGAAACCATAGACATATGAATATCAATTTGTATGCGCAAGAATCAATACAACACCCATTGGTCAACAACCATGGATATATGAATATTGATTTTATTTTCGGAATGTTGGATTAGATATAAGCACCAAGGCACAAATGCTAGGATGACCTGAATATCATGTCCATTTTGATATAGCAATTTGTACAAGCATCAAAACATAAATGTCATGATGACCTGAGTACGCCTTGCATTGCAAACACATCAAACAGTCAAGAGATCATTCTAAATCCAATGTGAATTACCCGTAGTGACCCTTTAGCGTTCACATCCTTAGGCAAGATTGCATTCCACAATAGGAGAAAGAACTTACTCAAAAAGACAATAGTTAGATCAAACTTCCTTGAATTGTCTGGGTATCAATGGTCGAGGTACGCATGGCCATCCAATTTGAGATAGAGGCTCTTATAGTCGGACACCATTTCAATCCAGAATTTCCAAAGTTATTAGATTTCACATACAAGCAGAAAACAAAGAAAAGATTATGCCCCCAGTCATCACTCTCTAAATCCTATAAAGGACATCATCGAAGAGCTCGAAGGGACACAATATGCAAAAATCTCAATGCGAATCAGTAAGCATACAAGGAGATAAAAGCATGTAAAAAGCATAGATTGTTTTCAATTGAGTTTTGATGTTTGATTGCATTGTTGTAGATGCAAAATCCTTTCTGGAGACAAGACAGACTTGACTAACTCACATGAAGCTTCAAAGGACTCTGACTGGATATGACATATCTAAGATACATGGGAGACCATAGGATATGACATTGATTTCCCCCAAGTGTTAAACATTGATAGGATACAGACGCTTGAGCTGATTGGTGTATAGACCGACTTATTGAAAACTGGAAATGCAGAAACAAACCGAGAGATATGTACAAACTAAAGCAAGACTGAAAGCTGGGAAAGACCAAGATTGTGCTGATAGATGGAGCATTTGGAACAAGTGGCACCCGTTTGCCAGTTTTTCACCATCTTGGTAGAGATTCTATTTTTTCTACCAAGGCACCTGTTTTTAGGTTTTCACCAAGGCACTTTTTCTTTTTTTTCATTTTTTTTTTGTATTTTTCATTTTTTCAATTTTTTTGTACTTTTGATATTTTTTTGATTTTTTTCGTGAATCATCAAGGCACCTATTGCTAGGTTTTCACCATGATGTTCATTTTTTCAGTACTTTTTCTGATTTTTAAGATTTTTTCAGGACATTTACCAAGCACTGAATGCCTTAGGCGTAGAATTTCTTCAGATGGAGAACGTTGATTGGTTCTCAGAGCTGTTCTCCTTTAGTTGTTGAGAGTTGATAGGCACTAGAGCCAAAAGTAGCAGTGATTACAAAGGGACCTAGCCAATTGGGTTTGAACTTCCCCTTGTGTTCTTGATGTGATTGATTTTTAGGATTTTCTCTCAAGACTAGATCACCAACCTGAAATTCTCTATGTCTGACTTTCTTGTTGTAGCCTCTAGACATTCTCTTCTGATATACTCTAAGATGATCATACGTTGTTGGTCTACGCTCATCTAGTAGTTCCAGTTCTTGTAACCTAGACCCTTTGTAGTCATCGTCGGTGACAAGTCCATGCATTCTGATTCTGAGTGATGGGATTTCAACCTCAATAGGTAGTACTGCCTCAGACCCATAAAATAAAGTGAAAGGCGTAGCCCCAGTGGGTGTTCTAATACTTGATCTGATACTTGTTTTGATATTTGTTCTGATATTTGTTCTGATACTGGTTCTAATACTGATTCTGATAATTGTTTTGATACTAGTTCTGATACTGATTCTGATACTTGTGCTGATATTGGTTCTGATACTTGTTCTGATACTGGTACTGATATTGATTCTGATAATTGTTCTGATACTGGTACTGATATTGATTTTGATAATTGTTCTGATACTGGTTTTGATACTTGTTCTGATAATTATTTTGATATTGGTTCTGATACTAGTTTTGATACTAGTTCTGATACTTGTTCTGATACTGGTATATTTGATAGCATCTTTTTCCATTGCAAACTCCCAAGTAAGATCATATCGTGTAGTCCCAATGTCTAGCAAGGTGGAGAACAAGAGGGATTGACAAGCTGGTGGAAGAGATGGAAGACAAGAGAATAAAGGATAATGAAGGGAAGAAATCCTCAAGGGCAAACTCCTCAAGAATACTCAAGCTAGGGAAAAATTATCATGTAAAGCACATTTGGACAAGTAATGAAAGGCCATCATAGGATAAGTCACAATAGCGTAATGCCAAAGAAGGACATGATGCAGTCCAAAGGATGAGGCATGTCAAGAGGCTTCATAGCACTGTGTTTTACTCTTTCTTTCTTTTTTTATTAGATCAAGACCAAAGGGGAAAAGGATAGCGATATGCGAAAATGAATGGAGGAAGATGGATATGAAGGCTAAACATGGAAAGAATGAAAGCAAGATCATCGTAAGATAGCTCACAAAATAGCCAAATGTTCGTGTATAGATCAACATTGTCAAGATCAAAGAGAGAAGACGGAATGGATGAAATATGTAGAAGAACTACGCATGATGCCTGATTGCTAGGTTTTCATCATGGTACTTATCCAAGGTGCCACAAGGGAGTGGTTTTCACCATAGGATGAATTTATTTCTCTTTACTTTTGCTACCAAGGTGCCTGTTTCCAGGTTTTCACCAAGGCACATTTTTAATTTTTCTTTTATTTATTTTTTTTAAAAATTTTTGGAAGAAGGCAAGCTTTTTAGATAGTGCTCCTTGAAAGGATAAACCATGATATGCCAAGGATTCAAAATGATATGCTCAAAGATGCTGATAGGGAAAGGGAGATGGAAGAGAAAAATGGAAGATAAGGTTTTATGTAAAGCGAGTGAGGTTGGAAGATAGGAGGAATAGGCAAATGAGGAAAAAGGATAGAAGGTAGAAGGTTAATAAATGGAAGGATTGTGAAAGGGTAGATGGAAAGGAAGGCAAGATCAATGTAAACACACACCTTGAAGGGTGGCGAGAGGGTGGAGGAATCATGAATGAAGGAATACGTGAAGGAATATGGTGAATGGATAGCAGAGGTTGTGGTTTAGGCACATGGAATGGAAGAATAGTTTTGGAAGGAGATGAAGTGGAAGTCTTTGGAAGCTTGAATGTCAACTTCACTTGTTGCTCAACACCAGACTCTTTCAAGAGAGACTTTGGAATCCATATAGCCATAGGCTTTTTATTTCCTTTTGATGATCTAGAGATAATATCTTCAATGATGGATTTTGGAACCCATACTTGTCTTGTAATTTTTTTCTTAGATATCTCTTTGGACTTTATGCTTCCATGTCATTTAGAGGAGACATGGTAATCTTCTTTTTTTGATGGATTCTTGTATTGCTTCTTTTTCTTGTATTGAACATTCAAGTTACTTCCAAAAGACTTGGGACTTGTGGAAGAAGAAGGAGGATATGACTGGTTTAGATGGGTGGGTGGATGAAAAGGATTCAAGGGTATGCATCTATGTTGATCTTGAGGAAAGATGGGAGATGGAGGGATGTAAGGACCCAAGATGGATGGTGAATTAGGAGAGTTAGGAGGGGAAAGTGAAGGGACATAAGGACCCAAGATGGAAGGAAGGCATGAAGCCCTTAGTAGTGGTGGAAGAGGTCCAAGGATGGAAGTGGAAGATGCAAAAGGATAATCAATAAGTTCATCAGCATCTATATGACAACCAAGGATATCAACATCTTTAGAGTAAGCATTAGGATCTTCAATAGAATCATGGACATCTTGAATATGAGCACCTTTTTTGATAGGATTGTTCAAAGCTTGCAAAGACTTAGGAAGAGTAGAAAGTGGAAGTGAACATGGAGTGGTAGAATAAGAAGATGGAAGACTTTGATCTTGACAAGGATCTTTGGATAGCACCAGCACATAATTTTTCTCTTGTTTTTCAATAGGCTTAACATTGGAAGGAACACCATTTTTACCAACCTTAATGGAAGTATCATCTTTGGAAAGCGCAAGCGTAGTAAGGTTATTTTAATTGTCAATAAGCTCAACAGTGTAAGTAGTAACTTGATCTTGCTTAGGCGAAGACTTAAGACATGGTGGAATGCATGAAAAAGGGGGTACAGGATCAAAAGAACCCTGAGGCAGATAAGAGACATCGGAAAAAGGAGTGGATGACATGTAGAGTTCTTGATCTTGATCTTTTTTTATGTTATTTTCTTTATCATTTCTGGAATCCTCTTGACATGGAGCCACTTCTAAGGACAAGGAAGCATGTTGGGATTGTATGGATGACTTGGGAAGAGATGGTGGAGGACTAGTTGAAGTAGGCATTGTAGCATATGAAGGTTTAGGCTCTTTAGGTTTATCATTATTGAAAGTATTTGCATCCAAGTGAAGGTTAGCTTGAGTTTCTTTAAGAGGTAGCCCTAGAGGATAACTATAGGGAACCGCATGAAAAGTATCAGGGCTTTTGTCGAATGAAGGTTCTGTGAAAGATTTGAAAGACTCAGAAGCTTTAGGAAATGTATGAGTATGGGAGGAAGTAGGGGATGGAAGGGAACCATCACAAGACAAAGGTTCAACATTAACATGATCTTGCTTGAGAGTGTAATCTTTATTTTCAGCCTGAGAGTTCTTAGAGGAGAGATCCTTATAGTATTGATGTTTCAAGCTAGCACGATGTATTTTATAGTCCTCAGTAGTAGTAGATGGATCATCATCAAGGTATTGTCCACAAAAGCCATCAAAATTTCTTTCAAAATCAGAATCATATGGATCACCATCACGATCTATCCAATGTGATGGCCCATTTGTAGGAACCAGGAATGAATGATGAGGACTCTTAGGAACAGAGGTGTCATAGGTATCATTACATTGTCTATCATCATAATCATCATAGTCTCCAAAGCTGGATGTGTCACTCTCTGTGGAAGAGGTATCATAAGGATTGTCACGTTGCTCATATTTTGTCTGGGGGCATGGTGACGTGTACAAGTCTTTATCAAATGGAAAAGAGTATAGAGATTCTATGGAGAACTCTTTAGATTCCTTCTCTTTCTTAAGATTGTTAAGTTCAACTTGCATAGCTTGCAGCTGCTTCATCATAGCGGTGATCAAAATTTCTTCCTCATGTGTACTAATTTTTTGAGACATGTGTACTGATTTTCAATAGCTACTGATTTGTTCTTGACACAATGATATTTTTGACAAATTCTGGAACTAGGTTGGAAACATTGGATATCTTGCAATTTGACAATTTTTGACAACTCTCTCAAAATTTTCCAAACGAGACTCTGCAGACTCGTACGACACTGGGTAGTCTATGAAACGATAGTTGCTAAACTCGTATGATAGTTCGGTAGCAATGAAACGACAGTTGTAAATATCATACGACAGTTGCTAACAGGATTTTGACTTTCTTGAATTTCTGGTTTGAAAACTCGTACGACACTGGGTTCTCAATCGTACGATAGATGGGCAATACTAAAATGACACTTGACAAAACTTGTACAACTTTTGACTTTCTGAAATGACTTTTGACTCCAGAAAGAATTTACGTCAATTTTTGCAAAATTTAAGGTCTTCAGTTCTAGATTGTTTGCAAATTGTACTGTCCAGATTTTGAAGGTTATACCAGATTTGATCATTTTTAATAGCCAAGTAGATAAACAAGCACGCAGAATAGCAAGCAAGTGATTCCAAGCATGTCTGAAAACAATGAACAAGGGAAAAAGCAACCTTGCGCATGAACAATCAAGTGACCAAATTGTGCTAATCCCTAAGAGTACTAATTGTGTATGTTCTGAAAAGTTTTGCAATAACACACATATACCTAAAAGTGAAAAATTGGCCTCTCTAGGGTTTTTAGTAATGGTTTGACTCTGCAACTTTTATGATTCAAAGGGGTGAACTCCAATCCCGGCACACTAGGGTTTTGACACAGTCTGAGAACTTAATCTTCAAGAGCTGCTAGGGAGATCTGACAACCCAACAATGAACCATATCCGTGGAGATTTCTTCCACAAGGACATTTATATAGCGGCTGTCACTACCATGGTGAAAATGGCTATTACCGCTTAAGGTTCCATCAACACAGTTTTCCCTGTGAAGGGATTGTCTGCTACGGTTAACCCTCTCTAAAGGTGACTCAGATTTATACCACAAGGGGACTTGGCTCCAAATCCAAGGTTTTTGACACCTTTTCACTTTTAACCCAAACAAAGCAAGCAGATGAATCTAACATGCTAAGATAAAGTTTGTTTCACCAAGGTTTGTGATATCAACTCCACGTGATCTATCAACCTCTCTAGAGAGAGAATGTGTCGATCAATAAGAGAAGACTCACTAACCAAGTTGAATATGAAATGCACTAAGTATCCTCCCTACCTACAAGGATTCTGTTGTCAAGAAAGATTTCTCTAGGAATCCAATCTCTCAAGAATCATGAATAGTGTTCATAGGGCCTAATTACTATGTGAGCACAGATATATTCCCGAAAGCAAATCTACCAAAAGCATCCAAAAAGTAGAAAGAGGAACACTTAATGCTTAAAGCAAATATGAGATGAGTCCACAAGGTGGAACACTTAACACCTCACACAAGATGAAAATGAGTCCACAACTTAGAAAACAAGGGAGTTCCTAAAAGCACAAAAGGGTTGCCAAGTGGAACACTTAACGCTTCTGTCCTGTTGACCCCTCCCCTTTATGGCGCTGAGATTGCAACCACGGGGTGGAAATGAGGGGCCGGTGGATTAGCGAGTCCAATAACCCAAGATAGCAATCAAGATCAATCACAAGTATTCTAAGACTACTTAATGAATCCTTAAGGGATCACAACCTAGTATCAAATTATGCAAGTGTGTAGAAATAGATCAAAAGCATGAAAAGATGCACACAAGCTTGACACGTGAGAGATTTATTTTAAGTCCAAATTGAAATGTTTTCAGAAAAAATAGAATACCTCGTGATCCTTGCAACGCGCTTAGTAGATTTTACCTGATTTTTAGCAATTTTTGTTGAGCTTTTCCATGCAAGCAAGTGACGAACTCTCCAACAAGCAAACAAGCAAACAAGCAAACAAGATATGCAAAATATATTCAACTTATGAAAACCATAGGGTTAGCTCTAAAAATCAATTGTTAGGAGCAATAATAACCATAAATTAATCCAAATGACAACTCATATCATGCATTGAATCATATGAAAAATAAGTGCATACCCATCATAAAATTTTAATTTTTTTTGCACTACATTTGACCTAGTCAACAAGATCTAATTTTTTTGATATGATTTTAGCCACAAAAATAGAAATTCAAAATAGAGACCTCTACTAAAAAATAGAGAGCTTTCCAAAAATGCAAAAAATTTAGAAAAATCTCTTCATTTGTGTCTTAGAGACCCATTTTATCAAAATAGACTAGTTTTTGCAAATTGACTATTTGAGCTATTAAATTGCATCCAAATTTAAAACACAAATAATAGAACCCCTATAGAATTTGAAGAGCTTTCTGAAAATGTAAAAATTTTAGAAAAATATGCTGATTTGCGTCAGATATTAATTTTTTATGAAAAATTGAAAAAAAATTATGAAAAATTCAAAATAATTCAAAAAATTTTGAATTTCTTTCCGAAGCTTCCCTGATATGTCTCCAACTTGAAGAAAACATTTCAGACCAAAAATCCAAGCCGTTTGGGAGATAAAATTAAATCTTTGAAACTTTAGGGTTTTAGCTCCAAGAATCAAAATCAGCATGCAAAGGTGGGTTGCCCCACGGTGGGCACCAGAAATATGTGTGTGAAAATTATACCTAATCTGTAGAGACAACACTCAGTAAAACATTAGAGGTTAGCAAAAATTGAAATCGTGCAAAATTGAAAACTATGTAACCAAGCGATTTACTGCCTTCTAATAGGTGCGAGATTGATGTTCTCAGATTGTAATCGAGATCAGTGACTTAGACGACACCTAAATGAAGGATTTGAATGCAAAAGATGGATATGAAATTGAATGCAATTAATCTATATTTTTGATATTTTCTATGCAATAAGAATGATAAAAACCGATATGAATCTGTGCTAGATGAAATTGATATGCTATGAATTGATCTATCTAACAATGATATGCAAAGCTATGAAATTCTATGCTATGATATGAAAAATATGCAATTGAAATTGATCTCACAAAGCTTTGAATTCGCAAGTTGATTCCTCAGCCTCCAATTCTCCAGCGTGATTGTGCAAAAATATGAGATTCTGTGGATGCAAATTTGAGAGATGATTGAGAGATGATTGAGAGATGAAGAGCTGAGCCTTGTTTTTATAGAAATCCAAGGCTTTGGAGGTGTATGAGAAAAAGCCATAAATCACTCAAATAACTCAGGTTGATTTTTAAGTTATTTTTAAATAAAAGATAATTAACTCACAAAAACATGCAAACGCTAAGCTTTAACTCAAAATAGAGTTTAGCTTTAATTGATAATTGATAGTTGTTTGCTTTTATGATTGTGCATGTTTTATTTATGAATTAATTTAATAATAAAGTGATTTATTTCCAACTTAACTGCTTTTAAAAATAAAATAATTGAGTTATGGGTTAATCAATTATTTAATCAAACTTTTATTAAAAACTATATTATTAAATAATGACAACTTGCTTTAATTAATTAAATAAGAATTTAATCAATTATTCATAGGATATTGGATTTATTGTCAAAATTAAATAATACAATTAATAATAGATAGAATTAAATTTAATTACACAATTAAGTGGCAAGATATTAAATCTAATTAATTAAATATGAAAATATTCAATTAATCAAACTTTAGGATAAATGTGATTTATTGCCAAATAATTATAAAATTAAAGATAATTATGATGATTAGGAATATTACTAGGAATATTCCCTGATGCAAAATTTAAGATAATCAATTAGATTTGATGATGTTCAGATGTGCCTTAGGTTAGGACTTCGATGTTGATTTCGTTCGATTTGTTGATGTAGGAGGTTAATGAACTTATAGCCCATTTTTGGGGTATTACAACACCAACACTATTCCTTCCATGGTTGCAGGATACATAGCAATCAATAATTCACAAGAAATCCATGCATCAAATTTTTATAAGGATATCCTACTAATCAATAGGAATTTTCTTGAGATGACCAATGATTATGCGTTTTGATGGTAGTGTGCTAGTTCAAAAGGATAATATAAATCTGAAACAATTTTTTTTGATTTTCTCAAACTATAAATGTGGTTAAAGGGAAAATATTATGTGGAAAACCCACAAACCACGCTAGCAAATGATTGCACATCAAAATTTTTCCTATATTCATTGAAGTATTGCTATGCTTCAGCTACCTGACTTTTGAGCTTCATCTAGAGGAATGTGTAGCTTTAAGATAGAGTTACTTCTTGGGCCTTACAATAGGGTGGAATATGATCAAGATTTGTTTAGGCTGTATCTTTGTTAGTCCCATTGTTAGGTTCTTATAGTTGATGGTTTGAATCTATTATGGTTGTGTAAGGGATTTGTAGATTCTTTTTCTAACATAATTATTGGACACCATGATTGGAACAACTAGTTGTTGGCTATTGTACACATGAATCATATCTATCAATGGTTCTTTGTGTTCAAGAATTCGTTGATCAATCTTTGAGATTTATTGTCCCAGCTTTAAAAGAGTGATAAAAGATATAGTGAGTGCTATCTTTTCCAAGTGTTTTGTGGGTGCCATTATCTTCTAGGAGTAATTGCTGGAACCAAATTATGTTCTTTGCCTCTAGTAAATATTGCAGATACAACCATCTTCTTGGTGAAGGGTTTCTTCCATCCCCATGAGGCACTATTGCATGGTTTCCATTCCCTTGTAGTATATTGAACCTAATTTAATACAAGTGTGCACTATTTTGGGTTCCATAATTTATGGCCCCTACACTGTGGTTGTTAGCCTAATTAAGATAGGCCTAGCTTTGCATATAATAAGAGGCCAACATGAAACAAACATCCAGAGGTTAGGGGGTTGTTCCCTATCCATAATTTATTATTTAAGTGCTAAGTGATGATGGGTATATCATGTAATTCATATCTAGTGTGTCTCTTTCTTTCTCTCCACATTTCACATTAGGAGTATATGTTATAAAATACTAATGAAATCAACTATAGGTCAAATCTAATCAAAATTGCAATATAAAGATTAAAATAGATCTTGAAGAAATATGGGAATCATTTTTGACATATATTATACAAATGAAGAAAATACTCCAAAGAGGAAATGCTTCAATGTGAAACAATTGAAGGACAATATTTTACTTTTATATGCACATCTACAATGTTTTTGATATATTTCTTAGATAACAAAACCATAGAAAGAATAACATATAGAAGAAAGTAAAGAATACTGATCATACTTTGAGATATTGTGGAAAATTAAAGGAAAGAATGCTTGGTGGGGTTATCATGCAATCAGTGAGTGATCCTTCATTCTCCCGGTCTGCCCTGCATCCAAACATATTGGAAATACACAATACAATGATAAAAAGTCTTTCAAAATCCCCCTTCCCTCAAGGAACACTATCAACCATCCCTTCCACATAGCATTTCACTGTTGTATGAGTGGATTGTGTAGGAACAGTTAACATTAAACAAGGAGCAAACTCCTCAACACATCTTTGTTGTAAACATGCCATTGGTTCAGTTTTGTAAATTTGTTTTTTTGTGTTAAATGCATTTAAATGGAACATTAAGCATAGTAATAATATGCTTAGTCTATTAGTAATTTCATATTAAATGCCCATAACACCTTTATCAGTTTAGGATGTTATTATAAGATACTAAAGAAGACCTGCTATTTGTCAGAGAAATCTTCACTGTCCCCCACAATGAAGACAATGAAGATTGACCTCCTACCCCACAACAAATAACATTGCAATAAGAATAAGATAGTGGCAAGAAACATTTTCACAAATATGAAACGTGAGGAAAAGTAATAACATTAACAATGCCAAGATTCACAACATTAAATTTCATCTGCTGATGATTTTTTGTAGTGGGTTGCCCAGCATCAAAAATATGTTGAGTTGCATTTGAGCTGTAACTAAGAGTATCATGTAGAATGGACCCTAAAATTTGAAAGCATTCTCCAGCCTAGCAATTCAAAATTCAATCTAGGCAAGCATCAGTAAGTGAAATAAATTATAGACATCAACATCAACATCATCATAATCATTAGACATAAATTATAGCCATCAACATCAACATAATCATAATCATTTGGAGGGTATTCATTTTGGTCCTTGGATAGTACTATGTTTCTTGAAAGTTCTTGTGATGCTTCTAAACTTTAAAAACATATTTTATGGCTTAATGATAATATAGATTAGTGTTTTGTTTTCTAATGGAATGTTGTTGATCATTCATGGTCTTGAAGAAACTTTTGATTGTTTTGATTGTCAAGTCTTGACATTGTTTCTCAATGTGATATAGACTGACCACAAGATGGTTCAGTTGTTCCTCTCTTTCTATTTAATCATTTGTCTTTTTCATGGTGTAAGTGTCAATATGTTATAATCCAACTAGCATGTCATACCCCCACTTTTGACAAACCTCACAACATGCAAATCACAACCAAAGACTTGGGTGATCAACATACACAAACAATGATTAGCCTTAGGAAATAATGATCATTAATATTCAATAATGGAAGATGGTGATTCCTTGGTTCTTTGTTTGAGGCTGGGTTCTGATTCTACTTTTGTTCTCCTCTGGGTTGACATGGGTTCCTTTGGTAGGAACTTGGGTGCCTAGGCCAATCTCGGGTGCACCTACAGTATTATAAATATGATACACGAGGTATTTTATTCATAATTTTATAGGCTAACTCATTATTATGGTAACATGGGTATGACCACACTCCATGCCTTATAATGGTACCCGACATGAAGTGTGATTCAAATGAAGTTGAACCAAATGCTGACTGTGATGGCTATGATCATGATGAAGATAAATATGAATATTAAATCTAAAATATGGCTTGTAATTTGAATTTTCATTGTGAATGAAGAAACTATAGATTCAAGTTGACTCATTCTATGTTGTAGTATATTTGTTCCCTAGATCTACCATATTATATATGTGTAGCCTATAAGGGACATCTTCTGCTCATCCATGTATCATAGCTCGGTGAGAGTTCTTAGGAGAAAGACAAGATGTCAGTGGGAGATGGAGAAACCAATATCAGAACACCACTTGAAGCCTTGCAATGTTGAGAGTGGGATAAAAGCTACACTTGAGACCCTATATAAGGAACAAACTTATTGAGCTTCACTTTGTTTTGAGAATAGTTTTATATTTTGTACTAAACAGGGCCAACCACATGAAGGTGGAAGCTCATTTGCCCCCCCCCCTTTAACATCACTCTAAATTCTCCATTAACATCTAACATTCATTCATTATTTTGTCCATTAATAAAATGTAACATTCATTAATTATCACATGATAACATTCATTCACACATTAATAAAATGTGACATTAATTAATTATCACACGATAACATTCATTAACACATTATAAAATTTATGAACATTCATTACCACATAATTAAATTCATTGGCATATAAAAATCAGTCATTATCAATTAAGGTGCATAGATGACAATCATTTCTTTTTTTTTCTTTTGATTTCTTGTTTTTAAGATATAATTGTTAAGATGAATATCGATATCATCATCATGATCATCTACCCTCTCATTAGATCTCAATGCATGCCTAGTTCTTTGTTGATGCAAAGGGGGGTCATCTGCAATAACATATAAAAGGGTTGAATTAAAAACATTTTATTATAATTAAAAACATTTTAAAGTATTTAAGTACTTTACAGGCCATAATCGTATAGCTCTTTACCTGATCTAGTCACATCATCAACATTGAGGTCAGTTTGTCGATCTATGAGACTATGTGGGATGCTCATGAAAGGAGTCTAGGTACCTACATATGTAATTCAATTATCTAATGTTAGCTAAAAAACTCATGATACATATACTCAAAACCACATAGTAAGTACATTAAAAACCATAAGCATCCCATAGTAAGTACATCATGAATTAATTAGATTAAGCATTGATTGCATAACTGCACATTTCTACCAAGAAATCAATATTAAATAGATTAAGCAGTGATCATGTAACTGTACATTTCATTCATGTCATTCATCTTCTTCTTCATCTAACTAATCACCATGATCATTGTTGACATCGACATAATCACCACCACCGTCATTATGGTCATATTCATCATCATCATCATCATCAACATCATCATCATCATCATCATCATCATCATCCTCATCATCATCATCATCACCATCATCATCATCATCAACAACATCATCATCAGCAACATCATTAGTAGCATCATCAGTAGCATCATCATCATCATCATCATCTTCTTCTTCTTCAAGAAAAGTTGCATTAGGAACATCATCGACTAACTGTTATTCGTGATCATCATCTACATCATCTTCTAGTTGTTCGCAATCTTCTTCCATCGCATTATACCTCATCAGCCTTCCTCTTGGATCATGTCTAACAACAAATGACCAACCTGATTTATGCGAAACCTCTGAGTAAAATACCTGCTCACATTGGCTTGGAAGAACATAGGGTTCATCCCCAACTGGCTCAAACCACCTTGTATTAATCATTGGAAATCCATTGTCATGTTCAATAATAGTGCTATCAGGATCATTTTGATTAAGTCGTAGCCTATACCATCTGACGACAAAAAGAACTAATCTGAAGGAATTAAAGTCACACTCAAGTATATCATCCAAAATGCCATAGTATCAATTTTTGGACTCTCGAGGATGCAAGTCATTTTTAGATGAAATATTAGTCACCTAAAAGACTGCACTTATCTCAGAATCACAAGTTTTCTTTGTGTCATCCAGCTTTTTGGTGTGAAATTTATGACCATTGCAAAACATAGCCTTGTGGTGTTTGACCTGCAAAAATATGTAAAACATGTATAAATTAATTCATCGAGAGTTCATAAACGTACAAGTGATTAACAAATTTATATGTACTTGGAAATCTTTTAAACCATGTGCTAAATCTATTTCCCTTTGGATAACATTTGGATCTCCGTTATGATGAGCTTCATTAACCAATGAAGACACAACTTCCCATGTTAATGTGTGACCTAAATGATGACATCATTGAATCCATTTCGTCATCCAATCTTGATTGTTTGCATTATAAAAATGTATTGCATCCCACTCTCAAGTAGCTGTGCAAAAAATAAATAGATGACTTACAACTGATTAATTTTAAAGATTAAGAATTAATTAACAGCTACAATAACATCTTATAATTTATTACCTCTCACTTTCCTCATTCTGCCTTCCCCCACCAAGTACTCCCTTTCAAATTTTCTAATGGTGTCGAGATCCAAAATGCGATCTATATGGATCTTTGTTGCAAACTTAGGAAGATATTCAGTAACATACACCATAGTTTGGTATACCATATATCCCTCCACCATAGAACCCTCAGGACGTGCTCTTTGCCGAACCAAAGCCTTCAAAAATTTCAAGTGCCTCTCAACCATCCACATTGACCGAGTGTGTACGGGTCCACATATTTCAATCTCCTTAACTTGGTTTATGAGGTAGTGTTCTTGTGCATTGAAAAAGATTGAAGGTAGACACTTTTGCATTTCACACATTAGAAGAGGAATTCTTCTGTTCTAGTATTTTATATCTGCTCTATGAATTTATTTAGATGACAACCACTTACAAGACATTCAAGACACAAAAATATATAAATATGAGACTTTACAACACACACACACACACACACACACACACACACAACAAATTGAATAGATATCATTGCTTACCTCATGTATTTTCCAAGATCAAATATCACTTGTTTGATGTTATTGTCGAAGTTCTCTGGGAGAGATAAGGGTAGCATGTACTGCAACAATTATAAAAATAATCATGTCATTCTTTTCTCATATAATACAATGAGAAGTACATGCAGTTTACAAATATATTGTAAATACAAAAGAACATGACTTACCTTGATTAAGGTATGTCAATCATGCATTTTCAAACTTGGCCCAAATTCACCTTTCTTTGATATGGTACTACTTATGTTTGCAGAAAATCCTGTGAGAAATCAAATTTTTTGTATGACTTCTTTTATGGCATCACCTTGTTGTTCTATTAATAACCAAAGAAGGGCACTTGTATTAATCCGTTCTCCATTTCTATTTGATTCAATAAAATTTTTCATTGCATGATTGAATTCATGAATGTCGCTACAAATTTTGATAATTTTTTCTTTGTCATGCCTTCCATCCAATATCTTCCACAATGTCTCCGTTACATTCTTTCCAATATGCATAGTATCAAACAAATGCACATCAAGCAGCTGCTCGTAGTAGGGAAACCTACTAAATTATTTGGGATAACTCTTTAGTCCCTTTGGAAGGTGCTCAGTAGTGTTGCCTTGATGACATTCACGATCATCGATCACATAATCAGCAAACAAAACACAATAAAAATATACAAATTCCAAACATAAACCGTTAGGTAGAATGGTAGTACCTTGATGATTAATTCTATTATATTCCAACTTCCATAAGTGAGGTGTCATTCTCCGTGGCTTAGATGTAGTCTCTTCTTTCCCATTGAAAAGATATTTTTCAGTAATTTGATAGTTATGATTTTTGTGGAGAAAGTGTCTATACTCATCAAACACCTGCTTTCCTAAAGTTTTTGAATAATGAGATTTCATCTTTGGACCACAAACTGGACATGCAAATTTTCTCTTTGTTTGAAGACCTACAAGGTAATGATACAATTGGATTAAATATGTTAATTTTTATTTTAATTAAAATTATCATGTGCAACTTGAATTCACCATAACATACTAGAAAAATATGTTAGCCCTAGGGCATCATATATTGTCCATACAAGCATTGCATGGAATTGAAATTGTCTATCTCCTATTGGTCTAGAGATGTCATACATAGTGACACCTTTCCATAACTCCACCAACTCGTCGATAAGAGGCTCAATATAAACATTCATATCTTTAACTTGGTATTTACTTGGTTGAATGAACAACAACATTACATAATTATTGTGACCATATTACTACAAGATTTATAATTACATGCAGATAACTATTAAATGATCAAATACCTGGAACAATCATTGCCAACATAATGTGCTCCCTCTTTATTGACATCCATGGAGGAATGTTATTGTTGATGACAAAAATAGGCCAAACAATGCAAACAGATCTTAGCTCTCCAAATGGCTTGACACCGTCCGCTGCCACTGAAAGCTTGAGATTTCGAGGTTCTTCGATAAAGTGCGGCCACTTTTCCTCTATGTCCTTAAATATAGAACCATCCGCAAGCATTCGAATAATGTCATCTTGACTCCTATTGCATGCATGGTAATCCATAAATTATGCCAAGCTACTACACCTAAATAATCTTTGCAAATGTGGTATAATGGGGATGTAACGAAGAGCCTTGTGAGGCACCTTTTTTGTTATTTGATCTATTTGATATCTACTCATATGACATTCAGGGCATTCTATTGCAAATTCATGTTCTTTATGATAAATAATACGATCATTGAGACACGCATCTATTGCTTGATACTCTATTCCAATATCTTTCATAGTGGCACATAATTCTTGGTATGAGCGAGGGAGAATATTCGATGGTGGTAACAAGAACTCACCTATCAATCTATAGAAAAAAATATATGTTGTTAATATTAACAATATTTATGGTACATGTTTCACCATTTAATTACTATAATGACATATATGACATACCATAGCATACGTGACATTGTTGTGTTGGATAAACCATTCATAACCTTCAAGTTCAACAACAATAATACAACAAAGAGAAGAGTTGTTTGGGAGACTTCGTAAAGGGGTGTGGCTACCTTCTCAAGTAGAGGTATATCATGGATGACATCAACATCATCCTGATCATCATCATCAGTTGCACCAATACCAAATGTGTTATGGATCAATGTATTAGTACCATCATCTGGCGCATCATTGTCATCTTCCATGGGATCATAATCTTTAGCTTCAATATTTGCACCTCCATGATCCTCCACTTCCAAAGCCATATTCTCAATATTCGCACCTCCATGGTCCATATCACATACTCCCCTAGGGAGGTTGACCTATATTAAAATGATGAACACAAATAAACCATGATAATGATCTCATCATCAGGTGTATTTCATATATATATTAATTGTTAAATAAATATAATGAAAAACTTACCAATTCGTGATAATCAAGGCCTCCTTCAATGTGACCATTATCCCTACAATGTCTCTTAGCTATTTTGATTAGCAATCTTCTAATGTTTAAGCCCTTACAATTATTGTAGGGACAATAATATTTTCCATCGCCTTTTCTTTTCAAGTTTGACCACAATCTATTGATTGCATCCCCATTACCTTCTTCACTTGGATTGTCTAACATGATGCTTCTTCACTTATATTATCTATAACCTAATTATATATAGAAATTGAAAACTTAGTTATGAAATGATGTTGTAGTATAGTATACCAAATTGAAACACTTCTATTATTGTAGTCTTCCACCTCAAACTCTTTCTTATTGTGGCAAGAAAGAAAGATATTCAAATAATATAGTAGTTTGTAAATCAAAATAAAATGGAGACAAGTTGTTGATTGAGGGTGCAGGGAACAACACCTGTCAGTACTTTTATCAAATTGTAAATTTCAATTTTGAACCATTCTGTGAATATAGAACATGGATGTAATCTCAGAAAATAACAAAATGTAGACACGACAGATTACTTATTTTGTTATTCTACATTACTTACTATTTGAGTGCACGTTCCACCTACAACTTGATCAAGTCTTGTTTGATGCTTCAATTTTGTGTTAAGTGTCTTGTAGAAGTACACAATTTTGTATTTGCCCAATATGTTATTAAAAAAACAACAATAGTTTAAAATACTTGTTGAGAAAGATCATCATAGGAGTATCAAAAACTCAAGATTTAAGGTAACACAACATTATAAGATTCTTACATTCAACCTTCAACTCATGCACCTAATAAATAGGAGAAAAAATACATGAATTTGAAAAATTTAACTAATGAATTATGTTTTTCTTCTCATCTTAATCGGCCAAATTTATATGAGATTCTAAAGAAGGCCTCACTCTTAATCAGCCAAATCTTCCTTGTACCACACAAATTAACTGTGTGATAACCATGTCTACTACAACCTTAATTATTTAAGAATTCACCATATCAGATAAAGTATGTTTAAGAATTGTTGGGACTGGTCCTTTGGCATGTATTAAATAGAATACAATTTTCAGCATATTATTATCACTCTATTTATTTGTTGTAAACATGCCATTGGTTCAATTTTGTAAAAAAAAATTGTGTTAGATGCATTTAAAATTATCTTCATTGTCTTCCAATTGTCTAAATGCTTCTTTATTTGTCAACCAATTAATACATGCTACTATATAAAGAAGACAATCATAAGACAATGAAGATTCGTCTGACAAAAATGAATACACTAAACTGAACCAATGACATGTTTACAAAAATTATCATAACTCGCAAGAAAAACTAAAACAAAGGTATGTTTATAACTCATTAAGAGTGAGGAATAGCTTGTGCAAGGGTGAAAGTAGTTTTGATCATTTTGGTCATGACTGTTCCTCTACACAGTCAGGAAATGTAACTGTCTAATGATTATATGTAATGTTGAATGGATTAAATGCTTTATTCTTGGTAGAAGTGAATGGAAGGAATAGTGTTGGTGTTAGGTTTCATTTATTATTGAATTCAATGGTTTCCAAGATGTGTTGAGGAGTTTGCTCCTCGTTTAATGTTAATTGTTCTTGCACAATCCACTCATACAATAGTGAAATGCTATGTGGAAGGGATGGTTGATAGTGTTCCTTAAGGGAAGGGGGATTTTGAAAGACTTTTTATCATTGTATTGTGTATTTCCAATATGTTTGGATGCAGGGAAGACTGGGAGAATGAAGGATCACTCACCGATTGCATGATAACATAGTTTTGAAGGGTCACTGGTTGAGGGGACAGTCAAGGTCCCGATGATTGGGCCATTGGAGGACCCTATTTCTTTATATTAATTTCTATTCAAATTGGATGCATGGATTTCTTGTGAATTATCAGCTGCTATGTATCCTGCAACTGCATCCGTAAATCTGCATATACTTCTCTATGATTGTAAGCCACTTAGAGATCAAAATAGAGAAACTAAATCAAAATCATTCTTTGTCCTATTTCATTTTAACAAAGTCTCAACTATCAATGATACAATATACATTTGATGACCTAAGCTATCAAATATACAAATGGTGCCTACCTAGAAGCTCACAAGGAGAATGAAGGATCACTCACTGATTGCATGATAACCTAATTTTGAAGGGTCACTGGTTGAGGGGATAGTCAAGGTCTGGATGATTGGGCCATTGGAGGACACTAGTTCTTTGTATTAATTTCTATTCAAATTGGATGCATGGATTTATTGTGAATTATTGGCTGTTATGTATCCTGCAACTGCATCTGTAAATCTGCATATACTTCTCTAGTGTTGTAAGCCACTTAGGGATCAAAATAGAGAAACTAAATAAAAACCAAATTTTGAAGGGTCACTGGAAGAGGGGAATGAAGGATCACTCACTGATTTGATGATAACCCCACCAAGCATTCTTTCCTTTAATTTTCCACAATATCTCAAAGTATGATCATTATTCTTTACTTTCTTCTCTATGCTATTCTTTCTATGGTTTTGTTATCTCATAAATATATCAAAAACATTGCAGATGTGCATATAAAAGTAAAATATTGTCCTTCAATTATTCCACATTGAAGCATTTCCTCTTTGGAGTATTCTCTTTGTTTGTACAATATCTATCAAAAATGGTTCCCGTATTTCTTCAAGATCTATTTTAATCTTTATATTGCAATTTTGATTAGATTTGACCTATAGTTGATTTCATTAGTATTTTATAACATATACTCCTAATGTGAAATGTGGAGAGAAAGAAAGAGACACACTAGGTATGAATTACACGATATACCCATCATCAGTTAGCACTTAAATAATAAATTATGGATAGGGAACAACCCCCTAACCTCTGGATGTTTGTTTCATGTTGGCCTCTTATTATATGCAAAGCTAGGCCTATCTTAATTAGGCTAACAACCAAAGTGTAGGGGCCATAAATTATGGAACCCAAAATAGTGCACACTTGTATTAAATTAGGTTCAGTATACTACAAGGGAATGGAAACTGTGAAATAGTGCCTCATGGGGATGGAAGAAACCCTTCACCAAGAAGATGGTTGTATCTGCAATATTTACTAGAGGCAAAGAACATAATTTGGTTCCAGCAATTACTCCTAGAAGATAATGCGACCCACAAAACATTTAGAAAAGATAGCACTCACTATATCTTTTATCACTCTTTTAAACCTGGGACAATAAAGCTCAAAGATTGATCAAAAAAATTTTGAACACAAAGAACCATTGACATATATGATTCATGTGTACAATAGCCAACAACTAGTTGTTCCAATCATGGTGTCCAATAATTATGTTAGAAAAATCATCTACAAATCCCTTACACAACCATAATGGATTCAAACCATGAACTATAAGAACCTAACAATGGGACTAACAAAGATACAACCTAATCAAATCTTGATCATATTCCACCCTATTGTAAGGCCCAAGAAGTAACTCTATCTTAAAGCTACACATTCCTCTAGATGAAGCTCAAAGGTCAGGTAGCTGAAGCATAGCAATACTTGAATGAATATAGGAATAATTTGATGTACAATCATTTGCTAGCTTGGTTTGTGGGTTTTCCACATAATATTTTCCCTTTAACGACATTTATAGTTTGAGAAAATAAGAAAAAATTGTTTCAGATTTATATTATCCTTTTGAACTATCACATTGCCATCAAAATGCATAATCATTGGTCATCTCAAGAAAATTCCTATTGATTAGTAGGACAGCGTTATAAAAACTTGATGCATGGATTTATTGTGAATTATCGACTGCTATGTATCCTGCAACTATGGAAGGAATAGTGTTAGTGTTAGGTTTCATTTATTATTGAATTCAATGGTTTCCAAGATGTGTTGAGGAGTTTGCTCCTTGTTTAATGTTAACTGTTCCTACACAATCCACTCATAAAATAGTGAAATGCTATGTGGAAGGGATGGTTGATAGTGTTCCTTGAGGGAAGGGGGCTTGTGAAAGACTTGTTATCATTATATTGTGTATTTCCAATATGTTTGGATGTAGGGTAGACTAGGAGAATGAAGGATCACTCACTGATTGCATTATAACCCAGTTTTGAAGGGTCACTGGTTGAGGGGGACAGCCAAGGTCCAGATGATTGCACCATTGGAGGACCCTATTTCTTTGTAGTAATTTCTATTCAAATTGGATGCATGGATTTCTTATAAATTATCAGCTACTATATTGTATCCTGCAACTGCATCCGTAAATCTCCATATACTTCTCTAGGGTTGTTAGCCACTTAGGGATCAAAATACAGAGACTAAATGAAAATCATTCTTTGTCCTATTTCCTTTTAACAAAGTCTCAAATATCAATGATACAATATACATTTGATGCCCTAAGCTATCAAATATACAAATGGTGCCTACCTAGAAGCTCACCAGGAGAATGAAGGATCACTCACTGATTGCATGATAAACTGGTTTTGAAGGGTCACTGGTTGAGGGGACAGTCAAGGTCCAGATGATTGGGCCATTGGAGGACCCTAGTTCTTTTTATTAATTTCTATTCAAATTGGATGCATGGATTTATTGTGAATTATCGGCTGCTATGTATCTTGCAACTGCATCCGTAAATCTGCATATACTTCTCTAAGGTTGTAAGCCACTTAGGGATCAAAATAGAGAAACTAAATAAAAATTGTTCTTTGTCCTATTTCCTTTTAACAAAGTATCAACTATTAATGATACAATACATTTGATGCCCTAAGCTATCAATACAAATGGCACCTAGCTAGAATCTCACAGGCTGTCCATTTGATAACCACAATCAACATTTCAAAAAAATGGATATCCTTGAGCACAAGCACCAATAACATCAAATAATGGAGTTAAAGTACGGGCTAGGGCATGACATCAGTAGAATGGGGTCATTTCAGTGACAATAATTTACAGTGGCATCATTAAACATATATGCTAGTAATATCAACAAACGTGAATCCAAACATTTGAATATAGTGAATCGATATCCTTGAGCACAAGCACCAATAAAATCAAATAATAGAGATAAAGCACTAGCTACGACATGACACCAGTAGAATGTGGTCATTTCAGAGAGCATTCATGATCAAATAAAATGAAATGCATTCAAATATGATGCCAGAGGCTCAAAAGATGAAGAAATCACATACCTTCTCCCGCACTTAGCTTTCGCTCTTTTTCTCCCGCTCCCTCTATCCAATTGAAATAAAAATGATGAGACCATTTCACTTTTTTTTTTTATCTATACTCCAAATTTGTCAGAATTATGATGGTCAATTAAATAGCCATCAGAATACCGACATCATCGGGGCCTATTACAAAAAAAATACCAAATTCATAATAAAAAGTTACCCATCAAAATTTGGCCCCAAATGTAGTAGTGACAATAAACTAGCGGGCTGGAAAGGGGCGATTCTTAGCCAAGATGGAAAAGTTCAATTGTTAAAGGCTACTCTTCATAATCTTCTGGTTTATGCTCTTAGTGTTTTCAAAATTCCTTTGAAGTATAAGGATCTTATTGAAAAAATCCAAAAAAAATTCCTTTGGACTGGTGTGGAAGAGAAGAAGAGAGTTAGCCTTGTGGCTTGGGAGAAGGTTTGTAAGCCAAAGAAGTTGGGGGGTCTGGGCATCAGAAATATCTCTATTACCAATAAGGCTCTTCTAGCAAAACAATGCTAGAGGATCTTTAAAGAAGGGAAAGAATGGAACACAATTATCAAAAGTAAATACCATCTCACTTCTTTAGAAAGCACCCTCCACTCCTTTAATGAAATCCAGGGGTCATTTATTTGGAATAGTATAAGTAAGGGTAGGAAATTTATCAGTAAAGGGGCTAGATGGAAGCTGGGAAATGGTAGGAAAATCCTCTTTTGGGATGATAAATGGATCCTAGACAAGCCCCTCATAGAGATTGAGGAGTGGAGCTCTATGATTTAGGAATGAAAAGACTCTATTGGGGTCCTTGTGAGTGACTACTAGATAAATGAAGAATGGATTGACCTGGGGTTTAGGGACATCAGACTTAAAGAGGCTAATAAACAAATGAATAATTGGTTTATTAGAGATAATGAATGTGATGAACTGATATGGGGGCCTACTATATTTGGAAAATTTTCAGTTGCTTCTGCTTTGGCTCTTCTCATTCCCTTTGGAGATCTGTCTTTCTGTGCTTAGGTATGGAATAAAGATCTTACCCCTAAAATTAACATGTTTTTTTGGCTTCTTGTACAGAATAAAATCCTTACTATGGATAACCTTATGAAAAGAGGCTTCCAAATGCCAAATAGATGTATTATGTGTTATGAGATAGTTTAGTCATGCAACCATTTGATGATACACTACCCCTTTGCTAGAGAAGTTTGGGACACCATTAATCTATCTCTAAATCTGAAGTGGGTCAAACCTTAGAATATCTAGGACTTTTTTCCAACAATGGCAAAGCCATTTTTATGATAAAAATGCTAGGATCCTCTGGAAACTTGTCTTCCCTCATTTTACTTGGAAGATATGGAAGGAGAGGAACAACATAATTTTCAGAGATAAAAAAGCTACTCCACTCCTGATAGCTAACTCTGTTACTAGAATTTTAATGGAGAACTATAAAAGTAGTGGTAGAAAGGATTGAAACTCTTGGAATCCTAGCCTTCAGAAGGATATATCTATTTCTTGGGAGAAATTGAAGAGCAGAAATGAACCGAATCCTAGAGACAATGTTATGTGGTTCGCTCCTCCTTGAGGTTGGTCAAAATGGAATTTTGATGGTTCTACTAGAGGAAACCCTGGAAGAGCTGGAGGGGGAGGCCTCATAAGAGATTGGGATGGAAATTGCCTTAGGGCTATAGCGGTTCCACTGGGGACTCAAACTAACCACCTGGCGGAGGCTGAGGCGATGCTTTATGTGGTTATTCTAGCCAAAGAAATGGGTTGCATGAAACTTTGGCTTGAGGGTGACTCCCTCAATATTGTCAACTATATAAAAGGGAAAGCAGAGTGTTCATGGACTATAGCCCATATAATAAAGAAAATGAAAATGTTTCTCATCACCTTTGAAGAGTGCCACGTCACCCATATTTATCATGAAGGTAATAAGCCAGCGGACACGCTGGCTAACGAAGGTACCCAAAGTGACATCATTAAATCTTGGAGAGGGGAAGGGAATCTAAACTCTGAGATCATGAGTCTAATCACATTTGATAAAATTAATCATAATGAAGGGCATGCCACTTAATATTATGATGACAAGGATGAAACAATTCTTGAGGAAGGTTGCATGTAATATGAAGTGTGGGATAATTATTCTGGTTTTAATGATCTACGGTGCCTGGGTTAATTCAAATAAGCATGATAACATAAGAAAACATTGCAGTAAGAAGAAGATTAGTAGCAAGAAGTCGAGCTAGGATAGTAGAAGAAAACACAAAATGGGAGACGGTCTGAGAAGAGAGGAGTCGACTAACTGTGACAAATGGAGGCAAGATAGGAAAATTTGGAAGAAGCTATAAAAGGGTGGGGTCTCTCAGTATATCGAGAAGCTCCACAGCTATGACAAACATGTGACTTCCTTATTCACTGAGGGCTAGGTTAGAGGGAAAGTAAATTTATGGGGTAAATCTTTCACCCTTACTCTTAATCTTATGGCTAAGATAATGGGCTTACCCCTAGAGGGAACCCATTTCCATAGAGGTAACCATAGGCTTGGTACTGAAGCTTTTAACCCATTCCCTAAAACTGTTGATGAAAAGGCCCCCATGACTAAAGGGAAGGGGGATTATGTTGATATCACCAAGATTAAGGATTTCTAGGCTAAAATGTTCAAAGTAATGATAGAGTATTTCACGCTTGATGGGTGCTATTCCAAAATCTACAACCTACATTTCATCCTGGTTAACCACTTTAGGCATAACAAGAGGATCTCCTTCTCGTATTTTATTTTGAGCTCCCTGAGTAGTAACATCACTGAGCATAGGAAGAAGCTGAATAACCCTGTGTTACATGAGGGGTTGATCCTCCTTATTTTTGACTATGCCAGAGATATTATCTTGGATCCTATTCCTAAAAGGGTCAAAGGTAAAAATTCAGAGACTATTGAGGGGGATAGAAAGGCTGAATCTAGCAAAAAGAGAAAGAAAAATAAGGAAAAAGTTTCTGACTGCAGTAAAGAAGATGGTAAAAAGAGGAAGAAAAAGAAAGTAAAAAGTTTCGACAGTAGGGAAGATGAATCTATGGAAAAAAGCCCTAATTCTCTACAAATGGGAAATGATGAGGAAGAAAATGTGGAGATGGATCCTGGTAGCACTGAGCAGGAAGAGGACAGGATTGTCATAACTGAGGATGACAAGGAGGAAGAGGATGATGGAAAAGATGGGGACCACCATGATGATGAAAAAGATGAGGAAGGGGCTGAAGAGGAGAAAGAAGAAGAGGTGGATGAAAAAGAAGAGGAAAGGGCTGAGGAGGAGGAAGATGAGGCCCAGGTCCCCCCTACTAAGGATGATAAGAATGAAGCCCTGGACCTCCCTGCTGAAGAAGAAAAAAATGATGCATAGTTGGATAACAAGGAAGGTTTAGACCTGGCTAGTAAAGATGATGGGGAAACCCTTAAGGAGGACTCTTTGGGCTTCCTGGAGGGGCAGGATGAAGAGGAAATTGAAACTAGTCAAAACTCCCTTGTCATTGATGAAAAAGAGGAGCAAAAAGATTTGGGTGCTAGTACTGATCAGAATGTGACTGAGGAGGAAAAAATTCAAAAAGATGATTTCACCGCTCCCCTAGAGGATGCTACAAACATGGACAAGGTTAACAAAGATGAAGGTTAGAGTATTCCTCAGGATTGGATCAATTAGGAGATACATGAGATTAAGCTCCACCTTCATTCTCTGGAGAAAACTATGAAAACCTTTAATATGAAGCTAGAGAAGCTGGAGAACAAGATTCTGGATAAGGTAAACAATAAAAACTGGAAGGAGGAGATAATTGCCAAGATCAACAAAATCATTGACAACAAGGTGAAGAAAATTAAGGTCAAAGTTAGCAACAATGGGAAAATGATTAATGAAGTCCTGAGCCACAACAATGAAGGACTCAATGTGGCTGTCATCAACCTAAATATGCTTCAGAACTACTTGGAGAAAAACTAGCTAGAAAATACAACCATAACTATTGATGACAATGCCAGGAGGGTGGGCCCAGGTACTAGAACCAGAGGGCATATTCAGAGGAAGATCCCTAAGAAGCTGAAGGACCTAGAAAAAGCTATCCAGAAGATGGAGGAGCTAAAGATGAAGGTGTACAAAATGATAAGCAATCAGTTTTGTCCTATTCGTTGTTGGGTGTTGTTGGTAGTGTTGCTAGATCTATTTTCTTTGCTTTTGTTGACATTTCTAGTGTTTTTTTGGGTCCTGCTCTGTTCTTTCCAATAGATGTATCATTTTGAAAAACTTTAATGCTTTATCTTTTCGCTTTGATGTAAATGGTTTCAGGTTCCATTCAAAACTTATTTTTACCTTATTCAAAAACAACCATATAGACATCAAATTTTATTTGCAAGGCATGAGAATTAAAAATTACAAAAACAAATTTGTTGTATTTAAAAAAATTGTCCTACATCAATGAAAATAAAAAAATAAATTGTGGCACATGGGATTTGAAATTTTGTCTGACATACATACATACATACATACATACATACATACGTATAGGTATGTACATATACATACACACACACACACACATATATATGTATGTATGTATGTATATATACATACATAGATCTACATACATACATACATACATACATAAATACATACATACATACATAAATACATACATACATAAATACATACATATATACATACATACATACATACATACTTACATACATACATATATATATTGAGAGGAACAACATGTATAAGGAATACATGTCATCTATGTGGTAGAATCTGAAACTAGAACATAAATACAATGATGAGCATAGAGAATGGAATCTAAAGCACTAGAGGGGGGTACTTACATAATTTCTAGACCATTCATCTATTATATACCCCTAAAATAACCTTAAAATACCACTAATACTCTTAAAATACCTATAAAATGGTAATTAATCACATAAACTAAGACAATTTTGGGATTTGGAATTATTTTTATTTAAAAGGGTGGTGTGTTTTCACCTAAAGGGGTATGAAAACCATTTAGCCACATATATATGTGGTGTAAAATGTAAAGGGGAAAAGAGGACCAATGATATCAACATCAATCAACAATGTAAATATTTTATTTTCTATTGCACTTTCTGCAAGTGATTTATTGTATAGATGACTTTTTGAAGCATTTTAATATAAATTAGTATTTTCTCTAATTTGGAGTTGTGGATTTGATCATTTTGGATTGGTCAGTCCTTTGTGAATTTATCTCTAGAAGATAAAGCTACTTTAAAACTTTGTGTTTGGAAACAA
Organism: Chamaecyparis obtusa; assembly: GCA_027943335.1. Taxonomy (NCBI): domain Eukaryota; kingdom Viridiplantae; phylum Streptophyta; class Pinopsida; order Cupressales; family Cupressaceae; genus Chamaecyparis; species Chamaecyparis obtusa. The sequence goes on from BSBK01003581.1 coordinate 479,479, forward strand.
TTCCTATTATTCTGCAATTTGATCATTAGGATTATTAGGCACTACTAATTCTATCTTATTTGGCTCATTAAGCTTGGGTTAAATTCAATAAGAATGATTGTGATGTAATAGAATAATTGAATACATTAAAGAGGAGTAGTTGATAGGAGCATTCAGGTGGTGTTCTCTGTCTCACTTAGTTATACATAGGATTAAAGAAAGAACTATCTCTATTTCCAAATAGAAGAAAGACACTAGTCTATCATCCTTAATTGAAGTATTTGTCTAAAAGATTACAATAAGGAAGTAGTAATACATATAAAAAATAAACAAGATATCAATACATAAAAGCATTCGAAATACTCATCTAGTAATTAGTATTTACTATAAACCAAGAAATCAAAACCCAAAGTATTCAAGCATTATTCATACAAGTTCAGTAACTTATAAATTATGAAGCATACAATTTGATCTCCCTTAAGAACTCATTACCATCTTGAGAGATCACCCTAAATTCAAGAACAATTATTAGATAATCTTCTATAAAAATCTTTAACCAACATATTGTGTTAAGGTATAGGTACAACTGCCTTGGTACTACAAAGCCTAAAGAGAAGGGGAAGAGGATCTTAATCGATCATTCTCATTCATTGGTCAAATCAGTTGGAACGTCCAAGAATTAAGTTAGGAAATGTCATAGGATTTCCAATTTTTTGATTTGGTAACCAACATATTGACAACTCTACTTGGGAAAGTTGTGTATAAAATATATTTAGAATCTTTTGTGATAAAAGAAGTTTACTCTGTTGGAAGTGAGAACCCAAAAGAACAACAAAACATATTCCTCATAGAGAGGTGGTGACTCCAACAATCAAAAAGTATTTCAACTAGTGACTTCACTAAGGGATAAGACCCACAAATAGATAAGTAAGATTTCCTATTTGAAAGAGGTAGTGACTCTATTGACAACAATCTAATGAATGAAGAAAGAAGATTCAATTATTCAAAATGTACTAGAATAAAAATTCTATTAATCAGAAACAACCTCAATGGAGAGAACCATTTATTCTTCTAGCATTAAGGCCACATGACCTCACAAACTTATAGTAAAATCATAATAACCTTTTTCCTAAATTTGTAGAGCTTGCACCAAAGTTTCATGGTGATGAGGATGAATCAAATCTTAAACATTTGGAGGCATACTATGAATTTGCAAACTAATACTCCTATAGAGTTATTTTGTTGTCATTAGTTTTGATTAAGTCATATTTATTGTCAAAGCCATTTGGTAAAGAAGGATAGTCAATTTAGTAAAGCAATAAGCTAGTTGATAAAGGGAAGTAAGGAAAATATAATTTCGGTGAAAGAAATAAGGAAAAAACACTAAGCAAGGCAAACCGAGCACCAAGTAGGAGAAAATTTATTATCGAGCAACATAGACTGACATAAGAAGAATCTACAGATACATTGAATTTGGACACCGAGTAGAAAATATTTTACAAATATCAAGGAGATTGTTTGGTGAAACATTGGAGATTTAAATATGATGATTTTTCATGATTACAAGGTGAGATCCACTAATAAAAAATATATGCATTGGAGACATAACCAATGCTAGCACCACTTAAGGAGATGGATATAGAATGTTTCCACCATTCCTAGATCAAGTATAAAAGATCCGTATGTGAAGATTAGAGTGTAGATGCGAAGGAGAAATTGCAGAGAGCAGGTGATGATCATTCAAAGATAAGTTTTAAGGTGATAAGGAGAGAAACCACTAAGTAATAGAGTAGTACAAACAAAGTGTGAATGTGATACAAATTTTAAGTTACTGAGTATACAATTGGAATTACCGAGTATACAATTGGAATTGTGAGTGAAGTACAATATGAGGTAAATTGTTATTGAGCATATTGAGTCTAATAAGTATATGTTGATGCAAGCATTACAAACATTTTATGTGCTGATTAACTGTGTAATTAGAATTGTAAAATTTCTTAACTGAGGAGGACCTAACAGTCTTAAATTATAAATCCTTTAACATCGTACATCTCTTAGATTAGAGTTGTAAAATCCTTTAGCAAGGTAGACTAAATAAATCTTTAGACTCTTAACAAGGTTAATACTCTTAACCAGGTAAGCTATTAGAAATAGCTAAACTTTGTAGTTCTAACTGAGAAATTTTTTTACCGCAGTAGTGAAGTGTTGTGGGTGCCATCCCCACCATGGTTTTTTTCCTCTGACAAGGATTTCCACGAGACCAAAAATCATGGTGTTATGAGTTGTGTTATATAATATTGTTTTATATGTTTTTATGTTGTTATATGAAAATTTATCAATTTGGTGAATGGTTAGAAAGATAGATAAAAAAATTTGAAGTACTGATTCACCACTCTCCTCTCAGTACTAAAATTTGTTGGAGATTTGCCAACAAGCTAGTGTTGATTGTATGTTTTTCATTGATGACAACATATGGTAAGTAGTGTGCGTGGAAGCCTCATGGAGAGAGCCTTGAGCATATGATTCTTAGATATGTTATCAACATGATATCATAGACGTAGAGGTTGATTCAGAGTGAAGATAATTATACAGTTGTTTATATCAGTAGTGTTCCTAACAGTGTCCCAGGAAGAGTTTTGTATGTGATTTGTAGTATGGTTGTGATGGAGCCTTGTGCATTTATATTTATGTTGTAGAAATTTTAGTGAAGCTATGTTCATGGACGCAAAGTCAGTTGTACAGTACAAGTCACGCTATGATGTTTCCAGTTGCCAGTTACAGTTTCCTGAGTTTATCTAATGGAGCCGACATTGTTTATATTGTTGTAGTAGTTGCACCTATCATTTTGATATGCGTGTTTGGATTCATGTTTGGAGAAGAGTTTGGTTAAGAGCGCATAACATATTTCAACATGATAAGAAAGTATCAATTAATTTTAGTGGAGTCGACAGTGTGAAGCGACACGTCTACTCATATGGAGTTGCATGGTCCTAATTTGTGTTGCGTGCTTAGTATAGCCATTGGAGATTTTTTTGGAGAGTTATATTGTTTCTCTATTATGATTTCAAGGAAGTTATAATAGGTCAAATTGATTATATCATTTGGAGAAAGATACTTATAGCCGATCAGTTGTGATTGCTAAGTATAGCAGATAGTTGAAAGAGAAGAGCAGAGCAGAAGGTTTGAAGTATTGAGCCATCAATAGAAGGTCTATGTGACAAAGAAGAGAGTGTATGCTATTCATTGGAACTAATCAAGACAATAGGTCTAACTCATAGTTCACCAAGATCAAGATATATTGTATATCTATTATGCAGAAGGTTGCAGTGTTCACCATTTGAGCAATGTGCTCCCTCACCTCTAATAGGGTTAATTGTAAAAGAATCCTACCAGGGTCTGACCCTTTACCAGGTCATTGTACTTAATGCATTGTAAAGATCAACTCCTAACAGGGTTGTAAGATCTTCTAATAGGGATCATTATACTCTAGTGTAGTTTATAGTGGGTGCTAATTCCCACTGGGGTTTTTACCTATTTGGCTTTCCCCATAACCAAAATTGTGGTGTTGTGTTAAGTTTTCTCATATTGTGTTTATGCTTAATGTTAATCTATACTTAATTGGATAAATAATTGAATCTTGTAGATAACTGATTCACCCCCCCTCTCAGTTATCTCTTGGGACTATTCCTAACAATTCATATCAGAGCCAAGTGCCTCAGAGAGAAAGTTTAACAAATTGAGGTTGATCAGATGGAATTCTTTAGAAAAGAAAGTCCTAAGTTTGATGGAGAGAACTATCTAGATTAGAAGAACAAAGTGACAACACATTTGCAATGCATTGCGTTTGATATTTTTGAAGTAGCTACTAAAGAAGTTCAGATTCCCTCTTTAACAGATATTACAAAGGAAGATGCAACTCTTAAGCAGAAGGAGACATTCACTCAAAATGATATTGCCAAAGAAGACCTTATCAGTGCCTTTTCTGATAGTGATTTTTCAGAGATCAAGAAAGTAGATAAAGCCTACAAGATATGAAAGTATCTAGAAGACATGTTTGAAGGAAATGTCCAAGCTAAGAATGCACACAGAAAGACATGGAAGAAAAAGTACAATACATTGGAGATGCTACCTGAAGAGAACATCAGAGCATACAATCAAAGGATTAATGAGGTAGTTGTAGGAATCAGAAACAATGGTGGAGAAATTTCAGAAGAAGACATAATGGATAAGTTGATGACTACTTTGACAACAAAATATGAGAGCAAGATAAACATCTTAGATGAGATTATGCAATTTTCAAAATACTTTAGAAGAGAGACCTTAATCAACAAGATTTTAGCCTTTTAAATATTGAGTTTGAAGACAGAGCCTAAAAGTGAGACAACCTTCAAAGCTTCAGTCAATGGTAAGAAATCATTGAACACTTATGGTAATTTTGATGATGATGATGAAGATAAAGAACTAGATGATTTCATTGCTATGATTGCTAAGAAAGAAAGAAAAGGAAAAGGAAAATATGAAGGTCAGTTACGATTCAAATGCTTTTCATGTAACAAGATTGGTCACTTTGCATCTAAGTGTCCCACAAGAGTCAAGAAGTTCAAAACTAATTACAAGCCTAAGTATACAAAATAATGTTACTATGTTGAAGATGGAGTATCATATGAAGATTTAGTAGAAGATGAAATTGGATTCATTTCTATTGAAGATATGGAGAAGATGTTTGATGAGATGGATATTGAAGATGAAATGAAAGCACAAGAGTTAGCATTAATTTCACAAGCAGACATCAGAATAGACTGGATCATTGACAACGGTTGTTCACATCACATGATAGGAGAAAAAGATAGATTTGTACATGTGGATAAGTACAAACGCAACATGGTTATATTTGGATACAACACTCCTAAACCTATCATAGGTAGAGGATCTATCACCTTGGATGGAAAGAATAACACTGATGATGTTCTATATGTTGATGGTTTGAAACATAACCTACTAAGTGTTGGACAGTTGCTTGACAAAGGATATCAGTAGGAATTCAAAGACAATAAGTGCATCATTAATAAAAAGGAAGGAGTAATGATTGCATCAACTTCAAAGACAAAAGGTAATGTTTTTCAGCTTAATTTAGAAGCAAGTTGTTTTGTTGCTAAAGTAGATGACATTTGGTTATGGCACAAAAGACTATGTCACATCAATTTTGACAACATAGTAAAGACAAGCAATATAAAGGCAGTAAGAGACCTTCCTAGCATTTCAAAACTAGTTGATACAATATGTAGGGAATGTGTGATGGGAAAACATGTGAGCAATTCATTAAGAAGAAAGCATAATTTGGCAAAGAACAAATTGGATCTAGTGCATACAGACCTATGTGGACAACCCAAACAAGATCCTACTATGTTGAAAGGTACTTTATTTTGTTTATTGATGATTATTCTAGAATGATGTGGGTTGCATTCTTAAAAGACAAATCAAAAGAATTTGAGAAGTTCAAAATATTTAAAGCTAAAGTTGAAAATGAGTCTAGATTAAAGATAAAATGTCTAAGATGAGATAGAGGAGGAGAATTCACCTCTGAAAATTTTTATGAGTATTGCAAAGAACATGGGATAAAGAGATAACTAAGTGCAGCTAGAACCCCTTAGCATAATGGAATTGAAGAAAGGAGAAATATGATCATACTTATCACAATGCGCACCATCATGATTAAAGGAAAAGTTGCACACACCTATTGGAGAGATGCGGTCAATACTACAGTCTATACTATCAATATAATTCAATTAAGGCTAGATGTAGAAAAGACACCTTATGAGATATGGTTTGGGAATGTACCTACAGTAAAATACTTCAGAATATTTGGAAGCAAGTGCTACATCAAGAGAGATGAAGCTATTGGCAAGTTTGATGCAAGAAGTGATGAAGGTATTTTTCTTGGTTACTCTACTAAAAGAAAAGCTTATAGATGTTTTAACTTAAGTTAAGATTGAAGAAGATCATTGAAAGTTCTCATGTAAAGATTGATGAAAATTTTATGATTCAAGAGAGATATCATGATTATGCATCTATGATTAAAGAAGAAGCTATTCCTATCAGTAGAGAAACAATTGTTGATGAAATGTTTGAAAACATTGATGTATTATTCAATGACCCTAAAAAAAGTGAAGAAGAATCACAAAAGATAGATGAGAGAGTCACACCTAATGTTCCTACATTCACATCTAGATACCATTCAAAAGAAGATATCATTGGAGATCAGAAAAACAAAGTCATGACAAGATCTAAAGAAAAGAGTTCCACAATTGATGGAGCAGTATGTTTACTTTCACAAATTGAACCCTTAAGTGTTGAAGATGCATGTAATGATTCAGATTGGCATGAAGCAATGAAAGAAGAGCTAGAATAGATAGTTAAGAATGATACATGGGAACTGGTCCCTAGACCTAGTGGCAAGAATGTGATTGGAACCAACTGCATATTTAGAAATAAGATGAATGAAGATGGTATAATAGTAAGGAAAAAAGAAAGACTAGTATGTAAAGGATATGCACAAAGAGAAGGAATTGATTATTTAGATACATTTTCCCTTGTAAGTAGATTGGAAGCCATAAAGTTATTTATAGCCTATGCAACATTCAAAGACTTTAAAGTATATTAGATGGATGTCAAGTCAACATTCCTGAATGGAGAGTTAAAGGAAGAAGTATACATAGAGAAGCCTGAAGGATTTACTCTATTAGACAAACCTAATATGGTATGCAAATTGAAGAAAGCCCTCTATGGACTTAAGCAAGCTCCTAGAGCATGGTGTGAAAGTTTAGATGGTTACTTGACTAGGATTGGATTCAAGAAAGGATCAACATATTGTAACTTATTCATAAGAGAGACACTTGATGGATTATTATTACTTGCTATTTTTGTTGATGACATTATTTTTGGTGGTAATGACAAGATTAGTGCAAAATTTGCTAAAGAGATGCAGAGTGAATTTGAAATGAGCATGATTGGACCTATCAAGTACTTTTTGGGACTGAATGTGCAGCAGACAAAAAAAGGTATTTTCATTAATCAGACTAAGTATGTGAAAGAGATATTGAAGAAGTTAAAGATGGATGATTGCAAGCCAATAAGTACCCCTATGATAACAAGATGCAAGATTTCAAAAGAAGATGATTCTACATAATTATACATAACCCTATATAAGTCTATGATTGGTAAACTCATATATCTTAATCAATCTATACCTGATATTTCTAATGTAGTTGGTATAGTTGGAAGATTTGTAGCAGAACTTAAACAAAGTCATCTTTTGGAAGTAAAGAGGATATTCAAATATTTGAAAGGAACTATAGACTATGGTTTATGGTATCCTAATTTAGAAAATGTAGAACTTCATGTGTATACAGATGCAGATTGGGCAGGTTGCATGGATGATAGAAAGAGTACCTCAAGAGGAGTAGTATTTCTTGGAGATAGACTTGTTACATGGACAAGAAAGAAGTAGAATTGTATTTATTAGTCCACATTAGAAGAAAAATATGTAGCAACAACATTAAATTATTCTACAATTGTGTGGATCAAGCAAATGATAAAGGATTTTGGAATTCAGATTGATTATCCTATTGTTATTCATTGTGATAACACTAGCACTATCAATATGTCAAAGAACCCTATGATGCATGCAAAGACAAAACACATTGAGATAAAATATCACTTCCTAAGAGAGAACTTTGAAGAGAAAGAAGTAAAATTGGACTATGTGAGTACAAAAGAACAACTAGCAGACATATTCAAAAAGCCTTTACTGAAGGATACATTTGTGTATCTCAGGGAGAAGCTGGGAGTAATTCCCTTTCCTGAATCTGATTAGAGTTTGCAAGAGTGCATCAGTCCTTAGTGACTGTTGAATGGTTGACTACTCTACTTCAGGATTAGTACCTGTGCTAATTTTTTTTGGTGCCCTTTGCCATTGATGTCAAAGGGGGAGTGAGTATATAGTCATGAAAAACAAAATGGTTTTTTTAATCTAGAAAGGGGGAGTAAGTATTAGTAAGGGGAGTATATAGCAGTTGATATTTAGAGCATTTAGAAGTAGTTGGAGGATTCATCCTTGGGGGAGTTTTGTTGAGGAAATGGAGAATGTTATAAAATAATTATATATTTGGATTGGTGGTGTTTTTCATTCCATATGTTGCCATCAATGCCAAAGGGGGAGATTGTTGGCAAGCCAATGTTGACTATATGTTTGTCATTGATGACAACATATGGTAAGCATCATGCATGGAAGCCTTATGTAGAGAGCCTTGAGCATATGATTCTTAGATATGTTATCAACATGATATCATAAACACAAAGGTTGATTTTGAGTGAAGACTATTATACAATTGTTTATATCAGTAGTGTTCTTGATAGTGTCCGAAGAAGAGTTCTATATGTGATTTGCAGTATGGTTGTGATGGAGCCTTGTACATTTATATTTATGTTTTAGACATGTTAGTGAAGCTATGTTCATGGATGCAAAGTCATTTGTGTAGTACAGGTTGAGTTATGATGTTTCCAGTTGCCAGTTACAGTTTCCTGAGTTTATCTAATGGAGACGACATTGTTTATATTATTGTAGTAGTTGCACCTATCATTTTGATATGCGTGTTTGGATTCATGTTTGGAGAAGATTTAAGAATGTTTGGTTAAGAGCACATAACATATTTCAACATGAGAAGAAATTATCACTTAATTTAGTGGAGCTGACAGTGTGAAGCGACACGTCTAATCATATGGAGTTGCACAGTCCTAATTTGTGTTGCATGATTAGTATAGCCATTGGAGATGTTGTTGGAGAGTTATACTATTTCTCTATTATGATTTTAAGGAAGTTCTAATAGGCCAAATTGATTATATCATATGGAGAAAGATATGTATAGCCTGTCAGTTATGATCACTAAGTATGTCAAATAGCTGAAAGAGAAGAGCAGAGCAGAAGGTGTGAAGTATTGAGCCATCAGTAGAAGGTCTATGTGACATAGAAGAGAGTGTATGATATTCATTGGAATTGATCAAGACAATAGGTCTAACTCACAATTCACCAAGATCCAGATATAGTGTATATCTATTATGTAGAAGGTTGTAGCCTTCACCATTTGAGCAATGTGCTCCCAGATAGTGTGTCCTCACCCCTAATAGGGTTAATTGTAAAAGACTCCTAACATGGTCTAACCCTTGACTAGGTCACTGTACTTAATGAATTGTAAAGATCAACTCCTAATAGGGTTGTAAGATCTTTTAACAGGGATCATTATACTCTAGTGTAGTTTATAGTGGGTGCTAATTCCCACCAAGGTTTTTACCTATTTTGGTTTCTCCATTACCAAAATTTTGGTGTTGTGTTAAGTGTTATCATATTGTGTTTATGATTAATGTTAATTTGTACTCAATTTGATAAAGAATTGAATCTTGTAGATATTTGATTCACCCTCCCTCTCAGTCATCTCTTGGGACTATTCCTAACAATTCCATAAATTAATCCAACAATTGGTATCAAAGAAAAGGTCTCTTATTTAGAAGTTTAACCACTTGAGGGGTAAGATATGAAGAGATGGAAAGCTATAAGTATGAAAAGGTGATTGATAACATGAACATGGAAATGGGGATGTAAAATGACTAGATTGATGAACTAAGGAGGAAACTGAAGCATTCACTTAACAAGAGAAGGAGCTAGCACATCAATTGAAGGATACAAAAGATCAGATTGAAGAACTTGAAGAACAATCAAAGGGAATTATGTCTGAAGAATTTGAAGCTGCCATATCAGAATTGATTGAAAAGAACAAAAACCTAACTAATTAGGTAAAACCACTAAAAAGAGAACAAGAAGGTCAATCAGTAAGAATGTGTGAAATCCTAGAGAAAAAGAGAAAAGTTGAAGATGATAAAAGAATGGTTGAAGATGAAAGAAGACAAATGAGTGCAAGGTTGAATGAGAAAGATGTGGAGACATAGAGGATGACAAAAAATCACTACAACTTGATAGATCAACTAATCAGTGATAATTAGGAGATTGTAAGGAAATTTGAAGAGATTGCTAGACTGAGATTGGAGAATGAACATTTGAAGAATGAACTAAAATCTGAAGAGGATGCAAATGAAGTCTTGAAAAGGAATGAAGAAACACTAAGAATACTTAATGAACAACTTAGAGGTCAAAGATAATCAAGATATACTTTTGGACTTAGATTTTTCTTCTGAGAAGGGAGAGTCCTCTAAACAAGAAACCAACCAAGATGCTACTACCCCATTGAAGAAAAAGAAGCCTACTTGCTATCATTGTGTGAAACCAGGTCATACAAATAATATCTACAGGAGAAAATAGGTAATCCAATGAGCATTCCTAAGTTTAATGGTTATTGTTAAGAATACAACTGATTGACTACTTGGAGAACAAAATGGGAGAATGTGAAGATGACCACTGAGCTACTAAAGTATATGTGAGATATTAGATCAGTTGTTATATTGTCATTGATGTCAACTAGTTTTGACTGTACTTATCAAGATAGTTGCAAACATCTAAAGAAGGTAATATTGGTGAAGGAATGTGATATTATCATGAAGATAATATGTATGAGTAAGTTATAAATATTGTATTCATTGGGAAACTTATTGATAAGTCTACGATATTATGATAGTGATTTGATTGTATTACATGATTCTCTTAAGTTTTGAAGATCTAGAATGTATAAGTTAATTTGTCGGTATATGAAAACTTAGTATACATTGAGAAGATATAGTGAACATCAAGTAGATGCAGAGTATACCAAGTGTGGTATTAACCGACCAGGAAGTCACTGATACATCATGATATTGACCAAGAAGGAGAAATAATGAGGAACATGTGATTGGTGACATGAGATGATGAGATGGATGAATCTAGAAGATTCCAAGGATAAATAAAAAGTTTGTTATCAAGATCTAAAATTGAAAAAATTCAAGGTTGATCAGATGATGAAGATTGAAAACATTTTAAGGCACAAGTTATGAGGAAGTTTAAAGAGGAAAAATCAATGATGGAGATTAAGAGGCAAAATCTATGTCTGAAAAGAAAATGGTTTATCATGTCTATATAAGGAGACAAGAAATTCAAAGAGAATATCATGTGTGAGAAAAATATTGTATGCATGTGAAGCTGGTCAGACAAGTTGAAGTAAGAACCAAGTGATTTTGCAGATAACACCGAGCATCAGAAGGAGATAACTAAGCAGAACAAAGTTAGAGGAAGAAGGAGGCTGAAGAGATTATGATGGATAGAGTTATACTGAGCTTAGCATAGATCTAAAAGGTAGCAAAGGAAGTTACATTTGAATTAGGTCATATACTGTTGCTTTCTAACCATTGCTATAGACAAAATCTCTTAACCGAGTGGGACTTAACATTCCTTTTATTTCTATATTGGCATTCAATAAATGTTACTTGTTTTCTTGTTGACCCAAGTGAATGTATGGTCACATAGAACTATTAGTGATAAATCCTCTAACAAGGTCACACCTTATAGTGTGTTTTGTAACCTTTAACAGGGTTGGTTCTTAATTGAGCTCACTTTAGAAGAGTGAAAATATTTTGGGTTACCAGTCCTAGGTGGTTTTTACCCTAACAAGGCTGCCACATTAAAAATTAAGTGTTAAATGTGTATGCATGTGATGTTTTTATATTTTACTTTACACATTAAAATAACTGGTTTGATCGGAATATACTAGATAATTTATCTGAAAGTTGGTTAATAAATCAGAAAGTTACAAACAAGTTTTTACCGAGCTATTTAGTTTATTTGTTGAAGTTGATGTTATACATCTAGGGAGTAATTTGGGACTATAGGATAACTAGAATTAACTGATTCACCCCCCTCTTAGTTATGTAACAATTGTTACAATTGAAATAAGTATGGTCATAAGGCATTTGAGTGTAGATCAAGGATTGTTAACAATTCAAGGAAGAGAAGATTTGATAGTTACTATAATAACTACAATAGATATGGTCACAAGTATGAAGAATGTAGGTCACAAAGGAAGAATGTGAAATGGGTACCTAATTGACAAAATTCTACAAACAACCGACAAGGCTCAACTATACCATGCAACTACAATTAAAGAATTACATGTACAACATGTGGGAGATTCAGACACATAGAAGAAAGTTGCATTTTGATGCATGGAAGGAACAATAGAAGATCATGGAGAAATTATGGAATGGATTGTTTTCATTGTCACAAGGTCAGTCACTTAGCCAAAGACTGTAGGTACCGAGATAAAGCCCCAACTAAGGAACAACTGAGTGAAACTGTTCAAGTTAATGTTGAAGAGATAAGAGATCAGATGAATAGAACATGGAGAAGAAAGTCTAAAGATGATGGAACTGAACTTGGAACAATTGATGGAACCTCATCTTCTAGATTGGGTGCACCTATCTTCACCTAATTAGTCAAATGTATGTTTAGGAACTGATAACTAAAATTTAATCTTAAATTGGTTCCTAAAAGTTGTGCAAAGATCCATATTAGCATATTTAGATACATTTGGAAATCTGCTATGAAGATAACATTCCATATTTTGATTGAATTTTGTCTCATTTGGTAAAAGAAAGTGTATATGACAATCAGTAAAAACAAGAGTCAGTAACAACATTGAATGCTAAAATTATAGCCATTAGAAACCCTAATCGAGGGAAAAGTATAAATAGACCCTTTGTCATTTTATTTTTACCTTACATTTTCGAGAGCATTTGAAGCACTGTGCAGAAATGAGTCCTCCAAGAGCATTCAAGAGATCAATTGAGAAGATCTTAGCATTATCAATACCATTCAAGTAATTACTAGTGTTTTCCCAAGTTGTGCAAATGTGATCGAGTTGATATTCAAAAGAAACCCTACAATCAAGTGATTAATCTGTGAAGCAATGGCACCAAAAGTACAAAATCCTATTGTCATGGAGATGATTGATCCAATGAATCTAAAGTACAAGCTACCACCAGCCATAGCTACTAAAACTGACAAATTGGGGGCCCTATCTTTGATCTCTCCAAGAGTAATTATTATTGAAGATATTTGTGCCTTCATCCACTGCAAGATAGAGGATATTTTCCAAGATGACATTGATACATCCTACCAAAATTTGTGTACAAATGGGAAATTGAAAGACTAGCATATTCATTTGGAAACCAAGGGTTTAATGCATGCACTGCATTTATTGAGTGTTTTTAAGTCGGTGTAATCACCTGAAAATGGACAAGACTAAATCAAGTGAGCAACTAAGGAGAAATCAAAGCATAATTATAATCAAGCCAAAATCTAATTTTAATTGAAAACCAAAAGCCAATAAATCAATTTATATCGAATAAATCAAGTTAAATCAATAAATTGTGCAATTAATCTAATTAATAGCATAGTTTGATTTAAATCAAATTAACCCATTCAAGGGGTACAGATGGCTAAAAAAATCAATTTAAATGAATTTATAAATCCCTATTTTCCCTCAAACACCACGTGGGAGAAAAATGCCTCAACCAATAAGATTTAAGGATTGGACTCAGATGGATCAAGCTCAAATTAAATCTCAATAACACATAAGGTGAGAGCATCTTGGCCACCCATTTTGTCTCTTTGTCCCAAGCTTTGAGGACAATCCATTTAAATTGTCCCTAAAGGTGGAACCATGGACTTAACCTCAACTCAACCATGATCAACTCAACTCCACCCCCTACACTTGCCAAACTCTATAAAAGAAAGGCATAAATCAATGGAAAAGGATCCAAAAATCTGAGAATTGCATCAAACCTCTTGAGATTTTGAGCTAGAAAAGAAAATTTAGAGTTAATTAAGCATAGTTTCAATTTGGAATTCACTTAATTAGTTTCTTATCATATCATTTTCTCATTTTAGAGCTATCACTAATGGAGGCTTGCTAAGAGCTTTGCATTAGCATATCTAAATAGAGAGCCATAGAGTGCTCATTGTCTTTATTTTCATAATTAGCTCACTAATTGTGGTATTTAGCTTATTTTATTCATTTATTGATGAACTAACCCTATGAAGGTACTTATCCTAGTACACAAAATGGCACCCACCGTGGGGCATTAGGCCTCATTATTTCAAAATTTAGAAAAATTGTTAGATTTTAGGATTTTTCTTATTTTGTTCTCTATTTTACAGGTTTTGTTGTGCATTTGAGAGTTCCTGTTACGCTTCCAAGCCTTTCTGTTGTGCTTTTAAGGCCTAAAACAATGCATCCATGGAAAAGTACTGCACCTTTACATAGTGAAACAATGCTTTCAAGACTTCTTTCTATATTTCTTTCAACGCTTTCACCCTGACCTCACAATGCTTTTAATTCACTTGGCTACGCTTTTAAAGTTTTATTTACACGCATTTGATAGTTTAAAAAATGCTTTTAATTTTTGTTTCAATGCTTTTAATTAGTTCTATTACACGTTCAATAATTTTAGCAGTGCATTCAATAAGTTCTGTTGCACTTTTGACTGTATTCAAAATTTGCAAAATCTGACAGTCAGGAAATGAATTTTCTGTGGTTTTTTGATGGCAGGTCATAAAATAAAATAAAATCCAGAGAGTAGATATAATAGTGAGGACAAAGCCTTGGCAAAGAGGATCAAAAGTGAGAACATGTAGATGAAATACTTGCAAAGTCTCATTCAAGAGAAGAACATGTACCTATTCTAAAAAATATATTTACAAGATTGGAGCAATTTAAAGTAAGACTCAATCCTAAGAAATGTGCATTTGGTGTACAATCAAGAAAATTACTAGGGTACATAGTTTCAGCTAAGGGAATAGAGGTAGACCTCGCAAACATAAAAAAAATTATGGAAATGGGTGCACCTTGAAATGTAAGCCAAATGAGATCACTTCAAGGTAGAATCCAGTCAATCAGGAGGTTTATATCATAATTGGCAGAGAAATGTCACTCTTTTACTCAACTCCTTCACAAGGACATAGTATTTAGATGGGATGAAAAGTGTGAAGAAGTATTCACATTACATAAAAATTACCTGATGAATCCACCCACTTTGATGCCACCAATAAGAGGAAAGCCATTAATTTGGTACATTTCAACAACAAAACATGCTTTAGGAGCACTCTTGGCTCAAGAGGATGAAAATGGAAAAGAAAAAGCTATATATTACATAAGAAGAACTTTTGTAAAATATGAGCTGAACTACACATGTATAGAAAGATCATGTTTTGTGGTAGTTTTTTCTTCCCAAAAACTATGACATTATATGCTATCTCATAAAATTAGACTTATAGCAAAAAATGATCCATTGAAATATCTCTTAAGCAAAACAGTCCTCACATGAAGATTGGCCAAATGGGTCATGATTCTAAGCGAGTTGGATATTGAATATGTGGATTGAAAGTAAATCAAAGGCCAAGTGATAGTAGACCAACTAGCAAAGTCACCTTTACAAGATGAACATCCTATTCAAGTAGAATTTCCAGATTCAGAGATAATTAATGTTGAAGCAAAGACATGAAAGTTATACTTTGATGGCTCTTACACCCAACATGGCTCAGGTACAAGAATACTATTAATTACTTTTGATGGATCAACAATCCCTAAGTCATACAAGCTACTATTTCCATGTACAAACAATATAGTTGACTATGAAACACTAGTTATCGACGTCAAATTAGCATTGGAGTGGAAGGTGAAATACCCCAAAAATGGGCTATAGGTTCATTAATCTCTTACATCTTCAAATCGAATGAAATCCACATCAAAGTCCTAACCAAAGGCACATCTACACATTATTGAAATTTAATTGATTATCCTAAATTCTGCATTAGAGAATATTCCTAGCAATATTCCTATTTATCCTAATTATCTTTGATTTAATAATTATTTAACAATAAATCTTATTTATCCTAAAGTTTAATTAATTGAATATTTTAAATATTTAATTAATTAGATTTAATAATACCACTTAATTATTTAATTAAATTTAATCAAATTTATTCCTAAATTGTATTATTTAATTTTGATAATAAATCAAAAATATTATGACTAATTCATTAAATTATTATTTAATTAATTAATGTCAATTGTCAATATTTGATAATATAGTTTTAGAATAAAGTTTGATTTAATAATTTATTAACCCATAAATTAATTGTTTTAATTCAAAAATTAGTTAAATTGAGAATAAATCACTTTATTTTTAAATTAATTCAAAATAAATCATGCACAATCAAAAAAAGAAGGCAACTAGAAATTAACAATCAATTTTAAAATTGAAACTCAACATATGATGATGAGTTGAAATTTGATCTAAACTCTATTTTGAGTTAAACATTGCTTTTGAATGATTTTTGTGAGTTAATTATCTCTGATTTCTTGATAACTCAAAAATCAACCTGAGTTTATCAAGAGTGATTTATGGATTTTCTCAATGCACCCTCAAAGCCCTGGATTTCTATAAAATCAAGGCTCATCTCTTCATAATTATCAACACTTGAGTTTGTACAATTACTCTAGCGAATTGGCGATTGAAGGATTAAACACTTGCGACAGGCGATTTGTGAGATATTTCATTGTTGATCATAGTTTTGCATAGTTTTCATATCATAGTAGTCATATTCATTCATAGCATTCTTAGATTAAATCTGCATTCAATGTCATTCATCTAGCTTAGATTCATACAGTTTTTCATATTATTGCATAGAAAATACAAAAATATAGATTAATCTGGATTCATATAGTCTTTCATTCTTTTGCATTCAAATCCTTCGTTTAGGTGTTGCATTGTCACTGATCTTGATTTCAATCTGAGAATACATACTTGCACCTACTAGAAGGCAGTAAATCACCTAGTTAGCTTAGTTTCATTTATTTGAAGATTTTGATTTTGCTAACCTCTAATGTTTTACTGAAGTGTTGTGTCCGCAGCTAGGTACAAAATTCACATACACATTTCTAGTGCCCACCGTGGTGGCCTTGAAACAGGTTTCCATTCTGTTCTATCAAATTTCTATCATTTTTCTTGAACCCATGACCACAAGGTTAATTTTTGTGAGTTTTGTGATAAATTTTAGGGCTATTTTTCCAGAAATCTGACTATTTTTTTATTGGTACATGCACAGATGACATGATACATATCCGACATTTATATTTCTAGAAAGGTATTTGAGATATATTTCATTTTCTATTAGTTTGGATTAATTTCATTTTGATTTGAAAAAGTTAGGATCATTTTAGTGAAGACTGGTCAGAACTTGATTTTTTGAAATCCAACTGATGTTTTTATTGGTATGTGCACATATGATAGGATATAGATCCAAAATTAATATTTATGGAAATTTATTTGAGTTAGCTTTCATTTTCTATTGGTTTGGATTAATTTCATTTGGAGTTGCAAAAGTTATGATCATTTTAGTGCAGACTGATCAGAACCTAATTTTATAAAATCTGACTGATGTTTTTATTAGTACATGCACATATGACATGATACAGATCCTAAATTTATATTTTGGAAAGGTATTTGAGTTAGCTTTCATTTTCCATTGGTTTTAATTAATTTTGTCTTGATTTGCAAAAGTTATGATTGATTTAGTGCAGACTAGTCACAATCTGATTTTTTATGACAATAGGTTTTTCGATTATCAAATCACATATTATCTTTGACTAACTTGATTTTCTACCATGTGGGGTTGACAAGTTGTGTTTCTTTTTTCATATATTTTTATAATAGTGGGTTTCATGTACAAGAATAGGCAAGTTTTTCATAACAGTGGTTTACAGGTGTAGGTGCAGGTACATCCCGTCGATACAAAAGATAGAAGACAAATGCTCAAAAATATCTAAAATAGGTAAAAATATACTAAGAACGTTGCGAGGAACTTAGATATTCTATTCAATCTGAAAACACTTCTATTTGGACATTTAAAATGAACTCTCTTGTGTCAAGCTTGTATGACTTTTTTTGCTTTCATATCACAGACTTCAGATTTTGGGCTATAAAATGAACATAGATTTTCTTTTTGCATATCTATTACACATAGTAAATAGGTCCTATGAACACTATTTGTGGATGATCTTGAGAGAGTGGGATTCTTTCACTTGTTCACACATGCGAAGCTCTTCTTGATGAAGGATCTCCTTGTAGGTAGGGAGGATACTAAGATTGTCTTGTGTTCTACTGGATTTTTGAGTCTTCAACTTTTGATCGATACATTCTCTCTTGGGGGAGATTGATAGAGCATAAGTTATTGACATCATGAATCTTTGTGAGATAACTTTAGTCTTAGCATGTTGGATTAATCTATTTGCTTTGTTTTGGTGAAGTGAAGAGGCTAGAGGATTATGCTCTACTTCCTTTTTGGATAGTACCAGAAACCCAGATCCTTGAATCCGATCTAGTCCCCCTATGGTATCTTTTGTGAGTCACCTTTAGAGAGGGTTAACCGTAGTGGCCATTCCCTTAATTGGGTCAACCACATGGATGGAACCTCAAGTGGTAATAGCCATTTTTGCTGTGGTAGCAACATCCGCTATATAAATGTCTTTGTGGAAGAAATATCCACGAGTGTGGTCTCTTGTTGGGCTGTCAGATCTCCCTAGAAGCTCCTGATTGATTAAATTCTCAGACTGTGTCAAAACCCCAGTGCACCTGGATTGGAGTTCACCCTCTTGAGATCATAAAATTTGTAGAGTCAAACCATTACTACAAACCTTAGTGAGGCCAATTTTTCATTTTCTAGGACTATGTGCATTTTCCAAAAACTTTTGAGAACATACACACTTAGCATTCCTAGGGATTAGCACAATAAGTCACTATTGATTTTTCATGTGCAAGGTTGCTTTTAAACTTGATAATTGTTTTGAGATGATTGCTTGCTTCCCTTTTCTTGTTGTTCTGTGTGTTTGTTGCCTATTTGGTCATTTGGAAATGAACAATCCCAAACTATTACATAGATCTGCAAACTTGAACAGAGGATATCTTACAAACAATCTAAAATTGAAAACTAAAAAATTGCAAATCTGAAGCAAAAATCCTTTCTGGTGTCAAAAGTCATCCTAAAATTTCAAAACTCGTATCAAAGCTAAAGTCAAAGTTGTCAGAAGCCTTCAAAATTTGTCAGGAATCCAGTTTTTGCAGCCTATTTCCAGATTTTGTCAAAATATTCACTGTGTCAGGAACATAGCTTTAACTAGAAAGAATTTGATCATTTACCTGGTCTCTTGAGTTTGATTTAGCCTTCTCATTTATCGATTTAAGTCTTTTTCATCTTGTGTCAAAACCTTGTCAAAATTATCTTCAAATTTAGTCTTCATACAAAATGGCTAAGTGTTGTGATCTCGTGTCCACCATCTTTTGGGTGTCTACCCATACTACTAGGGCACAATATCCTTCATTTACATCCAATCTAATCTTCAATCAATCTAATCTTGACAAGGTTGCATCATTCGATCTTCTTAAATCAAGTCATTCTTCAGTGTCTTCATCTTTCTCTTTTACTTCATCCAAGGTTAATGGTGGAAACTAGAGCTTCCTCACACAAGAAATCTGGAGAAGCACCCAATACCTTACCTTTGTCTACTCACGTGGGTCCAACCTTTGAGAAACTCTATAGTTTAGGTCTTTACGAAGATGACGGTCTCGACAATCTTTGATTAAAAATTGGTTACATACCCCCCCTCCATCAACCCATGTAGGTGATCAACAAACTCCACATCAATCTATCCCAAGGAGTCCTAAAACTTCTAACATGTCTCAAGGAGGGACAAACCATGGTTCCCAAGGACATCAGTCACAACATGGTGTGGATCATGAACCCACACCTTCTGAAATTAATTGATATCAAAATGATGATGACCTCAAGAAAATGATGAGGCATTTCTTGAAGGAAGATAGAGAAACATACTTCCTAGAGTTAGCTTGTCAAGGGGCTAAAATTCCTCCCAAATTTAATGTTGAAGATATCATTATGCATGAGGAAGAAACTCCAATCACCGCTATGATGAAATAGATGCATTCCATGCAAGTCAAACTTAACAAACTTGAAAAAGAAAAGGAACCTAAGGAGTTCTCCATGGAAGATCTATGCCCTTTTCCATTTCATAAAGACTTGTACATGCCACTATTCCGTAAGCGAGTGGAAATACTTAAATAAGATAAGTATGATGGAAAATCTGATCCTCAAGATCATGCCAAAGAATTCTATACTCAATCTATGGAGTTCATGCATGAACCAACCTACCTAATGCATCTGTTCCCTCGATCTCTGGGAGGTTTGGCTATTAATTGGTTCTCAAAAATTCCCCCTAGTACCAAAACTTTCGAGGAGTTAATCAAACTATTCTATCAATAATAATCCTACAACATCCAACATCCTGTCACTATGATCAACATCTACAATCTGAAATAAAACTCAGGAGAACCATTCCTGAATTTTCTCAAATGATGGAGGAAGAAGTTTTCTCTATATGCTAAAGCCATTCCAGAAACCAAGAAACTGGAAATTTTCATCAACAACCTTGTTCCAAAACTCAACTACCATTTGCAAATGCAAAATCATACATCCTTTGATAAAATGGTAGAAAATGCAATCAAAATTGAGAAAGTACTTGTGCTAAAAGGAGACATATCACTTCAAAAGGACAAGTATGAATCTGGATCTAATTCTAAAGACAAAGATAAAAACTAGAACAATAATAAGGGTGTCGTCATAGATGGCATTGTTGATACTATTTGTGCCCCATCCAAGGCACCCACTTTCAATCTCACTGTTGGCACCCAAGCCATGAAAGCTTCCAAAGCTAAAGCAATAAAATCCAACAAGAAGCCATCTGACTATAAACCTTGGGCTATAGATCCTAAATGCAAGTTTACTCCTCTTGGAGAATCCTTGGAATCTTCCATGAAGACTCTATTGGCCAACAACATCATCTCCTTGCCTGAGATAAAGGTATTTGATCCTGAACCTAAACCAAAATGGTGGAGAGAGAATGATTTATGTGACTTGCATCACAATAAGGGTCATAAGACTAATAACTACATACACCTGAAACACATCATACAAGACAAAATTGATAATGGAGAAATTGTAATTGACAATCATAAAAGCAATAATGATCATACAACATTCATAGAGCCATTTTTGAGACATGGTCAAGGAGATTCAGCTTCTTAGCCTAATGTGGGTGCTAAAGTTAGTTATGCCTACTCTGGAAACAATGTTGTCATTAATATGGTTGAACCATGCCTATCTGAGTGTTGCAATGTCATCACAATTGTAAGAAAAGATAGAGAAAATCAATCAGCAAATGCAGTTACTCGATCAAAAGCTTAGGCACATCTGCAAGGGAAAATTCCAAATTCATCCAATGTCCCTAAGATACCTTTCAATCTTTCATCTACTTCTAAATAGAAGGCTACCTCTAAATCATCAAATCCTAAAGACACAAGGCCAACATCATACAGTATTGTCCAACAACTCCAGCATATAAATGCAAAAATCTCCATGTTTGAGTTGCTTCAGATATCTCTAGCTCATAGAGCCATTCTAGACAAAGCTCTACTAAGATCCAATGTTCCTGACAACCTTGATTTAGACAGATTCCAGACTATGGTTGGTCATCTCACGTCTCCATAGTATATCTCCTTTTTAGAGGAAGATGATAATTCCTTGAGTCATCCGCATAACCAGCCCTTGCACATTGAAGTCTTGATCCAAAACCATTATGTCAAATGGGTGTTGATAGATGGAGGCGCTAGTCTCAACATTTGTTCTTACAACTTGATCACACAATTGGGATTCTCTGAAGCTACAATTGATCCTAAGAAGAAAATAACTATCAAATCATATGATGATCAAGAAAGATCTTCCAAGGGAACTATTTTCTTACCTATCAAAACATGACCCATTATCAGAGACACCATATGTCAAGTTCTTGATCTACCTTTGGCTTTCAACATCCTTCTAGGAAGACCCTGGATACATGAAATGAGAGCTATTCCTTCCACATACCATCAATGTGTAAAATTTCCTTATGAAGGAGTAGAGGTGACGATTCCAACGAACCTATACACAATTTGCAATACATTGAAAGAAAGTGCTGATAAACTTGTTCCTAATAACAGAGAATCTTCCACTAAGTAGATAGACATTGCTTCAACATCCAAAGTGGAAGACATTGCTAAAGAAGTAAAAATCAAAGACAATGGTATGGGAGAATACACAATGGAACCTATTTTATCTCTCACATCTCTCCCGTTGTCCCCAAAATCTTGTGGACAACCTTCTGACAAAGTGAAATCTACAGCTAAAGAATCCCAGGTCATATTCAATGGAAGCTTTGTCACATAACAAGTATCTAAACAAGAGTTTGAGGAAGAAGAAGGTGTGCTTGCATGGTTATACAAGGATGAGTCTCAATCCCAATCAATCTAGAAATGTGACTCCACTTCAAGAAAAATTCCTTAGAATTCATATGGACCAGGGGACAAATTGATCACAAAAATGGGATATACTAGAAAAGGACCTCTAGGAGTACAAGGTAAAGGTCTTCTATCACCTCTTGACCACCATGGTAAAACAAAAAAGGATACAAAAGGTCTAGGATATAAGAAGAAGCCTTTCTATCTTAGCAAGAACTCCCCACATGTCTTAGAACAGATTGAGCCATCCACATGAAATCAATTAAAGGAAGAAGAAACAGAACAATCTGATAGTGATGATTCTGACACCACCATTGAGGAGCTCATTCCTTATGAGTGTTTGCCTAAAGAAATAAAAGACCTCCTTGAAGCTGAAGATGATCTAGTAAAAAGAATCAATGTAGTGGAAACACAAGAACCTACCATAGAACAAGAGACAGTTTCACCACAAGAACCAATTGATCTTGAAGGCAATCAAACATACAAAGATGTACCCTCACGGGGTCTGGAAGAGACATGCATAATCTCTATGTCGCGGGATGAGAGATACGCACATGCACATTAGGATATATAACCTACACGGAACAAAAATAGGGAATCCTATTAGTAAGTTGGTTGAAAAATAGGCTAACAATACAGAAATTCAAAAGTTCACTATCTCAGAAGGTACATTAAATGCTCAGCAATTAGCCTAAGGAATCAAAAAATCAAAATTTTTGACCTGAAGAGGTGTTTTAAGCTCATTATTTTCCATACAACAATGCAGTCTAGCATCAAAACTTGTATGAGTTTTAGAAGGGTCTCATATGACAAACCATGGTTATATGACTTTCTAGTTCTTACCGTACGACATAGGAGGGACTCGACGAAATGTCGTATGACTCTTGGGTCCCTCTCAAATGAGTTTCTAGGGGTTATGATATGAAAATCTATAGGGAATTGAAAAGTTGTATGAGTCATGGAGGACAGTCGTATGAGTTTCCATGCATGTGAGAATTGAAAATTAGAAACATATGAAAAATGACCTAAAAATGCTACAAACATGCAAAAATGGAATTTACAAAGAGGCACAGAGGTCCACTTACCGGATGTCCATACTGCGGCAACTGCTGATGTCTCCGGCTGTGCTCAAATTAGTGGGAAGACATAGGTACCTTCATCTCAGCCATTTTCTCGCTCAGAGGGCTCCACAAGGTTTCAAAAGTCAAAAGTGAATAATGAATTGAAAATGACCCTTTTGGTCCTTATATAGCTTTTGACCTAATTTTCAAAAGTGCTCTGTTTTCCACAAAAATTGCACCCTTGGCTAATTTCGATGTTCTGAACCCATTTTTGGGATCAAAATTGAAATCTAAGATCATTTACTATGTCAAAATTGTGATTTAAAATTTTCAGACCCAGGATGGTCGACTTCTTGCATAATCAACCTTTAATCATCACATAAATCCAGAATTCAACTTAATTGATTATCTTACATCAAACTATCAAAATTTCAACTTGGTCAACTATGGTCAACTTATGGTCAAACCTAGTCAAACTTTGTCTCCAGGACCTCTAAACAATGTAGCACATGTTTTCGAACGTGTACAATCACTTCTTCAATCAATTAACATGCTTCAAAACCATTTAACATTGACTTTTCTTGTCAAATTTTAATTTTAATCATGAAGGGGCATGGTATTGCATATCAATCAAATCTTTAAATCAAATATCTTTCCTCAGTGATCGAGACAACAATGACGTCTAGTTACTGATTCATCAAAAGTCCTCGTCGCTTGGGGCAAATCTATCATTTCTTGGGGCATATCAGATTCATCGAGATCCATATCAATCTGGTTTATGAAATCTATCTTGTAAATTGTATCAGGTTTTCATAACCATCAGTTCATTAGTGTTATTTCCTTGGTTCTTTGTAACTGATGGGTTCAGGATGTGATACCAATATGATTCCTCGGGACAATCAAGTCTAGAATCGGTCACTCACTTCTTCGCAATCATAAGGTTAAGTATCAGGCGTTTTGGCACTTTTTCATAATCACCAATTCATTGTTGCTATAGTTAACATTATATTTGGTCAATCAGGACCTAAATCTTACATCTTCAAAATCTTTCAATCGGTTTTTGTCTTGGAATTGGTTAATCTTTCAAATTAGTTTCATACATCTTTATCATACACAGAATAATCTTTGAACTACTACGCTTTGCATAGTGATTCAAAGAGGGGCAAAATGTAATACCCCAAAAATGGGCTATAGGTTCATTAACCTCTTACATCTTCCAATCGAACGAAATCGACATCAAACTCCTAACCAAAGGCACATCTGCACATTATTGAAATTTAATTGATTATCCAAAATTCTACATCGGAGAATATTCCTAGCAATATTCCTATTTATCCTAATTATCTTTGATTTAATAATTATTTGGTGATTAATCTTATTTATCCTAATTTTAATTAATTGAATATTTTGAATATTTAATTAATTAGATTTAATACTGCCACTTAATTATATAATTAAATTTAATCAAACTTATTCCTAAATTGTATTATTTAATTTTGATAATAAATCAAAAATCTTATGACTAATTCATTAAATTCTTATTTAATTAATTAATGTCAATTGTCAATATTTAATAATATAGTTTTAGAATAAAGTTTGATTTAATGATTGATTAACCCATAAATCAATTGTTTTAATTCAAAAATCAGTTAAGTTGAGAATAAATCACTTTATTTTTAAATTAATTCAAAATAAATCACGCACAATAAAAAAAAGAAGGCAACTAGAAATTAACAATCAATTTTAAAATTGAAACTCAACATATGATGATGAGTTGAAATTTGATCTAAACTCTATTTTGAGTTAAACACTCCTTTACATGATTTTTGTGAGTTAATTATCTCTGATTTCTTGATAACTCAAAAATCAACCTGAGTTTATAAAGAGTGATTTATAGATTTTCTCAATACACCCTCAAAGCCTTGGATTTATATAAAATCAAGGCTCAGCTCTTCATAATTATCAACACTCGAATTTGCACAATTACTCTGGTGAATTGGCGATTGAAGGATTAAACACTTGCGATAGGTGACTTGTGAGATCTTTCATTATTGATCATAGTTTTGCATAGTTTTGATATCATAGTATTCATATTCATTCATGGCATTCTTATATTAAATCTGCATTCAATTTCATTCATCTAGCTTAGATTCATATAGTTCTTCATATTATTGCATAGAAAATACAAAAATATAGATTAATCTACATTCATATATTCTTTCATTATTTTGCATTCAAATCCTTCGTTTAGGTGTTGCATTGTCACTGATCTCAATTTCAATGTAAGAATACATACTCGCACCTACTAGAAGGCAGTAAATCACTTGGTTAGCTTAGTTTCATTTATTTGAAGATTTTGATTTTGCTAACCTCTAATGTTTTACTAAAGTGTTGTGTCCGCAGCTAGGTACACAATTCACACTCACATTTTTGGCACCCACCATGGTGTCTCTAAAATGGGTTTCCATTCTATTCTATCAAATTTCTATCATTTTTCTCAAACCCATGACCATAAGGTTAATTTTTGTGAGTTTTGAGATAAATTTCAGGGCTATTTTTCTAGAAATCTGAATGATGTTTTTATTGGTACATGTACATATGACATAATAAAGATCCAAAATTTATATTTCAAGAAAGGTATTTGAGTTAGCTTTCATTTTCCATTGGTTTAGATTAATTTTGTTTTGATTTGCAAAAGTTAGGATCATTTTAGTAAAGATTGGTTAGAACCTGATTTTATGAAATCCGACTAATGTTTTTATTGGTATGTGCACATATGACATGATACAGATCTGAAATTTATATTTATGGAAAGGTATTTGAGTTAGCTTTCATTTTCTATTTGTTTGGATTAATTTGTCTTGATTTGCAAAAGTTATGATCATTTTAGTGCAAACTGGTCAAAACCTAATTTTATAAAATCCGACTAATATTTTTATTGGTACATGCACATATGACATGATATGTAGATCCTAAATTTATATTTTTGGAAAGGTATTTGAGTTAGCTTTCATTTTCCATTGATCTGAATTAATTTTGTCTTGAATTGCAAAAGTTATGATTGATTTAGTGTAGACTAGTCAGAATCTGATTTTTTATGACAGTAGGTTTTTCGATTATCAAATGACATATTATCTTTGACTAACCTGATTTTCTACCACATGGGGTTGACAAGTTGTGTTTATTTTTTGAGAATTTTTATAACAGCGGTTTTCATGTACAAGAATAGGTAATTTTTTCATAACAATGGTTTGCAGGTGGAGGTGTAGGTACATCCCGTGGGTACAAAAGATAGAAGACAAATGCTCAAAAATTGCTAAAACAGGTAAAAATCTACTAAGCGCATTGCAAGGAACTCAAGAATTCTATTCAATCTGATAAAAATTTGATTTGGACATTTAAAATGAACTCTCTTGTGTCAAGCTTGTGTGACTTTTTATGATTTCATATCAAAGACTTCATTTTTTGGGCTATAAAATGAACATAGATTTGCTTTCTGCATATCTGTTACACATAGTAAATAGGCCCTATGAACACTATTTGTGAATGATCTTGAGAGAGTGGGATTATTTTTCTTTTTCACGCATGCAAAGCTCTCCTTGATGAAGGATCCCCTTGTAGGTATGGAAAATACTGAGATTATCTTGCGTTCTACTGGATTTTTGAGTCTTCAACTTTTGATCGATACATTCTCTCTTTGGGGAGATTGATAGAGCATAAGTCATTGACATCAAAAATCTTTATGAGATAATTTCAGTCTTAGCATGTCAGATTAATCTGTCTGCTTTGTTTTGGTGAAGTAAAGAGGCTAGGGGATTATGCTCTACTTCCTTTTTGGATAGTACCGAAAACCCAGATCCTTGAATCTGATCTAGTCCCCCTGTGGTATCTTTTGTGAGTAACCTTTAGAGAGGGTTAACCGTAGTGGACATTCCCTTAATTGGGTCAACCATGTGGATGGAACATCAAGTGGTAATAGCCATTTTCATCATGGTAGCAACATCTGCTATATAAATGTCTTTGTGGAAGAAATATCCATGAGTGTGGTCTCTTGTTGGGCTGTCAGATCTCCCTAGTAGCTCCTGATTGATTAAATTCTTAGACTATATCAAAACCCCGGTGCACCTGGATTAGAGTTCACCCTCTTGAGATGATAAAAGTGGTAGAGTCAGACCATTAATACAAACCTTAGTGAGGCCAATTTTTCATTTTCTAGGACTATGTGCATTATTGAAATTTTTTTGAGAATATACACAATTAGCATTCCTAGGGATTCTCATAATAAGTCACTATTGCTTGTTCATGCGCAAGGTTGCTTTTACCCTTGTTCATTGTTTTAAGATGATTGCTTGCTTCCCTTTTCTTGTTATTCTCTATGTTTGCTATCTATTTGGTCCTTTGGAAATGAACAATCTCGAACTATTACACAGATCTGCAAACTTGAATAGAGGATATCTTACAAACAATCTAAAACTAAAAACTAAAAAATTGCAAATCTGAAGCAAAAATCCTTTCTGGTGTCAAAAGTCATCCTGAAATTTCAAAGCTTGTATCAAAGCTAAAGTCAAAGTTGTCAAAAGCCTTCAAAATTTGTCAAGAATCTAGTTTTTGCAGCCTATTTCCAAATTTTGTCAAAATATTCACTGTGTCAGGAATAGAGCAGAAACTAGATAGAATTCAATCATTTACCTAGTCTCTTGAGTCTGATTTAGCCTTCTAATTTATTGATTTGATTCTTTTTCATCTTCTGTCAAAACCTTGTCAAAATTATCTTCAAATAAGTGTTGTGAGCTCATGTCCGCCATCTTTTGGGTGTTTACCCATACTACTAGGGCACAGTATCCTTCATTTACGTCCAATCTAATCTTCAATCAATCCAATCTTGACAAGGTTGCATCATTCGATCTTCTTGAATCAAGTCATTCTTCAGTGTCTTCATCTTTCTCTTTTGCTTCATCCAAGGTTAATGGTGGAAACTAGAGCTTCCTCACACAAGAAATCTAGAGAAGCACCCAATACCTTACCTTTGTCTACTCACGTGGGTCCAACCTTTGAGAAACTCTACAATTTAGGTATTTATGAAGATGTTTCTCTTGGAAATCTTTGATTAAAAACTAGTTACATACCCCCCCCCTCCATCAACCCATGGAGGTGATCAACAAAATCCACATCAATCTATCCTAGGGAGTCCTAAAACTCCTAACATGTCTCAAGGAGGGACAAACCATGGTTCCCAAGGACATCAGTCACAACATGGTGCGGATCATGAACCCACACCTGCTGAAATTACTTGATATCAAAATGATGATGACTTCAAGAAAATGATGAGGCATTTCTTGAAGGAAGATAGAGAAGCATACTTCTTAGAGTTACCTTGTGAAGAGGCTAAACTTCCTCCCAACTTTAATGTTAAAGATATCATTACGCATGAGGAAGAAACTCCAATCACCGCTATGATGAAATAGATGCATGCCATGCATGTCAAACTTAAGAAACTTGAAAAAGAAAAGGAACCTAAGGAGTTCTCCATGGAATCTCTATGCCCTTTTCCATTTGATAAAGACTTGTACATGCTGCCATTCCCAAAGTGAGTGGAAATACCTAAATACGATAAGTATGATGGAAACTCTGATCGTCAAGATCATGTCAAAGAATTTTGTACTCAATCTATGGAGTTCATGCATGAACCAACCTACCTAATGTGTCTTTTCCCTCAATCTCTGGGAGGGTTGGCTATTCATTGGCTCTCAAAAATGGCCCCTACTACCAAAAATTTCAAGGAGTTAATCAAACTGTTCTATCAACAATACTCCTACAACATCCAACATCTGGTCACTATGATCAACATCTGCAATCTGAAATAGAACTCAGGAGAACCATTCCTAACTTTTCTCAAATGATGGAGGAAGAAGTTTTCTCTATATGCTAGACCCATTCTAGAAATCGAGAAGCTAGAAATTTTCATGAACAATCTTGTTCCAGAACTCAACTACCATTTGCAAATGAAAAATCATACATCCTTTGATAAAATGGTAGAAATTGCAATCAAAATTGAGAAAGTACTTGTGCAAAAAGGAGACATATCACTTCAAAAGGACAAGTATGAATCTGGATCTAATTCTAAAGACAAAGGCAAAAACTAGAACAAGAATAAGGGCATCATCATAAATGGCATTGTTGATACTATCCATGCCCCATCTAAGACACCCACTTTCAATCTCACTATTGGCACCCAAGCCATCAAAGCTTCCGAAGCTAAAGCAATAGAATCCAATAAGAAGCCATCTAACTATAAACCTTGGGCTATAGATTCTAAATGTAAGTTTACTCCTCTTGGAGGATCCTTGGAATCCACCATGAAGGCTCTGTTGGCCAACAACATCATGTCCTCGCCTAAGATACAGGTATTTGATGCTGAACCTAAACCAAAATGGTGGAGAGAGAACAATTTTTGTGACTTCCATTGCAATAAGGGTCATAAGACTAATAACTGCATACACCTAAAACACATCATACAAGACAAAATTGATAATGGAGAAATTGTAATTGACAATCATAAAAGCAATAATGATCATACAACATTCATGGAGCCATTTCTGAAACATGGTCAAGGAGATTCATCTTCTCAGCCTAATGTGGGTTACTGAGTGAAGAAGACTATAGGGTTGCTAGACTGTAAGAATTGGAGCTACTAGATGAAAGACAACAACAAGCTTTTGACCATTTGATAGTGTATTAGAATCAAATGTTAAGGAACTATAGTAAGCACATCAAACCAAGGACATTCCAAACAGGTGATCTAGTCTTGCAAGAAAATTGTAAATATCAAGCAGAAAGAGAGAAGAAAGGAAAATGAGAAGAAAACTGGTTAGGACCTTTTGTGATCACTTCTTCTTTTGGAACGGGCACCTAGAAACTAGCTGATTGTGAGGGAGAAGAGTTGCAAGAACCCATCAATAGTATACACCTGAAGAGATTCAACACATGAAGCAGATGGAAGGGTATAGAGGAAAAGAGTATCAAAAAATTAGATTAGAGAGCATCCTATTTATTGTACATAGTCAGAAGAGATCCTGAAAAATTCAAAAACATTGAAAAATAGAAAAGAAGAAAACAAATAAAAAATGTAGAAAAGATAAAAAATAATGGAAAATTGAGCATAAAGAAAGCCAAAAACATTCAGAAATGATCCTCAAAAAGATGTTGTCTTGGTGAAAACCTAGCAAATAGGCACCTTGAGGATATAAAAATGATTTTTTTTTAATAAGAGAAAATACAAAAAAAATGAAAAAAGAGAAAAAGTACCTTGGTGAAAACCTAGCAAATAGGCGCCTTGGTAGCAAAAAAAGGAAAAAAACTTTAAAAATGGAAAAAGAAAAAATCCATTCAATCAGTGAAAACCTATTAAATAGGTGCCATTGAAAGTCCAAGTTAGTGTCATGCCTAGTCATCATCCTTGTAAATATTGCATTCATCAGTATTTGTATATATTACATAATAAAACCCCATAGTTGCATTTGCAAGTACCTAAAGATTTTGTCACAAATTTGAAAAATGTCTCAAGTCCAACAAACACAACAACATCAAACTAAGGGAAAATCTATTCTAAATGAGGGAGGATTCATCAAAGAAAACATCATTTGACACAATATGAATTCATCAAAATACAAGTGCAACACTTACACGATCAAATTCTAATCCTAACATCAATTGAACAAATCCAAACTTTTGATCCAAGATCTCACAAAGACTTTATCTTTATCAGGATTAAAAATATGAAATGGATGGAACTATAGTTGAAATATGGATTTGAAAAAAAATGCAATTTTTTTTCTAAATGATTACTTGATTGATGAAATCATGTCTTGCTAGCAAATCAATGAAAGTTTTTAAACTAGATGAGCAATGATGAATGCATGATATTTTATTGGTTTGTGAATGAGTGTCTTAAGGTCAAGGTTTTAAAGTATGTATCATTTTTCCAAGGACATGATCATCAAAGAATCATCGAGGACATGTACATATGGAAAAATCAAGACCTTTGTTTGTTTACACGACATGATACCTTGGATATTTTGAGGTTAAATATCATAATACCAATATCCACTTGCAACATAGAATCTGATGAAAGTGGTATTCATACTCTCATGGTTGATTTGAATCAGTGATAGTTGTACCAAGAATGGGAATGCAACATGGAAACCGAAACGGTATTCATATCATCATGGTTGAACTAGTGATGGTTGTACTAATTTAAGGTCTCAAAAATTTCTCAATGATGAATATAAGCTCCTAAATTTTGAATAGTGACAACTAGCTACATCCATACTAGATTAAATGCATTTAAGTTGTTTATTTTTCTTAGCTTAAAAACTGATTTGAAAAAGAAAAAATAAGGGGGTGGAGTTTAATCAAAATCAAAATCAAACGTTCATCAAAAACCTAATGTGATAGAGTGTGTTGGACATCGATAAAAATAAAAAACAAAGGTGCCTTGCATTAGGATTAAATACATTTTAAAATCATGTTACATTTAGGTTCAATCATCATCTCATTTTAATCTACATTCATTTTAGGTCATTAATCTTAGTTGCATTAAATTCATTAAATTGCATTGCATTAGCTGGCATTCATTTAAAACTATTTAGTCACATTCATTGCATTTTATCATTAAGTTCATTTAAAATTACATTGCATTAGTTTGCATTTATTTTAGTTCCTACCATCTAGTTGCATTAACTACATCATTTTAGTTCACATCAAGACATTATTAATTGCACTTACATTAAGTTCATTCTAAACATTGCATTTAATTTCATCTCATTAGTACATTGCATTTTTCAGTTACGTGCATTCATTAGGGTTCATTACATTTAAAACTTTGAAATTAAATTTAGAAGTATAAGTGTATTAAGTACATCATCATTGCATTAGGTCATCCATTTACATTAAGATCATCATTAAATACTAGGTGATTTTATCAAGTCATTTATCATTCATCAAATCCATCTATCATTAATTGCATTCATTAATTATTATATCATTAATTGCATTCATCTATAATGACATTAATGAATTAGGCACACTAAATCCATACATTAAATCATACCCGTACATCCAAGTCCATCCATTACATTTACATTTCATTTACATCCATCACATTACATTGCATTACATCATCCATAATATCATATAAATACATCCATAAGCATAATTGCATAGCATTAATCATTAAATCATTAAACCATTAAATATTCATCATTATACATCATTAACATTAATCCATATATTAAATGCACCCATCTACTCTATGTCATAAATAAGACATCCTCATTTGCATAAATAGACAAAATATGTGCATTCATATCATAAAATACATTTGAAAAACATAAAAACATGGCATATAGAGATAAATAATATAGATATGCATATCGTAAAAGACTTAAAAAGAAGTCCAACACATAATGACATCATATAATGTAAACCTATCAAAGAAAATAAAGTTCATGGTATCATCAATGTCCATCTCAATTATGTGAATCAAAGTCCAGCCAACATGAAAAGTATTGATCATAAACAACATCATTTGATAAAAGAATATAAGTACAATGTCTCGATATCAAAAAATCATAATGTACATCAAAAGAATGGCTCAATCATATATCATCAACTGCCATATAACCACTGACACCATCAGTACCAGGACCTATATTAGAGCCTCAGCTAGAGCTTGCATGTAGCCCATGCTGACTCATAACAACCATAAATGTCTGCATCATGGTACCTAGTTGCGTAACCTATTGTCTGACCTCTGACATCTCAGACTATAAAGCCTGAATATTAGATGCCAATGCTGGTGTAGGAGGAGCCTATGGAGGAGTCTGCAGAGGAACCTATGGAGGAGGACTCTGTGGTGAAGGAGCCATGGAAGAAGATGGTACAAAAGAATATGGTACAAAAAAAGATGAAATATGAGAAGAAGGAGGACCCTGTGGAGGAGGAGGTGTTGGGGGTACCTGTGGCTAATCTACTAGAATCTGGGCCACTTATGCATCTAAATCTACAACAACCTATGCGCCAACTGGCCTATAAACCTGAACTCTGTAATTGCCCCATTTGGCTAGTCTATCCACACCCACTTGATGAAGTTCTCTGAATGGACCACCCCTAACCCTAACCCATCTACCTCTCATACAGACTCCACCTTTGACTAGAGTGGGGGAAAAAATCATGGGAATAACAATCCTACCTCCTCATCTCACCCTACCTACTCATCATCCCCAATGACCCTGTCTCCCACCATCACCACCATCACCCCCATCATCATCAGACTGCTCCTCGATCTTAGCTAGTGGCTCTTCTAGATCGGTAAATCTAGGGAATGGGTTATGTAAGAACCACTGTGCGTAATTGTCAGTCATACCATCATCAATAATGTACTCCCTCATATCCTATGAAAGATGAGGTAGCTACAGAAGCTCACCTTGAGCTATCCTATAATTTATCTGAGGAACCCAAAGGGATCTCTCCACTTGTACTCAAGCATATAGGGCCAACCCCTATGACATCCCCTATACTCAGTTGAATTATCATAGAACTTGATGAAAATAGAACCACTCAATAATCAAGGGCGTCCGCCCTATCATCCAATGTGGCATCCACATGAAGGGAAGCTCCACTGCATCCTCAGGCCATGGAACACATCCAAGATATGATCTCTAGACCACTTGATCTATCATCAATAATATGGCACCAGTAATCCACCTTGCTCAGGTGGGCCTGAACAACCATCCCCTCATAAATAAATGTGAAAGGTCATCTTGCCTCCCGATGTTGAATTGCAATAGGATGAGTGACGGGAACATGCTCCCATATCCATAGCTGTAGAAGTACTACTCCTACAAAAGGAGTAGCATCACTTTGATACACATCATTGTGCAACTTGTGATATAAATGAGCCAACATGCAAGAACCCCAATGAAATCTACCAGGGTGAGTGATCATATCCTCTAGGATCCTGCCCTAGCCAACTACAAAGCCATGTCTCCACCATTCAAGAACCAAGAAACTACCAACTAGAACCCGTAGTACTTTTGGAAGCACTAGGAATGAAGGAAATTGAGCCCATAGGATACTCTCATCTCCAATGGTAGGATCAACTAAAAGACATCTACAAATTGTACCATCATAGACCTGATCATAATAAACTATCTCCCCATGGGTGGGGATCCTCAAAAGCCTGTATAAGTCCTCAAGAGTGATCATCATATCCCCCATTGAAAAATAAAATGTGTTATGGTTAGAGTGCCAATGCTCTCCCATAGCTATAAGAAGCCCCCAATTCACATGGAATCAAGGGAGAGAGAGTAGAAAAGACAAACCACATTGGCCAATCCCTTGATGCTCTAACCCACTCAGATCATCAATCATGTCCAAAGGAAAAGGAAATAAGCCGCAGACAACTAGATTCCAAAGCTAAGCCTGTATAAGCAAGTTTAAACACATCAAAAATCAAAATCATTCACTATTGGATCATCTTAAGTCAATCAACCAATCAAATCTAATCAAACCACAATCAATTTTCCAAATTCTATTCAGAGAGGATGAAAAAATCATCATCATTATCAACCATCTAAATCAAGATTGACCATCAACATTCAATATCAAATGACTAGAACTAAAATCACATGACTTGCTAAAAACATGACTCAAAAACCTAAGCATTTACGACATCAAATGAACTGGAAAATTGACTGAACACAAATTTTACCAAACAGGGTGTACGCGCTATTTCACTACTTCAAAGGGCTAAAAATCAAATGCACAATGAAAAACATCAAAAGCGTAGCAAAAAATTTTAAACACATAGAAACAAAGTGAAAGTACTGCGGGATTTAGTACACATTGTAGGATGACCCTTTATGTGCTACTAAAATTATCAAAAGCGTAATCAAAATTGAAAGCACAATAGAAATTGGTAAAGGCAAAATCTTGCCCTAAACTGAGCATTTGTACGCACAACTAAAATGGTTGAATATGTTGCAGAAAATCATTAATGCATTGAAACATATGTGTACACACTACTAAAAAGCTTTGATGTGAAATGAAATTTAAAAAAGGAATAAAATACATTTTTCTACAAAAAAATCCAAAATTTTCAAATTTAAATGTTGAAATCGGACAAATTAAGTTACCAGAGGTACATATTGGAGATCCATAGCCAGGTTGGCACTGATATCATCAGCCATGCTTGAATCTATGCTCTCAAATTGGGATCACCATCGCAGAAGGCTCAGACGGTCAGAATGAAAAAAGTAAAAGAGGAGGGTGAAAATGAATAGTAAAAATGACCTTTTACCCCTATATATAGCCCATTTTGACCTAAAAGGGGCATTTTTTACCAGAAAATGACTTGACACCCAAATTTTGACACCCAATTAGCCAAATCAGGGGCATTTGTGATCACATCATCGCAAATTCATTATAAAAAATGAAATCAAAATTCACACTTAATTGAAAAATTTTCAACACAAATGATTAAAAAATGCAACATCTTTCAAATTTCATTTTGTTTTTGAGGGGGAATACACTTGGATTATCAGGATCAACAATGTAATCATCAAATCAAAGGCATACCATCAAATCAAAGGCATAACATCAAATTAAAGGCTTAATCTGTCATCGATTTGTTTTTTGCCAATTATCAATTGGGGCATCAAAACAATGAATCACATCGAATCAGGCATCATGTCGGTGATCTAGCATCAAATCAACCATCAAGGACTTCAAATCAATAATAAATTAATCAATCCTATCATCAAGATCTACATCTTCTCTCAACATCGAATCAAACATTAGTTATCAATGATTCTGCATCAAAATAATCAGGACATTCTTTGAACCGATACGCTTCGCACATTGATTCAAAGAGGCACATTTTTAATCACCTCAAAATAGACAAGACTAAATCAAGTGAGAAAATAAGGAAAAATAAAACAATAATTGCAATCAAGCCAAAATCTAATTTTAATTGAAAATCAAAAGCCAATAAATCAATTTAAATCGAATAAATCAAGTTAAATCAATAAATTGTACAATTAATCTAATTAATTACATAGTTCAATTTAAATAAAATTAACCCATTCAAGGGGTACACATTTATAAAAAAAATCAATTTAATTCAATTAATAAATCCCTATTTTCCCTCAAACACCACATGGGAGGAAAATGCCTCAACCAATAGGATTTAAGGATTGGACTCACATGGATCAAGCTCAAATCAAATCTCAATCACACATAAGGTGAGAGCATCTTGGCAACCCATTTTGTCTCTTTGTCCCAAGATTTGAGGACAATCCATTTAAATTGTCCCTAAAGGTGGAACCAAGGACTTAACCTCAACTCAACTCCACCCCCTACACTTGCCAAAATATATAAAAGAAATGCATAAATCAATGGAAAAGGATCCAAAAATCTGAGAATTTCATCAAACCTCTTGAGATTTTGAGCTAGAAAAGAAAATTTAGAGTTAATTAAGCATAGTTTCAATTTGGAATTCACTTAATTAGTTTCTTATCATATCATTTTCTCATTTTAGAGTTGTCACTAATGGAGGCTTGCTGAGAGCTTTACATTAGCATATTTAAATAGAGAGCCATAGAGTGATCATTGTCTTTATTTGCATAACTATCTCACTAATTGTGGTATTTAGCTTAGTTTATTTATTTATTGACGAACTAACCCTACGAAGGTACTTATCCTAGTACATAGTCATAATGAATGAGAATTATGCTAAGCTGAGTTCATGATCAATTCATGTGGCTCGATGCACCTATGAAGATCACAAAGGATGTGCTACACATTGTAACTAGTTACCCAATTGGTGATAGACCAAAAGCACACAAGAGAACCAAAAAGAATAAACTGTGTTTGATGACACAAGCTAAATGGGACAAAAGAGGTCTAACATTGTCTACCGTGGATAGTCCTGAGTTGAGATTTGAAAGTAATGTGATATCCTACCAAATATTTCAGTCATCTAGGGTAGACAATGTACCTTGTGTAGCTCTGGATATAGACTACAAGATTGTGAAGATAGATTTGTGTGAGATCTTACTAAAGAAGTTTGATGACAACATGAATACAGTCAGGAAAGAGAAGACCAACACACTGAAGTTCAGATCATTGTTGGTATGTATATTTTTCTACTTTCAAAACTTATTTTCATCAATCAGTGATGTAGTATGGAATGTGAACAAACTTGTTATTCACAAGATAAATGAGTATTTTCAAAGTTTAGGAGATAACTTTGACATGATAATGAATGAATAATTTTCAAATTTTCAAGCTAGAATGCACAAAAAGTTTATAATTACACCCCAGCTAGTGGAGAAATATCAAGATTCTATTTGTTTTGAAGTGGACATTGACACATGTATAGTAAAGGTAGTGGAGAAAAGAACCATTTGGCTACCACCTATGCGATATGAGATGGACATTGATACTAAATCTCAACAGATAGAATCTTTGTTAGCTAAACTTCAATTGATAAGAGGGCCCATCGGTATGGTACTTATGAATAAGTGAAGAAAAAAATAAAACTAGGTATATTGATACCTAAGGCATTAAGGAAAACTAGTAGAATGATAAGTAGTTTTTTAGAGAATCTAGGATTTACTGCTAAAGAAGATGAAGCTGGTTCTTCAAAGATTAAGGGGAAGAAGATAAGCATGAAAAAGGAGACCCCTAGCCATATTGGTACAAGACCATTAACAAGGTCTTCCTCCACACTGAGAGGCAATAAAAAAATAGAGGCATAGAAATCAAAGCCTAAAACTTACATGAGAGAAAAGAAGACTTTCGGTAGACCGAGGAGAAAGATAAAGCTACAAGAAGACAGTGAAACAGAATCAAATTACTTGAACCAATTCAAAGTTGTACAAAAAAAACATTCCAATATTAGAAACTTAGATGAGTTTCTTGAAAATTTTAAGAAGTATGGAAGTCTTTCTAGATTGAAATATGCTAAGTATGAAACCAGGAATGAAGAGGATAAATAAAAGATTGAAGAAGCAATCATAATTACTCTGCAAAAGTTTATAACTACTCTAGTTGAGATGGCCAACTGAGTACCAGATGAGTTATACAACAAGATAGATGCAAGATGGAAATATACAATGGCATCTGAGAAACAAATGAGGGAGAGATCCCTAGCTATCACTGTACCTAAGTTGTCAGTACAAGGAATTAATGAATCATTGGAAAAACATTCAAAGAAATTTTTAGTTAAGGGTAGATCATTAAGGATAATGGTCGGTACATTAGAGGAAGTAAAAAATGAAACTGATGACATATGGAGAAAGATCTTCTTTCTCGACCTACCTATAGAGATTAAGAAGCAACAAGGGAAGTTAGATCCTATTGATTTGACAATAGATAAAGATGAAATTATCATTGAAGATATCACTGATAGAGACCAATTAGAAGAGATGGAAAATGATGAAGATGTGATGGCAACCGAGGTAAAGCATACTAAAGAAATGAATATTGATGATTCAACAAAAGAAAAACTGATGGATGTAGATCCTGTTATTGAAAAAATACTTAATTTTCTTGAGATTGAAGAGGTTATCTCAGAGGATACAAGAGAAATCCCTACTAATGTAGAGGAGTCTATCAAATCCATGAAGGAGACTGAATAAAAGGACACCAAGAACACTATAGAGAATGAGATTGTAAAAGATCAGAATCCAGAGTTGGTCATCCCTACCGAGATTGTAGGTCCTCATCAGTCACAAGAACCTGAGAAGGAGAAGCCCAAGAAGAAAGAAAAGGATAAAGAAGAGACTCATGAAGAGAAAAGGGAGGAAAAGAAACAAGAAGAGAAGAAGGAATAAAAGAAAAAGGAAGAAAAGAAAAAGGAGGTAAAGAAAAAGGAAGAAATAGAAGATAAAACCAAAGATAAAACTATTGCTACATCTAATGCAAATAAGGCATCACATTCCCTGAAGTTATCTACTGGTGAGAGTATGAAGGAAGAAATGAAAAATTCAAAGAAGAGGAAGCATGAAAAGGAGAAAGTTGATTTAAGTCAACCAATTATAATTTCTAAGATTGACATTTCCACCTTGAGCCCTAAAGAATTATTAGAATTTGGAGATTTACTCAAGAGGAAAGAAACACAAGACAAATTGCTAGCCAAGAAACATAAAATTGATGTGCTAGAGAATGTCAAAGAGATACTGCATGAGATTATACCAGATGTAGATATAAATGAGAAAGGCAGTATATATAGTCAATTGAGTGAACTAGTAAGTCAAATAAATCAACTAGGTACGAAGACCACATAATACATGATGCAAGTGCATAGAAAGAAAATAGAAGATAAGATAATTGAAGAATTAATTCAATCGATATCGCATGACAAGGTAACATTTTACAAATTAGAATGGAACTCATGGAGTTGCAAACATTTTTGATACCCCAGATAGAGTCATTGCAAAAACATAATCATAAGGCTAAAGACTTAGTGAACACCCCTGATATAAGTGATATAGATATCATGATAAGTCTTGTAGCTAGCATAGGAGAACAATTGTGTTGTTACAAACAATAAAGGAGTCATGAGCATTTGATAGACCACAACTGATTAAATATCTTAAAGGAGAGATTGATAGATTTCAAAAGATAGTGATTGATGATCACCGAGCTACAGAGGTATATGTGAGACATTAAATCAATTAATGTATTGTCATTGATGTCAACTAGTTTTGACTATACTTATCATGATGGTTAAACACATCTTAAGAAGGAAACAATGGTGAAGGAATGAGATATGTACATAAAGATGAGATGGATGAGAAAGATATGGATATGGTATTCTTTAGGTAACTTATTGATGAGTCTATGACATTATGTTAGTGATTTGATTGTATGAAATGATTTTGTTATGGATTGAAGATGAAGAATGAACAAGTTTATGTGGTTAGTAAATGAAGAATTCAGTATACATCGAGAAAATGTAGTTTATACCGAGTACATTATTAACTGAGCTAATTGTCACCGACACATTGTGGTATTGCCCGAGTGAAAGAAATAAATGGAACTGATGACTGTCAACTAAAGATGATGAGGTATAAAATTGTTGATGATTTTGAGGTAAAAGATAATGTTTGTTATGATGATCAAATAGCTAACAAAATTCAAGGATGATCAGATTAAGGAGAATGAAATGTGTTAATGACATAACTGTTGAGGAAGGTTAAAGAAGCAAAATCAATGGTGAAAATTAAGAGGCAAAATCTATGGATGGAAGTAAAATAGTTTATGATGTCTATAAAAAGAGACAAGAGATTCATTATTGAGTATGTTGCAGGAAT
This sequence comes from Chamaecyparis obtusa, assembly GCA_027943335.1. NCBI lineage: Eukaryota > Viridiplantae > Streptophyta > Pinopsida > Cupressales > Cupressaceae > Chamaecyparis > Chamaecyparis obtusa. Next base: position 520,337 of record BSBK01003581.1, read on the forward strand.
TTGCGTGGGAAGATTGGATTCATGCAAAGCTAGTCAAAATGGTTGAAGATAGAACCGAGCAATTCTGCAGACAATACTGAGTGTTAGAGAAATAAATTACCAAGTAGAATAGAGTTGGAGGAAACAAAGAGATTGAATTGAGATTATTAACCAGAGGTATTTTGAGCTTAGCATAGATATGAAAATCTACAAAACATGTTGTCTTTGAATTAGATCATTACTATAACAGTTTAACCATTTCTATAGATAAAATCTCTTAATCGAGTGGGAATTAATAGTCTTTTTTATTTCAAAATGACATTCAATGAATGTTGATTGTTTTCTTGTTGACCCCACAGTGAATGTTTAGTCAAGGGATAACTGTTAGTGATAAATCCTCTAACTAGGTCACACCTTACAGTGTATTTTTTAAACTTTAATAGGGTTGGCTCTTAACCGAGCTTACTTCAGAAGAGTGAATTATTTTGGGTTACTGGTCCCAGGTAGTTTTTCTCCTAATAGGGTTTCCACATTAAAAATAAAATTGTTATATGTGTATGGATGTGTTGAATTTTTATTTTACTTTACACATTACTATAATTGGATTGATTGGTAAATACACTAGCTAATTTATTGATATCTTACCGAGTTGATTAAATTATTTGAAATATTTTCTTTATACATCAAGGAGTGTTTGGGACTATAGGATAACTGGAATTAACTAATTTACCCCCCCTCTCAATTATCTAACAATTGGCATCGAAGCATAGAGTACTTGTAGAAAAGTTTTAAGGGCTTAAGCTAAAGATCACATGATGTATAAGAGAGAGGTGCCAAAGCTGAACAAAGACAACTTATTGACATGGAAAATTAGAATGAAATTGTATCTATCAGGGATTGGTGAGTCTACAACATACTACATGGAAAATGAATTTATCCTACCCTTTGGACCTTTGACTATTGATTAGATGAGAGAAAGACAAGAACACAAGTCTATGATGATTGAGATTTCTTCTTCCTTATCAGATGCCAAATTTGAAGATGTTAAGACATGTAAAACTACTAAACATATATGGGACAAACTTGCACTAGTTCATGGAGGAGATGTGAATGTGCTAAGGGCTAAAGTTGAAAGTCTTAGAGGAAAGTTTGATGACATGAAAATGAAAGAAGGTGAAAACATATCTCTGTACAATAACTGAGTCAAGGAGGTTGTGAATGCTATCTAAGAAGAAGGTGGAATTATTGATGAAGACACTGTGCTAAGTAAAATTATTAGAGCCTTGTTACCTACCTATGCTATAAGAGTCTCTATAATTCATAAAATGAGATCAACTCCTGGTAATAATATTACACTTGATAGTCTAATCGGTAGACTAACTACATTTGAGTTGAATAATTTATGACACCATTATTGTTCCTACTGTTGAATCTATATTTATGTCATCTCTAAAAATTGGTAAATCAAGAAACAAGCATAGGATGAAAGTGATAGTGCAAGTGAAGAGGATGAACTTGATGAACTTGAAACATTAATGGCTAGAAGATTACAAAAAGGTAAAGGAAGATATAGAGGTAAATTACCCTTGGTATGCTTTAAATGTAAAGAGATAGGTCATATTGCTGCTAGATATCCTAACAGGAAAGAAGATGAGAAAACTAATGAAATATTTAATGAAATGAAGTATGATAGAAGAGATAACTGAGATCAGAGAGGCAACTGATAGTACATCAAGAGAGACAACTAAGACTACAAGGATAAAGGCAAGAAGGCATGCTAACTTGCTGAGGATGATGATGATGACACTGACACCACCATTGATGAAGATATAAAAGTGGTATTTGTAGCTTTAAAAGAAGATTCAGAAGAATAAGAAAGGTATGTTGAAAGAACACTTATTTCTAAAGTTAGAAAGAATGATACTTGGATTATTGATAGTGGTTGTACACATCATAAGACTAGTGATGAAGAGAAATTTTAATACCTTGAACATTATAATGGTGGATCTGTGAAAATGGGAAATGATACACCTTGTTTAGTAAAAGGAAAAGGGTATATATTGTTGAACAATAAGATCAGATGTGAGAATACATATTGGGTGAAAGGACTTAATTATAATCTATTGAGTCTAGTACAACTAAATACTATAGGTCACTGAGTTACATTTGAGAAAAGAAAGGTGAAATCTATGATGAGATTGGAAAGTTGGTCGGTACTGGTGAACAATCTAAAGGTAATTTATTCTATCTTGACAATGTTGAGACTTCTTTTTCTTGGGTAAAAATGAAGATGTATAGTTATGACACAAGAGGTTATGTCATATGAATTTTGACAACATGGTTAAGATCAGTAAGAAAAGAAGAGTTAGAGGTTTACCAAGCATATCTAAACCTGACCATGTTATGTGCAAACAATGTCAAATGGGAAAAATGTCAAAATCTAGTTTTAAGAGAAAACACTTTTCATCTAATGCTATTTCAGAGTTAGTTCATACTGACTTGTGTGGTCCTATGAAAAATCAAAGTTATTCTGGAGAGAGATATTTTATCTTGTTTATTGATGAATTCTCTAGAATGATGAGTGTCATGTTCTTGAAATAAAAATCTGAAGCTTTTAAAATGTTTAAGTGGTATAAAGCTAAAGTGGAAAAAGAAACTAGTAAAGAACTGAAATGCTTGAGATCTGATAGAGGTGGTGAGTTTATTTCTGATGAGTTCACTAAATTTTGTAATGAGCATGGAATTAAGAGATAGGTTTCTGCACTGAGGACACCCCAATAGAATGAGATTGTTGAAAGAAGAAATAGGTCAATTGTTGATTGTGATAGAACACTGATGATTGAAAAAGATGTTTCATAGATGTACTAGAGAGAAGTTGTTAGCACTATTGTTTACACATTAAACTGAGTTCAATTGAAGAAAGAGTTAAACAAAAGACCTTATGAATTATGGTATGGATACACACCTAATGTAAGTTATTTCAAAATATTTGGAAGTAGATTTTACATTCTAAAAGATGATAGAAATGGAAAATTTGATTCAAAAGGTGATGAAGGAATATTTATAAGATATTATACTAAAAGAAATTCTTATAAATGTTTGAATATGGCTACTAACAAGATGATTGAAAGTGAAAATGTGAGAGTTGATGAATTTTTTGAGAAGAATGATGAAGAAAGTAAAAATGAACCAGAAGATTATGGTAGATTTGTTTACATTGAGGAACCTGACACTCTACTTGAGAAACATCCTAGCATTACTAAGCAATAGGGTAATACTACCGATCATCAGTCTTTACAGACTGAGAATTAGAAAACTATTACCAATGAAGATCATGATCATGCAATGAGTGGAGAACACATTGAAGAATAGAGAACTAAACCTATACTTGCAAGATACATAAGGAGACATCATCCACAAAATTAGATAATTGGAGATAAGAAAGTAGCAATGATGACACGAAGTAAGTTGAAAAACAACACACACTTAGTTTGTGAATTTGAGCCTAAAACTATTAGAGATGCATTGGAAAATGATGAATGGATCAAGACAATGAATGAAGAGATTGAATAGATATAGAAGAACCAGTCATGGACATTGGTACAGAGTCCAAAAGAAAAAAATGTGATTGGAGCCAAATGGATATTTAGAAACAAATTGAATGAAAATGGAGATGTCACTAGGAATAAAACAAGACTAGTATGCAAAGGTTATGCACAAGAAGAAGGTATTGAATATGGTGAGACTTTTACACCTGTTTCTAGACTTGAAGGAGTGAGAATATTTCTTTCTTATGCATTGTACAAAGATTTAAATTTTATCAGATGGATGTTAAATATGCATTTCTAAATGGGATACTTGAAGAAGAGGTTTACATTGAACAACCTGAAGGTTTTGTTGATCCTAGTCAGAGGAATATGATATGTAAATTTCACAAAGAACTATATGGATTGGAACAAGCACCAAGAGCATGATATGAAATAATGCATTCCTACTTAATCAGTAATGGATTTGTTAGAAAAAATGACAACAATTTGTATTTGAAAGGTGAAACTGATGACAAGATTCTTATTGCTAAAATTTTTGTAGATGATATTATATTTGGAGGACATGACAACTTATGCAAATCATTTGATGATGAAATAAGGAAAGAATTTGAAATGTCAATGTTTGGAGAGATTACATTTTTTCTTGGCTTGCAAATATTATAATTGAATGAAGGCATATACATCACACAATCAAAGTATATCAAAGAAGTATTGAAGACATTCAGTATGGAGGATTATAAACTAGTTGGTACACCTATGGTCACTGGGTGAAAATTGACAAAGGATGACAAGTCAATTGAGGTAAATCAAACCTTGTATAGATCAATGATTGGAAAATTGATGTATGTTGTGCATAGTAGACCAAATATTGCACATGCAGTAGGGATTGTAGCAATATTTTATACTAATTCTAAAGAATCATGCATGATTGTTGTGAAAAGAATTTTGAGATACTTGAATAATAATGAAGACTATGATTTGTGGTATAAGAAAGAAGGCAATTTTGAGCTGAAATTTTACACATATGTGGATTGGGTTGGAAACATTGATGATAGAAAGAGCACTACTAGTGGAGAATTCTTTTTGGTAGAAAGATTGGTTACTTACATAAGTAAGAAACAAGGATGCATTTCTCAGTCCATTACAGAAGTAGAATATGTTGCTACTGCTGCTAATTATTCAAACATTGGATGGATAAAATAATTTTTGGAAGGTATGAATGAGGAGATCACCGACCCAGTGATTATCTATTATGATAATACAAGTGCAATTAATATTTCTAAAAATCCAATGATGCATGCAAAGAAAAAGCATATTTCTATTAAGTATCACTGCTTGAGGGAACAAGTACATGTGAAGCAAGTGAGATTGGAATATGTGAAATCACAAGAGAAGCTTTCTGATATCTTTACTAAACCCTTACCGAAGGAGACATTTGAATAGTTGAGAAGTAGACTAGGGGTCCATCCCCCATCTATCAGTCACTAAGGTGATTTGGAGGTTGCATCAACCTATACTTTATCATAATATCTAATGATGTTGATGCATAATGTTCACACTTAGGGATTCCTAAGGTTGTGAAAATTGAAAGTTGGAAACTGAATATCAGTACATGAAAGGTACTAGATCTCAACCGAACAACATAGATATTAACTTGGTTATTGAAGAGCTAAATATTTTCTTTTTGGCATTGCTGTCAAAGAGAGAGGAACTACATGAAATATTTATCTATAGGGAGAGATGATTGCATGAATCAAAGGAGAGAGCATAACAGAGAGATTACCAAAAGGAGAGTATTGATGTTGTGTAGTGATTAAACATATTAAATGGATAAGCTAGGGAGAGCTTATCGAGTTACAACATTTGCATACAGAGTTGTAGAATAGATGTTTGGTATTCTATGACATATTTCATATTGTGTTTCCATCAATTCCAAAGGGAGAGATTGATAGGCTACAACTGATTGAATATCTTAAAGGAGAGATTGATAGACTTCAAAAGATAGTGATTGATGATCATCAAGCTACTAAGGTATATGTGAGATATTAAATCAATTAATTTATTGTCATTGATGTCAACTAGTTTTGACTATACCTATCATGATGGTTACAAACATCTTAAGAAGGAAATATTGGTGAAGGAATGAGATATCTACATAAAGATGAGATGGATGAGAAAGATATGGATATGGTATTCATTGGTTAACTTATTGATGAGTCTATTAAATTATGTTAATGATTTGAGTGTATTACATGATTCTGTTATGGATTGAAGGTCAAGAATGAACAAGTTTATGTGGTCGATAAATGAATAATTCAGTATACACTGAGTTGGAACAGTGTATACCAAGAAAATATAGTGTATACCGAGTATAGTGTTAACTGAGATAGTTATCACTGACGCATTACGACATTGACCAAGTGAAAGAAATAAATGGAACTTATGACTATTGACTAAATATGATGAGCTAGACAATTGTTGATGATTCTGAGGTAAAAGATAATGTTTCTTATGATGATCAAATTGTTGCCTCACTTATCACCCCATAACTATGTTGTTAAAAGTGAAAGATTTTAAAGCCATTGTTATGTCTGGTATCACTTGTGTCTAGGTCTAGGTCCTTCATAGATAGGCTATCTTTGTCAGGTTTCCCTAATTTTTCCCTCTCTTCCCTAAGCTGGGTGGGTTGTGTTGAAGTCTTGTCGTGATGGGTAGGTGATAGCTCCCAACCCAGCAAGGATAATGTGCCCTTATTGGTGATCTTTCTCAGACAGAATGGCAATTGGAGACCATGATTCTCGAACACTCATAAGGAATCAGAAAAGGGTTCTTCATTTGGATGATGCATTAACAAAACTAGTAATGACTATTCAGTGAGGATCATCTCATATGACATGATTGCAGAGAAAATAGCAGTGAATCGGTATCAAATCATAATGGGATCAAGGAACAGTTTTATGTAGTCATGGATGACTCGATGATTGGTTAAGATGGCCAAAAGATGGAGTTGATTCCCATCACAATAATGAGCATATGGGTGATGACTGTAATCGGATGTGGACAAATAGAATTAAAGATAGGGTGAAGAGGATTCAGAACAAAGGACTCGACTAAAGATTGCTGTCGTATGGAAATAGAGGAATAATTTAATGCAAGTAGAACAAAAGATAAAACTGTTACTCACAAAGGAGATAGACTTGGAAATGATGCAGTGGTCACATGATCACAAGAGGTAAAATAATACCATGCGATCATGCGAAATGGAGTTGACAGGTCTGCAGTCATCATAAAATGTCAATTATATATCTATGGTTTCCACTATCCCTCTATGGTGTCGAAGAGTCTTCACGAAAAAGCGGGATGCTTCCACGTGCACCAATTATAGAGTGATCACATGAATTAAAATAATACCATGCGATCATGTGACAACATAAATCAGAGACGAGAATAAGCAAATGCGACAAGGAAGCCTACTGGGACCTGCCTATGCTAACAGCACAGTTGCGATCATGCTTATGGAAATTGACCAATCATGGAATGGTCCCATGATTGCATAAATAAAATTATTACCATGCGATCATGCGATAAGATGGTGGAAGCCCTGCGGTCTCCAGATCTATGGTCCCTGCAAGATCGCATGACTGAGAAATCGGTCTTGCGATCATGCGAGATGCAGCCACACAGACTCCTCGGCAGATGCGAGCTCGGTTCATGTTTTCACTTTGGTCACAATCGATGGTAGTATTTCTTTGCGGCATAGCAGGATTGAGAGATGTGGTGGTGGGCTTGAGAGAGAGTATTGTCATCGAGCTTGGGTTAAAAGAGGGCATCATTTATTATTAAAGTATTCAATATCAATGTGAGGATCGAGATTCCAAATCAGCGGTTCCCGCTTTGTCACTAAGCCGTGGAAGATTCATTGCGATGATGTGGGATCTCACCATGTGTTTTGGTGGTGGGTCCTTGGGCAGTGACTGGTCCGGTTTTCATTGGCCGGAGGGGTAATACATTCACAGTGGGGCCTGAACTTTCAGTGAGGTGGTGGTGGTTAGGAGATCTATGGTGGTCGTAAGATCTCATGGAATCTTTCAACCCCATGAGATCTTGCGCCCACCGTTAGATCTGAATCTCAGTCAAGGTGGGCCTGGGGTTGGTAAAGTGGATGTGCGGCTACGCGGTTAAGGGATTTCGCATAGTCGCTGGATAAAACTGGGGTTAAGGAAAGGATCATGCGACTCGGTGACTAAGAGGAGATGAACCCAGGGTTAATTTAGAGTTAAGTTTGCAGTAAGGCTCGAGGTGGGTTTGAATGTGCTGACATGTTGGTATGCTCACTTCTGATTGGCTTTTGACTGGCAATGTGAACTTTGACCTTTCATTAGGAGTTTGTGACTATTTTGGGGATGATCCAGATCATCCGATTTGCTAGGAAGGATGTGATCAACGACCATGTTTTAAACAAAGAGCTAGTAACCATTGGGGCCTAAATTTGAACATTTCTGTAGGGCTTTTTTTGCTGGTTGTGATTCGCAGACCTTCTCAAGACAAATCAGATGAAAGGACAAAGTCTTATCAGTTCCTCCTTGTTGTGATTTTGAAACACCTGTCTTCAGTCTTTTCAAATTCTAGAATTTGAAACACTTTGTATTCCCATGAATGCTATGTATTGTAAAACTCTATATATATTGTTAAAGAAGTTAATAAAAGGGTCGGCAAATTTTTGGTGTAGAATAATTGATGTTGCAAAGACAATTGAAAGTGTTTTATGTCAATGATTTTATGTTCCAATTAGTTATTTAGATGGTTCTTTCTCTTTCATCTAAGTTGCAGTAGGAAGGAAAGGATGTTTCATTCCCTATTTCCGAAGATGTGAATAACTCAGTAGGATGTGCTGTAGGATATTTGGAGAAGAGCTAGTTAGAGGTTTTTCATTTCTGTATGTGATGTTGTTTCATTGTGTTGGATTGATAATAGTGAGTGAACGGAGTTTTATTTCATTATTTTCAGTTTAACCAATCAGTAAAATAATCAAAGAGTTATAACTGGTTATGAGATTACATCACCATACATCATTTGCAGTCCATAAACTGCATTTTCATTCTATTGTGTTGTGGGAGTCATAAGATTGTGAATACCATAAACATAACACCCTTGTGTTTAGACCCCTGCCTGAGTTTCACTTGCCTGGGTGAAACTTGGTTTCCTATTCTGCTCTCGGGTAAGAGCATACCCCGCATTAGTTTTAGGAGAAAACATTATTCTTTGAAAATCATTCACATAGGGAGCTGTAACTATAAATTCAGAGAAAAGCCAGTCATCAGAAGATGGCTTTTCAACTGTTGTAAGTAGGTTTTGTTCATCATTCAGGCATTAAGAGTCATATTGTCACAAAGAACAAGAAAGGACAAATCTATTTACTAACACAAATGACTGACAAAATTCAAAGATGATTGGATGAAGGAGAATGAAACGTGCTAATGAAATAACTATCAAGGAAGGTTAAAGTGACAAAATGAACGATGAAGATTAAGAGGAAAAATCTATGGATAGAAATAAAATAGTTTACAATATTTATAAAAAGAGACAAGAGATTCATTATTGAGTCTGTTGCAGGAGAATTCATGTGGGAAGATTGAATTCATGTGAAGGTGGTCAAACTAGTTGAAGATAGAACTGACCAATTCTACAGACAACACCAAGCATCAGAGAAAGCAATTACCGAGTAGAAAAGTTGGATGAAACAAAGAGATTGAATTGAGATTATTGACTAGAGGTATTTTGAGCTTAGAATAGATTTGAAAATCTACAAAATAAGTTGTATTTGAATCAAATCATTACTGTAATAGTTCAACCATTGCTAGAGATAAAATCTCTTAACCGAGTGGGACTTAAAAATATTTTTTATTTCAATGTGACATTCAATGAATATTGATTGTTTTCTTGTTGACCCCATAGTGAATGTTTGGTCAGGGAGAACTGTTAGTGATAAATCCTCTAACTAGGCCACACCTTACAATGTGTTTTGCAACCTTTAATGGGGTTGTCTCTTAACTGAGCTCACTTCAGAATAGTGAATTATTTTGGGTTACTGGTCCCAAGTGGTTTTTCCCCTAATAGGGTTTCCACATTAAAAATCAAAGTGTTATATGTGTATGGATGTGTTGAATTGTTATTTTACTTTACACATTACTATAACTGGATTGATCGGTAAATACACTAGTTAATTTACTACTACTTGGTAGATGAAGAGAAAGGCACAATTGATATCTTATCAAGTTGATTAAATTATTTGAAAGATTTTTTTAATACATCATAGAGTGTTTGGGACTGTAGGATATATGGACTTAACTGATTCAGCCCCCCTCTCAGTTATCTAATAGGCATTATCAATGAAAGATGAACAACATAGGTACAAATATATTTTTGATAAGATTCCTCCACCAAATAAACAATAAGTAAATTTTGTTTTTGACATTTTTTTCAAAAAGAGAGATAATATGTGTTCTATATAAGGGGGATATATATGTAAAGGAGGATGGATAAATATGTATATAGGAAGCATTACCACAGAAGGAGTAATGAGTAATGAATATGGAGTAATTGAATAATGAAGATATACAGATTTTTACTGAGAAGTGTATACATGGTCAAATTTTACTAAGGACACAAACATTTTGATGACTTTGAAGGTTTTTAACAAAGATTCCAAACTAATGCCAAAGGGGGCGATTGATACTCCTATAGAGTTATTTTTTTTCATTAGTTTTGATTAAGTCATATTGATTGTCAGAGTCATTCGGTAAAGAAGGATAGTCAAGTTGATAAAGAAATAAGCTAGTCGGTAAAGGGAAGTAAGGAAAAGGCAATTTTGATAAAAGGAATAATGAACAAACACTGAGAAAGGTAGAGCAAGGAAGACCGAGCACCAAGAACTGAGAAGCTACCGAGAGTTACAAAAATTATTGAGTAAGAGAAAATGTATTACCGAGTAACATAGGCTGACATAAGAAGAATATATAGATACATTGAATCTGGAAACCAAACATAAAATGTTTTACAAATCTTGAGGAGATTGTTTGGTGAAACATTGAAGATTTAAATATGATGATTTTTCATGATTACAAGGTGAGATCTGCTAATGAGAATTAAATGTAATATATGCGTTGGAGATGTAACCAATGCTAACACTACTTAAGGAGATGATTCTAGAATGTTTCCACCATTCTTAGATCGAGTATAAAAGATCAGTATGTGAAGATCAAAGTGTATATGTGAAGGATAAATTACAGAGAGCAGGTGATGATCATTCAAAGATAAGTTTGAAGGCGATGAGTAGAGAAGCCATCAAGTAATAGAGAAGTAAGAACAAAGTGTGAATGTGATACAAAGTTAAAGTTACCAAGTACAAAATTGGAATAGTGAGTGAAGTATAGTATGAGGTAAATTGTTATTGAGCATATTGAGTCTGATAAGAATATGTTGATGAAAGCATTACAAATAGTTTATGTACTGATTAAGTGTGTAATCAAAATCGTAAAATATCTTAACCAAGTAGGACCTAATAGGCTTAAATTGTAAATCCTTTAACATGGTACATCTCGTAGATTAAAGTTTTAAAATCCTTTAGCAACGTAGACTGAATAAGTCTTTAGACTCTTAACAAGGTTAATACTCTTAATCGATTAAGCTATCAAAAATAGCTAAACTTTGTAGCTCTAACTGAGAAAACTTTTTACTGTAGTAATGAAATGTTGTGTGTGTCATCCCCACCGCATTTCTTTTCCTTTGTCAAGGATTTATGTGAGACCAAAAATCATGGTTTTATGAGTTGTGTTCTACGATTTATTATTTTATATTATTTTATGTTGTTATATGCAAAGTTATCAATTCGGTGAATGGTTAGAAAGATAGATAAAAGTTTTTAAAGTACTGATTCACCCCTCCCCTCTTAGTACTTAAATTTCCATAAATTAATCCAACACAGTCTGCCATCAAATTCATGTAGAGTATCAAGTGATGAAATTATTTGCTAGAACATTGAGGGACGATGCAAGAGAAGCATATGATTTATTTCCCACTAAGAGAATTTCATCGGTGAAGGAACTTGTGAAATGGTTTCTTGATGTGTTTCATGGTGAAATTGAAGAAGATGGGAAATTATGTAGAGAGGAAGAAAATCATGATTACAACATGGATTGAGAACCTTAAATTTCTCCTACAAATGATTCCTTCAACATATGTGAAGAAAATGTTAGGATTAAGTAATACTGAGAGGGGGGGTGAATCAATATTACAACACTTTACATTAAACTTCAACCAATTAAAAATAAACCATATCAATGCTAAAATGAAAAGAACATAAACACATAACACATAACTCATAACACCATTATTTATTTTTGAGGAAACCTTAGCCAAGGGAAAACCCCAGTGGGGATGATACCCACAACTATGCACTAAAATATTGAATCACTGTTAGGAGATCTAGCCCTGTTAGGAGTTGAGTATTACATAGGACATTTCCTTGTTAGAGGAATACAAAACCATATCAGGGGTATACAAAAACCTTGTTAAGGTGTGGTGAGCTTACAAATCTTACAATCAGAACTCTGTTACAAAAGTGTTCTTCAAGTAGTGAACAATACAAGCATTTGCTATGCTTTGATAGTTCCAGTTATAGCTCTGTCAATCTCAGATCTTGCATCTACTATCTAACTTTACTAATATCCCAAATTCACATCCATTTCTATCACATAGTGTATGCACGCTAAAATGGTCGCCTAGACTTTGGGCCCCATTTATTCAATTTGTCAAAATCAATTCCTGAATCAATGATTGCCATATATTCAAATCAATCTTTTTGATCAAATCATAATTATTTCAATCATTTCAATAATCTCCTAAGGTTTAATCATGTCATCAATAATTTTATTTAATTAAAAGAAATAAATCCCTTTTAAATAAATAAAATAATGTTATTTAATTGAAATTAATATTCCTTAAATGAAATAATGTTATTTAATTAAAATCCATTTTTAATTAAATGATTGTATTTTATTTAATTAATATTCATCTTTAAATTATATAATCTTATTTTATTTTATTACAAGAGATATTATTCTTTTAAAATAAATAAAATATTCTCTCAAAAGATCTCTTGTGATGAAAAAGGAAACAAGCTAAATTAAAATAAATGAAAAAAATGAAATTCCTTTTTCCTACAAACTTTCTAAAAATGAGATTTGTTTCCTCTTTTCCATTTATCCCACATTAATCTTGGATTTGCAATCTTCTTCCACATTTTTCTATAAAAGGAGCCCTCTCCTTCTCAGTTGAGAACCCCGAATTTTCATATCGTTATTATGCTACAAGATTTCTCATTTAGAGCTTTCAATTTCATCATTTTAGTTTGCACATTTAGTTTAAATTGCATATAGTTTATTTCTTACAATCATATAGTCTAATTTCCATTTCAATAAATTAGTTTGTTTATTACATTTGCAATCACTTAGAATAGTTTTCATTTGCATGCATGAACAAGATTCATGGAGATTAGCATGCTTTCTATTCATCTTTGAATCTCTCATTCCGAGTTTGTACTTGCATGGGTAACTTGGTCAATCTGAGGGCCACAATATCAATCCTTGCACTTCTCGGATAGAGAGCTGTGAGTCATTTTGTGAGGGCTCATTTTTGAGTCTCCTTGCATGCAAGGATTCACAGAAGTTTCATCACTTTGGTGTACACATTTTGGCACCCACCATGATTTGTTGTTATTCGATGTTATTTGAAGTTGATGTTATTTGATATTGCTGTTATTTTCTATTATTAGATGTTATTGGAAGTTAACATTTCTGAGATAATATTGATGCTTGCAGCTATACTCTGAGATAAGTTGAAATTCGATTTCTCTTTCATATTTGTTGAGGTCGTTGTGTTCTTTTGTTGCTAGCCTGCATGCCTCAAAGGATTTGTAATGAGAATTTTGTATGCTAATTTTGACTATTGTCATTCCTCATTGCTGTTGAATTGATTTTCTATGTGAATACCTCAATAGAAGGATGTCGTATGCAAGAATTTTTTTATTATGAGTGACATAGGCAGAGATATGACATAGCATAGTTAATGGAGTTTATAAGAAACAATATTCAAAGTGCTAATGGACATACCAGATTAAAAAATTCTTGTTTGATATTGTGTCTATTGAAGTAACACAAAATCAATGCACTACCAATACATTCAGGGTATCGTTCTTTCAAAATATGCTGATCTGTGAATTCTCTTTACATGAAATCTCTGATTAGAAAGCTTATGGAGTCTCTTCTATAGATTCAGAGTTATTCTATGGAAGTTTTAGTTTGCGTTCCTAATGGAAATTCATAGGTTAGTGAAGACCCTGTAACAATTCTATGATATTGCATGTGAAATAGCTTTGGAGGTATTTGTTTCTCAGAACTATTTTATGTACTTGTTGCTTCCTACTGTATTCTAATGAGTATATGAAACATCATCAAATCAAACTACTACATTAGTTTTTGCCCTTTTGGCATGTCCCCTTCTCTCACGCAATCCTTGTGGGAGCCCAATTATTCTACTCTTCATCTCGGTGGGTATTAATCTAGAAGCATACCGAGTTGGGGATTTAATGGCTTCATCTGATAGTGTTTCAAAAAGATTGGTAACCTCCGCAATAAATGACCATTGCTTACCTGAGATCTTAGCTGTACTGAAACCAATACTTGAATCTGTATCAAGTATTCCATAGAAGGAATAATTCTTGAATCGTATGAAACACTTATCTAGCCAAGTCATACCACCTACTGCGTTTCCATAGAGCCGACGAATGGTGGTATTTGCCTCTTGCCAGATAGTCATGGTGGCATGTGGCGTATTGGGCAAGATTAATTATTTAACATCTAAATGCTGAAGTTAATATTTAGTGTGATATTTGTTGTCTTGGTGCAAAGTTAAATAACTCATATTTCAGCGTTGAGTTTCCCCATATTTTGAAGAGATGTTTTAACATGCACTACCTAATGTTTTATTTGAAAATGTCTAAATTGAGCGCCACTTTTCATAATTGTGTAACGTCTCCTTTGGGAAGTTTGTTTAATATTTATATGACGCGATTGGAGAATTAAGTTTGGCATATGATTTTGCATGTTGCACTGTTCAACAGAGAATTTGTGTTGGTAGACGCTGGCAATTTGCAGTTTTTTGGGTAATAAATTATGGTCTATGTGTGGTAGCAACGCACTTGAAACACTAGTAGAGGTTGTGGACTATCACAACTGTATAAGCAATCAATGCTACTATTTTCTATTATGTCTTGCATGCTTCAACAAAAGTGAATCATGGGAACATCATAATACATTACAGTATGCACTAGAATCTGCTCAGAGACAAGGACACTCAAAATTCTGCGCTGATATATTTTAATTAGATTAAATTTTTTTTTTTAATTAGTTAGAGTTAGTTAGTTTTTTTTAATTAATTAGATTTAATTTTTAATTAAATGGATTCATTTTTTTTGATTAGTTAGATTTAGGTTGGCTAATTAGATTTAGTTTTTTTAGATTAAATTTTGTTAGATCAAATTAGTTGTTTAATTACTCTTTTTGTTTGTTTTTGTGGGGAACTATGTTTTTTTTTTGTTTTTTTTTCTGGCCATTTGTAGGTGCTAAATTTTGGATTGCAGATCTTTGGACCTAAGGTATGTTCTCATGATCCCTATAACATTTGGTTTGGGCATAAAATTAAGCTCTTGTGTTTGGCTTGAGTGTTACACGCTTTCTTAGAACACATTTTTTTTTATGCTCTTAATGGGAAATGAATGAACCTAGATTTGCTTTCATTCAAATTTGTGTTTAAGTGAATGCTTGTCTTTTAAACTTTAAGTAATTCTTGGTTGCAAATATCAAAAAATATCATTGAGTACTCTAGGGCATGGATTCAATCCTAGTTTACATGAAGAGTTAAATGCACCACTTTGTGGACTCACTTCATGTTTACTTGGAAAGTTAAATATTCCATGATTCAAACCCTCTTGCACTTATGAGTAGTATTGATTAGTAGTCTTAGATTACTTGTGATTGATCTAGATTTCTATCTTGGGTTATTGGACTCGCTCATCCACATTAAAGGGGAGGGGTCTACATTGGAAAGAAGCGTTAATTGTTCCACCAGGCAACCCTTTTGTGCTTTTTAGAACTCACTAGTTTTCTAGGTTGTGGACTCATTTCTAGCTTGTGTGAGGGGTTAATTGCTCCACCTTGTGGACTCACCTCATATTTTCTCTAAGCGTTAAGTGTTCCACCTTTAGTGCTTTCCAATACTTTTTGATAGTGAATTACTTACCTTTTCATTTTTTTTAGAAGGCCTGCTTGGGGATTTCATCACCTCAAGGGATGACCTTAACTCCCGTGTTCCGGTGGAGTATAAATATCGGGAGGTGAATCCAAAGACACCTCTCTTGGGAATGAGTTAGATTTCACTCTTGGCTAATCCTCAAAGAACTTTATACCTTTGAGAAGTGAAGGAGGAGATTTGGGTTACCGTCTCCCCCCGGCTGTGTGATTTCAAATTCTTCTCATCTATGGATTTGTGCCTCACGTACCTTGCATATATTGAGGACACCCTTTAGAAAAGCCATGTATATCCTTGTAGATAGCTTACTAGGATGTTGTTGTGTTCTAAGTGCCTGCTAAAACATTCTCAAGAACATACACAAGTTGCATCTTTAAGGAGTAGCATACTAAGTCACTTAATTGTTCATGTGCAAGGTTGCTTTGCCCCTTGCTCATTGTTTGAAGACAACTGCTTGCTTGAACTCCTTGATTGTTGTCTTATGTGCCTGATCATTGATAAAAATCTGTTGATATACTTACTTGATCTTTGAAAATGAACACAAAAACTGAGTTCCTGAGTTGAAACACCAACTTTTTACAGCTTGCTTGATTTTCTACCCTGCCATTAGAGACTTGTCATTGCTCTAAACTTCTAGTTTTAATCTTCTAGGGATAGCATCATTTGGTTTACAAAGTCACCTTGGAAATAATTGTCAAGTTAAAGGACTATTCTTGGTGAGAAAGTTTATCTCTAGAATTGTTAGCCACATTCTTGGAGAATTTTAGTAATCTTTTTGTCCAAACCATTTCCATCAAATTCAATTTCAAATATATAATTTGTCCAAGTCCAACCTCCTGATTCAAAAGTGCAAGGGTAGTCACCCTTTGATTTGAAGCACCTCTTTGACAGTGTTGGTAATGCCTTTTGCAATTTCTATCTTACTATTTCTCTTTGGACATTAGAGAACTTTGATTATCCTAGTTTGGTGTTGACACTTTAAGAGTCACCCTATCACTTAGAATTTTTTTTCTTTCAATTCTCAGTCTTCCTTGGTCAGTCCAGATCTCAAATCCTAGGTGCTTCATGTTGCTCAACATCTCAATGAACGTTATGGTATCAGTTGCACAAGATGACTCTTAGTCTTCTTCTTTCTTCCACCCTTCCCATGTTTTTCTTCTAAATTCTTCTATTCCCATGGGAAATTCTTCTTCTTCCTCTTGATTCTTTTCCTCTTACTATCTAGTCTATTTTCTTCTATTTCATCTCTTCTGTCGCTTCCATCCTTGATTCTTCTTCTTCCATAACCATGAATTACAAATATCTTGATATGGAACCTCTTTTGAACATAGATGATCTTGAACTCATTTCTCAATTTGAAGAGTTTTGTTCCTCTAACAGTCCTTCTAAATATGGAAAAGGTGATAAACTTAAGATAAAAATAGAAAAAAGATTAAAGGAGTCACCCGCTTTTTCTAGGATTATACGTATGATCCTGTCACAACCTCCTTCTTCCAAAAGTCTTTCATCTTCTAAGTCTTCTCATCATTCTTCATCTTCTAAATCTTATCACGATTCTTCTAAACACTATTCACATTCTTCATCTCCTAAATCTTCTAAGTCGTATCACGATTCTTCCAAACACTATTCACATTCTCCATCTTCCAAATCTTATCATGACTCTTCTAAACATTATTTGAATTCATCATTATCCAAGTCTTCTTCCTACACTAAGTCTTCAATTTCCTCTTCTTCACAATCTCATTCCCCTTCTACTTCTCCCAAGAGTCTTACTTCTCTTCATGAGACATACCATAATGAGCAACATGATAGTCCTTATGATGCCTCTTCTATGACAAGTGACACAACCACATATGATGACTATGATGACTATTATGATGTCTATGATGATGAACCCTATAGTCATACCTATAATGCTTCTATTCATAAGAGTCCTCCTAGCCATGTGCTTATGCTTATTGGAAATGGGTCATCCCATTGGATAGATCAGGATGGTGATCCATATGACTTTGATTTTGAGAGAAATTATGATATTTGTTGTGACCAATATGATACATCTACTTCTATTGAGGAAGAGAAATTTTTCCGTGTTGATTATAAACATAGATACTATGAGCATGTCTCCTCTAAAAATTCTCCTGCTGAAAATAAAGATTTTACTCTCAAGAAAGATCATGTTAATGCTAGACCTTTGTCTTGTGATGGTTCCATTCCATCCCCTACTTCTTCCAATACCCCTACATCTCCTAAAGTCACCAAGTCTTCCAAATCTTTAACAAATCTTCCATCTGACATAAATTCTAATGCTTTCCATGCAGTTCCCTATAGTTATCCTCAAGGGCCACCTCTTAAAGATACTCAAGCTAACCTTCACTTGGCTGCAAATACTTCTGATAATGCTAAATCTAAAGAGCCTAAGCCTTTATGCGCTATAATGCCTACTTTAGCTATTCCTTCACCATCTCTGTCAAAGTCTTCCATACAACTCCAACTTGCTTCCTTGTCCTTAGAAGTGGCTTCATGTCAAGAGGACTCTAAAACTGATACAGAAAAGAATATAAAGAAAGATCAAGATCAAGAACCCTCCCTGTCATCCAATCCTTTTCATGATGTCTCTCATCCACTTAAGTCTTCTCCTAAGCAAGATCAAGCTACTACTTACACTGCTGAGCTTATTGATGATAGTGATGTTACTTCCAATGTTAAGCCTATTGAAAATCAAGAGAAAAATGATACGCTTGTGCTATCCAAAGATCCTTGTCAAGATCAAAGTCTTCCATCTTCTTATTCTACCATTCTCTGTTCACTTCCACTTTCTACTCTTCCTAAATCTTCAACAGCTTTGAATGATCCTATCAAAGAAAATGCTCTTATTCAAGATGTCCAGGATCCTATTAAAAATTCTAATGCTCACTCTAAAGATGCTAATATCCTTGGTTGTCATATAGATGCTGATGAACTTATTGATTATCCTTTTGCATCTTCCACTTCCATCCTTGGACCTCTTCCACCACTACTAAGGACTTCACATCTTCCTTCCATATTGGGTCCTTATGTCCCTTCATTTTCCCCTCCTAACTCTCCTAATTCATCATCTATCTTGGGTCCTTATGTCCCTCCATCTCCTATCTTTCCTCAAGATCAACATAGATGCATACCTTTGAATCCTTTTCATCCATCCACCCATCTACACCAGTCATATTATTCTTCTTCTTCCACACATCCCAAGTCTTTTGGAAGTAACTTGAATGTTCAATATAAGAAAAAGAAACAATACAAGAATCCATCAAAGAAAGAAGATCACCATGTCTCCTCTAATCGACATGGGGGCATAAAGTCAAAAGAGATATCTAAGAAGAAAACTACAAGACAAGTATGGGTTCCAAAATCCATCATTCAAGATATTCTCTCTAAGTCATCAAAAGGAAATAAAAAGCCTAAGGCTATATGGATTCCAAAGTCTCTCGTAAGAGAGTCTCATGTTGAACAAAAAGTAAAGTTGACATTCAAGCTTTCCAAGACTTCCACCTCATATTCTTCCAAAAACATTTTTCCATTCCATGCACCTGAACCACAACCTCTACTAAACATTCACCATATTCCTTCAAGTATTCCTTCATTCAAGTTTCCTCTATCCTCTCGCCACCCTCCAAGGTGTGCATCGATGTTGATCTTGCCTTCCTTTCCATCTACTCTTTCACAATCCTTCCATTCATTATTCTCTTACCTTCTATCATTTTCCCTCATTTGCATATTCCTCCTATCTTCCAACTCCACTCGCTTTACATAAAATCATATCGTCCATTTTTCTCTTCCATCTTCCTTTCCCTATCAGCATCTTTGAGCATATAAATTTGTATCCTTGGCATATCATGCTTTATCCTTTCAAGGAGCATTATCTAAAAGCTTGCCTTCTTCCAAAAATTATAAAATTCAAAAAAAAAAAGAAAAAAGAGAAAAAAATAAAAATGTGCCTTGGTGAAAACTTGGAAACAGGCGCCTTGGTAGAAAAAGTAAAGAAAAATAAATTCATCCTATGGTGAAAACCACTCCCTTGTGGCACCTTGGATAAGTACCATGATGAAAACCTAGCAATCAGGCATCATGCGTAGTTCTTCTACATATCTCATCCATTCCATCTTCTCTTTTTGATCTTGACAAGGTTGATCTATACACATACATTTGGCTATCTCGGGAGCGGTCTTACGATGATCCTACTTTCATTTCTTTCATGTCTAGCCTTCATATCTATTCTCCTCCATTCATTCTAGTCATTCACTATCCTTTTCACCTTTGGTCTTGATCTAATCTAATATCTAAAAAAAAAGAAACACGATGCTATGAAGCCTCTTAACATGTCTACTCCTTTGGACTGCATCCTTTCCTTCTTTTGCATTACAATTTTGTTACTTATCCTATGCTAACCTTTCATTACTTGTCCAAATGCGCTTTACATGATAATTTTTCCCTAGCTTGGGTACTCTTGAGGAGTTTGCCTTTGAGGATTTCTTGCATTCATTCTCCTTCATTTTTTTGTCTTCCATCTCTCCCACCAGCTTGCTAATCCCTGTTATTCTCCACCTCGCTAGACATTGGGACTACACAATGAGATCTTGCTTGGGAGTGTGATGCCCATTCTATCTGGTGGCATCCTTTGTATATATTTATTGATCCTGAAAAAATACCAAAAAAATTCATATATGATGTTGAAAAATTCTAAAAATCAGAAAATGTCCTGAAAAAATGATCATCTTAGTGAAAACCTGGCAATAGGCACTTTGATGTATCTCAAAAAAATTATATATTCCAAAAATACCAAAAAATTCAAAAATTCAAAAATTCAAAAAAATTAGAAAAAGTGCCTTGGTGAAAACCTAGAAACAGGCACCGTAGTAGCAAAAAATATAAAAAAATTATAAAAAGTCATGAAAAAATTCTTCCAAGTGGTGAAAACCTGGAAACAGGCACTACTTGAGGCCTTCGCCCCCCTATTTCTTAGCATGCATCCTCGACACTTAGCCTTTCTCCATCATGCCTTGTCCTTGTTGCCTTGGTTTGGAATTGGTCTCTGTCTTTGTCTAGGGGGCATCACTGTATTAGCTTTGGTCTCTTGGATATGCTTGTCTTTAGGACACCTTGCAAACAGTGTTTTTCAACACCAACCTACCTATGTTTTTCAACACAACCCATGACATCGAGTGTTTTTCAACACTTATCAGTTTGGTCTTATCCAATTTGGTCATGTGATCTTACCTACTTGCAAGCATTCGATCCTTACCCTCGGAACTCAGTATCAATTTACACACTTAAAATTTTTTAATGCAACACTTAATGCTTGAGATATGTCATGATTTTTTTTTGTGTGCTGACTGTTATTGATTTTCGTTGAGTGTCCCTATCTAATAAGTCTCTCTTTGATGCATACCTAGAAGACTTGGGGCATGGGGCATGTTTTTATTTTCTTTTTTCTTATGGGTGTTGTCTTGAACCTCTTCAGTGTCTCTTGTTGTCTCCTTGACACACTTAGGAGATTTGAGGCATCATCCTTGACTATTTTTTTTTTCACAACCATTCTCATGGTCATCCCGACATTTATGCCTTGATGCAAGCATGGTTTTGCTACATTAAATTGGGTAAGCTAACATTTCAGTCATCTTGACCTTTATGTCTTTGATGCTCATGTTAGAATCTTTCCACATTCCAATCTAATATAAATCGCATTCATATCTTCATAGTTGCATTTTTGACTAGTGATGATTGTGTGATTGTCCGATGTCTGGTAATAATGGCCCTATGATGAAAATAAGTTCTCTTACATTCTCTAATGAATGATGAACACAAAAATCCTATGTTACCCTATTGCAAGTACACCTTTGCATTTCCATGTAGCTTGCATTATTTAGACTTCATGTTAAATTTGCACTTTTAGGCTACATTATGAGTTTGAGAGGGTTTCCTTCATCTTTCTTGTGGACTTTTAGTCAACTGTGGTCATGATATGATCTTCATTTCCTTATATTCTTTCATGATCTCAATCAAAATTTCCTATCTTAAACAGTTGATTGATTTTGATGCATCCTCTTTCTTGAGGCAAATTCTCTTTCTTCTCTCCATTTCTTTCCATTTCTTCCAAACTTCTATCTTCCATTTTCTTTCACCCCACTTCTTTTCTCCTAATTCAACCTTGGGGCATAATCTCTCTTTGTAAGCTACCTTAGTTCTTTGATTCTTATATCTTTCATCTTACATCAAGAACCTTATCTTTAGTTTGATTTGATCAAATTTATCAATTTACTATTTCTCCTCTATCTCATTTCAATTTCGATTATGCTGGAAGATTTCTCATTTATAGCTTTCAATTTCATCATTTTAGTTTGCACATTTAGTTTAAATTGCATATAGTTTATTTCTTACAATCATATAGTCTAATTTCCATTTCAATAAATTAGTTTGTTTATTACATTTGCAATCACTTAGAATAGTTTTCATTTGCATGCATTAAGAAGATTCATGGAGATTAGCATGCTTTCTATTCATCTTTGAATCTCTCATTCCGAGTTTGTACTTGCATGGGTAACTTGGTCAATCTAAGGGCCACAATATCAATCCTTGCACTTCTCAGATAGAGAGTTGTGAGTCATTTTGTGAGGGCTCATTTTTTAGTCTCCTTGCATGCAAGGATTCATAGAAGTGTCATCACTTTGGTGTACACACATAGTTTCACACTTATTGCTTCCACAAAACACTCTATACTTATATCAAATCTACCATCCAGTTGGCTCTTAAATACAATACAAAACATGACAATTACCATTGGAGATTTTCCAGTAGGCCAGTAATGACTATATGTTTGTCATTGATGACAACATATGGAAAGTAGCATGCGTGGAAGTCTTATGTAGTAAGCTTTCAGTATATGTAGCATGGACATGATATCAGCAGGATAGCAAGGATAATTATACACTAGTACATAATATTAGTGGGTACCAAGTCCCACTGGGGTTTTTACCTATTTGGGTTTCCTCGTAACCAAAATATTGGTGTTGTGTTCAAGTGTTCTTTCATTGTGTTTATGCTTTATGTTTAAGTATACTTAATTGGATAAAAGAATTGAATCTTGTAGATACCTGATTCACCCCCCCTCTTAGTTATCTCTTGGGACTATTCCTAACAATTGGTATCAGAACCAAGTGCCTCGAAGAGAAGGTTTAACAGCTTGAGGTTAATCAGATGGTGTACTTCAAGAAAGAAAGTCCTAAGTTCGAAGGAGAGAATTATCTTGATTGGAAGAACAAGATGGTAACCCATTTGTAGTGCATTGCTTTTGAAGTTTTTAATGTAACTATCAAAGAAGTCAAGATTCTTACCTTAGAAGACCTTGGAAAGGATGATGCTACTGATGCACAAAAGGAATTGTTTCATTATAATGCTATTTCCAAAGAAGCCCTTATCAGTGCCCTATTTGATGGTGAATTTTTAGAAGTAAAGAAGGTAGATACAGCCCATAAAATATGGAAGCACCTAGAAGACACATTTGAAGGAGACAAACAAGAAAAGGATGTGCACAGAAAGACATGGAAGAAAAGATACAATGCATTAGAGATGTTGCCTAAAGAAAACATTAGAGCTTACAATCAGAGGATTAATGAAGTGGTTGCTGGAATTAGGAACAATGGTGGAGAGATATCAGAAGAGGACATCAAGGATAAAGTAATGACTACTCTTACTCTAGAATATGAAAGCAAGATCAACATCCTTGATGAGACCATGTAGCTTACATCAAATTTCAAGAGAGAAACCTTGATCAGCAAGATCTCAGCTTTTGAGATTTCAAGATTGAAGACATAACCAAAGAATGAAATAGCTTTCAAAGCAACAATTCATGGTAAGAAATCTGCAAGCACCTCTGGTAATTTTGATGATGATGATGATGAAGATAAAACACTAGATGATTTTATTTCTATGGCTTCCAAAAGAGAAAAGAAAGGAAAAGGAAAATATGAAGGTCAATTACCATTTAAGTGCTTTTCATGTAATAAGATTGCCCACTTTGCATCTAAGTGTCCCACTAGAGCTAAAAATTTCAAAAGGGATTACAAGCCTAAGTATTCTAAGGAATGGTACTATGCTAGAGATGGAGTTTTAGATGAAGAATATGTTGAACCTACAAATGATTTACAATTGATTGGAGAGATTGTTGAAACAATGATTGAAGATCACATGAAAAGTAGTTGTATAGATATACAATATGTTAAATCAGTATTATGTTTTTATTGATGTCAACTAGTTTCTTATTAGTTTGACAGTACTTATCTTGTAAGTTATCATTACCGAGACATCTGAAGAATGGTGAAAGAAGGTCACAATAGATAAGGATAAGGAATGCATTGGATAACTTATTGATAAGTCTTTGATCTCATTATATTGACTTTAGTATGTTGTATTCATCTATTATGGAGAAAGGAACTAAAAGACACAAAGCAGTGTTGGTCGGTAAAAGAGAACAGTTTAATGTTTACCGAGATCCTCAGTGTAAAAACTGACGACAGTATACACCGATGTAGTGTGTTGTATACCGAGCACAAGTTTAACAAATGAAGGTTTATTGACACATTTCTTTGTTAACCGAGGAGAACAGAAAAGCATTTAATGATATTGTCGACTAGACAATTTGATGACAAAACTGATGAGCTAGATTCACATGATTTCAAGGTGAAAAGTCAAAGTTTGTTACAAGGATCTATGGCTAACAAAATTCAAGGAAGATCTAATGAAGGAGATTGAAACATGTTAATGACACATCAACTGAGGAAGTTTAAAGCGTCAAAATTAGTGGATATGATTAAGCAGCAAAATCTGATGGATGAAAATAAAATGGCTTACATGTTTATTTAAAGAGAAAAAAAAGTGTGAAGGAGGAGATACTGCAAAAGCTGAGTGTGAACTAGCATTCATGCATTTTTTGATCAAACAGGTTACTAAATTGAGCTGTAGAAACTGAGCTACACAATGAACAAACCAAGCTACACAATGAACAAACTGAGCTACACAGATCACAGAACTGATTGTTTGTAAGTGATATTGATATTAGATCTGAAGTGATATATTGGTCAGAAAACATTGTTGAGCATAACACTGATCTGCAACTACAAATTTGTTGTATTAAGGCAAATCAACCTACTATTACTTTCTAATAATTATAGATAGTGAAAATCTCTTAACCGAGTGGACTTTTGAGTCTTATTTGTGTTTCATTCTGACAAGTGAAACATTGTTATCCTGTAAATCAACACAATGAGTGATATAAGATTGAAAGATAACTTCTATTGCAAAATCCTCTAACCAGGTCACACCTAATAGTGTGTATTGTAACCTTTAACAGGGTTGGGTCCTCACAGGCCTCACTTCAGAAGAGTGAAATTTTTTGGGTTGCCGGTTCCCAAGTGATTTTTCCCTTAGCAGGTTTTCCACGTTAAATCATTGTGATGATTGTTTATTATCATACTTTACATTTTAGCTATTTGATTTGATCGTTAACTACTAAGGAGCTTTAACTGAAGATTGGTAAAAACACTAACAGTGAATCATATATATATGTTTACCGACTGACAAAAATTAGAGAAATAGTATTTTGGATTACTCATTATTGTTTTGGGACTTGGATATCTGATTCACCCCCCTCTCAGTTATTCTAACAATTGGTATCAGAGCAGATTGGTTTCTTGAAATAGAGTTTTAAGTACTTGAGCATAAAGATCACAAAATGAGTAAGAGGGAAGTGCCTAGACTAAACAAAGACAACTTCTCAGTATGGAAACAGAGAATGAAATTTCATATAGCTAGAATTGGTGGAAGTGCACTACATTTTATGAAAACTAGCTACAGCGAACCAGCTGGTCCTCTGGCTATGGAACAACTAAAAGACAAGCATGATCACAACGTAGCAATGATGGAACTTGCTGCTGCCTGTACCGATGCTGAATTTTAAGAAATCAAAGGATTGATTACTGCTAAGGCAATGTGGGATACATTAGAGCAAGTATATAGTGGTAACACATCTGTCAAAAGAGCTAGAGTAGAAAGCTTAAGAGGTAAATTCGATGAAATGAGAATGAAAGAAGGAGAAAATATTGTTGAATATTCAAACAAAATTAAAGAGGTTGTTTATGCTATACAAGCTTCTAATGGAGTAATTGAAGAAGAGACCATAATCAAAAAAATCCTCAGAACCCTGCTACTTGTCTATGCAATCAGAGTATCAGAAATTCATGAGAACTAAGACACATCCAATCTTACACTTGATACTTTGGTCAGTAAGCTTACTACTTTTGAGTTGAATAATTTTGATAACAGTGTTGTACCTTCTGTTGAGTCTGCTTTCATGTCTTCTTTGAAGATTGGGAAATCTAGCAAGAAAAATAGAAATAATAATGATAGTGATACTGATGATGACCTTGATGAGCTTGAAGCATTAATGGCTAGAAGATTACCAAAAGGTAAAGGGAGATATAGAGGTAAGTTACCCTTGGCATGTTTTAATTGTAAGGAAGTAGGTCATATTGTTGCTAGATGTCCTCAAAAAAGAAATGATGATGATGAACCGAGAGATAAATCTGAAGGAAGTTATGGGAGGAGAGTTAACAGAAGCTACTGACACAGTAATAGAAATGACCGAAAGGACAAAGGTAAAAAGGTTTGTTATATAGCTGAAAATACTAACTGTGAGTCTGATTCTAATGATGAAGAGGTAGTGTTTGTTGCAATGAAGGAAGATTCAGAAGAAGATGAAAACCAAGATGAATCTACCCTGATCTCACAGATAAGCAAGAATGAAACATGGATCATTGACAGTGGCTGCACACATCATATGACAGGTGATGTAGATAAATTTGATGAATTAGTTGAATATAATGGTGGATCTATAAGAGTGGGAAATGATGCCCCATGCACTGTGAAAGGTAAAGGTACCCTTGTAATTAATGATAGAATAAAATGTGAGAATGCTTACTGGGTATATGGGCTAAATTACAATTTTTTGAGTATGGCACAACTAAACAATTCAGGCCACAAACTGGTGTTTGAAAATAAAAAGGTGAAAATCTATGAAAATGATGGAAGACTTGTTGGGACTGGTACTCAAACCAGAGGTAATCTTTTTCAACTTGATATTGATGAGTCTTCTTGCCTACTTATGAAAGATGAAGATGCTTGGCTATGGCACATGAAGTTATGTCATGTAAACTTTGATAATATGATCAAAATCAATAAAAAAAAGAGAGTTAGAGGTTTACCTAACTTATCTAAGCCTGATCATACTTTATGCCATGAATGTCAGAAAGGGAAAATGACCAAATCTAGTTTTAAGAGTAAGGACTTCTCAACAAAGAAGATTCTTGAGTTGGTTCATACCGACTTATGTGGACCTATGAGAACTCAAAGCTATTATGGTGATAGATACTTTATTCTATTTGTTGATGATTACACTAGATTGATGACTGTGATGTTTTTGAAGGAAAAGTCTGAAGCTTTCAAACTATTTAAATGGTATAAGGCTAAAGTTGAAAAGGAAATTGGAAAGGAAATCAAATGTCTTAGATCAGATAGAGGTGGTGAATTTATATCTTGTGAATTTACTAACTTTTGTAATGAGCATGGAATCCAAAGGCAGGTGCCAGCACCAAGAACCCCACAACAGAATGGTATTGCTGAGAGAAGAAATAGATCAATAATTGATTGTGCTAGGACACTGATGATACAAAAGAATGTCACTCACAAATTCTGGAGAGAAGTTGTAAGCACTGCAGTCTATGTGCTTAACTGAGTACAGTTGAAGAAAGACACCAACTGAACACCATATGAACTTTGGTTTGGACACAAGCCCAATGTAAGTTACTTTAGAATCTTTGGAAGTAAGTGTTTGATTTTGAAAGATGATAGGAATGGTAAGTTTGATTCCAAAGGAGATGAAGGAATATTTTTAGGATATTCTACCCAAAGCAAAGCTTACAAATGTCTGAACAAGGTGACTAATAAAATTGTTGAAAGTGTGAATGTTCGTGTTGATGAATATGATGATAAGACCATAGATGAGAAGATGAAGGAGCCAGAAGATTATAGACAGTTCACTTACTATGATTTTCCTAAGTTTCAACCGAGGACACCATAGACTGCTGCAACCAGCCAACAGATAAACAATGTACCACAACTGATAGAACTGACTGAACATACCGATGATCAAGGAGGAGCTCCCGAGCAAGCTAATGAACTAGAACAGAATGCACAACAAAATACATAGTAGGATGCACAAGATAGAAGATCCAGGATACTGGAAAGATTTTTCAGAAGACATCATCTTGAAGATTAGATTATTGGAAACAAAGATGCTGGAATGCAAACAAGAAGCAAAACAAGACAAGGTACTTGCTTAATTTGTGAATTTGAACCTAAGAATGTACAAGTTGCTTTGGATAATGAAGAATGGGTCAAAGCAATGACTGAAGAGATTGAGAAAATAGAAAAGAATAAGACTTGGACCTTAGTACCCTAACCTAAAGATAAAAATGTTATTGGTACTAAATGGATTTTCAAAAATAAGCTGAATGAAAATGGAGAAGTGACAAGAAATAAAGAAAGACTTTTATGTAAAGGATACGCGCAAGAAGAAGGAATTGACTATGGTGAAACATTTGCACCTGTTGCAAGACTTGAGGGTGTCAGAATGTTACTGGCATATGCTACACATAAGAAATTTAAGGTATACCAAATGGATGTCAAGTCTTCTTTCTTGAATGGAATACTTGAAGAGGAGGTCTACATTGAACAGCCTGAAGGATTTGAAGATCTAGACAACCGAGATGTGGTTTGTAGACTGCAAAAAGCATTGTATGGACTGAAACAAGCACCAAGAGCATTGTATGAAAGGTTGCACACCTATCTATTAAGTATTGGCTTTATCAGAACAAGTGATAATAGTAATTTGTATATGAAAGGTAACACTAATGATACTATTATCATAGCTAAAATATTTGTTGATGATATAATATTTAGACGTAGAGATATTGTATGTAAAGCATTTGTTGATGAGATGCAAAAGGAATTTGAAATGTCTATGTTCAGAGAGATTAAGTTCTTTCTAGGACTACAGGTGATTCAACATAGTGATGGAATCTTCATCACTCAATCAAAATATATAAAGGATGTATTGAAGACATTCAGCATGGAAGATGCAAAACTAGTGGGAACACTGATGGCTACTGGATGTAAGTTGACAAAGGAAGATGAGACTATCGAGGTAAATTAGGTACTTTACCGATCCATGATTTGTAAGATGATATATGTAGTTCATAGTAGACCTGATATAGCTCATGCTGTTGGACTAGTTGCAAGATTTTTTGCAAATCCTAGAGAATCACATATGATAGAAACAAAAAGGATATTGAGATATATTAAGAAGACAAAAGATTATGGTTTATGGTATTCAAGAGATGGAAAGTTTGAACTGAAAGTGTATACCAATGCTGACTGGGCTAGTAATGTGGATGATAGAAAAAGTACAACTGGAGGAGCATTTTTCTTTAGAGATAGACTTGTAACTTGGACAAGCAAGAAGTAGAGTTGTATTTCTTAGTCAACATCTGAAGCTAAATATGTTGCTGCTACAACAAACTACTCCAATATAGCCTATATCAAGCAAGTGTTGGAAGGTATGAATGAGGTAATCACTGATCCAGTGACTATATATTGTGACAACACTAGTGCTATAAACATATCAAAGAATCTAGTAATGCACTTAAAAACAAAGCATATATCAATTAAGTATCATTACTTAAGGGAAAAAGTGCAGGAAAAGCAAGTTAAATTGGAGTTTGTTAGATCAAAAGAACTTGCAGACATTTTTACAAAGCCTCTGCCAAAAGACACTTTTGAATACTTGAGGAATAGACTTGGGGTCCATACCCTATCTATCGGTCACTAAGGTGATTTGGAATGCTGCATCAGCCTATTATATTAGAAGATCACTCATGTTGATGCTAGCATAGATCGCACTTCGATTAAGTTCAAGGTTGTGATTAAGTTTGAAGAACATATGGAGATATTAGTATACTAAGATACAATGAAGAGGTTTGGACAAGACTGATGTTTTTTTATTTTGTTCATTTGGCATTGTTGTCAAAGGGAGAGAATAGGCAAATATGAATGAGAAAAAGGAAGAGAATCTGTACTGTAAAGACAAAGAGTGAGAATACTGAACAAGAAGAGTTAAGGATAAACTATCTAAGGGAGAGCTTATGATAGATAGAGTTGTAGAGTATATGTTTGGTATGTGTTTAGTACATTCATATTATTTGAGTTGCCATCAATGCCAAAGGCAGAGATTGTTGAACCTACAACTGATTTACAACTGATTGGAGAGATTGTTGAAACAGTGATTGAAGATCACATGAAAAGTAGTTGTATAGATATACAATATGTTAAATCAATATTATGTTGTCATTTATGTCAACTAGTTTCTTATTAGTTTGACAGTACTTATCTTGTAAGTTATCATTACCGAGACATCTGAAGAATGGTGAAAGAAGGTCACAGCAGATAAGGATAAGGAATGCATTGGATAACTTATTGATGAGTCTTTGATCTCATTATATTGACTTTAGCATGTTGTATTCATCTATTATGGAGAAAGGAACTAAAAGACACAAAGTAGTGTTGGTCGGTAAAAGAGAACAGTTTAATGTTTACCGAGATCCTCAGTGTAAAAACCGATGACAGTAGACACTGATGCAGTGTGTTGTATACCGAGCACAAGTTTAACCGATGAAGGTTTACTGACACATTTCTTTTTTAATCGAGGAGAACAGAAAAGCATTTAATGATATTGTCGACTAGACAATTTGATGACAAAACTGATGAGCTGGATTCGCATGATTTCAAGGTGAAAAGTCAAAGTTTGTTACAAGGATCTATGGCTAACAAAATTCAAGGGAGATTTGAGGAAGGAGATTGAAATGTGTTAATGAGACATCAGCAGAGGAAGTTTAAAGTGACAAAATCAGTGGATATGATTAAGCGGCAAAATCTGATGGATGAAAATAAAATGGCTTACATGTTTATTTAAAGAGAAAAAAAAGTGTGAAGGAGGAGATACTGCAGAAGCTGTGCGTGAACTAGCATTCATGCATTTTCTAATCAAATAGGTTACTGAACTGAGCTACAGAAGCTAAGCTACACAATGAACAAACTGAGCTACACAGATCATAGAACTGCTTGTTTGTAAGTGATATTGATATTAGATCTGAAGTGATATATTGGTCAGAAAACATTGTTGAGCATAACACTGATCTGCTACTGCAAATTTTTTGTATTAAGGCAGATCAACCTACTGTTACTTTCTAATAATTATAGATAGTGAAAATCTCTTAACCGAGTGGACTTTTAAGTCTTATTTGTGTTTCATTTTGACAAGTGAAACATTGTTATCCTATAAATCAGCACAGTGAGTGATATAAGATTGAAAGATAACTTCTAGTGCAAAATCCTCTAACCAAGTCACACCTAACAGTGTGTATTGTAACCTTTAACAGGGTTGGGTCCTCACAGGCCTCACTTTAGAAGAGTGAAATTTTTTGGGTTGCCAATTCCCAGGTGGTTTTTCCCTTAACGAGGTTTCCACATTAAATCATTATGTTATGTGTTTATTGTGATGATTGTTTATTATCATAATTTACATTTTAGCTATTTGATTTGATCGGTAACTACTAAGGAGCTTTAAATAAAGATCGGTAAAAACACTAACAGTGAATCATATATATGTTTACCGACTGACAAAAATTAGAGAAACGGTATTTTGGATTACTCATTATTATTTTGTGAGTTGGATAACTGATTAACCCCCCTCTCAGTTATTCTAATAGAATCAGGTGAAGAAGAAATTGGATTCATTGCTATTGTAGACAAGATGAATAGTAAGTCAGTTCCTAAAGATGAGAAAGTAAATCAAGAGCTAGCATTGATTTCACAGGTTGACATAAGAATAGACTGGATTATAGACAGTGGTTGTTCACATCACATGACAGGTGATAAAGGTAGATTTGTTCATTTGGAAAAATACAATGGAGGTATGGTCAGATTTGGAGACAACACCCCTAAACCTATAGTTGGTAGAGGAGCGATCACTCTGGATGGAAAGAATAGTTCTGATGATGTTCTTTATGTTGAGGGTTTGAAACACAACCTTCTTAGTAAAGGCTATCAGTTGGAGTTCAAAGATGACAAATGCATCATTAACAACAAGGATGGTGTTATGATAGCATCAGGCATAAATAGAAGAGGTAATGCTTTTTAGCTCAATTCATAAGCAAGTTGTTTTATTGCTAAAGTTGATGACAGTTGGTTGTGGCATAAAAGACTATGTCATATCAATTTTGATAACATAGTAAAGATAAGCAATGTAAAGGCAGTAAGAGATCTACCTAGAATAGAGAAACTAGTTGATACTATATGCAGAGAATGTGTGATGGGGAAGCATGTGAGAAATTCATTTAGGAGCAAGCAGAATTCAATAGAGAACAAGTTGGATCTGATCCATACAGATCTATGTGGTCTCACTCAAACAAGATCATACTATGGTGAAAGGTATTTCATTTTGTTTCTTGATGATTATACTAGGATGATGTGGGTTGCGTTCTTAAGAGATAAGTTAGAAGCACTTGATAAGTTCAAAATATTCAAAGCTAAGGTTGAGAATGAATTTGGATTAAAGATACAATGTTTGAGATTGGATAGAGGAGGATAATTCACCTTTGACAAATTTTATGAATACTACGAAGAGAATGGAATAAAGAGATAGTTAAGTGCACCTAGAACACCTCAGCATAATGGAATTGTAGAGAGAAGGAATAGGATCATCCTTGATACAACGTGCACCATTATGGTAGAAGGAAAAGTTGCACACACCTATTGGAGAGATGCGGTCAATACAACACTCTATACCATCAATAGAATTCAATTAAGGCCAGGCACAGACAAAACACCTTATGAGCTATGGTTTGGTAATGTTCCCACAGTAAAATACTTCAGAATCTTTGGAAGCAAGTGCTACATGAAGAGGGATGAAGCAGTAGGCAAGTTTGATGCAAGAAGAGATGAAGGTATTTTTCTTGGTTACTCTACTAAAAGTAAAGCTTATAGATGTTTCAATTTAAGATTGAAAAAGATCATTAAAAGTGCTCATGTAAAGATTGATGAAAATTTTATGATTCAAGAAAGATATCATGATTACTCACCCATGATTGAAGAAGAACCTAGACCCTCTACAAGTGAGACAATTATTGAAGAAATGTTTGACAATATTGATGTGTTATTCAATGGCCCTGAGACTAGTGAAGAAAATACTCCTAAGGCTGATGAGTCAGCATCACCTAAAGTTCCAAAGTTTACATCAAGAAATCATTCCAAGGTAGACATCATTGGCGATCAGAGCGGAAAAGTATTAACTAGATCACAAGCAAAGAACTCAGTTAACAATGAAGCGGTATGTTTACTATCTCAGATTGAACCTTTAAGTGTTGAAGATGCATGTAATAATTTAGATTGGCATGATGCTATGAAAGAGGAACTTGATCAGATGGTTAAGAATGACACTTGGGAACTAGTCCCTAGACCTAGTGATAAAAATGTGATTGGAACAAAGTGGATATTCATAAATAAGATGAATGAGGATGGTACAGTAGTAAGAAACAAAGCAACATTAGTATGTAAAGGATATGCGCAAAGAGAAGGCATTGATTATTCAGACACATTTGCACCTGTGAGTAGATTAGAAGCTATTAGGTTGTTTTCAGCTTATGCTACGGTAAAAAACTTCAAAGTTTATCAGATGAATGTCAAATCAACATTCTTGAATGGAGACTTGAAAGAAGTAGTATACATTGAGCAGCTTGAAGGATTCACCTTATCAGACATACCTAATATGGTATGCAGATTAAAGAAAGCCCTCTATGGACTTAAGCAAGCCCCTAGAGCATGCTATGAGAGACTAGATGGATACTTAACAAAGATTGGATTCAAGAAAGGAGCAGCAGATTGTAATCTATTCATTAGAGAGACATCTGAAGGTTTTCTTTTTGTAGCTATATTTTTTGATGACATTATCTTTGTAGGTAATGACAAACTCAGTGCTGAATTTGCCAAAGAAATGCAGAATGAGTTTGAGATGAGTATGATTGGTCCTATCAAATACTTTTTGGGACTAAATGTGCAATAGATAGAAAAAGGAATTTTCATTAATCAATCAAAGTATGTGAAAGAGATACTGAAGAAATTCAAGATGGATGATTGCAAGCTAGTAGGAACTCCTATGATCACTGGATGCAAGCTTACAAAAGAAGATGACTCACTAGTAGTAGATATAACATTATATAAGTCTATGATTGGTAAACTCATATATTTTACTCAGACTAAACCTGATATTTCCAATACAGTTGGCATAGTTGGAAGATTTACAACAGAGCCTAAGAAAAGTCACCTCATGGTAGTAAAAAGAATATTCAGATACTTGTAGGGCACTATAGATTATGGTCTATGGTATCCTAATTCAAAAAAAATTAAGCTTCATGTGTACACTGATGCAGATTGGGTAGGATGTGTTGATGATAGAAAGAGTACTTAGGTGGAGCAGTGGTTCTTGGTGATAGAATTGTCACTTAGACAAGCAAGAAACAAAATTGTATTTCTTAGTCAATAGGGGAAGTGGAGTATGTTGCAGTAGCCTTGAATTGTTCTACAATTGTTTGGATCAAGAAGATGATAAAAGATTTTGGAATTCAGATTTATTATCCTATTGTTATTCATTGTGATAACACTAGCACTATCATTATGTCAAAGAATCCTGGGATGCATGCAAAGACAAAGCACATTGAAATCAAGTATCACTTCCTAAGAGAGAAAGTGGCAGAGAAAGAAGTCAAGTTGGACTATGTGAGTACTAAAGAATAGTTGGTAGATATATTCACAAAGCCCTTGCCTAAGGATACTTTTGAGTATCTCAGGGAGAAGTTGGGAGTAATTCCCTTCCCTGATTCTGCTTAGAAGGAAGCATGAATAGTATCAGTCCTGAGGGATTGATGTCAAAGGGGGAGTATATATAGAGTCATGAAAAATAGAAGAGGAATAATATACTAAGGGGGAGTGGCATTCAGTTATGACAATAGTACAGTTGAGGAAATGAAGAATATTAGAAAATATTGCAGTAGATGAAGGATTCATCTTTGGGGGAGTTTTGAAGAGGAAATGGAGAATGTTATAAAAGAAATATTCATTTGGGTTGGTGGTGGTTTTTGATTCCACATGTTGTCATCAATGCCAAAGGGGGAGATTGTTGGAGATTTGCTAGCAGGCCAATACTGATTGTATGATTGTCATTGATGACAACATATGGAAAGTAGCATGCATGGAAGTCTTATGAAGTAACCTTTCAGTATATGTAGTGTTGTCACTAGGGATTGCACCTATGATGGCTAAGTATAAAACCTAGAAATCCCGTGAAACATGGGAATATTCTCAAGATGTGGGAGTGCTCCTTGAGAATAAACCTCTGGATTAAGGGCCGGCTTCCCCATTTGTATCACCTGAACTATACCGACTTTGAGGGGAAAGGGATAGAGATTGCATAAAACTAAAACTAAATCTAACTTAGGTGATTCACCAAACTGAATAGATCCACAAACTGAAACCCAACTCACAGTATAATTCCAGCACATAACAAGGATTCCACAACTTCCTCAAAGATGATTTTCTTTTAGAAAAACAATCAGGTGCTGGATGTGAATGAGGAGGAAAGATTATTTTCACAACTCAACACAATATAATGCACATAGATTTGAAAACCTTCCAGAACATCAACTCTTGCAAAACCATCAAATGAACATAGTACTATGCAAAGGATCAAATTCAACCACAATACACAACACTAAACTCATTAACAATCTCACAAACTACAGAAAAAGAAGGGACAATTTTGCTATTAGCTGGAATAAAAAGGAGCTACAATATCAGATTGCTTCACAAGAGCTACAAAATTCACCTCCTGAGAATGAGGGAATGAAGATCCAAACCTCTATTACCTAAGTGATAGGCATATAAAGGAAATCTGTAGAATCTGTAATAAAGACCACTCCTTTCCAAGAATAGGAAAGTCTTAGCCATAAGGACCATGATCCAACCACTCTGAAATGCGGATGCCCGATTCCTGAGAAAATAGGGGAGTGGAAAAAATGGGGTCCCTAAAATAGACTAGTCAAATGAGACCTAAGACCCACTAAGTCATGCAGAATAATGATATTCTGACAACGGTTTATAAAAATACCACATGTCCAAAATATCTTACAATGAGCTCATGCATTGACTTATAACATTAAATACATAACCCCCACTCACTAAAAACGTGGATATAAATATGTATTTTAGGAAAATCTCAACTCACCAAAGAGGAGAAAGTCTAAAATATTTACATCTTAATTAATCCACCTATCATAATATTCTACACAATAAAATCTTCCCCACCCCATCATACATGATTATACAAGGCATTTAAAATATAATGTTTGCCACCTAAGCCAATAATAACTTCAAAGGGACCTAGGACATCAAATATGATTAATATAATTATCCCAAAAGACAATTATATTAATGACCTTACAATATATAACAATGCCCGTGAATAACATAGCAAAGGGAGCTAAAAGATGCTCAACCCTAAAAGGGGAGACAAGAAAAACATGTTACTATTGAAACCCTCATTTGAAAATGAGCATCCTCTATCAATTGCAGTCCCCATTCAGCACCTGGCAACATTCTAAACTCTCTAGCAGTTCTAATAGCAACTTCTAAAACTGGATTTGGAAATATCAGAGGATAATCTCGGGCATTCAATAAGGTAGGCACTCAATGACTTTTCATTTCCTTTGCACATATGATACCTCTGTTTTCTTGATTCTATGGTGACTATGGCATTAGGGCATGACACTGGTTCATTTGATTTATATTATTGCATTCGGCTATTGTCTATATCTCTGCATCTTTTATGTTATTGTATAACAAGCCCAAGAATCACATATTAGGGCACGACTTTGAATTGTTTTCATTTGCATCTGTATTCAAATGGCACCGCACCTTGCAATTAAATTGTTGTTCTTCCATGGCATCAATGCACTATTTCATCCCATATCCTTCATGATTGCTTACATCTTTTCTGTATTAGGGCATTACATTATGGTTTTGTACCTCTCTATTATGGCATTGACCCGTGAACGCTAGGGCACAATTGTTATGTTGCTATTATTCTCTGCAATGAATTTGTGAGGGCCTTAATCTTTTCATACCTTCTATTATATTTGACTTGTATTTCACTCACATCCATGAACCTATGAAGCTCGTACTTGAGCTAGGGCACTGCTAAGAATATGAGTTTTTCTATTTTGACCTTGCATTTGAATATGTGGTTACCTGTGTGTATAGCTTGTGAACTTAAAGCTTGGACACTATTTACACACGAGCCTGATGCTGTGGATGTACTATGATTTGATTAATGTATATAACTTCTATTTTTTACATTGTATCCTCTGTTTGGATCAACCATTTGTATTGATGACTTATGTATTGCCACAGCCTCAACACCGCCTTACTTGTATGATCGATGCTAATTATATAGCCTAAGAATAGGCTAGGGCATCATATGAATTCATTACCGCATGTATTGCAGTATCATTATATGCTTTCTCTGATGTTGTACTCACATCTACACTGCTGTGTAACTTGGTAACCCACACACTCTGCTTAATACTTGTCACTTCCTTCACTATCATAGAAACCCACGATGCCATAAGACACCACTGATTCAAAGGCCCATGAACAATGGTCATTTCTTATACAAATGTCTTACTCGATATCTATTGGCAAATCATACCAATGTAGGCTATGATT
The DNA here is from genome assembly GCA_027943335.1 of Chamaecyparis obtusa. Taxonomy (NCBI): domain Eukaryota; kingdom Viridiplantae; phylum Streptophyta; class Pinopsida; order Cupressales; family Cupressaceae; genus Chamaecyparis; species Chamaecyparis obtusa. The sequence goes on from BSBK01003581.1 coordinate 558,208, forward strand.
TAATGCTTGTGCTATCCTTCTTCTATGTTTTGGTGGCTATCCAGCCCGTGAATAATGAAGTATGAATTTATTCTTATGTTCTGTGGTGCTATTCACTGTTGTTGTCATTTATGGATAGCCCGCGAGCCATAACATGCTGCTGGTGTATCTTTTCTGTATGAGATAGGCCCTCTGCATTTGATCTTTGGATTTGATCTTTGTAGCACTGTGTGTATTTATTGTTGATTATATGTTATATTTGATGAGGTTGGGTATGCATTTCTCATAGAGCCCGCAAGAGGCTAGGGTACAAACATATTTGTTTACTAATGCATACCATGGGCCCAAGCATCCATAAGGGCAATGTATTTGATTGTCACTACATCTGCTCATTGTATCTTTGATGGATTTCACTCTCACTGTCATGCTAAGCAACTTTATTTGATTGATGTCATGCTAGTACATTGAATGCTATAGCATTATAGATTGTACACTGTGTATGAAAAGAAAGGTACTCTGTTGTAATGCAATCAATGCTAGTGCTCTCACCTATGTGCCCTGATTCATCTCTTCTTGATATTGTTCATGGCATCATATGAATTCTTGTTTTTCTATAGCATGACAATATTTTGATCTTTACTATTGATATTGGAGCATTGAATGGGTCCAAGCTTGTCATGACTTGTATTGTTGTTAGTCATCATGCCCTGCCATTGCACTTTTGTGTCCTTGTTGATCTATGTCATTCTGACATTATACCATCAATGTATCACTGTGGCCCTTTTGGCTCATAGGCTTGTGTATTCTGAAAATAGCTTTGTTCTATCCTTGGTGCTAGTGTTATGATCACTTACTGAATGCCTCTCCACATGAGTCAGTGCCTCTCATTGAGATGGTTAGAGTTGCTAGAAACTCTGTGGGAATAGAGCTTCTGACAACCCTCACTGGTTTAGTGTAGGGTACTAGGAGACTCAATACTGATCATGGGTGTTGTAACCTGTATCTACACATGGGACAAACACATTAGTAAAAACAATGGTATTTCTTTTTATTTCCAGAGGCTCCTTGATGCACATGCCCTGAGCACAACCCATGCCAGAGGTACATGACTGAGTACACGTATGCATGTTTATAGATGTTGTGGCACCATTCATTGCTTAGATCCATTGGATCTAACCCCTTTTTCTTCTCTCTCTGTAGGTTCAGGATCACAGGAGCACACCGGGGACACAGAAGATCAACTCCCTACTAGGCAATGTCTGGTACCCCTGCATCTAGCTTCATTAATTTTGTATACTTGCACTCATTTATGAAACTCTCTCATTTTCTATGCTCATGGCATGTGTGAGCTCATATGAATGTTTTCTTTTTAGTTCTCTCTTTTCTATACAACATATTCAGGATATGACATGTAATCTTAGATGCAGTAATACTTTCTTTCTTTTCATGTACTTGCAATGAATGAACACAAATCTTAATCAAGACCACATAATAATGCAAACTAGGGTAAAAATCACATCTAGTAATTAGGTTTCCCAAAATGTGAAAAAATATGGCAACATGTAGCATGGACATGATATCAATAGGATATAATGGGCATAGAGGTTAATTATTAGCACAGACAGTTATATTGTAGTTGGTGTCAGTAGTGTTCTTGACAGAGTAATAGATAGTGTTTTGTGTATGGTTGTCCATATAGTTATCCTATGGGCATGCGCCCTTGGATTTATGTTGAAGACATGTTGGTGATGTTAAGTTCGTGGACACATAGTCTGGTGATGAATGCAAGAGAAGTTATGCAGTTGCTATTCGCTAGTAGTAGTTTCCCGTGTTTGTTCAGAAGAGCCGACAGAGATTTTATTGGTTCTTGAGTTGTGCCTATCTTGAGGGTATGTGCCCTTGGAGTTAATCTTGGAGAAGTATTATTGATGTTTGGTTAAGAGTGCATGAGTTAATTTATCTTACAAAGAAAGTTCCAATTGTTTTGGTAGAGCCGACAGTGTGTAGCGTGCGTCTACATTTATTTTATTAGATAGGTCCCAGAATGAGTTGCGTGCATAATAGAGCTAAAAAAATGTTTGTTGGAGTCTATTATGGTTTCTCTAATATGATTTCAAGGTGGTTCTAATAGGCTGACTTGATTATATCATTTGGAGGAAAGATATTTATAGGAAATCATTTTTGATTGCTGAAGTGTGGTTGATGGTTGATTAAGCAGAGCAGAGTGTGCGAGTGGTGGAACCATCAGAAGAAGGTCTATGTGACCAAGAAGAGTACTTGTGCTATTCATTGGAAATAATCCAGACAACAGGTCAAAGCACAGTTCACCAAAATCTAGATATAGTGTATATCTGTTATTCAGAAGGTTGTAGCCTTCACCCATTTGAGCAGGGAGCTCTCAGATAGTGTGTCATCTCCCCTAACAAGGAAAATTGTAAAAGACTCCTAACAGGGTCCGATGCTTGACTAGGTCTACTGTACTTAATATATTGTAAAACTACTCCTAAAAGGGTAAAGGATCTTCTAGCAAGGATCATTATACACTAGTATAGAATATTAGTGGGTACCAAGTCCCACCAGGGTTTTTACCTATTTGGGTTTCCCCATAACCAAAATATTGGTGTTGTGCTCAATTGTTCTTTCATTGTGTTTATGCTTTATGTTTAAGTATACTTAATTGGATAAAAGAATTAAATCTTGTAGATAACTGATTCACCCCCCCCTCTTAGTTATCTCTTGGGACTATTCCTAACAATTACTTATAAAAATGATAAATGTAGAGTTGGCGATCTTGTATTACCAAAGTGTTAGAAATATACAAATTTCATATGACTTATCATGTTACCATACCATCTAGCCTTCCCTCAATCATCACGACTATTCATATACCCTGTTTTACTATTTCTCTATCTTCACATACCTTTACAACACTATTCCATACTAATATAGACACCAAAACATGTGTGACCTTAACTGAAGGTCATACATATCCCAAAATGTCTTCATCTAACTTCACAATCCATAATACATCATATATTATCTCTGTCAACCAAAATAGTACTACAGGATACTATAACTTTGATTCTATACTTAGTCATTTTCATGATTGTATCTCTAGTACCTAAACTTCATGCGATCACTCCACCATAAGTGTTTCCATAAATGACAATGCTTAAGTGATCCATAGTTCTCTCAAACATCACTTTCTAACAATCTCTCCCTTTGGCATTGTTGACAACACTTAGTGAAAAATGACTAAGTGTCAAACACTATCTTCCTTCTACTTTTCTATATACATATCCTTTCTTCTTTTCTTTTTTATTTATTTATGTATACATTTCTTTTATTTCTCTTTTTCTCTCTCTTTTTTTCATTATTATTTAATTCTTTTTCCTCTTCTCATTTTCCTCTTCTCTTCCTCTTCCATTGACGTCAATGGCAAAGATACTTACAAAATTTCAAAATCTTAACCACAAAAGACTTATTGCTTACTCACCAGATTCAAAATGTCTTGGAAAGTGTCTTCCAAGGTTTTCACTTCATCATCCCATGACTTGATCAGAAGTCCACTGACATGGATTAGTCCATTTAGTGCATAAGATGTAGTCTCTTTTGCCTTTAGCTCGATGGGTACATAATTTGTCATTGATCCTTCTATCTTCTCCATCTCTATGAGATCAGCTTCAAGAATTAAAATATTAGGAGTGATTAGAATCTTTAGCAAACCAAATCTTTCCACAACCCTCCCTTTCTCTATATTCAAAGCACTTATCTTATCAAAAAAATTGGATGTTTTCTTGTCCATTTCCGACATAGTTTGTGAAGAGGTTTCACAACTATCCATTATGCTGTCTAATGTAGCCCCATCCTTGGCTATAATATCATCAACATTCTTAACATGTCTGATAGGATTTATGTAATAGCTGTATACCTTTCTTTCATGTGCCACACAACTTTTATCTTTGATTTTAGTTATTTTCAGAATGTCCAAGTCCCATAATATGGACTAACAAACTTCCTTCAACTTATTTTCTAAGAATATCTTTTTAGCCTTATCCTCTACGATCTTCAACAATGACTCAAAATGACTATCAAAGTTTTCCAATGCCAAGTTCAAGCTCTCTGCATCATCCTTTCCTTGAAAAATAAGAGGTGTAGGGAGTATTTTATTTACAGTCTCTACTGTCCTAGAAATCGCCTTTACCTTCTTGTACCCCTTTTTTTTTCTGACCTTTCCTTTACCTTAGCAAATGCTATGAAGGATAACCTCATGAGTTCATCCTCATCCATGATTTCCACATCAATCCTCACTGGTTTGGCCATAATTTCCAACAATAGAGTGGAGGAGGTATTCAGTTCTTGTTTAAGCTCAATTCTTACCTCTTCTTCTTCTTTTTCCACTGTTGTCTCTTCTTCCTACTTTTCCTCTTTCTATTTCTTGTTCTCTTGTTCTTTCTCTTCCTATTTTTCTTTTATATGTTCTTCCTCTTTCTATCCTTCCTCTTTTACTATCATTGTACTATCCAGATTGTCTTGAAATGGATCATTTACATCAAGTGAAGTGTCTAATGATATAGGCATACCAGAAATGAAGAAGTCTAGTTGCTTGTCAACTTTGCTTGCTTGCTCACTCACTTCAGCTGTCCTATAGATTTATCCCATTCCTAAAGGTGTAGGCTTGGTAACCTTGGGAGGTGAAGTCTTCTTAGGCATGTCACACATAAGAATTTGGTCCAATTCCTTTTGTGTGTCTTCTATAACCTCATCATACTTCCTTGCCATTATCTTCACAAGTCTGGCCTTTGTTCTTAGTAGACGTTTCAACTCTTTAATGATTCTCTCCCCCTCTTGTATGGAGACTACAGGTAACATGTCTTCAATAGCCTTATTTCTTATAGTCTCATCCTTAGAATGTTCTAACTATTTTTTTATTTCTAACTTTCTATACAAGTCCTTAGGAATACTTTCTTCTATTTCTAGCAAATTCTTGTAAAATAACAAGTGCTCAATTACTATGTCCTCAATTACTGCTTAATTGTCAGAATCATACCTTTCATAGTATCTATTTACTATCTTCATATTTCCATCTCTTATTACTCTCTTTTGTAACATCTGGATATTCAGCTTCCACAAATCTCGTGGCCTCTTCTGTACTTCTTTTTCCTCTTTCTTCTCAATCACCTTGTCCTATTTCTTCTTTATTTCTATTTTACTTTTGTTTCTTTGGGATACTTGGTTTGTTAGATCTTGTAGATCTCCTAGGTGTGCTTGTAGGTACATTTAATTGTGCTATCTTCTCATGTGTAATTGATAAATCAATTATATCAGGAGTAGGACTTACTATCTTTTTAGCTTTAGAAAGAAGAGGTGCCTCAATTTCCAAGCTAGAGGGTCCTTCTATCATCTTTGTCCTTACTTCTCTCAACTTCTCCTTTGTAATTCCTACCTTCACAAAAATTTCATCAACTATTTTATCAATCTTCCTTTTCCTTGATCCTTTATCCTATTCCTCTCTAACTTTTGCTAATGTTTCCTAGTAAGTTCCCCATCTGTCTTTAGATGTGTCTATCTCAGCTGCTAGTACATGTTCAACTTGCATTGTGAGAACCTCAGAACTAACCTCATACCCTATAGGGTAGCACCATTTCTTTGTTGTTTCAACTACTTTAAAGAACACACAGTCATTTTCAACCATGAAATAGATTGTGTCTTTGTATTTCTTAACTATCTCCTCAGGTATCATGTATCTCTCCTTCATTTTCCTTTGAAGAATTTTAGTCATTGCAAATAGTTCACCATCTACCCAATTTTTATCTTGTCTTTAGTAGCTTTTTGAAATTTGTATACTAGTAGGTACACTATCCTTCCATTCCCTAGGATGCATTCCAAGAAATTTGTGCTCAATGTGGATGTACATGTGGACTAGAAGTGAACCAAACCTGAATGCCTTTGACTTATCCTTCTTGATAATATTCACATTCTCCAAGAATTGTTGTGCTAGGATCTCACATATGTTATATTTTGTGTTTTCCTTCACCATTCTATAGGCCATCATAATTACTCTTGTTGACAGAAAATTAGGTCAGCTGTTGTAGTATAACTTGTAACCTAGTAGCATTGCTACCAATCTCACATCTTTCTGAAATATGTCATTCATAGTCATCACTCTCTTATCCCATTTAGAATGAGTTAGGGTTTCTACTTGCTACTTGATATTCTTCTCAGCTACTGGAAGGGCTCCAATATTGTCCAATCTAGTTATATCATGAATAAAATTGCTACATATCTTAACAGGTTACTCTCCTATCCAAATGAATTGATCATGGATTCTTCTTAGAATGATCTTGAGCCATTCAGTTTCATAGAACTCAAGGCGAGTTAGATTAATGATAGATTACTCTTCTAGATGTTTGAACTCTTCTTTAATTTTTCCATCAAATTCTATGATCTCTCCTAACTCCTTATAGATCTCAACATCTCCTATAGTCTCATACTTACAATAAATATAAGCCCTAATATCTTCAACAAGTAACACATCGTAAGGGGTTTGCAAAAATGCTCCTTTCAGATCATCCTCACAAGACTTAAATGGGTAGCTCTTAAACTTATACCTTGGTATATCAACAACATCAAATATCACAAGTGCATCCATATCTTCTTGAAAGAGTATATGATCTAAATACCTTTAATATGCTGAATTCCAAAATTTCTGCTCTAACAATCACGGAAAGTAGTTGCTAGATGGATGTAGTGCTTCTTAACTTTGTTCTCCTTAGTTGCTGCTAATAAAATGGTGTAGAAATGATGTGCTTCAAGGTGTTTTATCGATCGTAAGGTGAGTGAATACATTAATCACAAGTAGCTCAACTTCGCACGATGTCCAGTCATAAATTTCATGATCATAGGATATGAATCTCTACGTACTGCGATCACAAACATACACTCCATTGTGTCTATGCATACCATATCTAAGCTTGCATGAGATTATTCCACATAATCAGGGGCTGGATATATTCTGTTGTCTTCATCCAATGCTTAGCCTAAGGCCATGCGGCCTTCTAAGTCAATGTAGAAATGTCAACATTAGGCGAAGACACAGTAGCATCTACTCTCTCTCCCTGAACCAATGCCTTGTTGAAATATTTTACCTTCCATATCTTCTCATCATCTTCATTTGCTATTTTATTTAAATGATTCTTGAACTCATCTATGTAATCATTAAGAATTTTACCATTGTCTCCAATATTCTTCTTTATAACTACAGGTGGTGGTCCTCTTCTATTGTTTGTTCCATTATACCTAAAAAACTTTTCTATGTTTCATAAGTTGTTGTATTTGAAACATGTAGGTTGTCTTCTATTCTAATTATCTTGAAGCTTACAATAACTTATAGTATACCCAAGGTTATTGCATTTGTAGCATTTGATCTTAGCTGCTGACTCCTCTCTGATGTAATCTTGTTTGTTCCTTGACTGATCAGGTTTTCTACATTCTGCTTTCTTATGTCCATATACATAATAGTTGTAACAATAATCAGTAAAGGATTTGAAAGGACCTTTACTTCTACAATCTCTTTTCATGTGTTCAACTTTTTTGCATCCAAAGCATCTACCTATGAAAGGTCTGATATGATCTTTTGGTTCTTCAAAAGTAGGTTTGTCTTCAATCTTTGCTTCATGAGATTCTTCATTAGTCTTAGAACATTCTCCTTCACTGTATCCAATTCCAATCATGTCTCCTTTAGGTTTTGGTCTCTCTCTTTGTTCATCAATTTTATCACTACTTGTGTAGCTTCTCAATGTGCAATTTGGATTGAGTGAGTTCACCTTTTATGATCTGATTTTACTTCTCCAATTCTTGACATTTATCCTTGTAGTGATCAAGTTTAGTCTTCATTTGTCCTATCTGCAAATTTTCTTCTTTTAGTGTCTCTTCAACTTTTTATCTTGCATCCTTTTCATGTTGAATTTATTTAATCATCAGAAGATTGATTTTCTCTTTTTCTTTCTCCAACTTCTTTACTTGGTCTAATCTATCATTTTCTGAATCCTCTTTGATCTTATCCATAAGGTCTTGTCTTAGAATTTTTGAAATTTCAAGTTGTTCCTTTAGCTTCTTAATGAAACCTTCCGCTCTTCTTAATTTGAATTTCAATTCACCATTCTCAGCCTTTTCTTTGTCCAGGTCATCAAGCGCTGCTTCAAAGTTTTCTTGCAAACTTTTGGAATCCATTCTAATCTCCCTTAAGCTATTAGGCTTTCTCTCCAAGGGCCAATAGCTCTGATACCAATTGTTAGGATTAAGTAATACTGAGTGGTGGGGGGGGGGGTGAATCAATATTACAACAATTTACATTAAACTTCAACCAATTGCAAATAAACCATATCAATGCTAAAATGAAAAGAACATAAATACATAACACATAACTCATAACACCATTATTTGTTTTCAAGGAAACCCTGACCAAGGGAAAACCCTGGTGGGGATGGTACCCACAACTGTGCACTAAAATATTGATTCCTTATTAGGAGATCTAGCCCTGTTAGGAGATGAGTATTACATAGTGCATTTCCTTGTTAGAGGAATACAAAACCCTATTAGGGGTATACAAAAACACTGTTAAAGTTGTGGTGAGATTACAAATTTCTTACAAAAGTATTCTTCAAGTAGTGAGCAATACAAGCATCTGCTATGCTTTGATAGTTCCAGCTATAGCTCTGTCAATATCAGATCTCATATATGCTATCTACCTTTACTGATATCCAAAATTCACATCCATTTCTATCACATAGTTTCACACTTATCGCTTCCACAAAACACTCTATACTTATATCAATTCTACCATCTAGTCGACTCTCAAATACAATACAAAACATAACAATTACTTATACAAATGATAAATGTAGAGTTGGTGATCTTGTATTACCAAAGTGTCAGCAATATACAAATTTCATCTGACTTAGCATGCTACCATACCGTCTAGCCTTCCCTCAATCCTCGCGACTATTCACATACCATGTTTCACTATTTCTCTATCTTTGCATACCTTTACAACACTATGTCATACTGATATTGACACCAGAACATGTGAGAACTTAACTGAAGGTCATACATATCCCAAAATGTCTTCATCTAACTTTACAGGCCATAATACATCATATATTATCTTCGCTGACCAAAAGAGTACTGTAGAATACTGTAACTCTGATTTTGTACTTAGTCATTTTCATGACAGTGTCTCCAGAACCTAAAATTCATGTGATCACTCCAACATAAGTGTTTCCATAAATGACAACCCTTAAGTGATCAATAGTGTTGTCAAACATCTCTTTCCAACATAAAATAATGATTTCAAACATGAAATAATGGTATTTCAAATACTCAAGCATGTATTTTCTGATGCAGTAAAGGAATTCATCAGAAAAAATAACATGAAAGAAAGTGAACCGGTCATTGATTCATGTGTGGCTGACCATTGTGAAATAGATGCATGTACTGGTAATAGGAATAATGAGGATGATGGTTAACTTAGTAGTGAACAAATTTCAGATTTACTAGACAAAGAATATCATAAGCATGTTCATGAAAATAGTGCAATTGTTTTTCTTGAGCTGACAGGAATAAAAATAATAATGAAACAATACAAAAAAAAAAATTTCCCGTGATTAACAAAAACAAAATCCATCCATTCTTACAAATAACAATATTTTTTATAATTGGGAGGATTATGATCAAATTGAAGAAGTAGATATTATCCAAGAGGATGATGCATTAAGTAAGGATATGTATTATAAGAAGGAAGCAAAAATGAGTACATTTGAAAATGGTTTTAATATTTTCTAAATCCCTTATTTGATGAGATAATGGAAGAAGATAAAATCTCTTCTTTCCAAAGTATGTATGAAGATACTTTTCATATACATTCAAACCCTTCATATGGTAAAGAACTAGCATTTTTAGATAGTATGGATGATGTAGCTAGTCTTGAGGATGGAAAATACAATGTGATATCATTATCAAAGGAAGTAGCCATAGGAATAAGTAATGTTTCAGATCCTAACACCATGAAAGTTTGAGACGTGCATAAAGAAGATGATAACTCCAAAGATGAATCTAGTTTCATAGAAGGAAATGGTGTTGGAACTCCTCATATAGAAGAAATTATGCCACAAACACAAGGAACTCATTCAAGTAATGGTACCGATTATGAGAATTCTCCTCCATTAATGAAAAATAATGTAGGCACATGTCTAATAATGAAGAAACAAAAAAAATGATATAATGGGTTGAACACTATTGATAATAAATATTCAGATATAAATTTTCTTGTTCTTCAGAATAGGTAATATGATCATAGATCCAGTGATATTTTGTCATATATGTGTTTGTAGTTGGGTAGTAATATTTTTGAGAGTATGAATGATAATGTAACTAAATCAAAATTGGTGTTAAGGCCAAAGATATGGGTTGTCATGAATGTGATTTTTTTGGAAGAATAGAATGTTATAAGTTGAATCATGGATCTCAACATATCTTAAAAATGGGATACAAATTAGTGATCATGATGTCAAACATTTTAGACTGGTAATAAATGTCACCATATTCTATCAAGTATACCTGAGTATTATTTTTAGATTCATGCTAGTTTAATGTGATGAAAATAAGATTTTTGATAGGGAAAAATATAATTTTTGGTGGTATGTAGTCATCAAATGAATTTGAGATATGATTTTAGTGAAGAGTATGAACCCAATTGATTCATACTCAATCTTATTCTACTAGAGATAGTTGGATTCTCGCTATGCCCACAGGGGGAATACGTCCCTAGAAAGAGCCACTGATACGTCTATATACTAAAACTACCTATCTTTACCTATGGACAACCCACAAATGAGAGGATTCTTTAGAAAAGACATAATATTTAATGAATGTTGTGAAGCATATTTATTCTAATCAACCCCATGTCGAATCTGCAAATTGGGAAATTATTGTATACAGATACTATCAAAAGATAATATCATTGGTCTCACTTTTCTCAACATTACACCGATCTCACTTTGTTCAAATAAGCATAAGTATCAACAATACTAGAAGACAAATAACTTGATGGTAAAAATATCATCAAAATAATCAGTGTAGCACTACAATATCGGTGAAAGATCTAAATCAAGAGCCCAATAGTTAGAATCTATCCCAATGAGAAAATTGGTGAGAATTACACTAATGCAGTAATAATATATTAAAAACTAAGAAATCGGAAAGACCATTACCGATAACAAGTCAAGAGGAAAAAAGGCATCAACAAGAATAATACTGATAAAATAATAGAGGCTTATAAATGTGATAAAACATAATCGACAAAGATCATACTGATAGATGCCATCAGAAACACCTACATCAATTATCAGTGTAACATATCATTATCAAAAGGAAGTTTAAAATGGTTGGTCGATACCCAATGAGGATATTAGAAAAACTTATTTCGATAAAGAAGGATATATAATTGACAAAGGAAGAGACAATTTTGGTAAAGGGAATAAGGAACAAGCATCGAGAAAGGAAAGGATGCAACAAGTAACAATAGTTACTGAGCTAAGAGCATATATGTTACTAAGAAGAATAAAACATATTATCGAGTAGCACATGCCAACATAACAAATACATTGAATCTGGACACCAAGCATAAAACATTTTACAGATCTCGAGGAAATTGTTTGATAAAGCATTGGAGATTTAAATATGATGATTTTTCATGATTACAGGGTAAGATCCGCCAATGAAGATTAAATGTAATATATGCATTGGAGATATTACTATTGGTAGCACCATTTAAGGAGAAGAATCTAGAATGTTTCCACTGCTTTTAGATCGAGTATAAAAGGATCAAAGTATGAAGATTACAATGAAGAAGACAAAGAGAGCAGGTGATGATCAGTCAGAGATAAGTGTGAAGGTGATGAGAAGAGAAGCTACCAAGTAACATAGCAGTAAAAGAAGAGTTATGAATGTGATTCATAGTTGAAGCTACCGAGTACATAAGTGAAATTGTGAGTGAAATACAATATGAGGTAAATTTTTATTGAGCATATTGAGTATGATAAGCATGTGTTGATGCGACATTACAAACACTTTTTTGCTACTGATTATAGTATAATAAAGATTGTAAAAGCTCTTAACTAAGTAGGCCCTAATAGGTCTTAAATTATATATATTTTAATAGGGTACATCTCTTAGATTAGAGTTGTAAAATCCTTTAGCAAGGTAGACTCAGTAAGTCTTTATACTCTTAGCATGGTAAATAATCTTAATAGGGTAAGCTATCAGAAATAGCTAATTTTGTAGCTCTAACCAAGCAAACTTTTTACTGTAGTAGTGAAGTGTTGTGGGTGTCATTCCCACTAAAGTTTTTTACTCTAACCAAGGATATTTGCAAGACCAAAAATCATGGTGTTATGAGTTGTGTTTCATGATTTTGATTTATATGTTTTATGTTGATATATGCAAAATTTTCTATTTGGTGAATGGTTAGAAAGGTAGATAAAGTTTTTGAAGTACTAACTCAGCCCTCCCCTCTTAGTACTTAAGTTTCCATAATTAATTCAACAATTGGTATCAAAGTAGAGTCTCCTATATAGGTATGAGAAGGTTATTGATAACATGAACATGGAACTAAAGTTTTCAAATGAACAAATTGATGAATTGAGAAGGAAACTAAAGCACTTACTTAACAAGAGAAAGGAGCTAGCCCATAAATTGAAAGATACACATGATCAGGTTGAAGAAGTTGTAGAACAATAAGAGGGAAGTTTGTCTGATGAATTTGAAGCTGCCATATTATGAATGACTAAAAAGAACAAAAAACCAACTGATCAGGTAAAAGTACTAAAAAGAGAACAAGAAGCTTAGTAAGAATGTGTGAAGTCTTGTAACAAAAGAGAAAAGTTGAAGATGAGAGAAATAAAATGAGTGAACGAACAAATGAGAAAGATGTGGAGATACAGAGGTTGACACAAAATCACTACAACTTGATAGATCAACTAATTGGTGCTAATCAAGAGATTGTAAGGAAAGTTGAAGAAATTGTTGGACTAAGATCAGAGAATGAACATTTGAAGAATGAATTGAAATCTAAAAAGAATGAAAATGAAGTTTTAAAAAGGAATGAAGAAAAACTAAGAATACTAGATGAACAACTTAGAGGTTAGAGAAAACCAAGAGATACTATTTGACTTGGATTTACTGAAAACAACACTACCAAGAAAATAGAGTCCTCAAATCAAGAATCCAATCAAGATAATGCTAACCCACCAAAGACAAAGAAGCCTACTTGTTATCATTGTGGGAAATTGGGTCATACAACTAATTTATGTAGGAGAAAAAGATGTAAATCACTGAGCATTCCTAAACTTGATGGTTATTGTTACAATTTCAATAAGTATGGTCACAAAGCTTTTGAGTGTAGATCAAGGATTAGTAACAATACAAGGAAGCCAAACTTCAAGGGTTACTGTAATAACTGCAATAGATATGGTCACAAGTCTGAAGATTACAAGTCATAAAGGAAGAATGTGAAATGGATTCCTAACTCACAGAATACTGCAAATAACTAGCAAGGATCAATTATACCATGGCACTACAATACAAGAATTTCATGTACAACATGTGGGAGACTTGGACACATTGCTATAAATTGCATTTTGATGCATGGAAGGAACAATATAAGATCATGGAGAAATTCTGGAATGGTTTGATTTCATTGTCACAAGGTCGGTCACTTAGCCAAATACTACATGTACTGAGCCAAAGCTCAAATTGAAGAACAACCAAATGAAACTATTCAAGTAAATGTTGAAGAGATAAGAGATCAGATGAATAGAAAATGGAGAAGAAAGTCTCAAGATGATGGAACTGAACTTGGAACACTTGATGGCATCTCATCCTCTGGATCAGGTGCACCTATCTTCACCTAATCGGTCAAAGGTATGACATTTAGGAATTGAGAACTAAAATTTAATCTTAAGTAGGTTCCAAACATTTGTGCAAAGATCCATATTGGCATACTTAGATACATTTGGATATATGTTGTGAAGTTAACATTTCATATTTTGTTCAGTAAGAGAATGTGTTATTGTTTCATTCGGTGTAAGGAAGGTAATCAATTAAAATGGAGTTGGTGAAAACATTAAATGCAAAATTATAGCTGTTGGAAACCCTATTCAAAGAAAATATATAAATAGACCCTTTGTAATTTCATTTTTTACTTTACATGTTTGAGAGCAATTGAGCACTTCGCAAAAATGAGTCCTTTGAGAGTATTCGAGTGACAAGTTGAGAAGATCTAAGCATAAGCAAGCATAATCAAGTGATTTATGGTATTTTCTCGAGCTATAAAAAGAGAAAGTGAGATGATACTCAAACGAAACCTTACAGTCAAGTGATTATTTCTGTGAAACAATGGCACCTAAATTTCAAAATCCTATTGTCGTGGAGAAGATTGATCTAGTCAATCCAAAGTATAAGCTACCTCCAGCTATAATCACTAAACCCGATAAGATGGGAGCCCTATATTTGATCTCTCTGAGAGTAATTCTGATTGAAGACATTTTTTCCTTCATCCATAGCAAGATCAAAGAGTTTTTCCAAGATGAAATTGATACATCTTGCCAAAATATGTGTGTCAATGGGAAATTGAAAGATGAGCATATTAACTTGGAGACGAAGGGTTTGATGCATGCACTACATGTACGGAGTGTTTTTAAATTAGAATGGATAAGAATTGTGCTAAGCCAAGTTCATGATCAATTCATGTGGCTTGATGCACCAGTCAAGATTACAAAGGATGTATTGTTGGAAATCTATTATAGGAAAGTGATATACTAATGGGGGGGGAGGTGAACCAAATATCTACTATTATCACCATTTTGACATAAATTCACTTGCATAGCATAAACATAAAATTCAATACTGAAATGGATCTAACAATTTAATCTTCATCCATGAAAATAAAATATAACACAAAGATTTTATTTTCCCAAAAATGCTTGAAAGGTAAAATTGGGGTGGGGATGACACCCACAAATCTTCACTACTGTAGTATTAAATTTTTCCTTTTAGGGCTACAATGTTTGATCATAAACTAATGATCTACCATGTGAGGGGTCTACACTACTAAGAGCTTTAAGAATTATACAATCTACCTTGTAAAAGGATTTGAACTTACAACAAATTAAGCACTCAGTTAAGAGATTTACTTAGGCCTATTAGGACCACTCTATAAATAGATTCTCCCTGATTCACCTGTTAGAATGAATCAATACCTGATCCTTTAGTTTGCACTGTAATGCTGATAACAAATCTTCTCCTTCCAATATAGATTTGATCTCCTCTATCAAGTATATCTCCACTTTGTTCTTTACTTCTTTGCTTGGTCGTTGTTTTCTACCTCTTATGGTAAAAAACACTTCTTTGTTCTACATGTATGTGATCCCCTTCATAATCATACTTTTCATACTACGTTTTAGGGTTCAGATCTCATCTTATATAGAAAACAAATCAACTCCATAAATCAAGATCAAAGATCTAGATTGTCTACTTATGTCGCTTAAGACTTCATTAATTCTGATTGGTTACATAGATTTTATAGGGATCAATTATTACAAAACTAAAGCATAATCACCTCTATGATTTCCTCAATAAAGAATAAATGTAGTGTAGATGTCGGCCAAAATAGTTTACCTAAGTGTTTGTTGCATTAAAAAAACATATATCAAATGTGGATTACTCAGCATATGAAGTATCTAGCACTCGGCATTGACTGTTCTTCATTTACTGGTACTCAGCACTGACATATCTACACAACTCAACATAAACTACTCGGCTATTACTAAAATATTCGGTGACCTTTGAATTTCTCATCTATAACTAATGCTCAGTAAATGTACAATATACAAGTCTACACATAACTCGGCCTATACATGATTACTCGGTCGCAGTGATGATTGACTAACATTGCCTAGAAAATGACTAAGTGTAAGACACTAATAGACAACAAAACTTAGGGATCAACAATCTCCCCCTTTGACATTAGTGGAAAAAAAACTTTGTCATTGCATTTACTTTGCATTACAAAAGTACTTAGTAATATGAAAAACTCCTATATGAATACCCCCCCTAAGACTTTGACTTGGTCTACAAAAGATTCTACACATATATGTACATAAGAGTCTTTTGACATACAACTAGATATATACATTACAAAAATAGTATGTCATACCATTGTAGATCCACTATGTCATTGCCCTATTTTTTCTTAGAACCCTAAAATCTATCATTCTCCTTATGATTTCTTGAACTCTGTCATGTCTATTCCCCCTTGTTTTTGTCACTTGAAGTTTTTGGGGTGTAGGGGTTTTGAAAAAATTATCTATAAATGGTTTATGGAGCTGCATTATCATTCCTAATGCATTGTCCCATCTAGACCTTACAGACTCCAAAACTTGTGTCTTTATTTCTAGCTAAGCATCTAGATCAACTATGGCTAATTCCTTTTGCATAGCCTCAAGATGAGGTTTCATCACAGTTTGGATTGATATTAGCCTTCCCCTTATTTTTCCATCATTAGCCATCAACTTGGATAATCTACCTTGTGCATGTAACAATCTTGTGAAGTGGATAGAGCTGGAACTTGCATCCATGCTCAGTGAATGACCCATAGACTTTAAATCTAATTGAAAATTGTTTATCAAATCCTAATTGTCCTTAGTGAACTCATCAACATTGCCTAATTTATTGTACAGAGAATGAGCATTCTACACAACTTATTCTAGATTTGTTACTAAGGCATAAAGTTCTACCTGTTTGACTGCAATGTTAGTTGAAACCTTGTCTAGAACCTTGGTCTCAAACTTTCTCTCAGACCACTATAAAAGCTTATCATTTTCCTCGCTTTCATCACTATTCACCTTTGTTAGAATTAATCTTTCCTTGGTTGTCACATTTACAAGGATAAACCAAGGTATCCTAAATGTTATTTTCCTTGTAATTTATTATTCTGGATATTCCTCCTTATGAGGAATCCTACACTTGTCTCACACACTATTGAAATGTGGCATGCATAGAAATGGGAGTTACAATGTAACTCCTTCCTCACATCTCTATTAAATAGATGGCTCTCCTCTCTACATATGAGATAATTCTTCTTCTTGAACACTATTGTATGAGCTAAGCTCTCACTCTCTCTCTCATTCTTAGGCATTTTTGTCACATTCATTATATCACAGGGTTTTTTTTATGCTTTTCCCCCTTCAAAATATTGTCTCCTTTGTTTCTTTTCTCTTTGGTGAATGCTCCTAGTTTTGTGTTAATTCGTGGTAAATCTTCTTACTCCTTGCTCATTGAATTAAACAATTTCCTATCTCTCTATATTTTGTTATTTTAACATGGTATTAGAGCAGGTTGGTCTAATCATGTTTTGAGTGTGTATGTAAAGAAGCTACCATATCTTGCTACACTCCAAATTCGGAGATGTTGTTTAGAGAGATTTGAATCTCATTTTAGTTCTTACAATTAGTTCTTTGCAATATCATGGTGAACTAATTTTAGTTCTTTGCAATTAGCTTATTTATCAGTTCATTTATATTAATCTTATATATTTCGGCTCATGCATTACTAATTTAGTTGGTGAAAATATCCAAGTATGATAGAATATTAGAATAGTTTATATTTTTCAATTCACTTATTTTGTTTCTAAATTTCTGTCCATGATTACTAATTTACTATTTTAGTTTCTAACTTTACATTTTTTTATCATTGCATTGTTACTATCCTTGCATGCACTATTTCTTTCCTCATTGCATGTGTTTCCTTTTATCATTGCATGCATTTTATTTTATCCTTGCATGTGGTTTTAGCTTCCTTGCAACCTATATCACTAAAGTTTCTTTGAAGCAATTCACTCTCCTTGACTTTAAATCCACTCTCCAAAAGCTACACAGTTTTTTCTCCTCTCACGATTACATAGCATGCAATCTTCTCATTTCGCCTGATTCCAAAAGTCCTCATAGTATATCTTACCTTAGAGAATACTGGAGTCTGCTCACCACCTCTGCAGCTGCTTTAAGCCCTAATCTACCCTTCGCATTGCACATTTTACCTAAGAACCAAAATTGTATTGTATCGCCACCATATCCAGCACCTCCACCACCTCAGTGACCACCACCATATCTACACTCAGATCTCTCAGGACCACCACTACCATAGCCCAAGTAGCCATTGTTTTTCGTATTAGCGCAAAAAATATTTGTCTCCTTTATTATTTGTGGAGAAACTAGCTTGTTGTTTTTCTCTATTAGGATTTGTTTTAGGTTTTGGGTTTTGAAATCATAATCTTAGAAATGGTTTTTATTTCATCTTACATGAACATGCCAAGGTTTTCAAGTAGCCGTATCAAAAGTGTTATATTTTTGGATATATCTGCATTTTGATTTTGGATCTTTTCATGCTCAAGAGTGATGTTATAGCTTCTTTTTGATTTTGCGTGAAAGTGTGGGCACCATTCTTATATTTAAAATCTTGATCATATTTGAATTTTTTATAAATGGATTACATGGTATGATGGAGGGGCATCGCTTCAACCATTTTTTTGTGGGGATTTTGTTTTTCATATAGAGGTTGTGAGCTGAGTTCAATTTGATATTTATAAGCACAAGCCATATTTCCTGTACTTATTAGCATTTTTTTGATTCGAAGAGATATAACTTGATTAGTCTTAGATTCAAATTGTTTTTTATTCTAGATTAATAATCACCACCAACTCTTTGCAGGTAAATGGGCTTTAATATATTCAGCTCTTTTTCTCATTATGTTAATCGTTCAATAGGTTTAGTTCCATTCTTTGGTCTAATTAACATTTGTTTTACAGGATTGTGTTGCCTTTCATTGTTATCAAGGTTATTTAGTTTTTTCTCTCTTTGTCTCCTCTTTTCATGCTTAAGTGTATAACTTTCTCTTTGCATGCAAGAGATTCTTGTCGTTATCTATTAATCAATAACAGCTTAACATAGATCTGTTAACTCTTAAGTGTTCTTGGTTTCTATTTCACCTCTGGTAGTTATTTTTTTCCTTGCATGCCTCCTTGGTGTAAGCTTTCATAGCTTTCTATTGTTGCATGCTAGTGTATATAGTTTCTTTTGCATGGGTTTGATCTGCATGCCTAGTTTTTTGGCTTCTCTCACAGTGCTCTTGCTTTAAAAGTTTCTTTTCTGAGTTCTGTTAAGGGTTTTCATTTATTTTTTCTCAAGTTTAGGAGTTCTTTACTTTAAATCTTCATATTTAACTATGACCACCCTGATCCTAGAAATAAAGTTAACTAGTATAAATTATCATGCATGGAAAAAACACATGGCCTTCATCTTTAGATTCAGACATATTTTAGATATTGCAATTAATGCCAATTCAAAACCAACAACTTCTACTCCTCAAGATGACCAAATTGCTTGGTAGACTAAAAATGAGGAAGCATTTGGTTTAATTGGGATCTCCTTAAGTCCTGAATTGTATGTCTTAATTTCTACTTGTACAGAAGCCCATCAAGCTTGGGACATCCTGAAAATTACCTATGACAGTGCAGATGAGACTCAAAAAATCCAGCTTCAAGACCAACTTGAAGACCTCAAGTATACCGACTTCAGCTCTATTGATGATTTCTTGCTCAATTTTGATTCAATTAATGTTTTACTAAGTGGTTTACAAGTTCCTCTCTCTGATTTAAGGATAATCCACATAATTATTTGTAAATGTTTTCCTAGACAGTTGTAATAGTTTATTACAAATATTTACTCTCAATTAGCTATTCCTTCTTTACCATCTCAATTAACTTATGTCATCTTTCAAAATATGTTACGTGAAGAGGAAGAAAAACTGATTCAATTTGGTATAATTAAAACTCATGAACATGCCTATGTCTCTCAAAACAATAGATCTTCTAACACTAATCAAAATAACCAAAATTATCAGAGATCAAACAATACTAATATTCAAATAATAACTCAGGCCAACAATTTAATGATCATTAAAATTCTAGACCTTCCAATAACTATCATAATAGTAATCATTCAAATAGGCCACATTGCACCTATTGCGGTAAAGATGGTCACTCAATACATAACTTTTTTAAGAAACAAAAGGATGATCAACCTAATTCTCAAAACTACTCAAATGGAAAATCTAATGGAAATCAATCTCATTTTGCTTTTACTGTCTATTTCAATGCTTCTAAACCACTTGAATGGATTATTGATAGTGGTGCATCTCAACATGTTACATCTCATAAGGAAGTCTTTGATTCTTTGTGACTTGATTCTATGAATATTCTTGTTTCTTTAGCTAATAATTATTGCTGTCAAGTTGAAGGAACTGGTAATGTTTCTGTTCCAAATGGTAAATTACATGATGTGTGTTATGTTCCTGATTTGAAACTGATGAAGGGTGCTCCCCTTAATACCACAAACACATAGCAGACATAGAGAAAAAAAAACAATAATATGCAAGAACAGAAAATTGGCTTCTTATTATCTCCACAAATGTGGAATTACAAATTTTCAGAATTACAACATGCAAAGCCACATGGGCATTCCCTTACAATATTCTGTAGGACAAAGCCTTGAACTATTACCCAGATCTACTACCCAAAACTATTCTGAACTGCCTAAGACAATAATATAGCCTTCCTTATATAGGCAATTTTCCACCGCTTGGGAAGGTTCCAGAATTTTAGCCAATAAGGCCGACCAAACTTAGAATTATTTTATTTTACATTTTATTACATCATAGTCGGCTCAAGATAACCTTTGAAACCTGAACAGAAATTTTGAAGAAAATTATTTTCCGCCATTTCAGGTGGCCCAACTTCCGAAGACCATAAGTCATCACCAGTTGACCCGATCGGCTATTATAACCCCATTTTAGAAATGCCACAAAGCACTCTACAGGCTTGATTTGCGCAAGCACCCGTCACCCAAATTTTTGACCTCATCCGGGGCCTCTAAAGCCTTCAAAACTGAGTTCAAAGTTTCTGTACCCTGCTACCAATACCGAAAATCTTCAATATCTTCCAATATACACTTGATCTGGCAATGAAACTTTACTGGCAGACTTATATGACCAAAATGAACCTCCAAGAAAGAAATCAGATCATTCTGAGCACATACAAAAATTACCAAAAATAGTAACTTTCCATAAATAGCAGGTCTGCACAAAATAGCCCTTATTGAATATAAAAACATAATTTTTTATTTTTTTTGGGTGATGCAAGATTGCTCTTACACCCAGGATGCTCTTGCATCAGAAACCTAACCTTATTTTTGTTCCACAATTATGTCAAGATTATAAGGTTGAGTTTCATAAAAATATTTTCCATATCATTGATCCCAATACTGATCAGATAGTTGCTAATGCTAAATTGGATGATGATAATCTCTTTAAATTTTATCAATTTGCCTCTCCTAGATATTCTTTACTTACTACCGTTGATTTTAACATTTGGCATGAGAGGCTAGGACATTTAAATTCTGACTATATCTCATTAATGCAAAAAGAAAATATGGTAGATGGGCTACCTAAGTTTACTCCCTCTAAGTTTGATTGCAATGGATGTATGAGTGGTAAAATGCATAGAGAATCTTTTCCCCATAAATGATCTTGGAGAGCTAATAATAAGTTAGTTCTCATTCATAGTGATCTTTTAGGTCCTATGGAAAATACTTCTATTTCAGGCTCTAAATATGCTTTAACTTGTGTTGATGATTATTCTTGTAGAACTTGGATTTATTTCTTACATAGTAAAGATCAAGTCCTTGATATTTTTGCCGAATTTCATGTTTTTGTGGAAAGAAAAAGTGGTTGTAAAATTTAGATTCTTAGGACTAATAATGGTACTGAATATGTTAATCATGCTTTCCATTCTTACTTCAGATCTTTTGGTATCAAACATGAGCTTACCGTTCCTTATACACTAGAACAAAATGGTGTGGCAGAATAGAAGCATAGAACAATAGTAGAAATGGCTAGATGTTTTTTACATGCAAGAAATATGGATTATAAATTTTGGGCTAAAGCCATGGCATGTGCCACCTATATTCTTAATAGAACTCCTACTAAGGCCCTACCAAAGAAAACTCTTGAAGAAGCTTGGTCAGGAAGAAAACCCAATTTGTCTCATTTATAGATTTTTGGCTCCACTGCTTATGTTCACACACCTAAACAGAAAAGGAAAAAGTTAGATCCTAAATCCTCACCTCATATATTTGTTGGCTATTCTAAGAACACTAAAGGTTATAGAGTTTATGATCCTCTTACTAATAAAATTCAAATAGCTCGAGATGTTTGCATTGCTGAAAATGGTGTCCATGACTGTTCTCAAATTTCAAATTCTGAATTTAGTCATAGCAACATAGTTCTTGTGGAGGACCAACCTCCGTCTCTCAACCCTATTCCTCACATTTCTCCTCCTAATGTTTCTATTCCTCTTGTTTCTACTCATAACACTAAGGATAATACTAATACTCTTCAAAAGGATAATGATGAACATAAAGATAGTAATGATACTTCTAATGATTTTGTCCCTTCTAGTAGTAGCAGTGATGATGGTGATGATGGTAATAATCTATTTACTCCTCCTAGTAATATTTCTATTAATTCTAGGAGAAATCCTAAACGGTTTAAATATTTACTTAATGAAGGTGATGATTACATTTTTAGAATGGGTGGACTTAAACCTAGAAGGATAATCTACTACAATTATGCTCTTATTACTTCTCTCTCTAATTCTAATGATCCTCAAACTTTTTCTCAAGCTAAAAATCAACCTCACTAGAAAATTGCTATGCAAGAGGAATATGATAGTTTAATTTCTAATAATACTTGGGATTTAGTTACTTTACCTCATGGCAAAAATCTAGTTTCATGTAAATGGTTATACAAAACTAAGTTGAATGCAAATAATGATATTAGTAAGTTTAAATCTAGACTAGTAGCAAGAGGTTTTTCTCAAGTTGAAGGAATAGACTATAATGAAACCTTTGCTCCTGTTGCAAAAATGCCTACCATTAAAGTTGTTCTTTCTTTAGCTACAAAAATGAATTGGCCTATTCACCAAATGGATGTAAAAAGTGCTTTTTTGAATGGAGATTTGCATGAAGAAATATACATGTCTCAACCTCTTGGTTTTATTCAACAAGGCAATGAACATTTAGTATGTAAACTCAAGAAGTCTATTTATGGTTTAAAACAATCTCCTAGAGAATGGTACTGTAAAATCAATTCTTTCTTCATTTCTCAAGGTTTTGATAAAAGTAAAAATGATCCAAACTTGTGTATCAAGCATACTGAAAATGACATTGTTATTATTATCTTATATGTTGATGATTTAATCCTTACCTCTAGCTCTACTCGTTTACTTTCTGAAATTAAATTCCAACTCAATCAGAACTTTCAAATGACAGATTTAGGCATCTTGCACTACTTCTTAGGCATGCAAATTTGGCAAACTTCTAATGGTATATTTGTTTCACAGTCTAAGTATGCTCAAGATCTCTTACAAAGATTTGATATGACTAATGCTAATGATGTCTCTATTCCTTGTGAATTAGGAACTAATTTAATGATAGATATGCAATCTCCATTCATAGATGGTACTCCTTATAGAGAACTTGTAGGTAGTTTAAATTATGTAACTCTCACTAGACCTGATCTATCTTTTAGTGTTGGTTTAGTTTCAAGATTCATGTCCAAACCTCAACAAACACACTTCAAAATTGCTAAAAGAATATTACGATACATTAAAGGTACTATTAACTTAGGATTATTTTATGATGCAAATGTTGATTTTTAAAAAAAAGGTTTTACTGATTCAAATTTAGGTGGAGACCCCAATGATGGGAAATCTACTTTTGGGTATTGTTTTTCTCTTGGTTCAGGTGCTATATCTTGGAAAAGTAAAAAATATCAATCTATTTCTCTATGTTCTACTGAAGCTCAATATAAATATTGTACTCATGCCTCTAAAGAACCTTTATGGCTTAGAAGAATACTTGAAGATTTGGTTCTACCTCAACAATAACCTACACCATTGTATTGTGACAATCAAAGTGCAATAGCCTTGGCGAAGAATCCAGTTTACCATGCAAAATAAAAGCACATTTCACTCCACCACCACTTCATTAGAGAGCACATTGCAGAAAAGAAAGTCTCCCTCATCTTCTGCAGAGAAGAAGATCAAGTTGTAGATATCTTGACAAAACCTCTTTCTAGAGAGAAATTCTAGATTCATTGTACAAATTTGGGTTTAAAACCCTTTGATTGTAAACCCCCAAGTAAAGATTAAAGGGGGGTGTTAGAATTAATCTTTCCTTGGTTGTCACATTTACTAGGATAAACCAAGGTATCCTAAATGTTATTTTCCTTGTAATTTCTTATTCTAGATATTCCTCCTTATGAGGAATCCTAAACTTGTCTCACACACTATTGAAATGTGGCATGCATAGAAATGGGAGTTACAATGTAAATCCTTCCTTACATCTCTATTAAAGAGATGGCTTTCCTTCTCTCTACACATGAGATAATTCTTCTTCTTGAACACTTTTTTTTTTGGGGTGTAGGGGTTTTTGAAAAATTATCTATAAATGGTTTATGGAGCTGCATTATCATTCCTAATGCATTGTCCCATTTGGACCTTACAAAATCCAAAACTTGTGTCTTTATTTCTAGCTAAGCATCTAGATCAACTATGGCTAATTCCTTTTGTATAGCCTCAAGATGAGGTGTCATCATGATTTGGATTGATATTAGCCTTGCCCTTGTTTTTCCATCATTAGCCATCAACTTGGATAATCTACCTTGTGCATGTAACAATCTTGTGAAGTGGATGGAGCTGGAACTTGCATCCATGCTCAGTGAATGACCCATAGACTTTAAATCTAATTGAAAATTGTCTATCAAATCTTGATTGTCCTTAGTGAACTCATCAACATTGCCTAATTTATTGTACAGAGAATGAGCATTCTGCACAACTTATTCTAGGTTTGTTACTAAGTTTAAAATTCTACCTATTTGACTACAATGTCAGTTGAAACCTTGTCTAGTACCTTGGTCTCAAACTTTCTCTTAGACCACTATAAAAGCTTATCATTTTCCTCACTTTCATCATTGTTCACCTTTGCTAGAATTAATCTTTCCTTGGTTGTCACATTTAATAGGATAAACCAAGGTATCCTAAATCTTATTTTCCTTGTAATTTCTTATTCTAGATATTCCTCCTTATGAGGAATCCTACACTTGTCTCACACACTATTGAAATGTGGCATGCATAGAAATGGGAGTTACAATGTAACTCCTTCCTCACATCTCTATTAAATAGATGGCTCTCCTCTCTACACATGAGATAATTCTTCTTCTTGAACACTATTGTATGAGCTAAGCTCACACTCTCTCTCTTTCTCATTCTTAGGCAGTTTTACCACATTCATTATATCATAGGAATTTTTTTATGCTTTTCCCCCTTCAAAATATTATCTCCTTTGTTGCTTTTCTCTTTGGTGAATGCTCCTAGTTTTGTGTTAATTCATGGTAAATCTTCTTACTCCTTTCTCATTGAATTAAACAATTTCCTGTCTCTCTATATTTTTTTATTTTAACAAACTTCCTAACAATTTGTACAAGTTGCTCTAGGATAGGTACAGACTCATTCACATCATCCATTTCAAAACATCAATAAAAATACCTTTGATCTCATGTAATACTTATTTCTACTAATATTCTCTTCTCAGTTCTTCTTATTTTCTATTCTTCTTCAAAAGATCCATTATAGCTTTGTCACTTTTAGTAGAATTACCATTGTCAAATAGACCTCTAGTGTCTTCTTCTTGATATTGAGACTCATTTTGTTGAATTTCTAATTCTCTCCTTCTGCTTAAGGATTTCTTCAATTCACCTCTAGTTGCTTCAAGCTGATGTAATGCAACTTGAATGTCAATCTTCTAATTCTCTATGATCTTTCCCAACTTGTAAACCTCCATCTCCAAGACCTTAACTCACAAGTGATTATACTTCTTATAAGAGAGTTAGCTCTGATACCAATTTTTGGAAACCTATTATGGGAAAGTGATATACTGAGCGGGGGGGGGGGGGGGGGGGGTTTGAATCAGATATCTACTATTATCACCATTTTGACATAAATTCACTTGCATAGCATAAACATCAAATTCAATACTAAAATAGATCTAACAATATAATCTTCATCCATGAAAATAAAACATAACACAAAGATTTTGGTTACCCAAAAACTCTTGAAAGGTAAAATTGGGGTGGGGATGACACCCACAAATCTTCACTAATGCAGTATTAAAGTTTTCCTATTAGGGCTACAATGTTTGATCATAAACTAATGATCTACCATATGAGGGGTCTACCATGCTAAGAGCTTTAAGACTTATACAATCTACCTTGTAAAAGGATTTGAACTTACAAAAAATTAAGCACTTGGTTAAGATATTTACTTAGGCCTATTAGGACCACTTTGTAAAGAGATTCTCCTTGATTTACGTGTTAGAATGACTCAGTACTTGATCCTTCAGTTTAAATTTTAATGGTGATAACAGATCTTCTCCTTCCAATATAGATTTGATCTCCTCTATCAAGTATATATCTATTATGTCCTTCACTGCTTTGCTTGGTCACTATTTTCTACCTCTGATGGTCAAAAAAACTTCTCTATTCTGCATGTATATGATCCCCTTCATACTTATACTTTTCATACTACATTTTAGGGTTCAGATCTCATCTTATATAGAAAACAAATCAGCTCCATAAATCAAGATCAACGATCTAGATTATCTACTTATGTCACTTAAGCATTCCCTAATTCTGATTGGTTACATAGATTTTATAGGGATCAATGATTACAAAACTAAAGCATAATCACCTCTATGATTTCCTCAACAAACAATAAATTTAGTGTAGATGTCAACCATGTTGGGATTGGAAAGATAAAGTACTGAGAGGGGAGGGGAGAATCAGTAAACTCTAAAACTTTTAACACTTAACCCTTGCAATATTAGTTCTTAATTAACCAACTGATTCCATTGTTTGTCACATACATTCATTTAATAGAAAATGTAAAGTGCTTGTAGACAAAACAATAAATCATGCATGAAAATAAGTACTCATGACTCAGATATTTTGGTTATGTAGAAACCCTTGTTAGAAGGTAAAAACTACGGTGGGGATGACACCCACATATTCTTCACTACTTTAGTAAATAAAGTATGCCGGTTAAGACTACAATTGTTGATCACTTCTGATGACCTTACCTTATTAAGAGTAACAAAAGATCAACTAGATCTACCTTGTTAAAGGATTTTAGCAACACATTCAAGTGTGCACTTGGTTAAGAGATTTACAATAAGACTGTTAAGTCCACTATGTTAAGAGATTTAAATCTGCTACAATTGTTAAATTGATAAAAATAGAATATCTGTAAAAATGTCAACTAAAAATTGTCTGATTCATATCTGTGAAATAAAAAATAGATATCACCTCAATGTTATGTATAAGTCCTTCTGTCCTACTCAGTAGCCTTGTATGTGTTTTGATAAAACTAATTCTGCCTCTCATAAACCTTCTGTCATAAAACCCCATATTTGATCTCCTGATGTGCTTTGTGTGGCTACTTCTTCATGATCTCTGATCTTAATGACATCTTTTACAATTATATATAAAACAATCTTGACCTAATTAGGGTTACAAAATCTTAGAAAACCTAAGATCAACGGTATAAAAAAATAACCTAGATCTACCATTACATAGGAATCATTACAAAAGTTAATGATTACAACCATATTAAATATGTCTCAATCTTGGTAAACCATTTATATGTTCGGTGTAAACCATTTACATAGATAAATGTTCCATTCCAGATTACTATGTCATTTCCTAGATAAATCGGTAAACACTGCATTCACTATTTGGTAAATTACTGATGCTCGCTGTGTATGAATGTTTGATGTTCACTAGCTTAGTACTTGGTAAATTCTTGACGCTCGGTAAGTATGCTCGGTCAAACCTTTATTTGGCTAACATGAAGTTCTGCCTTAACGCTTTGTCTGCTTGATAGACTGACTTGATGTCTCCTTATACCATCCTTTACCAACTAAATAACTGATTGATACTAATGACAATACATTAATGCTCAAATAGAGATAATAATCTCCCCCTTTTCTATTAGTATCAAAATCTTATGTATGTAGTACATATTTCCAAAATATATACAAACTCAAAATTTTACTAACTGTACATTGATTTCCGTCTATACTGACTAACTTCCGCTTTGTGCATGCTCTTGGTAGTGTGAAATACATAGTGGCATATATACATAGTTTCCCCCCTTTTTGAAAGTAATTCTAGAAACAAAAATTGTACTTACAACTGATAAAAAATGAGCTTGTGGGTTTTCTATAGCGATGCTAAGAGGTTTTCCCATTCCTCTTTCCAGTTTCAAGAGCAATGTGCTCAAGACCAACTTGTGCATGCATATCAAAAATGTTCTCTAGAATTGAAATCTCGGGATTAGAAACTAAGGATTTTTCCTTCTCAATATATCTCTCCATTATTTTTAGATGGGGAAGTAGCTTGGCTTGAAGCTCAGTGACCTAGTCACTTATAATATCTTCTTGCTTTCTCAAATGAGATCTCAACCGCCTAAGTTCTTTAACTTTTATGATATGCTTGAGAAAAGCATTTGGCTCAGTTAGAGATAAGTTTGCACTATTTTGGATCTCATCATCCAAATTTTTAATCTTCTCACTAACCTCGGTAGTGAAACTTTCAACAATGCATAATTTGAACAAAATTTGAGTAATCTTCTAAGTAATAGATTCTAGCTCAGTTATTACCTCAGAAAGATTCACCTTGTTGATTTCCACTTCTTGGTTGATCTTCTTTGTAAGTTTCAGTTGTATCTTTGTGTCTTCCCTTTCTTTGATTCTTTTTTCTACATCTATGTCTAGGGCATTTATGTGACTGGTTAGAGAAGAAAGTTGATCAAGTATGGGAATATCCTCATTAACATTGATCTCTAGAAGCACTTGCTATAAAATGTCTCTAACTTCCTCAAGTATTTTCTTTCTTTTACTTTCTTTTTTCAATTTTTCTTGTGCAGCATTCCTAGTGCATAATTCCCCATATTTTCTAAGTTCTTCAGGGTCTAGAGTTCTTGGGTCACAATCTAGTATTTCAATTACTTCTTCTAGTGTTACTGGACCCTTACCATGTTTCTTCTTCTTCTTCTCTATTGTTGTTTGTGTGGATTTAAAAAATGGAACTAGAGTTTTACTCTCTATATTTACCTTTTCTAGCTCAGTAGACACACTCTCTTCTTTTTGTTCCCCCATGACCTATGTCTCAGTTGATTGTCCTAGGGCATCGATAGTGGTTTATTTTTGTCTTGTCTCTATCGATTTATTCTCCTTAGTTACTTGTGATACTTCCTCTGATTATTTAGGATGATTTGTAGTATTCTAATCAGTTGTTTATTGTACCTATGTTGTCCCTTGATCCTCTAGTGTGTCCTTTTATTTCTTGGGGGTTGAGCCTTCGGGTTCCTTCTATGTTATAATCTCAATAACTTGTACTAAGATTGGTAGGTGACCTAGTATTACACTATTGCTGCAACAATAGTGACATCTTCATCATCCTTGATGTCATCAAGATCTCCATTAGTTATGTCTTCAATAAGAACATCATTTTTCCTTGTTATTAATCCTTTCTTGGGAGGATCCATATATACTTCTCTATATCCCGTTGAATAAAAATCAATAGCTATGGTCAAGTTTGGTACCTTAGTGTTAGATAAATCTATTGGTTCCTTGGTAGTCATATCTACATCATATGAGTGGAGTCCTTTCCTTTTCTTTTACTCTTCTTCTTGGGTATCACTACTAAAGCTAACTTATCATCTTCTACTCTGGCAGTAAGAATTGTAGTCCACAATTGTTGACTATTATCATCAACATCATTTAGTTTCCCTGCAAGAATATTAAGTGCTCTACTTTTCACTAAGAATATCTTTGAATATTATGTCATTAGGTGTTCAATCTCAGGAACTGATAGGGTTGGAATTTCCAATATCAATGAGTGTTCCCTCATCTTTTTCTTAGTGTGCAAGGCATAAGTCCATCTTCCTAACACTTTATCATATAAATTTTTTGGTACATACTTTGGAAATTCAACTGGTACCTTTTTGAACTTAATCATCATTTGTATGATAGCTTCTTCTATCTTTTGCTGATCCTTGGTAGTCATATGTACATATCAATTCATCTTGGGGTTTCTCAGACTGCCAATTTACTTTATTGTTTCTTCTAACTCATCAACTATTGGATTCTTATTCACAACCACCTTAAACTTATCTTTGTCTTCCTCTTCATCTTCTTCATCAATGTCATCCTTAGCCCTTATCAAATTTCTCCTTTTCTTTGGTAGCTTGGTGGTGGCTTGTGCACCTCTCTTTTTCATCTATTAAGTTTTGGTAGGAGTGGGCCTTGAGATTTTTACAACTCCTTTCTTCAGAGGTGGAGAAGTAGTAGCATTTGTGGACCTTGTCATTTATCTTGTCTATACTTCTACTAGATTCCTCTTACCTGTGGCTTTGACTGATATAGATTGTATATCCTTGTCTGACTTAGTGGCCTCTTCATCCTTTTCTCCATATCCAATCAATAACTATTCCTTGGTTTCCTTGTCAACCAGAATATCCTGAAATGTCTTCTCATTTTTTGCATCATCACCGAATTATTTAAGTAATTTGTCCATCATTTTCTTGGACTTCTTTGTCACCTTGACTCCAACTAGATCCATTTTGATTCTCTATTTTGCCTCTTCATAGGTTCCAAACCTAGTTTCCTTTGGATCCTTGGGCTTGGATAGTAATGCCTTTATTGACCTAGGAGCTCGGTCAATGTCAATTTTATAGCCCATTGGTGCCAACCATGTTGTTCTTGATTCAATAACCTTTATCAAAGTGTTGTCAGTGTCTACTAAGAAATAGATGTCATCTTTGTATTTCTCAACCAGCTATCTTGGTATTCTGCTTCTTTGATCCAATCTTACATGTGTTAGACTTCATCAACTTGATGATTTTCATGTTTTCTTCTAATTGCTTCAATAGTAACTTGGTGAGGTCTAGTTGAAATACTTTCTTCACAATTTTGTAAGCGATGTCCACAGCTCCACAGGCATGGTTTTAGGTTGACTAGATTGAAATATTTAATAACCAATAGCATATGCTCTGAATCTTGTCTTAGGATCAACAATGGTGTTGATTCTCATGCCTCTTACATCCCATTTGACTCTAGTAGCTTTCTCAAGCTCAGTCCTTGGTGCACTTCTCAAAGCTTTGACCTTGTCGGTTATGGGATAATCAGTGACTATGTGAATAATATCCCTGGTGATCTTCACAGGTTCATCCAACCACAATTTACCCTCGTGCACATGGATTAAAAAAATCATGATCCATTCACTCTTGAAAACCCTAAAAAATATAGGACATTGAATCTCATGCCTCTTCTGTCCCCTTCGACTCTAGTAGCTTTCTCAAGCTCGGTCCTCAATCCACTTCTCAAAGCTTTGAACTTGTTAGTTATGGGATAATCAGTGACCATGTGAATAATATCCCTAGTGATCTTCATAGGTTCATCCAACCACAATTTACCCTTGTGCAAATGGCTTAAAATAATCATGATCCTTTCATTCTTGAAAACCCTCAAAAAATAATGGTGTTGATTCTCATGCCTCTTCCATCCCATTCGACTCCAGTAGCTTTCTCAAGATTGGTCCTCAGTGCACTTCTCAAATCTTTGAGCTTATCGGTTATGGGATAATCAGTGACCATGTGAATAATATCCCTGGTGATCTTCACAGGTTCATCCAACCATAATTTACCCTCATGCACATGGCTTAAAACAATCATGATCCATTCGCTCTTGAAAACCCTCAAAAAATATAGGACATTGACCAAACCTTTAACTTCCAAATGTGTAATATAGTTACAAATGTCTTTGACTAGAAAAACCCTAGGTGGTATGCTCGAAAAAGCTCTAGTTTTGTCAGTCTGTGATGCAACTTCTAGATGAAGTTTATACTTCGGCTCATTGTAGGTTGCAGACTTGATTAGGTTAACACTCTTCTTATCTCCAGTCTTAGATTTCTCAACTATAGATGAGGATGCCATCATTTTCCAATTGAGGGCTTCGAGAGAAATCAACTGTATAGCTCAGAAAAAGTGGAACTTACTTGATGACAGTGAATAATCTGCTTGAAAATCCTTCAAATCTGTGCTCAAATAGCTCTTGGATCTTTCTGGTCAGTTCTCACTTGAAATCGCTCTGTTCTTCATTTTTGCAAAGTGAAAGATAACTAATTCCACCGTGTATTTATAGAAAAATTCAAATTCCTGCTCAAACTTTTTGCATTAAATGCTTGACCTACCACAACTTGGTTAAAGTAGTTGTGCTCAGTGTATACTTTAAAAGATCATGCACTCAGTTAACACTAAGATATCACTCAGTTAGAAACACAAATCTGTTAACCTTGCTGATAGTTATTGACTAGAAAATACATGCTTGGTCTTTCTTATACTGACTGTATACAATGATAGTTCAAAATATATAAAACCATAGTGCATCTTGTTTCATTCAGATTTGGTATTCAATCACTAGATATAATGAACTGTTTGTTAGATATAATCGATTAGAAATGCAGTTCCATACATACCTTTATGTCTTAGGTGGAAGTGGTGATGTCACCCAATCCAATAGATGAGGTATCATTGATTGCATTGCTTGATGCAATATTATCACTTGACGTCTTTCTCCACATTGTGTTTCTTATCCTCATGATATCCTCAATTGTATTGCTATTTTCATATGTTTGTGACTTTGGTGCTCGGTCTTTGCAATCCTTACTTAAGTGACCAACTTTATGACAATTTAAACATGCCATACCAATGCTTGTCTAGTTGTAAGATCTACCTCTCCATTTCTTTATCATGAAATTTTCTACAATATGTCCATACCTTCCACATGTTGAGCAATTAACCCATGTATTATAATCCCAAGTGTATGCATTACCTTGTCTTCTCGGTTGATAGGTTTTGTTCTATTCTTTCAGTGTCCAGACTTGCTTCATCTTTATCCTACATTCTTGTGCAATGTATCCATGCATGTTGTAAGTGTGATATTGTTTCTCCATGTAGGGTTTCTTAGGAGTCCTATTCAACTTAGATCTGCACTCATGTGCCTGGTGTTCAAACTTGTTACAGTTATAACAATAACCATTAAACTTAGGAGTGGATTTAGGAATACCTCTTGCTTTACTCCTGCAAATATTTATTGTGTGGCATAATTTTCCACAATGATAACATGATAGATTCTTTGGCCTTTGATTGGTGTAGCCATTGTTCTTTTGTTCAGTTTGTCTTGATGACTCTCCTTGCTTAGTGTAGCCTAGATCAGTAGTGCTTCAAAGTCCTCTTTGACTAATCAGAAATTCATCTATTTTCTTGGAATTGACTTCAGCTTTCTTAATCATCTCATTATGTTGTTTTGGCATTTTGACTTCAATTTTCAATCTTTCATTTCCTTTTTTTAGTTCACTGATGTCTTCTAGTTTTCTTGTAAGCCCATTGTTTACTCGGTTGACCTCCTGACTTATTACAACCATCTGATTGGAGATTTAAAAGTGATGCTTGATGAGTCTCAGTATCTCAGATTCCTTCTCTTGTAGCCTCTCAGTCATTTATCTCATGTCTTCAATAGATAAGTTTATTTCTTGTTCTACTTGCCTAGCATTGTTCATGACATCAATCATCCTAACTATTTGTGTCTCTTAACCAATCTGCAGAGCTTTGACTTGTTCAGTAAGATGTAGATTCTTTTTAGATAGATCAGATATTACTTCTTCAGATGCATCAGATATACTGCTTGATCCAGATCCGGTGTTCTCAAATGGTTCATCTATCTCTTCTTCATGATAATCAGTTTCACTGTACAAAATTACCATATCCTTCCTTTGAATTAGTAACTTCTTCAATTCATCTTTGGCTTGCTTAAATTGTTTGATGAAGATTTGCATCTGTATCCTTTGATTCTCAATAGTCTTATGCAACTTATATCTTTCCATCCTTACATCTTTACCTCTTTAGTGGTTCAACTTCCTTAACAAGAGATCTAGCTCTGATACCAATTATTGGGATTGGAAAGATAAAGTACTAAGAGGGGAGGGGTGAATCAATAACCTCTAAAACTTTTAACACTTAATCCTTTCAATATTAGTTCTTAATTAACCGACTGATTCCATTGTTTGTCACATACATTCATGTAACATAAAATGTAAAGTGCATGTAAACAAAACAATAAATCATGCATGAAAATAAGTACTCATGACTTAGATATTTTGGTTACACAGAAACCCTTGTTAGAAGGTGAAAACTACAGTGGGGATGATATCCACAAATTATTCACTACTACTATAAATAAAGTATGCCAATTAAGGCTACAATTGTTGATCACTTCTGATGACCTTACCATGTTAGGAGTAACAAAAGATCGACTAGATCTACCTTGTTAAAGGATTTTAGCAACACATTCAAGTGTGCACTCGATTAAGAGATTTATAATAAGACTGTTAAGTCCACTCTGTTAAGAGATTTAAATCTCCTACAATAGTTAAATTGATACTAGTAGACTATCTATAAAAATGACAAATAACACTTTTTTGATTCAG
Organism: Chamaecyparis obtusa; assembly: GCA_027943335.1. Lineage (NCBI taxonomy): Eukaryota > Viridiplantae > Streptophyta > Pinopsida > Cupressales > Cupressaceae > Chamaecyparis > Chamaecyparis obtusa. Next base: position 593,017 of record BSBK01003581.1, read on the forward strand.
ATATGTGAAATAACATATAGATATCACCTCAATGTGATGTATAATTCCTTCTGTCCTTCTCAGTATCCTTGTATGTGTTCTGATAAAATTGATTCTACCTCTCATAAACCTTCTGTCATAAAACCCTATGTCTGATCTCCTGATGTCATTTGTGTGGCCACTTCTTCATGATCTCTGATCTTAATGACATCTTTTACAATTATATATCAAACAATCCTGACCTAATTAGTGTTACAAAATCTTAGAAAACCTAAGATCAACGGTATATAAAAATAACCTTGATCTACCATTACATAGGAATCATTACAAAATTTAATGATTACATCCATATTAAATATGTCTTGATCTTGGTAAACTATTTATATATTTTGTGTAAACCATTTACATAGATAAATGTGCCATTCATGATTATTATGTCATTTCCTAGATAACTCAGTAAATAGTGCATTCACTGTTCAGTAAATTACTGATGCTTGGTGTTCACTAGTTCACTACTCAGTAAATTCTTGATGCTTGGTAAGTGTGCTCAGTCAAACCTTTATTCAGTTAACTTGAAGTTTTGCCTTATATTTGCTCAATGTAAAGGCTTTTTCTGCTTGATCGACTGACTTGATATCTCCTTTTACCATCATTTACCAACTAAATAACTTATTGATACTGATGACAATACATTAATGCTCAAATAGAGATAATAGGCAAAAATAGTTTACCTAAGTGTTTGTGCCATTACAAACACATATATCAAATCTGACTTACTCAACATATGAAGTCTCTGGCACTTGACATTGATTATTCTTCATTTACTGGTGCTTGGCACTAACATATCTATACAACTTAGCATAAACTACTTGGCTAAAACTAAAATACTCGGTGACCTCTGACTTTCTCGATAGTAACTACTTCTTAGTAAATGTACAATATACAAGTCTACATATAACTCGGCCTATACATGATGAATCAGTTGCAGTGATGACTGACCAAAATTGCCTAGAAAATGACAAAGTGTAAGACACTAATAGACAAAAAAACTTAGGGATCAACATGTGTTACATATTCTGATTGGTTATCCAATCGGTGATAGATCGAAAGCACACAAGAAAACTGATAAAAAAAAATTGTGTGAGATGACACAAGAAAAATAGGATGGAAGAGGTCTAAAATTGTCTACTATTGATGATCTTGAATTAATATTTGCTTGTAATGTGATATCCTACTGAATCTTTCAATCATCCCGGGTAGACAATGTATCATGTAGAGTTGTGGATATAGCCTACAAGATTGTCAAGAAAGATATGAAGATTGAGCTTGGTGAAATCCTACCAAAGCATTTTTATGACAACATGAACACCATCAGGAAAGAAAATACCAACACTTTGAAGTTCAGTTCATTGTTGGTATGTATATTTTTCTACTTTCAGAACTTTTTTCCATCAATCGGTGATGTAGAATGGAGTGTGGATATGTTAGGAATGAATGCTAAAGTGTTTAGCAGCCATTTTATAGCAGTTGTTGTTGCATTCATGACTATGATTGTCATTGATGTCAACACAATGATTTGCTGAAGACTTGCAGAGAAGCAAAAAGAGTTTGCATTAGCGCACGTGGGTTATTGCAGTTGGAGCTATGCGATGTTGAGGTTATACTCTTTGATATGTCATATGTATATGGTTAAGAGCATAGACAATAATTCATTTATTCATGGAGGTTTTGTTCATTTTGGTGGAAGCAGTATTCAGGTAGTGTTCCTAAGTAGCGGTTTGTGGAAATCGGATGATATCTCCTAATCGGGATGGAATCTAGTTTTGTGCAGTTAAAGGGAAGTAGGAGACACATTGATAGTGATGTGGATGATAGAATAGACTTCGAAGTCACACAAGTGAAGATTTATTGTATTTGGAAGCTGACGATTTTGTGTAATTTTGGTGTAGCATGTGGAAACTTATATTTTCTAATTGTATGCCGACTCATTTGTAATTATTTGAGTGTGGTATAAAGGAAGGAATGTATTTCCTTGTTATCATGTACTTGTATAAAGTTGTAATGTGAAAGTGTGTAATTATGATATGGTAGTAGTGGTTGTGATGTTGTATGCATGAAGTGAAGAAAAGAGCTAAGTATGAAAGTGAATTTGTGAAGGAAGACATGCGAAGTACAAAGATTTGAAATTGAGATATGCTGTAACAGTGAGTACGGTTTGGCATAGTCAAAGAAGAGGTAACATATTATTCTATTGAGTAATGCAAATATTATTTGAATAGTGTGTTCAGTGATCTTACCCTGAAGCTCTTTGGGTAGTGGGTCCTTCTGTCTTCCATAACTCTTAACAAGGTTAGAATATTTTAACAGGGATTCAAAATCTCCTAACAGGGATTCATATGTACTGAATGTATTTTATAAGACTCTTAACAGAGTCCATCCTCTCACAAGGAATATTCATATTAGTGCATCTTTTTTGGGCATCATTCCCATCGAGGTTTACTCTTTGATCAAGAGGTTCCCTAGTCAACATATCTTGTGTCATTGTGTTATTGTGTATGAGTATCTTTCTATGGTTGGTAATTATATTTCTTGTATTGTTTAATGTTGTTGAAGATAATAAAAGTTATAATTATTTGATAACTAATTCACCCCCCCCTCTTAGTTATCTTGGTGGACTTTACTTTCTAACAATTGGTATCAGAGCGGCAGGTCCTTGAAAAAGAAGTTTAAGAGTTTAAGGAGATCCATGGTGAATTTTAGGAAAGAAAGCCTTAAGTTTGGTGGAGTAAATTTTGACAGCTGGAAAGAAAAGATGAAGACACACCTATTATGTTTAGGAACAGGTTATTGGTTGATTATAAAGAATAATAAGACTATCATTGAAGAGGACAATCTTGAAACATGTACTATGGAAGAGAGAGATCTATTCATGTGTAACATACTTGCAAGAGAAGCACTTTTGACAGCACTTCCGTAGAATGAGTACAGTCAGGTAAAATATTTGAAAAAATCTCATGAAATTTGGAATGCTTTACACTCTACTTTTGAAGGTGATGAACATGCAAAAAGAGTTGGACTACATAATTGGATATGTGCATTTGAAGATATAAGAATGTTGGAAGATGAATCTATTAGAAGTTATATTGGTAGAATGTCAGAGATCATTATAGGTATAAAATCTTGTGGAGGAACAAAGATAGAGAATGAAGTGATATGGAAAATTCTGAGGACATTAACTCCTATATTTAAGTAGACAACATAGATGATTGAACAAGTGATACCTTGTACAAAAAACTTTACAAGAGAGACTCTTCTTGGAAGATTGGAAGCAACAGAAATGAACCTAAGATTATTAGGAGCCTTACCTAGAATGGAGACAACATTTAGTGCTCTAAGTGTTCACCCTACTTTGTCAAGAAGCATCAGTGTGAGCAGAGACTATGTTGGTAGTAGCAGATCTATTAATGAAGAAGACAAGAAGATTGAAGAAGGTATTGCCTTGCTTCTAAAAAGAGAACCAGATGGTAAGAAAATATTTAAATGTTGGACTTGTCAAGAATATGGTCATTTTGCATCTAAATGTCCTAAGAGAGTTAAAAAGTACAGAAGCAATTTCAAACCTAGAAGATCTAAGGAATGTTATTATGCTAATGATGAAGATCTTGAAGCTAGTATATAAAGAACTTTAAGTGAAAGTGATACTGAAAATAATGATGACATAGAATTTGTAGCAATTAAAGAAGAAAATCCTGAAACTAATGTTAAGGAAGAAAAAGCATTAGTTTCTCAAGTTGAAAATAAAGTTGATTGGATTCTAGACAATGGTTGTTCACATCATATGACTGGAGATATGAAAATGTTCATAAAGTTGAATTAATATGATCGAGGAGTTGTTAGAGTTGGAAATAATGCACCTTGTTTGATTAAAGGTATAGGATCTATTACTCTTGATGGAAAGACTAATGCTGATGATGTTTATTTTATGGATGGAATGAAACATAATCTTTTGAGTGTTGGACAATTAGTTGATAAGGGATATCAAGTTTGGTTTACTAAGAAAACTTGTGTGATAAAGGATAAAGATGGAAATTTGATTACAACTGGATCTAAAACTAGAGGTAATGTATTTCAGTTGAATCCTACTAAGATGACATGTTTGATTACTAAAATTGATGACAGTTGGTTGTGGCATAGAAGGTTTTGTCATATAAACTTTGATAACATTGTGAAAGTAAGTACTACACTTGCAGTAAGAGATTTACCTAAAATTATGAAGCCTACTAACATGATTTGCAAAGAATGTGTAATGGCTAAATAGAAGAGAAGTTCTTTTCCTAGTAAGAAGTTTACATCTACAGAGAAGCTGGAGATTGTTCATACAGATTTGAGCGGTCCTACCAGGACTAGAGGATTCTATGGAGAAAGGTATTTTATGATTCTTGTTGAAGATTTTACAAGAATGATGTGGATTACATTCCTTAAATAAAAATCTAAAGCATTTGATAAGTTTAAGATTGTTAAGAATAAAGTTGAGAGTGAATCTGGAATGAAGATTAAATGTTTGAGATTTGATAGAGGTGAAGAATTTATTTCTAGAGAGTTTAACAAATTTTGTGAAGAAAATGGCATTAAAAGACAATATTTAGCCCCTAGAACACCTGAACAAAATGGCATTGCAGAAAGAAGGAACAGATCAGTGACTAAAGCAGCAAGAGCTATGTTATTTGAAAATGATTTGGCAAACATATTATGGAGAGAAGTAGTGAACACAACAGTATATACAATGAATAGAGTACAAATCAGAGTAGACACAGACAAGACACCTTATGAATTATGGTTTGGACATACACCCTCAGTTAAGTATTTTAGAATTTTTGGAAGCAAATGTTATATAAAGAGAGATGATGATATTGGAAAGTTTGACCCTAGAAGTGATGAAGGTATATTTCTTGGATATTCTTTGAAAAGAAAAGCATATAGATGTTTTAATAAAAGAACTAAGACTATTGTTGAGAGCGCAAATGTTAAAGTTGATGAAAAGTTCAAAATTTAGGAAAGAATGCTTGATTAGGAATATGATGAAGAAGCTCATCCTAAACCTAATAATGGAACTACTAAATTGTTTTATGAAACTGACAGTGATTTGTTGAATGAAAGCCATAGTGAAGTTATTGAAGAACCTACATCTGAAGAGAGATCTCAAACAGTGACACCTAGCAAGAGTTTGTTAAGGAATCATCATTTTGAATAGATTATTGGGAGCATCAAAAGAGGAGTTCTTACTCAAAATAAGGCACAAGAACAGTTATGTTTGATTTCTCAAATTGAGCCTAAGACTACTAATGAAGCTTGTGAAGATGAAAGTTGGATTAATGCTATGAAAGAAGAACTAGATCAGATTGAAAAGAAAAAGACATGGGAATTGGTCCCTACACCTCAAGACAAGAATGTTATTGGAACTAAATTAGTATTCAGAAACAAGATGAATGAACAAGGAGAAGTAGTAAGAAACAAAGCAAGATTGGTATGTAAGGGTTACTCACAACAAGAAGGAATTGACTATGAAGAAATTTTTGCATCTGTTGCAAGAATTGAAGTAGTAAGAATGTTTTTGGCTTATGTAGCCTACGAGAAATTGAAAGTGTATCAGATGGATGTGAAGTCAGCATTTTTGAATGGAGAATTGGAAGAAGAAGTCTACATTAAGCAGCCTAAAGGTTTTCCTTTAACTCAAGAAGGAGACATGGTATGTAAATTGAAGAAAGCTTTATATGGACTTAAACAAGCACCTAGAACTTGGTATGCAAGACTGGATAAGTATTTTTTAAAACTGGGATTTATAAAAGGAACAACTGATAGTAATCTGTACACAAAAGAAATTGAAAATGGTTTGTTAGTTATAGTTATTTTTGTTGATGACATTATCTTTGGAGGTGAAGATGAAGCTAGTGACAAATTTGCTAATGAAATGAAGACTGGATTTGAAATGAGTATGATTCGTGAGATGAAATACTTTTTGGGATTACAGATAACACAAAACAATGATGGTATCTTTGTAAGTCAGACAAAGTACTTGAATGACTTGTTGAAAAGATTTGGAATGGAGGATTGTAAACCAGTTGGAACACCTATGGTGACCAGACATAAGTTATCTAGCACAGATGAGACTCTTGCAGTAGAACAGAAAAAATATAGATCTATGATTGGAGGATTGCAGTATTTGACTCATACAAGACCTAATATAGCATATTCAGTTGGAATTGTAGCAAGATTTCAAGCTGAACCTAGAGAATCACATTATGCAGCAGTAAAGAGGATACTAAGATATTTAAGAGGCACAATGGACTATGGATTATGGTATGAAAAATCTGATGATTTTACCCTATGTGTATATATAAATGTTGATTGGGGAGGTAGTGTTGATGATAAGAAAAGCACTAGTGGTGGAGCATTTTTCCTTGGAGGAAGATTAGTTTCTTGGCTAAGAAAGAAGTAGAATTGTATCTCACAAAGCATAGTAGAAGTAGAATATGTAGCAATAGCAAAGAATTGTAACTAGATAATTTGGATGAAGCAAATGCTAAAGGATATTGTTATAAAATTTGTTGAACTTATTGTTATACATTGTGATAACACCAGTACAGTTAGTATGTCTAAGAATCCTATATTACATTCTAAGACAAAGCATATAGAGATTAAGTATCATGTTGTAAGAGAGAAATTTGTTGAAAAAGAAGTCAGACTTGAGTACATAAGTACAAAGGAGCAGATAGCAGATATATTCACAAAGCCTTTACCTAAGGATACATTTGAGTATCTGAGAGGTATGCTTGGGGTTATGCCCTAGCCTACTTTTGAGAAGTGATGCAGTTGGTTGCATCTATCCAGTGGTATATGAGCCTTATCTTTCTTCTAGACTGGATGTTGGTACTTCCTCTATGGGGGAGTATGTGTATCTGAGCTAAGTCATGAGGACTCTAGTAAATGTATTTTCTGAAAAGTGTCTTTTGAAATTTAGTTGTTGTTGATATAGTGATGAAATTTCTATCATTGATGTCAATGGGGGAGAATTATACATGAAAAGAAATCTAAGACATCTGTTGGAGAGAATTGAATAGGATAACGAAGCAAGATTTTATTGATGAAGAGGATTTGAAGCAGTGTTGCAATATTGGATTTTTGGAACATTGGATGTTTTTCATCTATGTTGCCATCAATGCCAATGCGGGAGATTGTTAGGAATGAATGCTAAAGTGTTTGGTAGCCATTCTCTTGCAATTGTTGCATTCATGACTATGATTGTCATTGATGTCAACACAGTGATTTACCAAAGACTTGTAGAGAAGCAGATAGAGTTTGGATTAGCACACGTGTGTTATTTTAGTTGGATTTATGTGATGTTGGGGTTATACTCTTTGATATTTCATATGTCTATGGTTAAGATCGCAGACAGTAATTCATTTATTCATGGAATTTATGATCATTTTGGTGGAAGCAGTATTTAGGCAGTATTCTTGAGTAGCAGTTTGTGGAAATCAAATGATATCTCCTAATCGGGATGGAATCTAGTTTTGTGTAGTTAAAGGGAAGTTGGAGACACATTGATAGTGATGTGGATGAAAGCATAGACTTCGAGGTCACATGAGTGATGATTTATTATATTTGGAAGCCTACAGTTTTGTGTAATTTTGGTGTAGCATGTGGAAACTTTTATTTCGTAATTGTATGCCGACTCATTTGTAATTATTTGAGTGTGGTATAAAGGAAGGAATGCATTTCCTTGTTATCATGTAGTTGTATAAAGTTGTAATGTGAAAATGTGTAATTACGATATGGTAGCAGCGGTTGTGATGCTGTATGCATGAAGTGAAGAAAAGAGCTAAGTATGAAAGCGAATTTGTGAAGGAAGACATGCAAAGTACACAGATCTGATGTAATAGTGAGTGTAGTTTGGCATAGTTAGAGAAGAGGCAACATATTATTTTGTTGAGTAATGCAAAGATTATTTGAATAGTGTGTTCAGTGATCTTACCCTGAAGCTTTTTGGGCAGTGGGTCCTTCTATCTTCCATAACTCTTAACAGGGTTAGAATATTTTAACAGGGATTCAAAATCTCCTAATAGGGATTTATATGTACTAAATGTATTTTATAAGACTCTTAGCAGAGTCCATCCTCTCACAAGGAATATTCATATTAGTGCATCTTTTGTGGGCATCATTCCCATCATGGTTTACTCTTTGATCAAGAGGTTCCCTAGTCAACATATCTTGTGTCATTGTGTTATTGTGTATGAATATCTTTCTATGGTTGGTAATTATATTGCTTATATGGTTTAATGTTGTTGAATATGATAAAATTTATTATTATCTGATAACTGATTCACCCCCACCCCTCTCAGTTATCTTGGTGGACTTTACTTTCTAACAGGATAAACCTATCATATATCAAATAAATGAGTTCATTCAAAGATTAGGAGATAAATTTGATATGATAATGAATCATTAATTTTCTAAGTTTCAAGCCCAAATGCATAAGAAGTTTAGAATTGCACCTTAGCTAGTGGAAAAATACTATGATACTATTTGTTTTGAAGTAGACACCGAAACTTGCATAGTGAAGGCATTGGAACCTAGGACCATCTGGCTACTGCCAATGGGATATGAGATGGACATTTATACTAAATCTTAGTAGATTGAATCTTTGTTAGCTAAACCAGTTAATAAGAGGGAAAATTGACATAGGACTTATGAAGAAGTGAAGCACAAAGTAAAGCTAGGTATATTGATACCTAAGGCATTGAAGAAAACTACCAGAATGATAAGTAGTATGTCTAAGAATCTAGGAGTTTCTATTGAAGAATATGAAGCTGGTCCTTCTAAGTGCAAGGGATATAAAATGAGAATGAAAAGGGAAACTCCAAGCCCAATCGGTACTAGAGTATTGACAAGGTCTTCATCCACAACTAGAGATAAGAAGAAGCAAGAGGTAGAGAAATAAAATCCTAAAATATATATGAGAGAAAAGAAGACTTATGGAATATTGAGGAGAAAGATAAAACTATAAGAAGTTAGCGAGATTGAATCAAAAGATATAAGCAAATTCAAAGCTGTGCAAAACTAGACCCAAAAATTGAGAAACCTAGATGAATCTCTTGAAACTCTCAAAAAGTATGGAGGTTTTGCTAGAATAAAATATGATAAATATGAAACCAGAAGTGATGAAGAAAAATAAAGGATTGAGAACGTAGTTATGTATACACTGCACAAGTTTAGAGAAACTCCAATTGAGATGGCCAATGAAATAATTGATGAGCTATACATGAAGATAGATGATAGATGGAAGTATGCTATGGCATTTGAGAAATAGATGAGGGAAATATCCCTAGCTATCACTGTACCCGAGTTGTTGGTACAAGAAATTAAGTAAGCATTGAAGGAGTATTCAAAGAGATTTCTAGTCAAGAGTAGAGCATTGAAGATAATTGTCGGTAAACTAGAAGAAGTGAAAAATGAAACAAATAGCACATGGAGAAAGATTTTCTTTCATGGCCAATAAAAAAAAATCAAGGAACCACAAGGTAAGTCATACCCTATTGAATTGACCTTAGAAAAAGAGGAGGTTATTATTGAAGATATAACTAAAAAAGAATCAACATAAGAGATAACAAATGATGAAGATGTGATCCTAACTAAGGATGAGGATACCAAACAACTAAATCATGATAATGTAGCCAAGGAAAATTTGATGAATGAAGATCCAATTATTGAGAAAGTACTTGATTTTCTTGAGGTAAATGAGGTTATCTCAAAGGTTACAAAAGATATTTCAACTAATGTAGAGGAGTCCATCAAACCAGAAAAGATGATAGAACAAAAGGACACTGAGGACACTATAGAGACTGATACTATAATAGATAAAAATACAGATCTGGTTATCATTACCAAGACTATAAGTCTACATCAACAAAAAGAACTAGAGAAGGAGAAGGAATAGGATAAAGATGAAGAGAAGAAAGAAGTTCAAGAAGAGAAGAAGGAAGAAAAGAAACAATAAGAGAAGAAGGAAGAAAGAGAAGAGAGAACAAAAGATACAACTATGACCACAACATATGATGTCAAGTTCTCTACTCGGGAAGTGTACACATTGAAAAGAAGAAGTCAAAGAAGAGGAAGGATGAAAAAGAAAAAGTTGACTTAAGTAAGCCAATTGTGATTCCTAAGGTAGAAATGTCCACCCTAAGCCCTAAGGAGTTATTATAATTTGGAGATCTAATTAAGAAGAAAGAAACACATGATAAGTTACTAGCAAAGAAATAGAAAATTGATGTGCTAGAAATTGTTAAGGAGATACTGCAGGAGATTATACCAGATGTAGATATAAATGAGAAAGGAAGTTTACTTAGACAATTGGGTGAACTGGTAAAACAAATCAATCAACCTAGTACAAAGGCCACTGGATACTTGATGTAGGTACACCAAAAGAAAATAGAAAGGAAGATAATTGAAGAGTTACTTCAATCAGTGGCACTGGACAAGGTAACACTTTCTAAATTGGTTACCAAAGTGGAAAAGGAATTGAAAGATATTATTTCATTATTTCAAAAAATTTGTTTGATTTTAAATTTTACAAAGGATATAAAGGAAAAAGATGAATATGTTGAGAAAGAGTTGATTGAGTAGCTAGCTAAGGTCACAACCGAGCCTGAAACATTTAAATTTTACTATCAAAGGCTTAAGAATTTAATGGGAGTGCAACATGAGTTGAGAAAAGGGGAGAATAAAATAAGAATGGAACTCATGGAGTTACAAACAATTTTGATACCCTAGATAGAGTCACTGCAAAAACATATTTATAAGGCAAATGATCTAGTGAACACCCCTTCTATTAGTGTTATGGATAGAATGATGAGTCTTGTAGCTGAAATAGGTGAACACATTGTGTTGTTATAGAAAATAAAAGAATCATGAGAGATTTCATTGAAAGATGCACAAAAGAAGTATAAATACATTTTTGATAAGATTCCTCCACCAAATAACAGTAAGTAATTTTGGTTTTTGGCATTTTTGTCAAAAAAGGGGGATATATATGTATAAAGGGGGATATAATATTGTAGATAGATATGTATATATAGGGAGTATTACCATAAGGGGAGTAATGAGTAACTATATATAATGAAGCTATGGAGTTATACGAAGTGTATACATGGTCAAATTGTTCTTAAGGACACAAAATTTTGATGACTTTGAAGTTTTTAACAAAGATGTCTAACTAATGCCAAAGGGGGAGATTGATACTCCTAAAAGATGTATTTTTTTGTCATTAGTTATGTTAAAGTTGTATTGATTGTCAAAGTCATTCGGTAAAGAAGGATAGTTAGTCAGTTAAGGAAGAGATAATTTTGGTAAAGGGAATAAGAAACAGGCACCGAGCAAGGCAAGGATGCACCGAGTAGTTACCAGGTTACAAAAGTTATCAAGATGAGAGAATATATGTTACCAAGAAGAATAACATGTATTATCGAGTAGTACAAAATGACATAACAGATACATTGAATTTGGACACCGAGCATAAAATGTTTTACAAATCTGGAGGAGATTATTTGATAAAGCATTGGAGATTTAAACATGATGATTTTGCATGATTACAAGGTAAGATTCACCAATGAAAATTAAATGTTATATATGCATTGGAGATATAACCATTGGTAGCACCATTTAAGGAGAAGAACCTAGAACATTTCCACTGCTTCTAGATTGAGTATAAAAGGATCAAAGTATGAAGATTATAGTGAAGAATAGAGAGAGAGAGTAGGTGATGATCAGTTAGAGATAAGTGTGAAGGTGATGAGAAGAGAAGAAACCAAGTAAAGAAGAAGTAAGAGAAGAGTTATGAATGTGATTCATATTTGAAGCTACTGAGTACAAAAGTGAAATTGTGAGTGAAATACAGTATGAGGTGAATTGTTATTGAGCATATTGAGTCTGATAAGCATGCATTGATACACCATTATAGACAAGTTTTTGTTACTGATTATAGTGTAATCAAAATTGTAAAGCTGTTAACTAAGTAGGCCCTAATAGGTCTTAAATTTTAAATCCTTTAACAGGGTGCATCTCTTAGATTAGAGTTATTAAATTCTTTAGCAAGGTAAACTAAGTAAGTCTTTATACTCTTAGCAGGGCAAATACTCTTAATAGGGTAATCTATTAGAAATAGCTAATTTTGTACATCTAACCAAGAAAATGTTTTACTGTAGTAGTGGAGTGTTATGAGTTCCATCTCCACCATAGTTTTTTCCTCTAACCAAGGATTTCTATGAGACCAAAAATCATGGTGTTATGAGTTGTGTTTTATGATTTTGATTTATTTGTTTTATGTTGATAAATGAAAAGCTTTCTATTCGGTGAATGGTTAGAAAGATAGATAAAGTTTTTGAAGTACTGTATCACCCCTCCCCTCTCAGTACTTAACTTCCTATAATTAATTCAACAACATTGACATAGCCGTAAAATATCAAAAGCACAATGAATGGATTATGTCGATACCCAATGACTCTATCAGGAAAATATATATTGATAGAATGACAGTTGAAGAGAACATATCGACAGGAAGTTAGTGATAGGGAGAACATATGTTGATAAAATAGTGTAAATATGTGATAGACTACAACTGATTGGATACTTGAAAGGGAGAGATTGATGATCACCGAGCTACAAAGGTATATGTGACACATTAAATAAATTATTGTACTATTATTGATGTCAACTAGTTTTGACTGTGCTTATCATGATAGTTACAAAAATATGAAGAAGAAATAATGGTGAAGGAATGATATATTAACATGAAGATGATATGTATGAGAAAGATATGGATATGGTATTTATTGGGTAACTTATTGATGAGTCTATGACAGTATGTTAGTGATTTGATTATATTACATAATTTTGTTAAGAATTGAAGATCAAGAATGTACAAGTTTATGTGGTTGGTAAATGAAGAACTTAGTATACACCAAGTTGAAATAGTGTACACTGAGCAAGTGTAGTGTATATTGAGTACAATTTTAACCGAGTTAGAAGTCACCGACACATCACGGTATTGACCAAGTGAAAGAAATAAAATTGAACATATGATTTCTAACTAAAGATGATAGGTTGGATAAATATAGAGGATTTTGAGGTTAAAGATAAAGTTTGTTATGAAGATCAAATGACTGACAAAATTCAAGGATGATCGGATGATGATGAATGAAATGTGTTAAGGCACAAGTTCCGAAGAAGGTTGAAGTGATAAAATCAATGGTGAAGATTAAGAAGAAAAATCTATGGATGAGAAGAAAATGGTTTATCATGTCTATTTAAGGAGACAATAGATTCGTTATGAAAATGATGTGCATGAGAAGATTGCATTCATGCGAAGCTGGCTAGAAAGGTTGAAGAAAGAACCGAGTAGATCTGCATACTACACTGAGTGTCAGAGAAAGAAATTAACTAAGCAGAACTGTGTTGGAGGATAAGAATAAATTGAAGTGATTATGATGACCAAAGGTATTTTGAGCTTAGCATAGATCTAAAAATCTGCAAAGGAAGTTGTATTTAAATCAAATCATTTACTGTTGCATTCTAACCATTGCTATAGATAAATCTCTTAACTAAGTCAGACTTAATAGTCTTTATTATTTCATTATGACATTCAATGAGTATTAATTTTTTTCATGTTGACCCCATAGTGAATTTTTGGTCATAGAGAACTGTTAGTGATAAATCCTCTAACAAGGTCACACCTTACAGTGTGTTTTGTAACCTTTAACAGGGTTGGCGCTTAACCAAGCTCACATCAGAAGAGTGAAATTATTTCAAGTACTGGTCCCAAGTGGTTTTTACCCTAATAGTGTTTCCATGTTAAAAATCAAGTTTTATGTGTATGGATGTGATGATTTGTTATTTTACTTTATACATTACAATCACTCGGTAATAGCTCTCTAATGCTCGGTACTATTTTGCAGTTCGGTTCTCCTTCAACCAGTCTGATCAGGCATGCATGAAACTATATTCACATGAAATATCTGCAGTCTTCTTTCTTCTAGCATGTTTCAATAAAGAAACTCATATCTCTTATATAGACAGATAAACTATTTTCATATCAATCATTAGATTTTGCTGCTTAATCTCCTTCATAGATTTTTCCTCTTAAACCTTCCTCGGTGGTTGTGTCAGTAACACATTTCAATTCCATCCTTTAGATCTTCTCCAAAAATTTTCAACCATGGATCTTATAACAAACTTTATCCTCAATCTCAAAATCATAACAATTTCCAGCTCATCAATTTCTATCGGCTAAACTTAAGAATTTCATACTTTCATCCATACTCAGTTAAAAAAGAAATGCATCGGTGAACACAAGCTCGGTTAATACTATTGCTTGGTATACACTACATTGGCTCAGTGTATACAGAAGTGCTTCATTTACCTACCACATTGCCTTGTACATTTTGCTTCCTCTTTCATAATAGATTAATGCAACATAATCAAGTCAAAAATATGAAGTCATAGAATCATCAATAAGTTACCCAAAGTATTCCTTATCCTCATCTAACATATCCATCTTTCTCTATGTAGATATCTCATTTCTTCATCTCTTCTCTCCTCTTTACAGATGTTTAGATGTTTGTAACTAACATGATAAGTACTATCAAACTAGTTGACATCAATGACAACATATTGACTAATTTAATTATCTTACATATCATTTTAGTACTCAGTGATCTCTAATCACCAATCTTCAAGTCATTCAGGTATTCAATCAGTTATAGTTCATCAATCTCTCCCTTTGGCATTGATGGCAACACAAGCAATATGAAATATGCCATACACATACCAAACATGTATTCTACAACTATGTAAGTGAATAGAATAATTATGGGTATGGATGGAAGTGAATAGAAAGGATCACCAAAATGAATGGTATGAAAATGTGAATAGGGCTGAATAGTGGTAGATAAGATAATATGATATGAAAGGGAGAATATAGGACCTATCCTTAATCCAAATTCCCAAAAGGAAAGATCCAAATGGATTAATCACAAAGAAGTGATCAATGCACAAATGAATCAAACAATGGAGAATATGAAGAAAGGAGGAAATCCTATAATCTACTATAGAAACTATGTACTTGGTATCTTAAATGAATAGAATGCAAATACTAACCTCAAAATAGGGCAAATCTGGAAAATGCTGATTTTTTATGTTTGTGCATAGTTTCAGGAAATTCTACAACCTACTCCAGATTGGAAATGTCGAGACAGAGAAAACCCATAAAACTTTGTTCTTTTGAGGTCAGGTCGACTTTGACCTAGATAGCGGGGCACAATCTTACCCCCCACTAAAGGTTTTCCTTGACTAGAAACAGCTCCAACAAAAATTTTGTTCGTGGATCCAGATCTATACTTCAGTTCACTGTCATGTACCTATATCTGCAACAAAAATGGTTTTTGTTGTTTGGATGGGGGGTTTTTCTTGGTCAAACCCTAGTTTGGAGTCAACCTTGAAATGTAATTGAAATTGCAATATGCATAAACAAAGTAAATGGAACTATTCACCTTGCTTATATTGAAGTACTTGTGGAGGATTCAAATCCTTGAATCCACAAGTATGGATGCTCTGAATGAATATATAAATGTATAGGATGTCTCAAATAAATGGTATTAGATCTTCAACACTAATCTTGAATGTATCTTTTCATAGGAAGAGGCTTGGATGAATGTGGATGGAGAAATCTTCAACAAGAGGGCTACATAGAGATTGAATCCTTCAATGGATAACAATGGATCTCCTTGATGAATACTTGAATGCTTGAATGCTTGAAGATGAATGAATGATTGCTTTCTTTCCTTCTCCTTCTTTCTTGCTTGATCACTTGATTGCACTTGAGAGATTATGAAAAAAGATGATAAAATTGCTTGATTATGGATGTGAAAATGAGAGAGGAAGGCTTCCTTTTATAGTGATCTAGGGCACAAAATCCTAGAGAAGGCTGACATTCAAGAATTAAATCCCAATTAACCTTAAACCCTAGAAATGGACCTATATTAAATGCAATTTAAGATTTTACTATTCTGAAACCCAAAACAACTGACCCAGAAGCGGGAAAATAAAACTTTCCAAAGCTCGACATCCTGAAACTTCCAAAAATTGAAATTTGGACCTGGGGTCTGGGATGAGGTTGACCCTTCCCTAGGTCAGAGTCGAGGTCAAAATTGACCTAGGTCAGGGTCTAGGTCATCCTTGACCCTTCGGATTGTCCTTGACCTAGAAAGTCAAAGTCTTTAATTTCTTAGAGAAAGTCTATCAGAAAGAGGCAGGAAACAAGGAGATGGAAGAAAAATAGGGGGGAAACAACTACATCCATATAAAGAACCAATCAAGGCACTTGAAATGACCCAAAACCACTTACTCAGAGGGCTAAACACTCTTATCATGGAAGTGCTTTCATTTTAAGATGATACATTAAGCCCCCACTTTAGCAAGAGTATGGACTCGATGCAAACTCTTGGTAAAGGATATCATAATGAAAAGATAATCTTATTAAAATCAAAGGGACAAACAGATCCTCAAGCCCCCAGGGACTCAAGTCTTCATCAAATCCAAGATCACAATAAGAGAGACATCTCTAGGGAGAGAGAGAGGGTGTGATTATATTGCCCAATGAGAACTTATGTACCATTGTGAACCACACAAAGAAACAACACAACTAGAAAGATGGAATTGAACCACCTAGTGAATGTGGCTACTTGCTAATCAACCCATCAAGCATTCACCCTTAGGAATATTCTATTCCATAAGAGTAAAACCAAAAGCAAAAGAGATCCAGTCTTAAGGACACCTTTGACCTTAAGGGATAAAAAATTTAAAACTGGAGGGATCAAGAGATCCTAAAATATAAATCCATGCTTTAAGGATTGGTCACTAATCCAAAAAGGGAGAAAAGTATCTTGAAAAATAATATATGTGTATCGAAAAGTGCATGTGTGCAATAGGTGAGAAGAGCATATGCCCCCATGTTAAAGTCATTGCTAACACTTTAACATGAGAAATGGCTTTAACGTAAACATAAACAACTCCAATGATTATGTTTCCACTACGAGATGCCCCTAGATGAAGACAAAACAAGGCAAATACCACATAAACATATAGAGAACACAGAAGGGATCTACCTGTCATGGGGTCAGTATGATCATAAGATAATATATATGATATTATTGCAAATGAATTGACATTATTCCCCAAAGAAAGAAGAACTACAATCACAAAAGAGGAAAGATCACATAAGAGATACAAAGAAGAATCTTTTCAAACCATGACCTGGAGACCAAAAAGAATCAGTGCTACCAAGTCACAGATCCAAGCAATTACACAAGGAAACATTTACGAACAATAGCACAAGTACAAAATAACATAAAACAACATATAGAAGAATAGAGATACATATAAAGGAATCATACAATAGGTTCAATTCTTTTATCACCTTGTACCAACAAAGTAACAAGGGTCGTACAAAAGAATCTAATAGCATTTAGCAAACACATCACAGGAGAAGCACATTACAACAGGAAAACACACAACAAAGCTACCATAAAGGAAAAGATGATCAAGTGTTCCACCTACTCTCCCCATCTCATTCTATATCATTTAGGAAAGGTGGGTGATTCATAAGAGGGACTATATCCAACACAGTAGGAATGATAGCTAGTTCCAAACAAGGATCCTCTTGAGAATCACAAAGTTTGATCCTAGGTGTAAGTTTTATTTGTGATGAAAGCATATTAGGTAAATCAATGTGAATGTCAATAGTCTCATATTCATCATTAACATCATCAAGAGTATCTTCTTCATCCAGATTAATCAAAATAGGATCTACGATACGAATAGAATCATCATAATCATGCATCTTAACACCATTATTAGTAACAACATCATGCATAGGCTTATCATAAGAAAGTAAATAATTTTGAAGAACAAAATTATGAGCTTTATCTTGAGCATGATGCTTCTTATGATTTTCATTAGCAGATCGATTGCATTTTTCTTTACTTGAAATATGTTGAGAACTAGGAGAAACAATTACGGGATCCTTCACAGGTTCTTTAGGAGGATTAATAGGATTATTAGTAGTTGGACGATCAACAGTAGGAGCTTGATTAATAGATGTAGAAGCCATGAATAAAGGAGGTATGGAAGGTGTAGGCAAAAGACCGTGATTAAGATCCATCGAAGGTACACTTAATTTGAGAATCTTATGATGCTTATAGGCTTGATATGAGCAGAAAAGATTATTAGGTTGAGAAGCACATGAATTAGGTAATGAATGCCAAAAGAAATCAAGAGTAGCACAATCCATGGACCTAGAAGGTTGATATAAACTATGATTAACCATCTTCACTTCTTCATCATGAAAACATTTAAGACATTTATGGATAGGTGAAGCAACAACGTGCATGGCATTTAACCATGGAAAACCAAGCTTAACTTGAAACTGATCAGAAGTAGGAACAACAACAAAGGTAGTATTCACAATTTTACCACAAAGTTCAACTGGCAAGTTAATAGAACCAAATGATGGATAAAGAAAACCATTACAATTTTGAATCCACACATCAGATGTATCATAATTTCATAAACAGATTTTCTTCAGTAATAACATTGACTAAGGATGTAGGATCAACAAGACAAACAGGAGTAGGTATCTGAGAAATCCTAGCATAAATATAAAGGGGACCATCAGGAGCTTTAATGGTCTGAGAATCATCAAAGGTAATCAAAAGTTTCTGAGGTCTTTTATTCTTAGGTTGTTGTCGAGGTTTAGGTTGATTCTTCAATTTAGGTTTAGGTTGAGGTTGAGATTGAACTTGAGGTTGAATCTAAGGTTGAGGCTGAGGTGGAGATACATATTGAACAACATGATCCACTTGATTAACAATGTGATTAAGATCATCCATCTTTGAATCATACACAATATCCATAGAAGATGGCTGAGCAATGGTATTAGTATCATGCATGGGTAAAGGGTTTGTATAGATTTGAAGATTTTGATTCAGAGGGGAGACAGACTTGTTCCCACTACCATCAACATTATCAATAGATAAGGCATTAGAATCAATTAAGTCTTGAACCTTATGTTTTAAAGAATAACATTTCCTAGTATCATGACCATTCTGACGATGATATTGACAAAAATATTTAGGATCAAAACATTTAGATGCAATCACAGCAGGTAAAAGAGGTCAAATAGGAGGTAAAGTAATCATATTATAAGTTAACAACCTATTCATAATAGAATGTAAAGATTCAGAAAGAGGAGTAAACATACGATTTAATTGAAAAGTAGTGGATGCAGAAGTGGCATTGTGAGATGCAACAACAACTTGATCAGCAATTGCATTCACTTGTGTTTATCTTGACATAGTTATTGAATTTTTTAAATTTGTTTGGATTAGGAGAAGCATCACTTTTATCAACTGGAATAGGAGCCATTGGAGTGTTGCTCTCAAATTGACTCACTTGTAATTGATAATGATGAATCACTGCACAAAGTTGTTTAAAAGAGGTAAATTCAGTAAGCAGAATCTTATCTCTAATATCCTTTTGTAAATTTGAAATAAACATACGCTATGTTGACACTAAAATTTTTAGGTTCAAAATGGACGAAATGTCAGGGAAGTATGATGTTTTATTTCAATTTTATATAATTTCCCTATGTTTAAAAAACTAAAATGGATAAAAGGCGTGTGCGTTTGTTATTTTTATTCTCATTTATTAGGTTGTAAATTGCTTTATTTGAATGCATATTTGTTTTAAATAAATAATAATTTTAAAAACAAAACATAAAATAGGTTGATAAAAAAGGGCGGTGAGAGGGAGTTGAACACTCGACCTCTCAAGCTGACCTTTTTCCTACCTATCTACCCTCCTACCCCCTAACCAATTAGTCTATTTGTTTTCTTCAAGAGGGTTAGGAGAAGATACTTATTTATCTTTGTTTTTATGTGCAAGTGAGAAGTAAAGTACAACTTCTTACTCAGGGAGTAATTTTTTCCTTAATTAACTTTCAAATTAAATAATAATTTATGTATTTTTTCGATTTTAGGAAAAAGAATGGGGAGAGGGAGTTGAACACTCGACCTCTTGACCCATTCCTTTTCCTACCTAACTACCTGACCCTACCCCTACCAATTGCTCTATATTATTCCTTAGGAGTGTAGTTGTAAATAAATGTATAAATTAAAGAACATCTTATCTCCTTTGAAATAAAATGTTAAAATGAATATTATTTATGAGATAGGAATTTCATATGTTATAGTCACTAATAATTATTTTATTCTTAATTTGTGATTTACCCCCAAAACCCTAAAAGTAAAAATATATGATGAAATAAAGTTAAAATTTGATGAATATTAACTTGTTTAGGGTTTTGATATATTTTGATGTTAATTTTTAAATTTTTCATATCCCTACTTTTAATGTGATATATTCACCTTGGTTATATTTTTAACATTAATATTTTTAGGTTGAAAAGGCTTTAATATTATTCCATTATTGTTAAATTGCTTTTTCACATTTATTTAGGGTTTGTCGTTTATTCGAACTATTCACCTTGTTCCTTTATTCTTAGGGTAAAAGTGGGTATTAATAGTTTTACCATACTATTAATTTGGTTTTAGTTTTTCATTTATGAATTAATCAATTTATTAATATATATTTTTTAGATAAAGAAATTGTTTTAGGTTTCCAAAACTATATGTAGTTGTAATATTATTTTGCATTAGGATTATTTTTTATTTTAGGTAAATGCATTTCTCCTTTCATTAGGGATAAATGTAAAATCTTTTTTCCCTAAATGCTTTTTAATATTTCTATGAAGCATTATTATAGTAGGTTTGTGAATGAATTTATTTTATTTTGAAAATAAAAATAAAATGCTACAACCTAATGTCACTTTATTAATTATCTCATTATTGAAATCTTTTAATAATTAATATGCTTGCCTATATTTTGACAATTAATGTGGATGACATATTCTTAATTTTTTAAGTTTCATTTTTCACTTTATGATAAAGTATGAGACCTATTTATTTTTCAATTAATTATTAACTAATAAATGAATAATAAATAGTTTTTACATAAGATTAATATATTACATATGTAATGATTTTTATTTTTAGGTTTAAGATAAGCTAATATTAAGTGTTTTTGTGCGGGAAATTAAAAGGCGGACTATTATGCACGGGACACCAAAATTAATGTGATTATAGGGGAGATATTTCCCTAAAAAATCCATTATTATGGTTTATTTTGTGTACTTTGGGGGTAGTTGTATAATTAGGTCCTATGAAAGGGCATGTCCTTTCACAGGGAACCATTGGGATTTATATATATAATCACTCAATTGTAAGCAAAAGACATTACAATGAATCATGACAAAAATTGGAAAGTCTCCCAACTTACGGATTTGAATTTAATGCTCAAAATATCATGTACAAATATCAGATAAGTGTTTGTACCTTAATGTTAATATAGTTTTTTATGTTCAATTAGTTTCTCAGATTACTCTGTGAACCAAGGTATCCTACTGTGTTTTCTATTTGATGCATTCATTTATGATTAATTTGTACAATTTGAATAATGGTGGCATGGTCTCAGAACCTGTTACTATTTCCTTTCGGGCTCTTAAGTTGGGTTAAAAACCATAGGACCTATTGTATAAGTTGTTTTAAATTTTGTTTCAATAGAATCTTGTAGGGTGATGGTCTCACTTTACAGGAGTGAGTTATCTTAAAACTGTATCTGTTTATATGTAGGGTTGAATGTATCTGACTCTATTCCTAATTTGGCATCAGGCATTGGTCTATTCGTTCATTTGAATTTGTCATTTTATTCTTTCTGTGGTTTATATATCCTATTTGTTATCTTCTTTACAAAGCATTCAATTAGGTTTAGCATTACTTTCTAACCTTCGTTTAGATTTCAAGCTATCTGATAATTAGGATATTAGGTTGCTTTTCCTCCAAGGACTATTAACCCCTTTGGAAGGAATTTTTGTTGTTTATGCACGTGTTTGTGTAGTTAGAAACCATATTTAATTCAGGCCTAATAGCCTTGGCTAAATCGATCCAGAATTGCAGAGGCACTTGTTGTGCCTATCAGTTGGCCTCAAAATTGTCGAGCATTTTTGAGCACCAACACGCTGAATATCAATATCAGGAACATGATAGGAAATTTGAGCATGTAAATGCTTAAATCTACCAATAAATTCAATCATTTTTTTCGTAGCACTTTGTTTACAATGGATCAAATCAGTCAAAGACACTTGCGGGCCAATATTGTTTTGAAATTGTTGAATAAAAGCATTGGCAAGTTGTGGAAATGAATCAATAGAATGAGGCAAGGAACATTACCATTGTAAGGCCTTGTCATGAAAAGTTCTATCAAAGAACTTGGCTAAAATCCTATGGTCATGAGCATAATCACTACAAAGGATTTGAAATGTTTTAACATGATGAACAGGGTCTCCTTTTCTGTTATAGTTCTCAAGACGAGGCATATCAACTTGCTAAGGAACATGAGTATGAATAATATCTCAAGACAAAGGACTTCCCATGTCACATGTAGGAATGCTAAACTTGTTTTGAGTCAAGGATGCAAGTTGTTATTGTAAGGATGACACAGTTTGAGACAAACTGATGATTGTTGAATCATTAGAAGAAATAGGAGGAAGAGCAACATTAGAAACACTAGGTAAAGTGTAAGAAGCTGCAGGAATAGAAGACACAACTGGAGGAACACTTGGAACTACAATTGGAAGAGGATTGGAATAAGTAAAAGGAACACTATGATAAGAAGGTTGTGATGTAGGAAGGGACACAAGAAGAACACTCATAGGAATAGAGGGAACCGTCACAGTCACCAAAGGAGTATAGGTAGGAATACTAGGTAAAGGAATAAAAGAAGGTTCTACACTAGTGACAGGAGGAATCAACCCTAAATTTTGAGCTTCTTGAGCTAAAGGTTTAACATTTGAATGCACGAGATGAGTAATACCATGCAAAAGATTAACACCTTGATCACTATCATGAAGAACTTTCTTAAGAGCATCTATAGCTTAAATAGAACCTTGATTATGGTTTTCTTGAATAGCCAATTACCGATTTTATCAAGTTCAGTTGAAAGTTTTTGGACTTGTTTAGGAGGAAATCTTAAAGCATCATCCTCATCATCAGATGAGTGAGAAGATTTTTGCTCCATAATAGGATTGGAATCATGAATAATCAAATTATCAGCTGGGATCCTAAGGAAACAAGAGGAAGACTTAGGATCAAAGGCACCCATAAGTCTATGACTTCATCTAATCAGAATATTATAAGTAGGACTAGTAGTAGAAAAGCCCATAAACCAATGCAATGCAAATGAACTAAACTAAGAAAACATAAAGCATGAATATTTTTGTATTTTGAAAGAGATTTTCTAATTTTTTTTGTATTTTTGAAATATAGATGCAAGTAATCTAATTAGCATGCAAGATTTAACATAAAAGAAAAATCTAACATCAACGGGATAATATAAAGGGAAATATAACACCACAAAACACAATAGGGCATCTAATTCCACAAAAGAAAAGAGGGTAAGTATGTCGGGTTCACCAAAATGAATAGAATAATTATGGGTATGGATGGAAGTGAATAGAAAGGATCACCAAAATGAATGGTATGAAAATGTGAATAGGGTTGAATAGTGGTAGACAAGATAATATGATATGAAAGGGAGAATATAAGACCTATCCTTAATCCAAATTCCCAAAAGGAAAGATCCAAATGGATTAATCCCAAATAAGTGATCAATGCACAAATGAATCAAACAATGGAGAATATGAAGAAAGGAGAAAATCCTATAATCTACTATAGAAAGTATGTACTTGAAATCTTAAATGGAGAGAAGGAAAATATGAACCTCAAAATAGGGAAAATCTAGAAAATACTAATTTTTGATGTATGTGCACAGTTTCGAGAAATTCTGCAACCTACTCTGGACTGGAAATGATGAGATAGAGAAAACCCAAAAAACTTTTGTCCTTTTGAGGTCAGGTCAACTTTGACCTAGATAGCGGGGCACAATCTTACCCCCCACTGAAGGTTGTCCTTGACCTGAAATAGCTCCGATGAAAATTTTGTTCACGGATCTCAGAAATTCACCAAAAAGGGTATCTAGATCTAAAATTCAATTCATTGTCCTATACCTATATCTGCAAGAAAAATGGTTTTTGTTATTTGGATGAGGGTTTTTCCTTGGTCAAACCCTAGTTTGGAATCAACCTTGAAATGTAATTGAAATTGCAATATGCATAAACAAAGTAAATGGAACTATTCAACTTGCTTATATTGAAGTCCTTGTGGAGGATTCAAATCCTTGAATCCACAAGTATGGATGCTCCAAATGAATGTAGAAATGTATAGGATGTCTCAAATCAATGGCATTAGAGCTTAAACACCAATTTGGAATGTATCTTTGCATAGGAAGAGGCTTGGATGAATGTGGATGGAGAAATCTTCAACAAGAGGGCTCCATAGAGATTGAATCCTTCAATGGCTAACAATGGATCTCCTTGATGAATACTTGAATGCTTGAATGCTTGAAGATGAATGAATTATTTATTTCTTTCCTTCTTCTTTCTTGCTTGATCACTTGATTGCACTTGAGAGATTATGAAAAAAGATGATATAAGTGCTTGATTGTGGATGTGAAAATGAGAGAGGAAGGCTTCCTTTTATAGTGATCTAGGGCACAAACTCCTAGAGAAGGCTGACATTGGAGAATTAAATACCAATTAACCTTAAACCATAGAAATGGACATAGATTATATGCAATTTAAGATTTTACCATTTTGGAATCCGAAATAGCCGACCCAGAAGTGGGAAAATAAAACTTTCCGAAGCCCAACATCTTGAAACTTCTAGAAAATAAAATTTGGACTTGGGGTCAGTGTTGGAAATTTGGCTGAGTTGATTACATAGATGTTGTCATTATGGAAACATATGATCCACATGAAGATCACATAGGTCAAAGAGAAAGTATGACAGAGCGCATTGCAAATTTGTCTAAGTGTGAGACAATATTTTTACCAGTGAACCTGGACATAGTTTTTGTTTGTGATGTTGATTGGAGTAAGTTCAGTACTTTCACACTTGAAGATAGACTCTATGATGACTATTGAACACCCATCTTAGAGTGCAAGTTAGTACGACATGTACGGAAGAAGTTATGATAGTTTTACCAAAGATAGTGTCAAGCCGATAGGATAGAATATGAAGACAGAATTAGTAAAGAGTTAAGGGATTATTTTGTTTGTCAAAATAATGACTTAAAACTATAAAGGGATGACATCCTAGATGTTAACTCTTGGATAAATTTATTTGTATAAATGTAATTGTAATTGTAAGAAAAGTAGAGTTTACAATATAGATGTATGATGAAGTAATGAAGTGTAATGAAGAAGTGATATGATGTGAAATATATGATGCATATGTAATAGCGATAGTGAAAGAGCAGTAAAGAGATATTGATGCAAGCAGTATAAGGTTATGTACCTTAACCTATCTTTGTAATCATTGTATATTGTACATTACTTGTTTGGGCAGTGGGCTCATCTAGTAATCACATTTTGTACTACCAACTCCTAACATGGTTGAGGCTTCTAACAAGGCCTATAGTCGCTTAATCAGGACTGATACACTATATGTTTTCAATAGACTCCTAACAGGGTCAACATCCTTAACAAGATACTTTTGATTAGTGGATCTTTGTGGGTACCATCCCCACCGGGGTTTTCCCTTGGCTAGGGTTTTCTCAAGAACAAATAATGTGTTATGAGTTCTTTAGTATTATTGCTATGCATGTTGTCTAGCTTCTTATGTTATGCATGTATAAAGATAATCTATTATATCCATAATTGGGCAAAAGATAAAGTTTTTAGAATATTGATTCACCCCCCCCTCTCAGTATTCCCTATTTCTAATAGTCAGGGATGAGGTTGACCCTACCCTAGGTTAGGGTCAAGGTTGACCATGACCTAGGTCAGGGTCTAGGTCATCCTTGACCCAAAAAGTCAAAGTATTCAATTTCTTAGAGAAAGTTTGTCAGAAAGAGGCTGGAAACAAGGAGAGAGAAGTAGAACAGGGGGAAACAACCAAATTCATGCAAAGACCCAATCAAGGTGCTTGACATGACCCCAAACCACTTCCTCAGAGGGCTAAATGCTCTTATCATGGAAGTGCTTCCATTTTAAGATGATACAGTAAGTAAATGTTGTAGCTCGGTAAGTTCTCCCTAGCTTGATATTTAATATGTTTAATCAGTATGTTACATAACAGGATTACAAGTGTAGACTTTCCTTTGCGGATTTGATCTTTTCAGCTCTTAGATTCATTCTGTTCTCAGCAAAAAATCTTCAAAACTCTCCCTGACTTTCTTAGATTATCTCTCCCTTAGATAGATGTGATCTCTCTATTTATCATATTGTTTATCTCTCCATTTGACAACAATGCCAAAGAAAAACATAAAACGTACAACTCTACAATAGCCAAGTGACTCTCTATTTTTTGGTGGAGCCAATGTATCACGGTATACTGATATGCCAATTCTTTGTTCTAGTTCCTCAAATCTTTCACAACCTTAGACGTAATCCAAAGTGTGAGCTATGTTGCATCAACATGAATGATCTTTTGATAAGATTAGGCTGATGCAACCTCCAGATCACATTAGTGACTGGTAGACAGGGGACAGACCCTAAGTCTAGTCCTCAAGTATTCAAAAGTGTCCTTCGGTAGAGGCTTGGTAAAAATATCAAAAATTTCCTCCTTTGATGTAACATATTATAGTTTCAATTGCTTCTCCTGTACTTGTTCTCTTAAGTAGTGATACTTAATAGAAATATGCTTTTTCTTTGAATGCATTACAAGATTCTTAGAGATATCTATTGCACTAGTGTTGTCAAAATATATAATCACCAACTCAGTGATTACATCATTCATCCCTTCCAACACTTGTTTGATATAAGCAATATTTGAATAGTTTGTAGTAGCAGCAACATACTCTGCTTCAGTAGTAGACTAAGAAATACAAGGTTGTTTCTTACTTGTCCAATTAACAAGTCTTTCACCAAAGAAAAATGCTCCTCTGGTTGTGCTCTTTCTATCATCTATATTTCTAGCCCAATCTACGTCAGTGTAGACTCTTAGTTCAAATTTTCCTTCCTTAGGATACCATAAGCCATATTCTTCTATTTTCTTTAGGTGTCTCAAGATTCTTTTCACTGCAACCATATGTCAATCATTTGGATTGGCATAAAATCTAGCAACAATCCCCATTGCATGTGCAATATTTGGTCTATTGTGTACTACATACATCAATTTACTAATCATAGATTGGTACAATGTTTGGTTTACCTCTGTAGATTCATCATCTTTAGTTAGTTTGCAGCCTATGAGCATCGGTGTTCCAACTAGTTTAGCATCTTCCATGCCAAATGTTCTCAATACTTCCTTTATGTACTTTGATTGTGTGATGAAAATTCCATCATTTTGCTGAATAAATTGCAAGCCTAGAAAGAATTTAATCCCTCCAAACATAGACATTTCAAATTCTTTTCTTATCTCATCAGAAAATGATTTACAAATATGATCTTGTCCTCCAAAGATTATACCATCCACAAATATTTCAGCAATCAAAATAGTATCATCAGATCCTCCTTTCATATACAAATTGTTGTTTTCACTAGTTCTTACAAAAGCAATACTTAAAAGACAAGTATGCAACCTTTCATACTAGGCTCTTGGTGCTTGCTTTAAACCATATAAAGATTTGTGTAGTCTACATACTATGTCTTTTTGATTTGGATCAACAAACCCTTATGGTTGTTCTATGCAGACCTCCTCTTCTAGTATTCCATTCAAAAAAGAAGACTTAACATCTATTTGATAGACTTTAAATTTGTTATGTGCAGCATATGCAAGTAACATGCAGACTCCTTCCAGTCTAGCAACAAGTGAAAAAGTTTCACCATAATCAATACCTTCTTCTTGTGCATATCCATTGCAAACTAGTCTAGCTTTGTTTCTTGTAACCTCTCCATTCTCATTCAACTTATTTCTAAAAATCCATTTAGTACCGATAACATTCTTATCTTTTGATCTAGGTACTAAAGTCCATGTCTTGTTTTTCTCAATTTTTTCTATTTCTTCATTCATTGCATTTATCCATTCATCATTCTCAAGTGCAAACTTAACATTCTTTAGTTCAAAATCACAAACTAAGTATGTATTTTGTCTTAACTTACTTCTTGTTAGCATGCCAACTTTCTTGTCCCAATGATTTGGTTATCAGGATGATGCCTTCTGACAAATCTTTCCAGCACTTGATCTCTCCTTTGTTCTTCATTCTATTCAGGTTCATTTCCTTGCTCGGTAGCTTCTTCCTATTCTTCAGTTTCCCTTTGCTGTTCCTCGGTCTTATTTTCATGATGCTCAGTTAACTTAGCCTGTGGATTTGGTAGGTACTCTGGATGCTCAACATAAGTGAATCTACCATAGTCTTATGACTCCTTATTTCTTTCTTCATAATTGTTATCATCAAATTCATCAACTCTGATATTAGCACTTTCAATCATCTTATTAGTAACCTTATTCAAACACTTGTAAGATTTTATTTTAGTATAAAAACCAATAAATATTCCCTCATCCCCTTTAGAGTCAAATTTCCCATTCCTATCATCTTTCATAATAAAATATTTGCTACCAAAAATTCTGAAGTAACTTACACTCGATGTGTAACCAAACCATAACTCATAGGGTGTTTTGTTTGTGTCTTTCTTCAATTGTACTTAGTTTAGAACATATACAATTGTGCTAACTACCTCTCTCTAGTATACTTGTGCAACATTCTTTTCTAACATCAGTGTCCTCACACAATCAATAATTGATTTGTTTCTCCTTTCAGCAATCCCATTCTGTTGCGGTGTTCTCGGTGCAGAAACCTATATTTTTATGCCATGCTCATTACAATAGTTAGTGAATTCATCAGAAATAAACTCACCACCTCTATCAAACCTCAAGAATTTTAGTTCTTTCATGATTTCTTTTTCTACTTTTGCTTTGTACCATTTAAACATTTTAAATGCCTCATATTTCTCTTTTAAAAACATTACATTCATCAATCTAGTGTAATCATCAACAAATAGAATAAAATATCTATCTCCATAGAAATCAATGGTTAAACTAAAACCAATTGTTAGAATAAATGAGAGGGGGGGTGAATCAGTTAGATCAGTTATCCTACAGTCCCAAATCTCTAGATGTAACTTTCAAAACAATTTCAACAAATTCTACAGCTCAGTAACATAAACTCTTAAACTATTTGTGCCTTTACCAATTACCAGTTAATTAACTCACAGTGATTACCAACCAAATAAAATATGTAGTATGTAAATTATGACAATAAAGTAATCATCACATAAACACATAACATAATGATTTAACATGGAAACCCTATTAAGGGAAAAACCACCTGGGACCGGTAACCCAAAATAATTTTCACTCTTATGAAGTGAGCTCGGTGAAGAGCCAACCCTGTTAAAGATTACAAACACACTATTAGGTGTGACCTTGTTAGAGGATTTAAGACTAAGAGTTATCATTCAACCAACATTCACTATGGAGTCAATAAGATAACAATGTACATTCATTGAATGACATAGGGGCATAACATAAGACGGTTAAGGGATTTTTTTGTATCAATGGTTAAAATGAAACAATAGTTGATCTGATTACAATACAACTTAACTTGTAGATGTTCAGATCTATTCTAAGCCCATACAAATCCTCTAATCAATATATCAATTCACTTCCTCAACTTACTTTCACTCGGTAATAGCTCTCTGACACTTGGTATTGTTTTTCAGTTTGGTTCTCCTTCAACCAGTCTAATCAGACATGCATGAAACTATATTCACGTGAAATCTCTATAGTCTTCTTTCTTCTGGCATGTTTCAATAAAGAAACTCATATCTCTTATATATACATATAAACCATTTTCATATCAACCATCAGATTTTGCCTCTTAATCTCCCTCATAGATTTTGCCTCTTAAACCTTCCTTGGCAGTTGTGTTAGTAACACATTTCAATTCCATCCTTTAGATCTTCTCTGAATTTTGTCATTCATGGATCTTATAAAAAACTTTATCCTCAATCTCAAAATCATAACAATTTCTAGCTCATCAATTTCTATTAGCTAAACTTAAGCATTTAATACTTTCATCCATACTTGGTTAACAAAGAAATGCATCGATGAACACAAGCTCGATTAATACTGTCACTCGGTATACACTACACTGGCTCGGTATATACTGAAGTGCTTCATTTACCAACCACATTGCCTTGTACATTTTTCTTCCTCCTCCATAATAGATTAATGCAACATAATCAAGTCAACAATATGAAGTCATAGACTCATCAATAAGTTACCCAAAGTATTCCTTATCCTCATCTGACATATCCATCTTTCTCTATGTAGATATCTTAGTTTTTCATCTCTTCTCTCCTCTTTACAGATGTTTAGATGTTTGTAACTAACATGATAAGTACTATCAAACTAGTTGACATCAATGACAACATAATGACTGATTTAATTATCTTACATATCATTTCAGTACTCGGTGATCTCTAATCACTGATCTTCAAGTCATTCAGGTATTCAATCAGTTTTAGTTCATCAATAACTGATTCATCCCCCCTCTCAGTTATCTAACAATTGGTATTAGAGAAAGATTACTTGAAGGAATAAGTTTGAAGGACTTAAGTAAAAGATCACAAGATGTATAAGAGAGGTGCCAAAGATAAACAAAGATAATTTCTCAACATGAAAAAGTAGGATGAAGTTATATTTATCTCAGATTGGTGATTCTATAATGTACTATTTGGAAAATGAGTTTATAACTCCCACTAGTCCTTTGACTATCAACCAGATGAAAGAAAGACAAGAAAAAAATGCTATGATGATTGAGATTGCTTCTTCTTTATCAAATGCTGAATTTGAAGACATTAAGACATGTATAATTGAAAAGTATATGTGGGACAAGCTTAAACTAGTTCATGGAGGAGATGTGAATGTGCTAAGGGAAAAATTTGAAAGTCTAAGAGGAAAGTTTGATGATATGAAGATGAAAGAAGGTGAAAATATCACTCAGTACAACAATTGAATCAAGGAAGTTGTGAATGATATCCGAGGAGAAGGTGGAACTATTGATGAAGACACTATGGTAATTAAAATTATTAGAACATTGTTACTTTCTTGTGCTATTAGAGTCTCTAAAATTCATGAAATGAGAGAAGCTCCTGGTAATAATATTTCACTAGATAGTTTGATTAGAAGATTAACTACATTTGAACTTAATAACTATGACAATGGTATGTTACCTAAGGTAGAATATGCATTTATGTCATCTCTGAAAATTGGAAGATCAAGCAGTAGACATAAGATAAGAAATGAAAGTGAAAGTGAAGGTGAAGAAGATGAACTTGATGAAATTGAAGCATTAATGGCTAGAAGAATACAAAAAGGAAAAGGAAGAGATAGAGGTAAACTATCCTTGGTATGTTTTAAATGAAAAGAGATTGGTCATATTGTTGCAAGATGTTCTGAAAGGAAAGAAGATGAGAAAACAAATGAAAGATCTAATGAAAGGAAGAATAACAGAATAAATTACTGAGATCACAGAGGCAATCGACAGTATGGAAATAGAGACAACCGAGATTACAAATATAAAGGCAAGAAAGTATGCTACCTAGTTGAAGATGAAGATGATGACAACCAAACGGAAATTGATGAAGACATAGAAGTGGTATTTGTTGCATTGAAGGAAGATTATGAAGAAGAAGAAAGGTATGTTGAAACAACATTTATTTATAAAGTTAGTAAGAATGATATTTGGATTATTGATAGTAGCTGCACACCTCATATGACTAGCGATGAAGGAAAAATTGAATATCTTGAACATTATAATGGTGGATATGTGAAAATGGGAAATGATACACCTTGTCTACTAAAAGGAAAATGATCTATATTGTTGAACAATAAAATCAGATGTGAGAATGCATATTGGGTGAAAGGACTTAACTATAATCTATTGAGTGTAGCATAACTGAATAACACTGGTCACCAAGTTGCATTTGAAAAAAGAAAGGTGAAAATCTATGATGAAGCTAGAAATTTGATCGATACTAGTGAACAATCAAAAGGTAACTTATTCTATCTGGATAATGCTAAAACTTCTTGTTTATTGGCTAAAAATGATGATGTATGGCTATGGAACAAGAGGTTATGTCATGTGAATTTTCACAACATGATTAAGATCAGTAAGAAAATCAAATTTAGAGGTTTACTAAGCATACCTAAACCTGACCATGTAATGTGTAAACAATGTCAAATGGGTAAGATGTCAAAGTCTAGTTTCAAGAGAAAACATTAATCATCTAATGCTATTTTGGAGTTAGTTCTTACTAACTTATGTGTTCTAATGAGAACTCAAAGTTATTATGGAGATAGATATTTTATCTTATTTGTTGATGATTTGTCTAGGATGATGACTGTCATGTTCTTAAAAGAAAAATTAGAAGCTTTCAAAATGTTTAAATGGTACAAAGCAAAAGTGGAAAAAGAAAGTGGTAAGCAACTGAAATGCTTGAGGTTAGACAGAGGTGGTGAATTTATTTATGATGAGTTTACCAATTTTTGTAATGAGCATGGAATTAAGAGACGGGTATTTGCACTGAGGACACCCCAACAAAATGGGATTGCTAAAAGGAGGAATAGATCAATTGTTGATTGTGCTAGAATACTGATGATTGAAAAAGATGTTGCACAAATGTACTGGAGAGAAGTTGTTAGTACTATTGTTTACACACTGAACCAAGTTCAACTGAAGAAAGAATCAAACAAGACACCTATGAATTATGGTATGGTTACACACCTAGTGTGAGTTATTTCATAATATTTGGAAGTAGATGTTATATTATGAAATATGATAGAAATGGAAAATTTGATTCAAAAGGTGATGAAGGGGTATTTATAAGATATTCTACTAAAAGAAAGGCTTTTAAATGTTTGAACAAGGATACTAAAAAAATGATTGAAAGTGCTAATGTGAGAGTTGATGAGTTTGCATAAAAGATTGATGAAGAAAGCAAAAAGGAATCGAAAGACTATGGTAGATTTGTTTATATTAAAGAACCTAAAGCTCTACCCGAACAACAGTCTAGCATTACTAAGCAACATAATAATGCTATTGAGCAACAATCTTTACAAAATGAGAAACAAAAAATAGTTACTGATGAGAATGATGATCATGCACCGAGTGGAGAACACATTAAAGATCAAAGATCTGAACCTATACTTGCAAAGTATGTGAGAAGACACCATCCAAAAGATCAGATAATTGGAGATAAAAGAGTGAGAATGGTGACTCAAAGTAAGTTAAGAAACAACAAATGTTTAGCTAGTGAATTTGAGCCTAAAATAGTTAGAGATGCGTTGGAAAATGATGAATGGATTAAGACAATGATTGAAGAGATTGAGAAAATACAGAAAAAAAAACATGGACATTGGTACCAAGACCTAAAGATAAAAATGTGATTGGAACTAAATGGATATTTAGAAAAAAATTTAATGAGAATGGAGATGTAACAAGAAACAAAGCAAGACTAGTATGAAAAGGTTATGCACAAGAAGAAGGAATTGACTATGGAGAAACTTTTGCACCTGTTGCTAGAATTGAAGGAGTAAGGATATTGCTTGCATGTGCTTCTTACAAAGGATTTAAAGTTTATCAGATGGATGTGAAATATGCATTTCTGAATGGGATTCTTGAGGAAGAGGTATACATTGAACAAAATGAAGGGTTTGTTGATCGTAATCAGAAGAATATGGTATGTAAGCTGCACAAGACATTATATGGACTGAAACAAGCACTGAGAGCATGGTATGAAAGACTACATTTTTATCTCATAAGAAGTGGATTTGTTAGAACAAGTGACAACAAAAATTTATGTTTGAAATGTGAAACTGATGATAAGATTCTTATTTCTGAAATATTTGTTGATGATATCATATTCGGAGCTCATGATAACTTATGCAAATATTTTTTTGATGAAATGAGGAAAGAGTTTGAAATGTTGATGTTTGATGAGATGAAATTTTTTCTTGGATTGCAAATACTACAATAGTTGGAATGCATATATATCACACAATCTAAATACATCAAAGAAGTGTTGAAGACATTTGGTATGAAAGATTGAATACCAGTTGGTACACTTATGGTAACCAGATGGAAGATGAAAAAGGATGAAAAGTTAACTGAGGCAAATCAAACCTTATATAGATCAATGATTGGAAAATTGTATGTTGTGCATAGTAAACCAGATATTGTACATGTGGTTGGAATTGTAGATAGATTCTCTTCTAATCCTAAAGAATCACACGTGACTTATGTGAAAAGAATTTTGAGATACTTAAAGAATACTAAAAATTATAGATTATGGTATAAGAAAGAAGACAATTTTGAATTGAAAGTTTACAATGATGTTGATTGGGCTGCAAACATTGAAGATAGAAAAATAAATACTAGTGGAGCATTCTTTTTGGGAGAAAGATTGGTAACTTGGATAAGTAAGAAACACGAATGAATTTATCAGTCCACTTCAGAAGTAGAGTATGTTGTTGTTGCTTCTAATTGTTCAAATATTGCATGGATAAAGAAACTATTAGAAGGCATGAATGAGGAGATCACTAATCTAGTGATAACATAAGTACTATTAATATTTCAAAGAATCCATTGATGCATGCAAAGACAAAGTACATATCTATTAAGTATCACTATTTGTGGGAGAAAGGCAAGAACAACAAGTCAAATTGGAATATGTGAAATCACAAGAGCAACTTGCTGATATATTTACAAAACCCTTACCGAATGACACATTTGAATACTTGAGAAGTAGACTAGGGGTCCATCCCTTGTCTAATAGTCACTAAGGTGATATGAGGTTGCATCAACCTATACTTTATCAGAAGATATAATGATGTTGATGCGTGATGTTCACACTTTGGGACTCCCAAGGTTGTGAAAGATGGAAGAACAGCTAAAACTTCATATCTGTACATGCTAGGTACTAAAATCTAAACTAAACAAAAGAGAGACTGATTTGGCTACTACAAAGCTGATTATTTTATTTTTGGCATTGTTGTCAAAGGGAGAGAGATGATCAGGAAATATTGGAGAGAGACAATGATGTTATGTAGTGATTAAACATATTAAATGTATAAAGCTAGGGAGAGCTTAATAAGTCATAACATATATACAGAGTTGTAGATAGATGTTCTATGGCATATTTCATATTGTGTTGTCATCAATGCCAAAGGGAGAGATTGATAGACTATAACTAATTGGATACTTGAAAGGGAGAGATTGGTGATCACTGAGCTATAAATGTATATGTCAAACATTAAATCTATTATTGTATTGTCATTGATGTCAACTAGTTTTGATTGTACTTATCATGATAGTTACAAAAATATGAAGAAGAAATGATGGTGAAGGTGCAATACATACTGAGTAAATCCTCAATGATTTAATTCATTCTCTCAATTTTTCCATTTGTCTGTGGATGATAAGAAGTATTAATTCAACCTAGTTCCCAAAGAAGCATTCAAGGTTTTTTCAAAACCTTGATGTCATCCTAGTATCTCTGTTAGATATGATAGTCTTAGGTACACCATGCATTCTAAAAATCTCCTAAAAAAACTTCTTGGCCAAAGACAAAGATCCATCTCTAAAGCTCCCTAGAATAAAGTGAGCTAGCTTGGTTAGTTTATCAACTACAACCAAGATTACATTATATTTCCATTGTGTCATTGGTAAACCCTGGTTAGAATCCATACTGATGACTTTTCATTTATACTCTGGTATATCATGTGGGTATAAAAGTCCTACTAGATGAACATGTTCAACCTTAACTTGTTGACATTCTAAACACTAGGCTACAAAATTTGTCACATCTCGCTTTAGCCTTGGCTAAAACTACACTGACCTCAAATCGTCAATCTTATTGTTTACCCCTGTTGGATATTGCTAATGCATTGGGGATATTTTTGATAAATTTAATATGTTTAATCACTACGTTGAGTGATGTTGAAATTTCTGTTGTTGTCATTCGTGTTTTGTCATTGATGTCAACATATGTTTCTGTGAAGAGAACAAGTTGGTTATTACAGTGTACAAATATTGTACGGATGTTTCAAAATGTGTGAAGTTAGTTGTGTGTACAAGAAGGTTTTGTGATCTTATATATAAGATCACATGTTGGGATATTGCATATTGGCTGAGTTACAAAAGATTTGGTGAAGACTGGTTACTAGACAGTGACAGTAGCAGTTGACAGAGTTAGTCTCTGAGTTTTGGGAATATCTTACATGAGATGAGGATTCAGTGTATGCGAGCTTAAGGGATGATAGATAGGGTACTGAAGAATGTTCAATGGTCTGTGCAAGGTACAAAAAGCTAGATGACATTAGATGTGGTGTGTGTTTTGGAGATGACCTCTTTGGAAGCTGACTTCAGAGATGTAGCATGTATCATGAATAAGTGAGCATAATTTAAGGATTTTGGTCCTTAATTATTGAATTGCAGTTGTTGTATATTTTTTTTAGATACCGTGTGTATCTTATCAAGGATTTATGTAATTATTTATAATTAGGAAAGCCTAATTGGCTAACCTGATTATTTATTTTGTAATAGGGTATATATGTAAGATCTTTTCTTTTGAAAACATATATGGTGAGATTGTATGTGATGTAAAAATAGGATTGTGGAAGCTATGAGCTTGAGTTTGTTGGATGTAGAGAAGAGGATAATTATATACTTCATTGGAACTAATCAAGAAAAGACATTTTCTATCAGACAGTTCAAAGATTGTATATTTCTTTATATACACTTGTGTTTGTGAACAATGAGTTTTGAAGGTGGACATAACCTTCTTTGGGCAGTGATCCTAAGCAGTGAGCCTACCCTTCTTTTCTTGACTCCTAACAGGGTCTATCCTCTAACAAGGACCATGTACTATAATGTTTTAATTAGCTCCTAACAGGACTAGATCTTCTAACAAGGATACTATACTCTCAGTACATCATTAGTGGATATTAATTCCCACTGGGGTTTTACCTTTAATAGGGTTTCCTCGATAACAAATATTGAGTTATTGTGTTGGCATTCATTATGTTCATTTGATTTGATACTACTTCTATTCAAAGTTTAAATTTTAATAATATGTCATACAACTGATTCACCCCCCTCTTAGTTGTATTGGTGGATTGTTATTCCTAACAATTGGCATTAGAGCTACTGGTCCTTAGAGAGAAAGGTTAACAACTTGAGGTGATCTTGGTGATGGTTTTCTATAGGAAGGATAGTCCAAAATTTGATCCTAAAAACTTTGACAGTTGGAAGAACAAGATGCGAACTCATTTTCTATGTTTGGGCATCGACTATTGGTTGATTACAAAGAATCAGGTGGCTATGAAAGCTAAGGATGAATTGGAAAAGGATACTAATGATGAGAAGAAGATATTTTCATATAACATGGTCACAAGGGAAGCACTGATTAGTGCACTCTTTGAAGGAGAATTTAGTTAGGTAAAAGATTTGGATTCTACACACAAGATTTGGACAATATTAGAAGCATTATATGAAGGAGACAAGTTTACCAAGAAAGTGAAGTTATAGAACTAGAAAACAAGGATGGAGAAGCTACAAATGAAGGAAGATGAAAGTGTTAGGGCTTATTTACAAAGAGTTACAGAGGTTGTGATTGGAATAAAAAATTATAGAGGCACTTTTGAAGAGGAAGAAGTCATTTCTAAGATTCTTAGATCATTGATACCTATTTACAAGACCAAAATTCAAGCTATAGAAGAAATCATACCTTTCACTCTAAACTTTAGTAGAGAAATTTTGATTGCAAGGCTAACTACCTTCGAAGCTGCAAAAATGGGAGATTCTGTACCTAAAGTTGAAACAACATTCAAAGCATCTACACATAAGAAGATAATGTTTGCACTTTTGAGCACTAGCAGTGAGAACATAAAATAAGATCTCAATGAATATGTTGATGAATGGGAACATATACAAGGAGAGGAAAGAAAGCTAGATGAACTTGTTGCACTGATCGCTAGAAGAGAAAAGAGAGGTAAGGGTAAATTTGAAGGAAAGTTACCTTTCAAGTGTTTTTCATGCATTAAGATAGGCCACTTTGTATCTAGATGTCCTACAAGAGTTCCTAAGGACAAACCTAATTTTTTCAAGTCTAAATATTCAAAGGATAATGAATGTTATTATGCTAGTGAAAGTATTTTTGATGATGATGATTTGGATTATGAGGAGATTGGATTTATTGCTATTAAAGATGAAAAACTAGTGCATGAGGAAAAAGATTTAGTATCACATGTTGACAAGAAATCTGAATGGATTATAGAAAGTGGTTGCTTACATCATATGACTGGAGACAAAAATAAGTTTGTTAAATTAATAAAGTATGATGGTGGTGTTGTAAGATTCAGAGACAATGTTCCTAAACCAATGATAGGAGTAGGATCTATTACTTTGGATGAAAAGACTAATAATGAAAATGTATTGCTTGTTGATGGACTTAAGCATAACTTATTGAGTGTTGGAAAAATGATGGATAAGAGATTTTAATTAAAGTTCTCTGATGGGAAATGTTTTATCAGAGGTAAGACATGAAACTTGATTGCAACCTATACTAAATCTAGAGGTAATGTATTTGAGTTAAATACATCTAGAGCTTCTTGTTTTGTTGCAAAGGTAGATGACAGTTGGTTATGGCACAAAATATTTTGTCATGTTAATTTTGATAATATTGTGAAGGTAAGCTTGAATAATGCAGTAAGAGATCTACTGAAGATTGTGAAACCATCTAACATTGTATGCAGAGAATGTGTTATGGGAAAGAAGACTAGAAGAAATTATACAAGAAAATCATATACAAAAAAAGGAAATTTGGATCTGGTACATACAAACCTATGTGGACCTACAAGGACAAGATCATACTATGGTCAAAGGTATTTTATACCTTTTTTTGATGACTTTTATAGAATGATATGGATCACTTACTTGAAAGAGAAATCAAAAGCATTTGATAAATTCAAGATACTCAAAGCAAAAGTAGAGAATGAATCAGGCCTAAAGATAAAATGTTTGAGGTCAAAAAAAGATGGAGAATTTACTTCAAATTTATTCAATTCATACTGCGAAGAGCATGGAATACAAAGACCAAAATATGCTCCTAGGACTCCATAGTAGAATGGGATAGCAGAGCGAAGGAATAGAACAATACTAGATGCTGCTAGAACAATGTTGCTTGAAGGAAATATATCTCATGTGCATTGGAGAGAAGTTGTTGGGACATCAATGTACACATTGAATAGAATTCAAATTAGAAAAGGTAATGTTGATAGTAACTTATATTTAAGAACTCGTGAAGATGGAGTTTTGATAATAGAAGTTTTTGTTGATGATATTATCTTTGGAGGCAATGATGAATTGTGTGAGAAATTTTCTAAAGAGATGGAAAATGAATTTGAGATGTTCATGATAGATGAAATGAAATTCTTTCTAGGACTGAAAATAAATTAGAGCAAGAATGGCATTTTTATTTCTCAGGCTAAGTTTGGAATGGAAGATTGTAAACTAGTTGGTACACCCATGGTGACTAGTCACAAAATAACAAATAATGATGAGACAAAGTATGTTTTTCAGACCAAGTATAGATCAATGGTTGGTGGATTACAATATCTGACTCACACCAAACTAGATATTTCTAATGTTTTTGGAATTGAGGCTAGATATCTGGAAGAACCTAAAGAGAAACACCTAGCTGCTATGAAAAGGATATTTAGATACCTAAAAGGAATAATAGAATATGGCTTATGTTATGATAGTAATGATGATTTTGAACTACATGCTTATACTGATGTTGATTGGGAAAGGAACATTGATGACAAGAAGAGTACTAGTGGAGGTGCATTTTTCCTTGGGAAAAAGTTGGTTTCATGGCTGAGTAAGAAACAAGATTGTATAGCTCAATATACTGCAGAAACATAATATGTTTCTATTGTTATTAACTACACTCAAATTATTTGGATGAAACTAATGCTGAAAGATATTGGAATGACTTTTGATGAAGCAGTGGTTATCCATTGTGATAACATCAGTACAGTAAACATGTCAAAGAATCCTGTGATGTACTCTAAAACTAAGCATATTTCTATCAAGTATCACTCTTGAGAGGCAAGGTGCTAGAGAAGGAAATAAGATTGGAATACATTAGCACAAAGGAATAGATAGCAGACATCTTTACAAAGTCATTTCCAAAAGATACCTTTGAGTATCTAGAGGTATGCTTAGGGTTCAGGCTCCTCCTAGTCAGAATTAAATGATGCAGGGATGCATCATTCCAGAGGTTTTCATAGTCTTATCATATTTTGGACTTGATGTAGGGATATACTCCTTAGGAGGAGTGATCGTTGAAGATAGTTGTTGAAAATACTTGGTGGCTTATGGCACCCTTTGTCATTGTTGTCAATGGAGGAAAGAGAATATGTGAAAATCCTACAAGGAAGAGACTATGTATTAGGAAAAAGACTATGTGGTAAAGGTACTAAGAGAATAATTTTGGGTTGATGGATTTTCCCATATGTTGCTGTCAATTCCAAAGGAGGAGATTTTTGGATATTGCTAATGCAATGGGGAGATTGTTGATACATTTAATATTTTTAATCAATACGTTGAGTGATGTTGAAATTATTGTTGTTGTCATTCATGTTTTGTTAGTGATGTCAACATATGTTTCTGTGAAGAGAACAGGTTGGTTATTACAGTGTACAGATACTATACAGATGTATTAGAATGTGCGAAGTCAGCTGTGTGTAGAGGAAGGTGTTGTGATCTTATATCTAAGATCACATGTTAGGATATTGCATATTGGTTGAGTTACAA
The DNA here is from genome assembly GCA_027943335.1 of Chamaecyparis obtusa. Lineage (NCBI taxonomy): Eukaryota > Viridiplantae > Streptophyta > Pinopsida > Cupressales > Cupressaceae > Chamaecyparis > Chamaecyparis obtusa. The sequence continues at coordinate 634,159 of BSBK01003581.1, forward strand.
AAGATTTGGTGAAGATTAGTTACTGGACAGTGACAGTGGAAGTTGACAGAGTTAGTCTCTGAGTTTTGGGAATATCTTATGGGAGATGAGGATTCAGTGTATGTGAGCTTAAGGGATGACAGACAGGGTACTGAAGAATGTTTGATGGTCTGCAAAAGGTACGAAAAGATGGATGATGACAGCTATGGTGTGTGTTCAGGAGATGACCTATTTGGAATCCAAATTCAAAGATGTAGCATGTATCATGAATAGATGAGCAATTTTTAAGGATGTTAGTCCTTAATTGTTGTATATTTGTTTTAGATACCGTGTGTATCTTAGCAAGGAGTTATGTAATTATTTGTAATAGTAAATCCTAATTGGTTGACCTGATTATTTATTTTGTATTAGGGTATATATGTAAGATCTTTTCTTTTGAAAACATATATGGTGAGATTGTATGTGATGTAAAAATAGGATTGTGGAAGCTGCAAGCTTGAGTCTGCTGGATGTTGAGAAGAGGATAATTATATACTTCATTGGAACTGATCAAGCAAAGATAGTTGCTATCAGACAGTTCAAAATATTGTATATTTCTTCATATACACTTGTGTTGCAAAAAGTGAGTTCTGAAGGTGGACATAACCTTATTTGGGTAGTGAGCCTACCCTTCTTTTTCTAACTCCTAACAAGGTCTGTCCTCTAACAAGGACTGTGTACTATAATGTTTTAATCATCTCCTAATAGGGCTAGATCTTCTAACAAGGATACTATACTCTCAGTACATCATTAGTGGGTATTAATTCCCACCAAGATTTTACCTTTAACAGGGTTTCCTTGACAACAAATATTGTATTATTGTGTTGGCATTCATTGTGTTCATTTGATTTGATATTTCTTCTATTCAAAGTTTAAAGTTTAATAATCTATCATACAACTGATTCACCCCTCCTCTTAGTTGTATTGGTGGTTTTTTATTCCTAACAGCCCATGGATGTCCTGAGAATGGAGTGTAATGCATCTCCTCTAAAACCAACTTCCTCAACCCTTTGTAGTTGAGGATATACATCCTGTCTTGGTATCTCATGATACCATCATCACCAAAAGTGTATCCATCAAAATAGTGATATGATGGATCTAAAAGTAAAGCTGATTTAACCATCTCATAATGATCATCACTTGGAAGACTCTGATACACATGCTCTCTCAATCAATTCCTGGAAGTAGAAATAGTAGATATGTGTCTTCTTCTACTTAGAGCATCAACTACTCTATTCTCTTTCCCTTTAATATGCTCAATATCAAAGTCATACTCATTCAAAAAATCTAACCAACATTTATGTCTAGCATTGAGATTTGGTTTTTTGAAGATGTACCTAAGTCCCATGTGATCCGTCTTCAATTCAAATGGCTTACCCAAAATTTAATGTCTCCACATCACTAATATATGTACAATTGCAAGCAATTCTAAGTAATGAGGTGCATAGTTAACCTCATATTATTTCAATTTTTGTGACTCATAAGCCACTACCCTACCATCTTGCATAAGCACACCACCAGGACCTCCACCTAAAGCATCAATGCTAATTGAAAAGTGCCCATTAGGATATGATATGATCAAGATAGGAGCAGATGTGAGTTTTTTTTTCAATAACTAGAATGCTCTCTCACATACATCAGTCCACTCATATATTTTCCATTTCCTCTAAATAGATGTAATAGGCACTACAATCTTGGAGAATCCTTCCTTAAATTTCTTGTAATACCCTGCAAGTCCCATGCAGCTTCTAACTTCACTAACATTCTGAGGAGTTTCCCACTTAAGAATGGCTTTAATATTTGCAAGATCTACTACAATTCCATCTACAGAGATGATATGACCCAAATAGTGAATCTCTTTCTTTAAAAAAAAACTTCAATAGCTTTCCATACAACTTATTATCTCTCCAACACTGTAAAACTATCTACAAATGTTCCTCATGTTCCTCTATGTTGTTGGAATAAATCAAGATATCATTAATGAATATCTCTACAAACTTATCCAAATAATCCATGAATAGACTATTCATCAAATTCATAAGTGTTGCAGGTTCATTAGTCAATCCAAAAGGTAAGACAACAAACTCATAATGTCCATACCTCATCCTGAAAGTTGTTTTGGATATGTCCTACTCTTTGATCTAGAGTTGATGATACCTAGATCTTAAATAAATCTTGGAGAACATAGTTGCTCCCATCATTTGATCAAATAGTTCATCTATTCAAGGAAGATGATATTTGTTCTTAATGGTCACCTTATTAAGCATTATTTACTTTATACATAGTTGTAAGGTACCATCCTTCTTCTTCACGAAGATCACTAGAGCTCCCCATGGTGATACACTAGGGTGAATGAACCCTTTATCAAAGAGTTCTTGTAACTACATCTTTAACTCATACATTTCAATGGTAGTCATATGATATGGAGCTTTAGATTGAGGGTTAGTTCTAAGAATCACATCAATTGAGAAATCAAACTCTCTCTTTGGAGGTAACTCAGGTAATTCATGTGGAAAAACATCTTTGAACTCTTATAAAATAGGCAAATCTTCTAAACTATGAGGAGTGTCAAGATCTTCGATATAAGACACATACATCATGCACCCGTTCCTCTTTTCCTTTTTTAATTCCATGGAAGAAATATATCTAAGCTTAAAAGACCTTTTTACCCCAAAAGTACTGCAAGATTACCTATATCATCATGGAATTCAACTATTTGTCCTTACATTTCACTATATCCTTATGTTCTATTATCCAATTGATGCCCAAAATAACACCATAGGATCCTAAAGGTGAAACATATAGGTTTACTTGCCTTTGAAAATTAGGAAGTTTCATCTCTCTACAAGATAAATATTTGTCAACCTTTCACTCTACCGCATTTCTATATTTTACCATCCATGGTTCTAACATATAACCTGATCTAATTGGAAAACTTGAAACAACTCTAGGATCTTTAAAGCATTATGTTTATCCAAAATCAATCAAAATAGAAATATCATGACCCAAGAGATTATCAACCAACTGAATAGGTGTAGCTTGAAAGTCGACTTGTCAATGATCCACAATTGCATGAATCTGGTGTTGAGTCTGAGGTCCTTTCCCATCTCTATGGGCTAATCACTAAGGAAGAGCACTAGCATAGTGATCACCTCCACAAGTGTAGAAACCATCTCATGGTCCCTATTTACTAGTTAGCTTATGTCTCCTATTATCATTCCTGTTATTGCCACTATTTTGATTATAAGCACCGTTGTTGTTGTTCCTTCCTGCATTACCTCTACCTCTACCCCTCATATTTTGCACTTGTTTCCATCCAAAGTGTTAGAATGATTTTAGAATAACTGAGGGGGTGGGGGGGTGAATCAATTTTCCTCAGGTTTAGATGTACCAATTTAACTTTATAACTCTTCAACAAACTTAGATCTAATCAACTTTCAACTTGGTCTCTATAGCATATACCGGCAACATAAAAATTGCAACCAACTATCCTAAAGTAATTAAATTGTAGAATATAAAACTTTCAACATCATTCACATCAAATAACATTCACACATGTATACCACCAAGATTTATAGTGGAAACCCAATTTGGGAAAAACCACTTATAACATGCTAATGATTTTCACTCTTCTAAATTGAGCTCTGTGAGAAGCCAACCCGATTATAGGTTGAATAGGGTTAAAATGGATTCAACTCTATTCAAATGGAAAGGGAAGGGGGGAAATATGAGATCTATTCCCTAACCCAAATTCCCAAAGAAGAAATCCAATTTGATCAACCAAGAGGTTAATACACAATTGAATTAATTTATGGAGAATATGGAAAAGAGAGAGAGTAAATCTAATATTTTCCTATTGAAGGAATTTATACTTGAAATATGAAATAATCGAAATACAAATACTAACCTCAAATTAGGCCAAATCTGGAAAATGTCAAATTCTGATGTCTATGTGTATTTTCAGGCAATTCTAAAACCTATCTTGGACTGGAAATGTCGAGACACAGAAAACCCAGAAATCTTTCTCCAAGATGAGCTCAGGTCAAGTTTGACACTCATAAAAGGTCAAATACTACATTCTTTATTTGAAGTCTGATTTGAATTATGTTCGCAAATCTCAGAAGTTTGCTGAAAAGGGTATCCAAATTTGTTCTCAGATTCGAAATTCTACACCTGTACCTACAAGAAAAATAGGGTTTTTGTTGATTGTTTGAGGGGTTTGCCTTGGTCAAACCCTAGTTTGGAATCAACCTTAATATTGAAATTGAAATAAGAATGCTAGTAAGTATTAGAAAAGGATCTAACAATGAAGCTATGCAATTCAATAGATATGCAATTGTATTTTGAATGTAAACAAGTATATTGATATGAAAGCTTGAACAAAAAAATAAATGTAAATCAAACCTCCATGATTGTATGCTTGGGATCCACCTTGAAGGAAGAATAAAATGGATCTTGAAGATGAACAAAGGATCTTGAAGGAAGATCACACCATCATGATGGCTAGATCTAGGGTTTGAATGATGAGTCTTGAATGCTTGAACCAAATCCATTCAATGGCTTGAATGCTTGAATCCTTGATCTTCAATGGAGAACTTGGATGGAGAAGAGGACTTGAATGCTTGAATGGATGCTTGCTTAATCACCTTGAGAGCTTGAGATGAGATGTGAATGAGACATTCTCACAAAACTTGATGATAAAAATCAGAGAGGAAGGCCTCCTTTTATAGTGAACTAGGGCACAATCCTCTAGAGGGGCCACCTTGGAGAATTAAATCCCAATTAGGTCCTAACCTTTATAAAATATACCTAGATTAAATGCAATTAAATGATTTACCATCCTGAAACCTGAAATGCTCAACCCAGAGGTAGGAAAATAAATATCCCGAAAGCCCGATGCCTAGAAATCCAAGATCTTGGAAATTTGAATGAGGGGGAAAAAATCAAGGTTGGAGCTAACCTAGTCAGGTTCGACCTTGATCCCGACCTAGTCAGGTTTGACCTCAATCTTGACCTAGTCAGGATCAACCTCAAATTTGACCCTGGGCCTAGATTCAGTCAAAGCCAGGTCAGGAGGTCCTGGGGATGCCCAGAAACCTAGAAATAAAATCAGATCAGGATAGAATGCCAGGGATAGACATAAAATCCTATGATGAATGTGATGAAAGCCAAGAGGACCTATTTCTGAATCCTACCTAGAAAATAGATCCATGGAAGAGGGAAATTAAGGAGAATCCTCAGGATCCTAACCCTAATTTCTCCTAGAATGAAGAAATCAAGTGCGGGGAAGAAGTGGAAAGTGGGGAGAAAGCTAGATCCAAGAAAAGATCAATTCAAAGTGTTCACCATGAACCCAAACCACTTACTTGGAGGGCTAAATACTCTTAACATGGAAGTGCTTCCATTTTAAGATGATACATAGGTTTACAATAAAAACTATTAGGTGTGACATGGTTAAAGGATTTAATCACCCTATTAAGAGTGGCATGGTTAGAGGGCTTAAGAAAAATCAATCAGAATGTCACCCTGATTAAAATATTTATACAATGACTGTTAGGTCAACCTTGATTAAAGGATTTAGATAGATATAATGGTTAGAAAGTAACAGTAGGTTTTGATATGAAAATATACAACTCGCTTTGCAAATACAGATCCACTTCACTCATATGTTGATTTAATAACTGACCTTCATTTCCATCTCCATCTCTGATCTACTTGAAATTCTCTTCAAGCAATCACCACATCTCTATTCAAATCTTCACAGTTTCACCTTTAGCCTTCTACTTAGACTCATCAATCAATAACATCAACCTCTTCTCTATATTGTAACCTCACAATTAGGTTATCATTATATGTCCTTGATCAGGTAGATTAATCTTTTTCTGCTTAATCTCTTCTGTAGATCTTAGGTTTAGGTTAGATTCATCGAATCCTTCCATCATTATGCTCTCCTTCTTTTCCTTCTACATACATCTTCAAACTTCTCTTTGAAATCATAAGAAAATGATTTACCATGCATTAAATGCTTTATACCATTCATTAAAAATGTTAAGACATTTTACATATCCTAAGAATTCAACTATGTCGTCTGGGATTCTCAATTCTTTCTCAAAATGTAAATTACTGACACTCGGTCACTACTGTGTTCATCTCCTCGGTCATTATTGTGTATCTCGGTCATCACTAACACTTTCCTTCTCTGCAAACACTATCTTTTCTCAGTAATTATCCATCTCTTGGTAATTACTAATGTTTGGTTGCAACTATATTTGCTCGGCATATACTGGCATTCGATCGACACTACCATCACTCAGCTTAAACTAGATTTCTTCACATAACTCAACCTTTCCTTAGGTTCTCTTTTTATCTCTTCTTTTCAAATCCTCTACATCAATCAAAAGATATGGTACTCTCCTAGATAGCAATTGCCTTACTAGTTAAGGTTTGACGTCAATGACAATATAACAATTATTTCAATTATAGTTTCCAACACCAGAGTTCTTTTTTTTGTTATCTTGAAACCCTAAGGAGCACTAGTCCTTTGACTCACTCTCATTGAAGATGCCTGTTTAAGTTTTTTCTCTTGTCTTAAGGCCTTCCTGAAAGAAAATTCCATAGTCTCAGGCTCATGCATGTCAACTTCAGATCCTATCTCAGGACGTAAACTAAGGATAAATTTGTGGGTTCTAAACCTCTCATCTTGTTGATATTGAGGTACATAATTAACTAGGTGGTAGAATCTCTCATGGTAATTGGTAACAATCAATACTCCTTATACCAGGTTCTAGAATTCAACCACTTTATTGTTATAATATAGCTGAGGTAGCCACCTCATATAAAAGAGTACAACAAATTCCTCCCAAGATATCTCACCAAGTTGCATCCTCTTTTCAGCCATCTCATTATCCCACCAAGTACCAACCTCACCAATCAATGGGAAAGCACCCCACATAGATCTATATTTTCCTAAATGATTGCAAACATGAAATTACTTTTCCATGGATGCTATCCATGCCTATGCAGCATCACCAATAGTCTTACCATCAAATGTAGGAGGTATAACCTTGATGTCCTTTCTCATTTCTTCAGTTATTCTTTCCATGTTATTAGGTACTTATAAAACTCCATTATTTGCATTTTTCTTTTGCTACTCTTCATTCACCCTATCCTCTTCTTCCTTTCTCAGTGCTTCCAATCATTGGTCCCCATCTAGCTCCCTCTGAGCTTCAAGTCTCTGATTCTCTTCCCTCTTCCTTCTTATCTCCTCATTCTATCTACCTCTTGAGTCCTGCTCAAGATGATCCATTCAGTCACCTTGTTTCTATAAGATATTTCTTTGTTCGATCAAGAGGTTTAAGATCTCCTCTAGCCTTGGATTTCGTTCATCATTAATCCGTTCATTGTTTGATCCAACCCTATTATTGTTTTGGGTTTGCATGGTGATAAATCAATTCCTACACCAAGCATAAGTATGAAACTTAGCAACGATAAACCAAGGTTCAAGTGTTTAAACACAACTTTGAGACCACATGTAAAGACCGTTTCTATCTCACAAGTGACACATAAGCTCATCAATGGAAAACTCAAAAATTTAAACAGTGAAAAAAAGTCTAGTAAAACATAATGACTTGTCCACATAATATAAATTCTATTACATAGAATACAAAATTACAATATTCTGAAAAATAATGTCGAATATCCTCAAAGTACAATAATAGGAAATTGACCGTACTATCAAGAGTACATGAATCATCCAATAATACAACAAGAGGTGATAAATACATAAAATAGGTTGACCATACTGTCACACATCATACGTCAAGGTATACAAATACAAATACAATAAAATACTAGAACCAAAGGTTGAATGATACAAGATATCCATATAAATGTCATCAGACTATCAATTATCCATATGCACAGTCTAGTTTCCTAAGCCATCAAACATCTGTCCATCTGCAAATCTCAAGATGGAAATGTGATCTAGATGCTTAATTTGTCCAACCACATAGTGGTTAGCTCCCCTGGGGCTCATCCTGAAATGAAGAGCACACCGACCCAGCTCGAGTAATCTATCAACTCGACACTGATGGCTCAAAAAGGAATTTGGTGCAAGCTGTGAAGTAACTAATTTTATCATACATAAAAGTAGAACTAACACAGATATGATAGAGAGAATGAAAATAACCAACACAAAATCCATTATGTGTTTCCATAGCTTAGGCCTAAGCATATAATAACCAAATTTCTACTAGTAGGTAAAATAAAATAAAATAAATTTACCCTTCTCTGCTTATCCATATTCGGTACCCTTTCCCATGATATCTTCCTCTAAAACATAAAATAAGTAGGACTAAAAGATCATAAATTCATGTTTTCTAAAATAATCTCATTCACTAGTTTACCCTTTCATAATGGTAATTTGGCATAGTTAATTTTCCATGATAATGTAAATGGTTTTTATATCAATACAACATTTACTTCTTATGGAATTAATATATTCACAATCTTAGATACAAGGTAATAAAAGAAAATCTAGATTTCAAATTTATGTGATCATGCAAATGCTATAGGAATTTCATATACTTCCCATCATAGTTTAAATTGAGAAAAACAAAAAACAATGCTAATGCTACATGAAGTTCATGTAGATCCTATCGCAATTTGAATGGACAAAATAACAAACATGTTTTTATAAATTCAACCATAATATCAATGATGATGGTTATCAAACAACTATGCATATGGATCTTTTATCACTAATTGAGTTCTATCAAAGGTATTCTAATTTCAAATTCAAAAGTTTATTCCAATTTCTTCCTTCTCTAAATTGTTATATAAATAGATCTTTAAAACCAATTTTCTATAAAAGGAGGGTTTAATTATTCACTTCACAATTCAGCTCTATGTCCCCTCAAATGAAGAGAGGAAATAAAAATAAATAAAAGGAAAGGTATAAATCGACATTGACCTTCCAACATTCTAGCAACCTACAAGAACGAAACAACACCCTAATTTCCAAAAATAATTTTATTGAAAACTCCCAGGCAAAATTATAGGCAAACTGGTATAAGGGAAAAGTTTACAAGGTGATAGTTATTAAAAAAATATAATTATTTCTATTTGCATGGATATTACAATAACAATTAGGGTCTAAGAATATTAACTATAATTTGAATCAAATTGCATATCCCAACTCTTATTTGCGATAATTTATTACAAAAGAGAATAATAATTTCCATAAGATTCTAATTTAATCAAACAATATAAATCAAGAATGTAAATTGCCCATTTTCTATGTTGAGGCTCATAAAAATGATTGATTATTCCTCTATATATTTCTTAAACCATAAAAATTGTTAAGAAAAATACCCGACAATAATATCCTTCAAGAGTGTATGGAATTATTTTGTCACATCCTATGTTCCACTAGGTCTCCTGTCATTCTACTGAGCAACTCATCTCTACCAATTCCTCTACTCTATGTGTTTTTCCCAATCTCCCCATTCGATGTGTGTGCATTTTTTCCTTCTTTCCTTCTATGCGTGTGCCTTCAATTCAATCACCTTCATTTCTTATTACTAATTTATACTCATATTTGATTTAGATTGGTTTCATAAGGACAAGTGACAATAGTAATTTATATTTGAAAATAGAGAAAGATGATGGATTGTTGATTGTAGAAATTTTTTAGATGATATCATTTTTGGTGGTAATGAAGAGATGAGTAAATCATTTTGTAGATGAGATGAGGAAATAATTCAATATGTCTATGATTGGTGAGATCAAATTCTTTATTGGATTGAAGGTTCTACATATGAAATATGGTATTTACATCAGTCAATCCAAGTATGTAAGGAAAATATTGAAAACATTTTGGTTAGAATACTCAAAACTAGTTGGTACCCTATGGTAACCCATTGCAAGATGTCAAAGGAAGATGATTCTAAAGAGGTGTATGGGATACTTTACAGATCTATGACCAGTAAGCTATAGTATATTGTGCATAGTAGACAAGATATAACACAAGCAGATGGATTAGTAGCTAGCTTTTCTTCTAATTGTAAGGAATCACATTTGGTTACGGTAAAGAGGATATTTAGATATCTTAAAGGTACTAAAGACTATGGTCTTTGGTATGGACATAAAGGTGATTTCTCTTTAAGTGTGTTTGCTAATGTAGATTGGGTAGAAAATGTTGATGACAAGAATAACACAAGTCGAGGTGCATTCTTTCTTGGTGATAGGCTTGTATCTTGGACAAGACAAAAGTAGAGTTGTATATCACAATCAACAATTGAAGATGAATATGTTGCTACTTCAATTAATTGTACACAGGTGGTGTGGATTAAACAAGATTTTAGAAGGAATTCAAGAAAAGGTAACTGAACTGATAGTTATCTATTGTGATAACACAAGTGCTATTAATATTTCAAAGAATGTGGTGATGCACTGCAAGGTTAATCATATTGCTATCAACTATCATTTTCTTAGAGAATGGGTACAAGAAATGGAAGTTGTTGGGTATCCTAAAAGTGTTTCGAGGTTTGTGTCCAATTCCTAGTTTAAGTCTCCATGCGAGTGTTATACCTGGACTAGGGTTTGTAAAGTGTCATGAAAATGGTTTTTGACATGTTCAGAAAAACCCTTACCCTAGGTCTTGTCTTTCAAAATGTTTCCAATTCATTTCTAAACTTCATGTGGCCCTCTTGTTTCTTTTTCTTGGTTACCTTTAAGTCACTCAATCTGATCCTGAAGAATTTGATAACAATGATTATAAAACTCATATGGTAGGATCTAGATCAAATGAGAAGCAATGGAGGAAGCCCAATGAAGAGGAAATCAAAAACTTAAGTGTGGCTGCCATAACACAAGCAAGATCCTCATACAATTTGAGGAACAGAAAGGTGGATAATGAACAGGGAATTCCTAGATCAGTATTCATCAAAGGTAGTCCTCAAGATAAGGGTTTCCCAAAACCCAATGTTATAGATGGAAAGGATCAAGAACTTGGGGGTGAAAAGAAGAAAGGGGAGGAAGTTAGTGTTGACAAGATGAAAAAGAAAATTGGTAGGACAAAGGATCAATCTGATTCTCCTGCTGATTCCCCTGCATTTGATATGAGACATGCATTGTCTCAGATGAAAGTATCCATCCCTCTGCTTGAAATGTTGAAAATAGAAGAGCACAAGACAGCAGCCTTGGCTCTTATAAATGAGCAGAGATTTGCACCTACCAAACAAGAGGAAGGGAGTTCTATAAAAAAGCCTATTCCCATCTCAAATGTATGTGTTGGGACAATTGTAACACAAGAACCTTCTTCCATCAATCCATTTTATGTCACTCTAATTGTGAATGATTTATTGCTAAAAAATTGTATGATAGACTCTGGTGCTGCCACAACTGTGATGCCATATCATGTAATGAAAGAATTAGGATTGCAAGTTGACACTTCTAATGGCAGGTGTTATGCAATGGATAATAGGGAAATGCCTGTTGTGGGGACTTTGATTGGAATTGAGGTAAAAATTGCTGCATTCCCAGAAGCTACATACAAAATGGATGTAGTTGTTGTGGATACAGAGCCTCACTATGGCATGTTATTGTCAAGACAATGGGCTGCAGCAGTGGGTGGAAAGTTGGAACTAGATTTATCTTATGCCACTATTCCAGTGAATGGGACTAAAGTAAAGTTGTACAGGGAGCCCCATTCCTTAGTTATGGTGGAAATGGTTGCTCCGGAAGCCCTTAATTGTTTTGTAGATATTGATATGAACAATTTTGTGATTGAAGAAGTGATACCTCAGTTGCAAAACACAGACCCGATTGTGGATGAGTTGATGATGCAACAAGATAGCTTGTGGCAAATTTTTTTTGATGGTGGATGCTCCAAAGAAGGATCAGGAGCTGGTGTTGTTTTCATTTCCCCATCAGGTAATACTTTCAAGTATTCCTTTTTGTTGACTTTCAGTTGTACAAATAATACTGCTGAATATGAGGCCCTGCTCTTGGGATTAGATATAGCCATAAAGCATGGTATTAAATGTTTAAAAGTCCATGGTGATTCCCAATTGATTGTAGCCCAAGTAAGATCCCAATATGCCTCCAAGGATGAGAAACTCAAGTTGTATAAGCATGCTGTCTGGGATAGATTAGAATTTTTTGAAGCTTTTAATTTGCTCTGGGTAGAGAGGTCAAATAACATCATGGCAGATTTTCTTGCTAATGTTGCTTTGAAAAACAATGATATCACCCTCTCTGGTGTTTCCATGTTGGAAACTAAAACTAGGCCTGCAGTTCCTGACAATGTGTACAATTGGCAAGTTTTTGAGGATGATCTTGATATCCTTAGATTCCTTCAAGGCCTGGATCAATATGAGGGTCAACAAATAGATTTCAATGAGGTACAGGAATGTATTGAAGGAAAAGAATGCATCATGGGAAATGAAATAGTTCAATTGCCTTCTAATCATATACCCAAAGGACTAGTAGAATTGGAGGGAATGTTTAAAATAAATGATGGTTTTCTGTCCCAAAAATCTAATACAAAATTGGAAGACTTAGAGGAGATAAACCTAGGATCAGAAAATTCCCCACAAATGGTATACATTGGAAAGAAACTGAATAGGGAGATCAGAGGCAACTTGATTAGACTTTTGAAAAAGTACAAACATGTGTTTGCTTGGTCATATGATGACCTCAAAGCTTATAGGGCTGATTTATTTCAGCATGAAGTTCCTCTAAAGGAGGAAACCACACCCTTTAGACAAAAGCAAAGACCCATTAATCCTTTACTGGCCACCAAAATGCAAGTTGAGTTGACAAAACTGAGGGATGCTGGTATTATTGAACCAATTAGGCACTCAACTTGGGTTTCAAACCTTGTACCAGTGAGGAAGAAGAATGGTGACATCCGGCTTTGTGTTGATTTTAGGAATCTAAATGTGGCATCACTCAAGGATAATTATGGATTGCCTAATATGGAGGCCATGCTGCATAGGGTGACTGGATGTGAACTCCTGTCAATGATGGATTGTTTCTCAGGGTATAACCAAGTGCTAGTCAAAGAATCAGAGCAATTCAAGACAACCTTTACAACTCCTTGGGGAGCTTATGTATATGTTCGCATGCCTTTTGGTCTAAAAAATGCTGGGGAAACTTTTCAGAGAGCCATGGATGTTGCTTTCAAAGAAATGATCAATGTCTTAATGGTAGTATATCAAGATGATCTCACTGCTTTTACCAAAAGGGCTGATGATCATTGTTCTCATTTAGAAAATATTTTTCTCAAGGCCTTAGAGTTTGGTGTGTCCTTGAATCCCAGGAAATGTCAATTTGTAGTGACAGAAGGAAAGCTACTGGGACACATAGTATCAAAAGAAGGAGTCAGGATTGATCCTGAAAGAGTGGAGGCCATCAAAAAGGTCCCTCCACCAAAGAATATAAAGGGTGTGCAATCATTTTTGGGGTAGATAAATTTTGTGAGAAGATTTATTGCTAACTTTGTAGAGTTGGTCAAGCCAATAGTAAAGTTCCTTAAAAAGGGAATGAAATTTGAATGGAGCTTGGAAGCTCAGCAAGCTTTTGAAAAAATTAAACAAACAATTCAAGAAGCTCCTGTTTTGGTATCACCTGACTATTTAAAACCTTTTTCTCTGTTTTCTTTTGCATCTTTCATACTATTGCAGCTGTCCTTCTGCAGAAAGCTCAAGAAGGATATGAACATCCTATAGCTTTTTCAGCAAGTCTTTGCAATTTGCTGAATTAAATTATGAAATAATGGAAAAGCAAGCTTATGCACTTGTGAAAGCAGTCAAGGCTTTTAGACCGTATTTGGTTTGTGCAAAGGTTAATGCTTATGTACCCCATGCTGCAGTAAAGGATATCTTGATACATAGTGAAGTCACAGGGAAGAGATGTAAATGGATAAACAGGATTCAAGAGTTTGACCTTGAGATTCATATTACCAAATTGGTAAGAGGATTGGGACTTGCCAAGTTAATGACTGAGGAAAACATGGACCTTGTCCAGATAAACAATGTTGCTGCTAATGTTGATACAGTTACTAGTATTGAGATGCAACCCTGGTACAAGGATGTTGTTTATTTTATTAAAAATGCTAAATGTCCACCTGAATTGAATGATAATCAGAGAAGAAGCTTGAGATTACAGGCTCAAAGATATGTCCTCATTCAAGGTGATTTGTACTGGAAAGACAATGATGGCATTTTACTCTTTTGTTTGGATGAACACCAATCAGAGAAGGTGCTAAAAGAAATGCATTCTGGAATGTGTGGAGGGCATTATTCTGCTCGGTCAACAACTCATAAAATTTTGAGGGTAGGATATTATTGGCCTGTATTGTTTAAAGACACTCACTCTTATGTTAGAAAGTGTGAACCCTGTCAAAGGTTCTCAAAGAAACTAAAATTTTTAGGTGCATTGTTATTAAATCTAGTTGTTGCAGAAGCCCCTTTTGCAATGTGGGGTATGGATTTTATTGGAGAGTTCTCTGAAAAGTCCAATGGGAGACATAGTCACATTTTGGTGGCTACTGATTACTTTACCAAGTGGATAGAAGCTATTCCCACTAGAGGAGCAACAAGTGCTGTGGTAATTGATTTCCTGATGAACAACATAATCACAAGATTTGGTGTCCCAATTAAATTGGTTGTAGACAATGCAATGAGTTTTAGGTCTCAAGAAATTACTGATTTTTGTGATGAAATGGGAGTTATCTTGTCTTATTCAAGCCCATATCACCCACAAGCCAATGGACAAGCTGAGTCTAGCAATAAGAGCATTTTGCAAATCTTGAAGAAGACCTTGGAAAAGAATAAAAGAAGTTGGCATGAGAAGTTAAAGTTAGCACTATGGGCTGATAGAATTTCTGAGAAAAAAGCCACAGGGAAGTCCCCCTTTGAAATGGTATATGGTGCAAAGACAAGATTGCCAATTAATAATCTCCTTCCCATCTACAAGTTTATGCAAGAGGAAGATATTGAAATCAGTAACCCATTGCAAGATAGGATGGTTCAGCTGATTGAGTTGGATGAGATAAGAAGGGAAGGGCAGAAAAATAACATAAAACTGCAGCAAAAAATGAAATATCTTTTTGATAAAAGGGCTACTGTGAGAAAATTTCAGCCTGGTGACATGGTTCTTCAGTGGAATGCTAGATATGAAGACAAAGGGAAGCATAAAAAATTTGAGTCCTTATGGATGGGTCCCTTCATTGTTTGTCAGATTCATGGCAAAGATTCTTATTTTTTGCAAGGTATGGATGGTGAAGAGCAAGAATTGCCAGTGCATGGACAATTTTTGAAATTTTTCTTCAGTTGAAAGTTCTTTTTCCATGCACAGTAGGCTTGTATTATATGTATAGGTGTGTTTGCTTCTTGTTTTAGGTTCAGGTTTTGTGGTCTACCTCCCAGAGATTCATGGTTTCTTGCTATGATCTTACAATCAAGCATCCTCAGATAGAGCCACTGTTGGGTATCCTAAAAGTGTTTCGAGGTTTGTGTCCAATTCCTGGTTTAAGTCTCCATGTGAGTGTTATACCTGGACTAGGGTTTGTAAAGTGTCGTGAAAATGGTTTTTGACATGTTCAAAAAAACCCTTACCCTAGGTCTTGTCTTTCAAAATGTTTCCAATTCATTTCTAAACTTCATGTGGCCCTCTTGTTTTTTTTCTTGGTTACCTTTAAGTCACTTAAGTTGCTATTTGTGCATGTGCTCATTTGCCCCAAGTGTTCGCCGAATCGGGAAGTGTCTTATCAAATTTCAAAACAATCTGGTGATTCAGCGAATGAGTCAAATTCATGTTCACTATTAATATCAGTCGCCAGTTCTCTAGATCTTCCAGCGGTTATCCCAAACATCTAGCGAATTGGTGAATGCATTAAAGCCACGCTTTTTGATTACTTTGTTCGCTAAGTCTCCAAGTGCTTCGGCGGTTTCATTTTCCTTTCCGAGAACTAGCGAATGAGGGTTATCTCCAGTTCTCGCAATCTTTGGTGATCTTGTGAAACAATCTAGCGATTCAACGAACACTTTGTTTGCTTATTCTCAGAATCTGGCAGTCAAGGGTCGTGTCAACTAGAGAATTAGTGAATACCATGGATTGTTTTCACGATCAATGGCCCTGTTTTAATCTCAAAATATCTGTGGGTCCTGCATATTTGATCTGGCGAATGAGCGACTAAATACTTACAGTGCTATCCTCTAAATTTGGCGGTTCTGATGGTTTGCCCAAAAGATTTCAGTGGAGATAAGTTTTCTCACATTCGCTTATTCTCAGAATAAGTTGGTGACATGCTAAACAATTTAGCGATTCAGCGAAGCCAGTGATCACCAGTTCTCTTAATAAAAGGATAAAGGTTAAAACAATCTAGCGAATAAGCGAATCAATGGATGATAAGTTTTAAGGTCTCAGTCGCTTATTCTCGAAATGAAATTTTCAATGATATGGAATATTTCGAGAACTAGCGAATGCTCTTTGTTCGCTGATTCTCAGAATTAAATGGTTAAGGTTTTTGTTATTCAGAGAACTAGCGATAGCCATCAATTGATGAAGATCAACGGTCAATCTGGAATCCCAGTATAAAGTGATGATTAAGGAAAGATTCAGCGAATCAGAGATTAAAGGGGTTTGCCAGTTCTCCAGACAATCAAGCGGTTAAGTATATCTTTAAGCGAATGCGTGAACCCTTTGTTCGCTAGATCTCCAAGAAAATTGACCGTTAGTCATAATATTAAGAGAATGGGAGGTGGCTTTGTTCGCTAGTTCGCCAAATGGTAATTGCAGTTAACTGTTTAAGTGGGAGCCCTTTGTTCATTGATTCGTGAAATGCATGGGTGGTTAAGGATAGGATTCTGAGAACCCGCGAAGCTAGTAGCCGCTAGTTCTCCAAATTTGAACCAGGATTAAACAGGGATTCAGAGAACTCACGAAGCCAGTGGTCGCCAGTTCTCCAGTTGCTAGCTAGGGTTAGCATTATATTCAGCGACTAAGAGAAGCCAATAGTTGCCGGTTCGCTAAATGGGCTCAGATGGAAAAGGTCATAAAGGGAAAATAAAAGGGACCGTTGCCACATAGATAAAGTACTTTGTCGATCTGGACATGAAACCAGTAAGCCATCAAATCAGCTTCAAGAAGAAAGATTGCATGACGCAAACAGTTTTAAAGTATAGAATCATGATCATTGCCTCTTCACCTTGTTTTCAAGTAGTTTAATCTATCTGTCAACATCCGAACATGGCGAGCTCAAAATTTAAAATCTGAGGGTACATAAATTGAATATGGGATCAATTAAGGAGATTTGCATTAACTATGGTAGTTGCACACCTTGGATTCATATCGATAAATAAGTTGAAGCTCATTGTTTATTTGTTCAGTCTCAGAGTTTCTGTTTGTCTAGAGAATTTCTGAGCATAAAGCATTTGAGATACAGAGAATTGAAGGTGTTTCTGTAGCAAGGATGAGTCAACCTGAGAAGAGTGCAGCGTCTTCTAGTAGTGAGGCCAAGTCCAAAACTGGTGAGGATAGGAATAAACCAAATTTTTCAGATGAATTCCTGAAACTGTTGCCGGGCTCCAGTCAGAACAAGAGGGCTGTTGATGACGTGTTTGAAGATCTTTTGGAACGGTGTAGAGACCCAATCACTCCGGAATTCTCAGGTTACACTATTTTCAACTTCTTTTACAGTAATAAAAATAAGCATGTTCCTGTCTGTAATGGTTGGGTGTTAGGATTGGGAAAAATGGTTGTCCCTGATGTTTTCCTAGATGTTGATTTAATTGTTGCCCTATCCAGAAGCTATGATCCTATCTCAAGGACAATTAGAAAAGAAGACCAATCACCCTTAGTTACTCTTGATAGGGGATCTTTTATGAAAGCTTTTGGTCTATACACGTCCTTTTCAACTGAGATTGATTTGAACAAAGAAAAGGCAAGATACAGAAGCAATATAGGGTCAGTAAAAGACCAGTTGGTTAAACATATGCCAAAATAGGATAAATATATAGCCCCCCTTCCTGCTAACATGAATGCCCCATACCAGTTCAAATCCCTCCATCATTATATGAGATATACTTGCTATGCGTTATGTAGAGTTTTGGGAATTGATGGGAATGCAGAATTTTTACCAGCTGACTTGCTGATGATTATCTTGGATATTCAAAATCTCCTGGTAAACACTGACTATGATTACATTCAGTATGTGATTGATAGGATGCATCAAGGGCTGATGTCTGTCAAAGAAAGTAAAAGTCCTATTGAGTTCATGCATTATTCTTTATTAATGCATTTGATTCTATTTTTCAACATCAACAGTTTTGATGTAAACATGTTAAAACCAAGGTTCACTTTCAAGGATTAGCACAATCCAGTGCAGTTGTGGGTGAGGATATGGAATTCTACCTCCAATGAAGCAGATTTTTGTATTTTTCATAATTTCATTGTCTTTCCAATTATCAGGATGCTAGGCATAAATGTCACCAGGCTATCTCCTAGAGTCCTTAGGCTTTTAAGACCACTGCAGTATGTGGATAAGTGGGATGGAAATCATAATTGGGGTGACTTCTACTTAGGAGATAATTCCACAATTATCAAAGTTTATGGTTGTCCCCAACCCCCACATTTATTACCAAAGTATGTGCCTCCGAGAGTGGCTTGTTTGGAATTTGTTTGGCAATTGATGTGTACAGATAGAGAGCTTCTGGCCCCTCATAGAAAGGGTACATTCACACCCAGGCAATTCAGGGTAGGTGACTTCCTGATAGGAAAGAGGGCTTTTCCTCAAATTAGTGCATGGCTACAACAATTCAAAATGGTTACTGGTGCTTGTAGGCACATAGATCTTGAGGGTTTCATCAAGATTGCCAGGATGACTTACATCCCAAACATTGGTGTGATCAAGGAACATGAGGGTTTAGATGAAGAAGATGTGATTAGAAACATTTTGGATGAAGATGAGGTTAAGAGGAGATGGTACAGATTCTTTGATTTAGTATATTTGTCCAACCAATTGAAAGCATCTCAGATTCCTTTTGAGGGTTTTTTCCCCGATCTTCCTTATTTGAAGAAGATTGATGGGATGATTGAAAAATATGATACCTTGGCGAATCAATTGGAAAGCCTGATTGATCAGAATAAGCCAGAGAAGAAGAAAAAGAAAGATTATTCATCTTCTGATGAGGAAGAATTTACTGATGAGTCACAAGAAGAAGATAGTCCTCCACAGGTTAAGGGACCACCAGTTGTTGATCTCACTCAAGATCAACCAGAAATAAAGGACATCTCAGAGCCACCATTGAAGAAACAGAGGCTTGAGGAAGGTGAACCTTCAAGGCATGAGAAACAAAGAAGGGAAATTGACAGAGCGTCTACTCTTGTACTAGGTGATAGGCCATATCATCATCAATTGAGGAAAGCAATAAGAGCAGGCAAGAAAATAGCCATTGAGCAAGAAAGCAGAGAAAAGTCCTTGTGGTTGGAGAAGGATATCAGAGAGGTCTATCAGGAGGAATTCTTGAGGGATGATCAATTCATTAAGAATGATAAGTTCAAGAGTTTTCTCATTTGGAACAAGCAGCAAGAAGTAAAGAAAGCTCTGCCTGAAGGTATGGAGCCAAGTGAAGAAACTTTGAGAGCTCTTGCTTCATATGATCCTAGCCTTGATCCTATAATAGTGGACGAAGCTAGAGAATTGGTTAAATCAAGTGGAATGTTGTTAACCCCAGGATGGGATCTGACTTCTGCATTCCTCATTGACCAATTGAGAAAGCAACCAGAGGGTAGCCTATCATATGAGGTTCACATTGGTGACATGATAAGAGGAAGTGGCTATGACCCTAAGTCCCAAGCTGTTGCAATGTGGTCTATGGCCCCCAAAACCCAAAACCCATCTCTATTGAGTATAGAGGATAAGATGGAGGGGAATAAGATTATATGGACTGTAGAAAATACAACAGACCTTGAAGTCTCCAAGGCAGTAACTCATTGGGCTAATCTGAATGAATCCAAGATAGCTCAGCTGTCAGAAAGATATGCTAAATTGTTTGAAAGTTCAAGCATGGTAGCCAAGGACAGAGATTTGAAAATGATGAAAATCAAACAATTGGAAGATGAGCTGGCAGAAATGAAGGTCAAACTTGAAGAAGCCTCAAAAATAATTCCTCCTCCTCCTCTGCAAGTTGAGGTACCTGTTCAGATAAATTTGGAAGCACTTGAGGGACCTGCTGAAGACATGGAAAAGGTGAAATTGGATGCATCCCTGGACACTATAGCAAAAATAGTGCAGTACAGGCAAGACAAAATAAAAGACAAGATGGATGCAGTTCATAAATCAGTCAGCCTATTACATCAGACCAATCAAAAGGTGAATGACTATTTAGCCACCTTGGAGCCACTCTATAGTATTTGGTCTGGGAGGAATTTGTTGTTTGATAAACTTGATAGTTTACAAGAACACAGGCCTGATATCCCAAAAGTAGTGACTGATGTATTTGAAAGGATTGGCCTAATAAGTGCTGCGTCAAAGTTTTTCAAAGGAAAGTCAAACCAAATAAAGGCTAGGTTAGCCATGTTTGATAAAGACTACAGCAAGTATTTGCCCCCGGTATATGATGACAATGGAAATGTGGTCAAGCTGGAAGATTGGAAGTTGTCAATGGGTCAGTTGGGAATCAAGCAAGATGCCTTCCTAAAAGATAATAAAGCTTTGGATGTGGAAAGAACTAACAATATAAATGATAATTTATTCAAAGTTGAAAGTGACTGTATTAAGTTTACAGCAAAAGTTAAAAATGTGACTGATTCTACATGGGAATGGCAAGTCAACTTAATAAAGGAGCTACAAAGTTACGACTGGCCATCTGATGATGATGTGGCAGCTTGGGAAAAGCTAATAACAAAGAAGAAGAAAAAACCGGTTATCCAGCTGACAGAGGAGGAAGAAGAATAGATTGCACTTGGCACCTGATCCAGAATTTGAGGGAGAGCATGTTCAAACAAAGAATGATGTAAATTAGCTTGTAATGGCGGTCATCATTCATATAACAAACTTGGTAACTGCTCTGAAAATATCTACAAACAAAGGTGCCAGCTGCGGAAGTTGTCTAGAATTGAAAAAATATGCCTTGCTGTCTTTATTAAATATCTTTCTATTTGTATTTTCTTTTATTTTCTAGTGCAAATTTCTATCAGCCATCCGAAGCTTGTTGCATCCTTTCGAGGATTCCAGGATGGTTGATTAGTATAAATAGTCAGTTTCTATTGAAGATAGAGGTTGGAAAATGTTTTTGTAAAAGAGAGGTCTGGAATATAGAACCTTATTTTCTTGAAATCAAGGAAGACTGTATGAATGCATTTGATCAATTAATACAAATACACTGGAGCTTTGTTACTATCATTTGATTGTCTTTACATGTGGAGTGTTTTAGTTTCTTTATGTATTTAGATTGTAAGACAGTTTAAGTACATCTTTCACAAGGTGAATGTAGGGGTTGAGCTTAAGTTTCTTTCAAGGAAAGAGTAAAATCTTAGGGGAGGTCTCTGGGAATTAAATATCTATATGTGGATTTGATGATGGGTGTAGGAATGGGAACAATGATATGTTAGGCATGTCATTTGAGTTTCATTGTATTCATTTTAATAGATATATGTCAAGGTAGAGTTTGACTCTGATGCCCAACGGATAAGGGACTGGTTTTAGATCCATTTACATTGGTTTACCATCCAAGATATAATTGATTGAAATTTTACTTTATATGCATAATTTCTAGACTTGAGATATTTTATGACAAGTTCATAAATATGTATTTCAATGCTTTGAAGAAGCAATAAATGAGGTTAACCCTTCCCTGAGTTTAACTCTAAAAGGAAGAAGGATGAATATCCTTAAGCCATTGTTTCATGTTGCTGTTTATATAGTCCATATCATGATGTTGTGTATCAGGATAATTTGGGTTATACTCAGAGTTTTAGCAACTTATTGAGTTGAATTTTGAAGGCAGTAACAAAGCAGTGAAGGAGCAAGTTCTCAATTCAGAGCTCAGTTGAACATTGAATTGATAGAGGTACACCCGCCTGAGTATATATTACTCAAAGTGAAGAAGGTCTTAACCTTAATACCTTAGTAGTTTGTAACTTGCTAGGTTATAGCCATTGGGATTATTTGAGTAACTGACTAATCTACAGGTTCAAACACTAACAAAATTGGCGACTCTGCTGGGGACTTATTTTGATAGCTTGCAATAGGTTAGTGCAAATCTTATCTATTGTATGTTTGTAGACCAGTAGAAATAACTTTTGATTCTCGCTTGAGTAGTGGGTGGCGACTCTGAAGAAATCTATGTTACCAGTTGCTAATAGTTGCAAAATTTGGTAAAATTGTTGTCATTTACCATGAGTCGACCAAGGAACACTAGGTCTTACTATAAGGATCATCCAGAAGATAATATAGGTGATGAACTCCACACACCAAGCAGAAAGCAATGGTCTAGGAGAGGCCAAAATAATGCTAGTTCCCAGGCTCCTTCTCGAGAAAGATTTCATGTTCCACTTTCTCATGAAACTTCTTCATCTTCTGACGATCCTGAGCATGTCAAAAGGGTCACACCAGAGGTCTATATGCAGAAAGAAGTAGTCACAGAAGTAGGTTTTTTCCCTGCTAGAGAAACCCTTGAACAACCCGATGAAACCTCTACTGCTGAAACAGCTTCATATGATTCTGAGAAGTTAAGAGAGGAAGTGATTGCCTTGAGAGAAAAGAAATGTGAAAAATTAGTAGAAATTGCTAATAGAACGAAGGTAAGGGAACAACAGCTTCATGAATTGCTTCTGGAAAGGGAAGAACTCCTCAAGAGAACCAAGAGAAATGAGACCCATGTTAGTGATCTAAACCAGGATGTACAAGGTTTGGATAAAGACTTGTTTGGTGATATGCAAGCTTTGAGAAAGCAAGCTCAGGATACCAGGCCCCAACAAAGTGAATTTGAGGGAACAGGCCATGTTTTAAGACAATTGAATCCCGTTGAAATAAAAAAAAACAAGGAGATTAAAATTGCCCCCAAGGAAATCCCTGATAAGGGAAAACAAAAGGTGGTGGGTGTTGTTATAAATGAACCGAAGAAGGTTGTGCCCATTCCTGATGTGCCTACTCAAGCGAGTACAGATTTGGACAGA
Source organism: Chamaecyparis obtusa (assembly GCA_027943335.1). NCBI lineage: Eukaryota > Viridiplantae > Streptophyta > Pinopsida > Cupressales > Cupressaceae > Chamaecyparis > Chamaecyparis obtusa. The sequence goes on from BSBK01003581.1 coordinate 657,364, forward strand.
GCTAGGAAAGCAAAGGAGGATTTGGCTATGCAACTTGAGAAACTTGAGTTAGAGGCTGCTGCAGATGAAATGAAGAGGAAGATTGCCTTTCTACATGCTAACATGAATACATCTGCTAGTAGTTCTGTCCCTATTACCATAGGAACAACTTCATCCAGTCAGCCTAACATTTCAATTCCAAATACTCAAGCCTTTCACTCTGGACAATATCCATCTGGACAATTTCCTAGTCAAGTTCCCTTTATAGCTGGAGGTACAGTGGGAACTATACCCTGTCAAAATGTTGCAATTACCCCTCTGAATCAGCCAACTATCCAAAGATGACCAGTTCATTTGGATAGATATAGGCCTTTGTTTTTTGATGGTATTCCTGGCCAACCTAATGCTATCCCCAATGAAATCAGGAAGAAGATCCCATTATTCACTGGGAATAATGTTATTACTTGTGAAGAGCATTTGAAGTTTTTCACAGATAAAGTTAATGACTATGAGATTGAACATGAAGATGTCATTATGAAACTTTTTGTTCAATCATTGATTGAAGATGCTAGGGATTGGTACAGAGGGTTACCTGAGAATAGTATTGCTTCATGGGATGAATTTGTCAGGAGTTTTAAAGAGCAGTATGCTGAACATGTGAATTCTAGTTACATGCTCAATGAATTCAATAATATCAAGAAAAATTATAATGAGAGCATGTCAGAGTTCAATAGCCGGTTTCAAAAGGCTATGTACAAATTGTTCCAGGTATTGAGGTTGGATGATGCAGTTTGCATGACAACTTATTTCAATTCCATGGATGGTAAAATGTCTTATCTCCTAAGAGATAAAAATCCCCGCACCCTTAGGGATGTATTTAAATTGGCCATAAATATTGAGAGTAACCGAAAGGCATCTAGCCAAATGTACAAGAGGGATGAGGGTAAATTGTGGAAAGAGACCAGACCACAACATGCAAGGCCTTTTAAAGAGGAGGATAGGATGGATAAAGGACCGGGTGCTAACAAGGAGTTCCCAACAAGATTTGATAAAGGTGGTAGAAACTTTCAAGATGCAAGACCCCCTTATCAAAGGCAGGACAAGGCCCCTAATTTGAGAGACATGCCTTACAAAACTAATTGGAAGGATGGGAGACTTGTTCTCGACAGCAATGAATTACAAAAAGGGAGAGATACCCCAGATCCCTTAAAGAAAAATACAACACACAATGTAGAAAACACTCCTTGGTGTGTAGCTTGTAATATGCCTCATTCACCTTTTCAGTGTGCTGTGGCCCAAGCCTTAGGAGAAGAGGTGATGAAGGGTGCTCCCCTTAATACCACAAACACATAACAGAAATAGAGAAACAACAACAATATGCAAGAACAGAAAATTGGCTTCTTATTATCTCCACAAATGTCAAATTACAAACTTTCAGAATTACAATATGCAAAGCCACATGGGCATTCCCTTATAATATTCTGTAGGACAAAGCCTCGAGCTATTACCCAGATCTACTACCCAGAACTATTCTGAACTGCCTAAGACAATAATACAGCCTTCCTTATATACGCAATTTTCCACCACCTGGAAGGTTCCAAAATTTTAGCCAATAAGGCCGACCAAACTTAGAATTATTTTATTTTACATTTTATTACATCATAGTCGGCTCAAGATAACCTTTGAAACCCAAACAGAAATTTTGAAGAAACTTATTATTCGCCATTTCGGGTGGCCCAACTTCCGAAGACCATAAGTCATCACCAGTTGACCCGATCGGCTATTATAACCCCATTTCGGAAACACCACGAAGCGCTCTACAGGCTTGACCGGCGCAAGCGCTTGTCACCCAAATTTTTGACCTCATCCGGGGCCTCTAAAGCCTTCAAAACTGAGTTCAAAGTTTCTGTACCCTGCTGCCAATACCGAAAATCTTTAATATCTTCCAATATACACTTGATCTGGCAATGAAACTTTACTGGCAGACTTATATGACCAAAATCAACCTCCAAGAAAAAAATCAGATCATTCTGAGCACATACAAAAATTACCAAAAATAGTAACTTTCCATAAATAGTAGCTCTGCACAAAATAGCCCTTATTGAATATAAAAAAATAGAAATATTTTTGGGTGATGCAAGATTGCTCTTACACCCAGGATGCTCCTGCATCAAGAGGCTGATAACTTATGTGCAGGAGATTATGAAGAATCTGAAAAGCCTGCCATTAACATGTTTACTATAGATCCAATAGAGGATTTTGTGTCCTCAGATGATGAAGCAAGCTGCCCAGATGTTGATCATAAGAGAAAGATTTTCTCTGATTATGAGCAACAAATATTTACTCAATCTGATCCTAAAGAATTTGATAACAATGATTATAAAACTCATATGGTAGGATCTAGATCAAGTGAGAAGCAATGGAGGAAGCCCAGTAAAGAGGAAATCAAAAACTTAACTGTGGCTACCATAACACAAGCAAGATCCTCATACAATTTGAGGAACAGAAAGGTGGATAATGAACAGGGAATTCCTAGATCAGTATTCATCAAAGGTAGTCCTCAAGATAAGGGTTTCCCAAAACCCAATGTTATAGATGGCAAGGATCAAGAACTTGGGGGTGAAAAGAAGAAAGGGGAGGAAGTTAGTGTTGACAAGATGAAAAAGAAAACTGGTAGGACAAAGGATCAATCTAATTCTCCTGCTGATTCCCCTGCATTTGATATGAGACATGCGTTGTCTCAAATGAAAGTATCCATCCCTTTGCTTGAAATGTTGAAAATAGAAGAGCACAAGACAGCAGCCTTGGCTCTTATAAATGAGCAGAGATTTGCACCTACCAAACAAGAGGAAGGGAGTTCTATAAAAAAGCCTATTCCCATCTCAAATGTATGTGTTGGGACAATTGTAACACAAGAACCTTCTTCCATCAATCCATTTTATGTCACTCTAATTGTGAATGATTTATTGCTAAAAAATTGTATGATAGACTCTGGTGCTGCCACAACTGTGATGCCATATCATGTAATGAAAGAATTAGGATTGCAAGTTGACACTTCTAATGGCAGGTGTTATGCAATGGATAATAGGGAAATGCCTGTTGTGGGGACTTTGATTGGAATTGAGGTAAAAATTGCTGCATTCCCAGAAGCTACATACAAAATGGATGTAGTTGTTGTGGATACAGAGCCTCACTATGGCATGTTATTGTCAAGACAATGGGCTGCAGCAGTGGGTGGAAAGTTGGAACTAGATTTATCTTATGCCACTATTCCAGTGAATGGGACTGAATTAAAGTTGTACAGGGAGCCCCGTTCCTTAGTTATGGTGGAAATGGTTGCTCCAGAAGCCCTTAATTGTTTTGTAGATATTGATATGAACAATTTTGTGATTGAAGAAGTGATACCTCAGTTGAAAAGCATAGACCCAATTGTGGATGAGTTGATGATGCAACAAGATAGCTTGTGGCAAATGTTTTTTGATGGTGGATGCTTCAAAGAAGGATCAGGAGCTGGTGTTGTTTTCATTTCCCCATCAGGTAATACTTTCAAGTATTCCTTTTTGTTGACTTTCAGTTGTACAAATAATACTACTGAATATGAGGCCCTGCTCTTGGGATTAGATGTAGCCATAAAGCATGGTATTAAATGTTTAAAAGTCCATGGTGATTCCCAATTGATTGTAGCCCAAGTAAGATCCCAATATGCCTCCAAGGATGAGAAACTCAAGTTGTATAAGCATGTTGTCTGGGATAGATTAGAATTTTTTGAAGCTTTTAATTTGCTCTGGGTAGAGAGGTCAAATAACATCATGGCAGATTTTCTTGCTAATGTTGCTTTGAAAAACAATGATATCACCCTCTCTGGTGTTTCCATGTTGGAAACTAAAACTAGGCCTGCAGTTCCTGACAATGTGTACAATTGGCAAGTTTTTGAGGATGATCTTGATATCCTTAGATTCCTTCAAGGCCTGGATCAATATGAGGGTCAACAAATAGATTTCAATGAGGTACAGGAATGTATTGAAGGAAAAGAATGCATCATGGGAAATGAAATAGTTCAATTGCCTTCTAATCATATACCCAAAGGACTAGTAGAATTGGAGGGAATGTTTAAAATAAATGATGGTTTTCTGTCCCAAAAATCTAATACAAAATTGGAAGACTTAGAGGAGATAAACCTAGGATCAGAAAATTCCCCACAAATGGTATACATTGGAAAGAAACTGAATAGGGAGATCAGAGGCAACTTGATTAGACTTTTGAAAAAGTACAAACATGTGTTTGCTTGGTCATATGATGACCTCAAAGCTTATAGGGCTGATTTATTTCAGCATGAAGTTCCTCTAAAGGAGGAAACCACACCCTTTAGACAAAAGCAGAGACCCATTAATCTTTTACTGGCCACCAAAATGCAAGTTGAGTTGACAAAACTGAGGGATGCTGGTATTATTGAACCAATTAGGCACTCAACTTGGGTTTCAAACCTTGTACCAGTGAGGAAGAAGAATGGTGACATCCGGCTTTGTGTTGATTTTAGGAATCTAAATGTGGCATCACTCAAGGATAATTATGGATTGCCTAATATGGAGGCCATGCTGCATAGGGTGACTGGATGTGAACTCCTGTCAATGATGGATGGTTTCTCAGGGTATAACCAAGTGCTAGTCAAAGAATCAGAGCAATTCAAGACAACCTTTACAACTCCTTGGGGAGCTTATGTATATGTTCGCATGCCTTTTGGTCTAAAAAATGCTGGGGCAACTTTTCAGAGAGCCATGGATGTTGCTTTCAAAGAAATGATCAATGTCTTAATGGTAGTATATCAAGATGATCTCACTGCTTTTTCCAAAAGAGCTGATGATCATTGTTCTCATTTAGAAAAGATTTTTCTCAAGGCCTTAGAGTTTGGTGTGTCCTTGAATCCCAGGAAATGTCAATTTGCAGTGACAGAAGGAAAGCTACTAGGACACATAGTATCAAAAGAAGGAGTCAGGATTGATCCTGAAAGAGTGGAGGCCATCAAAAAGGTCCCTCCACCAAAGAATATAAAGGGTGTGCAATCATTTTTGGAATAGATAAATTTTGTGAGAAGATTTATTGCTAACTTTTTAGAGTTGGTCAAGCCAATAGTAAAGTTCCTTAAAAAGGGAATGAAATTTGAATGGAGCTTGGAAGCTCAGCAGGCTTTTGAAAAAATTAAACAAACAATTCAAGAAGCTCTTGTTTTGGTATCACCTGACTATTTAAAACCTTTTTCTTTGTTTTCTTTTGCATCTTTCCATACTATTGCAGCTGTCCTTCTGCAGAAAGATCAAGAAGGATATGAACATCCTATAGCTTTTTTCAGCAAGTCTTTGCAATTTGCTAAATTAAATTATGAAATAATGGAAAAGAAAGCTTATGCACTTGTGAAAGCAGTCAAGGCTTTTAGACCGTATTTGGTTTGTGCAAAGGTTAATGCTTATGTACCCCATGCTGCAATAAAGGATATCTTGATACAGAGTGAAGTCACAGGGAAGAGATGTAAATGGATAAACAGGATTCAAGAGTTTGACCTTGAGATTCATATTACCAAATTGGTAAGAGGATTGGGACTTGCCAAGTTAATGACTGAGGAAAACATGGACCTTGTCCAGATAAACAATGTTGCTGCTAATGTTGATACAGTTACTAGTATTGAGATGCAACCCTGGTACAAGGATGTTGTTTATTTTATTAAAAATGCTAAATGTCCACCTGAATTGAATGATAATCAGAGAAGAAGCTTGAGATTACAGGCTCAAAGATATGTCCTCATTCAAGGTGATTTGTACTAGAAAGACAATGATGGCATTTTACTCTTTTGTTTGGATGAACACCAATCAGAGAAGGTGCTAAAAGAAATGCATTCTGGAATGTGTGGAGGGCATTATTCTGCTCGGTCAACAGCTCATAAAATTTTGAGGGCAGGATATTATTGGCCTGTATTGTTTAAAGACACTCACTCTTATGTTAGAAAGTGTGAACCCTGTCAAAGGTTCTCAAAGAAACTAAAATTTTCAGGTGCATTGTTATTAAATCTAGTTGTTGCAGAAGCCCCTTTTGCAATGTGGGGTGTGGATTTTATTGGAGAGTTCTCTGAAAAGTCCAATGGGAGACATAGTCACATTTTGGTGGCTACTGATTACTTTACCAAGTGGATAGAAGCTATTCCCACTAGAGGAGCAACAAGTGTTGTGGTAATTGATTTCCTAATGAACAACATAATCACAAGATTTGGTGTCCCAATTAAATTGGTTGTAGACAATGCAATGAGTTTTAGGTCTCAAGAAATTACTGATTTTTGTGATGAAATGGGAGTTATCTTGTCTTATTCAAGCCCATATCACCCACAAGCCAATGGCCAAGCTGAGTCTAGCAATAAGAGCATTTTGCAAATCTTGAAGAAGACCTTGGAAAAGAATAAAAGAAGTTGGCATGAGAAGTTAAAGTTAGCACTATGGGCTGATAGAATTTCTGAGAAAAAAGCCACAGGGAAGTCCCCCTTTGAAATGGTATATGGTGCAAAGACAAGATTGCCAATTAATAATCTCCTTCCCATCTACAAGTTTATGCAAGAGGAAGATATTGAAATCAGTAACCCACTGCAAGATAGGATGGTTCAGCTGATTGAGTTGGATGAGATAAGAAGGGAAGGGCAGAAAAATAACATAAAACTGCAGCAAAAAATGAAATATCTTTTTGATAAAAGGGCTACTGTGAGAAAATTTCAGCCTGGTGACATGGCTCTTTAGTGGAATACTAGATATGAAGACAAAGGGAAGCATAAAAAATTTGAGTCCTTATGGATGGGTCCCTTCATTGTTTGTCAAATTCATGGCAAAGATTCTTATTTTTTGCAAGGTATGGATGGTGAAGAGCAAGAATTGCCAGTGCATGGACAATTTTTGAAATTTTTCTTCAGTTGAAAGTTCTTTTTCCATGCACAGTAGGCTTGTATTATATGTATAGGTGTGTTTGCTTCTTGTTTTAGGTTCAGGTTTTGTGGTCTGCCTCCCAGAGATTCATGGTTTCTTGCTATGATCTTACAATCAAGCATCCTCAGATAGAGCCACTGTTGGGTATCCTAAAAGTGTTTCGAGGTTTGTGTCCAATTCCTGGTTTAAGTCTCCATGTGAGTGTTATACCTGGACTAGGGTTTGTAAAGTGTCGTGAAAATAGTTTTTGACATGTTCAAAAAAACCCTTACCCTAGGTCTTGTCTTTCAAAATGTTTCCAATTCATTTCTAAACTTCATGTGGCCCTCTTGTTTTTTTTCTTGGTTACCTTTAAGTCACTTAAGTTGCTATTTGTGCATGTACTCATTTGCCCCAAGTGTTCGCCGAATCGGGAAGTGTCTTATCAAATTTCAAAACAATCTGGCGATTCAGCGAATGAGTCAAATTCATGTTCACTATTAATATCAGTCGCCAGTTCTCTAGATCTTCCAGCAGTTATCCCAAACATCCAGCAAATTGGCGAATGCATTAAAGCCACGCTTTTTGATTACTTTGTTCGCTAAGTCTCCAAGTGCTTCGGCGGTTTCATTTTCCTTTCCGAGAACTAGCGAATGAGGGTTATCTCCAGTTCTCGCAATCTTTGGTGATCTTGTGAAACAATCTAGCGATTCAACGAACACTTTGTTTGCTTATTCTCAGAATATGGCGGTCAAGGGTCGTGTCAACTAGAGAATTAGCGAATACCATGGATTGTTTTCACGATCAATGGCCTTGTTTTAATCTCAAAATATCTGTGGGTCCTGCATATTTGATCTGGCGAATGAGTGACTAAATACTTATAGTGCTATCCTCTAAATTTGGCGGTTCTGATGGTTTGCCCAAAAGATTTCAGTGGAGATAAGTTTTCTCACATTCGCTTATTCTCAGAATAAGTTGGTGACATGCTAAACAATTTAGCGATTCAGCGAAGCCAGTGATCGCCAGTTCTCTTAATAAAAGGATAAAGGTTAAAACAATCTGGCGAATAAGCGAATCAATGGATGATAAGTTTTAAGGTCTCAGTCGCTTATTCTCGAAATGAAATTTTCAATGATATGGAATATTCTGAGAACTAGCGAATGCTCTTTGTTCGCTGAATCTCAGAATTAAATGGTTAAGGTTCTTGTTATTCAGAGAACTAGCGATAGCCATCGATTGATGAAGATCAACGGTCAATCTGGAATCCCAGTATAAAGTGATGATTAAGGAAAGATTCAGCGAATCAGAGATTAAAGGGGTTCGTCAGTTCTCCAGATAATCAAGCGGTTAAGTATATCTTTAAGCGAATGCGTGAACCCTTTGTTCACTAGATCTCCAAGAAAATTGACTGTTAGTCATAATATTAAGAGAATGGGAGGTGGCTTTGTTCGCTAGTTCGCCAAATGGTAATTGCAGTTAACTGTTTAAGTGGGAGCCCTTTGTTCGCTGATTCGTGAAATGCATGGGTGGTTAAGGATAGGATTCTGAGAACCCGCGAAGCTAGTAGTCGCTAGTTCTCCAAATTTGAACCAGGATTAAACAGGGATTCAGAGAACTCACGAAGCCAGTGGTCGCCAGTTCTCCGGTTGCTAGCTAGGGTTAGCATTATATTCAGCGACTAAGAGAAGCCAATAGTCGCCGGTTCGCTAAATGGGCTCAGATGGAAAAGGTCATAAAGGGAAAAGAAAAGGGACCGTTGCCACATAGATAAAGTACTTTGTCGATCTGGACATGAAACCAGTAAGCCATCAAATCAGCTTCAAGAAGAAAGATTGCATGACGCAAACAGTTTTAAAGTATAGAATCATGATCATTGCCTCTTCACCTTGTTTTCAAGTAGTTTAATCTATCTGTCAACATCCGAACATGGTGAGCTCAAAATTTGAAATCTGAGGGTACATAAATTGAATATGGGATCAATTAAGGAGATTTGCATTAACTATGGTAGTTGCACACCTTGGATTCATATCGATAAATAAGTTGAAGCTCATTGTTTATTTGTTCAGTCTCAGAGTTTTTGTTTGTCTAGAGAATTTCTGAGCATAAAGCATTTGAGATACAGAGAATTGAAGGTGTTTCTGTAGCAAGGATGAGTCAACCTGAGAAGAGTGCAGCGTCTTCTAGTAGTGAGGCCAAGTCCAAAACTGGTGAGGATAGGAATAAACCAAATTTTTCAGATGAATTCCTGAAACTGTTGCCAGGCTCCAGTCAGAACAAGAGGGCTGTTGATGACGTGTTTGAAGATCTTTTGGAACGGTGTAGAGACCCAATCACTCCGGAAATCTCAGGTTACACTATTTTCAACTTCTTTTAAAGCAATAAAAATAAGCATGTTCCTGTCTGTAATGGTTGGGTGTTAGGATTGGGAAAAATGGTTGTCCCTGATGTTTTCCTAGATGTTGATTTAATTGTTGCCCTAGCCAAAAGTTATGACCCTATCTCAAGGACAATTAGAAAAGAAGACCAATCACCCTTAGTTACTCTTGATAGGGGATCTTTTATGAAAGCTTTTGGTCTATACACGTCCTTTTCAACTGAGATTGATTTGAACAAAGAAAAGGCAAGATACAGAAGCAATATAGGGTCAGTAAAAGACCAGTTCGTTCAACATATGCCAAAATAGGATAAATATATAGCCCCCCTTCCTGCTAACATGAATGCCCCATACCAGTTCAAATCCCTCCATCATTATATGAGATATACTTGCTATGCGTTATGTAGAGTTTTGGGAATTGATGGGAATGCAGAATTTTTACCAGCTGACTTGCTGATGATTATCTTGGATATTCAAAATCCCTTGGTAAACACTGACTATGATTACATTCAGTATGTGATTGATAGGATGCATCAAGGGCTGATGTCTGTCAAAGAAAGTAAAAGTCCTATTGAGTTCATGCATTATTCTTTATTAATGCATTTGATTCTATTTTTCAACATCAACAGTTTTGATGTAAACATGTTAAAACCAAGGTTCACTTTCAAGGATCAGCACAATCCAGTGCAGTTGTGGGTGAGGATATGGAATTCTACCTCCAATGAAGCAGATTTGTGTGTTTTTCAAACTTTCATTGTCTTTCCAATTATCAGGATGCTAGGCATAAATGTCACCAGGCTATCTCCTAGAGTCCTTAGGCTTTTAAGACCACTGCAGTATGTGGATAAGTGGGATGGAAATCATAATTGGGGTGACTTCTACTTAGGAGATAATTCCACAATTATCAGAGTTTATGGTTGTCCCCAACCCTCACATTTATTACCAAAGTATGTGCCTCCGAGAGTGGCTTGTTTGGAATTTGTTTGGCAATTGATGTGTACAGATAGAGAGCTTCTGGCCCCTCACAGAAACGGTACATTCACACCCAGGAAATTTAGGGTAGGTGACTTCCTGATAGGAAAGAGGGCTTTTCCTCAAATTAGTGCATGGCTACAACAATTCAAAATGGTTACTGGTGCTTGTAGGCACATAGATCCTGAGGGTTTCATCAAGATTGCCAGGATGACTTACATCCCAAACATTGGTGTGATCAAGGAACATGAGGGTTTAGATGAAGAAGATGTGATTAGAAACATTTTGGATGAAGATGAGGTTAAGAGGAGATGGTACAGATTCTTTGATTTAGTAGATTTGTCCAACCAATTGAAAGCATCTCAGATTCCTTTTGAGGGTTTTTTCCCCGATCTTCCTTATTTGAAGAAGATTGATGGGATGATTGAAAAATATGATACCTTGGCGAATCAATTGGAAAGCCTGATTGATCAGAATAAGCTAGAGAAGAAGAAAAAGAAAGATTATTCATCTTCTGATGAGGAAGAATTTACTGATGAGTCACAAGAAGAAGATAGTCCTCCACAGGTTAAGGGACCACCAGTTGTTGATCTCACTCAAGATCAACCAGAAATAAAGGACATCTCAGAGCCACCATTGAAGAAACAGAGGCTTGAGGAAGGTGAACCTTCAAGGCATGAGAAACAAAGAAGGGAAATTGACAGAGCGTCTGCTCTTGTACGAGGTGATAGGCCATATCATCATCAATTGAGGAAAGCAATAAGAGCAGGCAAGAAAATAGCCATTGAGCAAGAAAGTAGAGAAAAGTCCTTGTGGTTGGAGAAGGATATCAGAGAGGTCTATCAGGAGGAATTCTTGAGGGATGATCAATTCATTAAGACTGATAAGTTCAAGAGTTTTCTCATTTGGAACAAGCAGCAAGAAGTAAAGAAAGCTCTGCCTGAAGGTATGGAGCCAAGTGAAGAAACTTTGAGAGCTCTTGCTTCATATGATCCTAGCCTTGATCCTATAACAGTGGACGAAGCCAGAGAATTGGTTAAATCAAGTGGAATGTTGTTAACCCCAGGATGGGATCTGACTTCTGCATTCCTCATTGACCAATTGAGAAAGCAACCAGAGGGTAGCCTATCATATGAGGTTCACATTGGTGACATGATAAGAGGAAGTGGCTATGACCCTAAGTCCCAAGCTGTTGCAATGTGGTCTATGGCCCCCAAAACCCAAAAGCCATCTCTATTGAGTATAGAGGATAAGATGGAGGGGAATAAGATTATATGGACTGTACAAAATACAACAGAACTTGAAGTCTCCAAGGCAGTAACTCATTGGGCTAATCTGAATGAAGCCAAGACAACTCAGCTGTCGGAAAGATATGCTAAATTGTTTGAAAGTTCAAGCATGGTAGCCAAGGACAGAGACTTGAAAATGATGAAAATCAAACAATTGGAAGATGAGCTGGCAGAAATGAAGGTCAAACTTGAAGAAGCCTCAAAAATAATTCCTCCTCCTCTGCAAGTTGAGGTACCTGTTCAGATAAATTTGGAAGCACTTGAGGGACCTGCTGAAGACTTGGAAAAGGTGAAATTGGATGCATCCCTGGACACTATAGCCAAAATAGTGCAGTACAGGCAAGACAAAATAAAAGACAAGATGGATGCAGTTCATAAATCAGTCAGCCTATTACATCAAACCAATCAAAAGGTGAATGACTATTTAGCCACCTTGGAGCCACTCTATAGTATTTGGTCTGGGAGGAATTTGTTGTTTGATAAACTTGATAGTTTACAAGAACACAGGCCTGATATCCCAAAAGTAGTGACTGATGTATTTGAAAGGATTGGCCTAATAAGTGCTGCGTCAAAGTTTTTCAAAGGAAAGTCAAACCAAATAAAGGCTAGGTTAGCCATGTTTGATAAAGACTACAGCAAGTATTTTCCCCCGGTATATGATGACAATGGAAATGTGGTCAAGCTGGAAGATTGGAAGTTGTCAATGGGTTAGTTGGGAATCAAGCAAGACGCCTTCCTAAAAGATAATAAAGCTTTGGATGTGGAAAGAACTAACAATATAATTGATAATTTATTCAAAGTTGAAAGTGATTGTATTAAGTTTACAGCAGAAGTTAAAAATGTGACTGATTCTACATGGGAATGGAAAGTCAACTTATTAAAGGAGCTGCAGAGTTACGACTGGCCATCTGATGATGATGTGGCAGCTTGGGAAAAGCTAATAACAAAGAAGAAGAAAAAACCGGTTATCCAGCTGACAGAGGAGGAAGAAGAATAGATTGCACTTGGCACCTGATCCAGAATTTGAGGGAGAGCATGTTCAAACAGAGAATGATGTAAATCATCTTGTAATGGTGGTCATCATTCATATAACAAACTTGGTAACTGCTCTGAAAATATCTACAAACAAAGGTGCCAGCTGCGGAAGTTGTCTAGAATTGAAAAAATATGCCTTGCTGTCTTTATTAAATATCTTTCTGTTTGTATTTTCTTTTGTTTTCTAGTGCAAATTTCTATCAGCCATCCGAAGCTTGTTGCATCCTTTCGAGGATTCCAGGATGGTTGATTAGTATAAATAGTCAGTTTCTATTGAAGATAGAGGTTGGAAAATGTTTTTGTAAAAGAGAGGTCTGGAATATAGAACCTTATTTTCTTGAAATCAAGGAAGACTGTATGAATGCATTTGATCAATTAATACAAATACACTGGAGCTTTGTTACTATCATTTGATTGTCTTTACATGTGGAGTGTTTTAGTTTCTTTATGTATTTAGATTGTAAGACAGTTTAAGTACATCTTTCACAAGGTGAATGTAGGGGTTGAGCTTAAGTTTCTTTCAAGGAAAGAGTAAAATCTTAGGGGAGGTCTCTGGGAATTAAATATCTATATGTGGATTTGATGACGGGTGTAGGAATGGGAACAATGATATGTTAGGCATGTCATTTGAGTTTCATTGTATTCATTTTAATAGATATATGTGAAGGTAGAGTTGGACTCTGATGCCCAACAGATAAGGGACTGGTTTTAGATCCATTTACATTGGTTTACCATCCAAGATATAATTGATTGAAATTTTACTTTATATGCATAATTTCCAGACTTGAGATATTTTATGACAAGTTCATAAATATGTATTTCAATGCTTTGAAGAAGCAATAAATGAGGTTAACCCTTCCCTGAGTTTAACTCTAAAAGGAAGAAGGATGAATATCCTTAAGCCATTGTTTCGTGTTGCTGTTTATATAGTCCATATCATGATGTTGTGTATCAGGATAATTTGGGTTATACTCAGAGTTTTAGCAACTTATTGAGTTGAATTTTGAAGGCAGTAACAAAGCAGTGAAGGAGCAAGTTCTCAATTCAGAGCTCAGTTGAACATTGAATTGATAGAGGTACACCCGCCTGAGTATATATTACTCGAAGTGAAGAAGGTCTTAACCTTAATACCTTAGTAGTTTGTAACTTGCTAGGTTATAGCCATTGGGATTATTTGAGTAATTGACTAATCTGCAGGTTCAAACACTAACAGAAGTAAGGTTGGAGTATGTGCTAACTAAAGAGAAAATTGTAGATATTTTTATAAAACCATTATCTAAGGATACTTTTGAGTATCTAAGAGGTAAGTTAGGGGTCATTCCCCTACTTGAGTTGACCTAGAAGAGACATTGTTGCATCAATCCATTGTATTCATTGAATATTTTATGATTGGATTGATGTTGAGGGGCTACTACTTAGGGGGATTAGTCTATGTAGTTACAAGTTGTGGTTAGTTAGGTATAACAAAGAAGATATCAAGTGTGTTTGATGCCTTTGGCATTTTTGTCAAGTGGGGAGAGAAAGTAAGGGAGAGAAAGTTATATAGTTGTTTGTTCAGAGTTGTAGAAGGAAAGTGCAGATGAGAGAAGATTTCAGTGAAAGGGGGAGTAATGCAAAGATCAAGTGAAAGTCAAAAGTGTTGGCACATCAATGCCAAATGAGGAGATTGTTGGCATAAGTGATGCAGTGATGGTAAGTGAGTTCAGGTTTTGTAATGATATAAGTTTGATTGCACGCTGATCATTTATTAAGTTGTCATTGATGTTAAATGTTGAATAGTGTTTCTAGTGTGTTGCCAAGCATAAGTGGGATGATCAAGGTGTTAAAGTAAGTTTCAATTCTAGTGATTTTCATGGGAGACTTGGATATGTCCCTGGATGTCAAATGCATAACTACTACTATTTATATTGACCGGTAAGTTAGTTATGATAAGATGAAGGAAAAAAATGAAATTGCTAGATCGGTTAGTGATAGGTGATAGGTGATTTGATTGGTTTGTGAAATCCTTTATGCATTATGAGATGTTGTCAAAGGTAAAGGATGATCATAGTATTTAAAAACTATGGTTTCTATCACAACTCATTTGGATGTTTGGAGCAAAGGATAGGTAATTGGTGAGAAGAGTCAAAGTTGTTGATATGTTTAAGTGTTTGTATTCTTGAGTGATAGTTGATGAATCATTGATCGGTGATTGGTGTAGAGGTTGCGATGAATTCAATTGAGTTAGTCATGATCTGGTGACATCTCTTCAAGATTTAAGGTGACTATCTAGCATCACATTTATCGATGCTAGCATATGGAGAAGATTAGAGTAGAAGCATTTGTTGGTCAAAATGTGTTTGACCCTATGACACAAAATTCTATGTGTTGGCTGATGCGGTCTTGAAAATTTATTTTGTACATTGGATTTTGTTTTGTGGCACATTTTGTTTGAGTGGGATATTTGAAAATTAAATCTATTTCATATTTAGGGCTTGATTAAGGTGATGGACTTAATTGTTCATTATATATTGGATGAAGTTAAAAATTTTATGCATTGATCGTGTGTTGGTGAGTGTGACAGAAAAGAGAAAGTTGTGATCAAGCCAAAGGAGAGCTAAGTGTGTTGAGAAATTATTTTGTGCTTCAGTGGATCTAATCAAGAAAAGGTTGTGTTATTGTATAGACCACTCTTTCTATTGTTTTCTAATAGTTACAGTAGTCAAAATCCCTTAACCAGGTGGATCCTAGAAGGTCCCTATTATAAATCCTCTAACAAGGTAGCACATTAGCTTGTGTTTGATGTCCTCTAACAAGGCTACTCCTAATAGGGTAAAGGTCCTAACAGGTCTAAGGTGAATCCCTTAACCGGGTAGCACCTAACAATGTTGTTTTAAAATCCTAATAGGGTTAAGCTCCTCACAGGGCATACTTTAGAAGAGTAGATCATTTAGTGGGTACTAATCCCCACCGTGGCTTTTTTACCAATTTGGGTTTCCATGAGATAAATATTTGTGTCAAGTGTTTTATTATTATATGGATGTTCTTATGGTTATGATTCTTATATACTGCTATTAATGTTAATCTTGTGAAAGTTAAATTAAATTGAAGAGGTTGTAAAGTTTAGTTGAATTAGTAGATTATTGATTCACCCCACCGCTCTTAGTAATTTATTATGGGATCTAACATAAAGCATCGTGACCCTTCAACTTAGCATGTGCTAACCTAACTCTCTATGGATCCTAAATATTTTCAAGTTCAAAGTAGTCTTCTACTTCATTAATCCAATCTATCAATTCCTCTGGATAAATTGAACCAGAAAAAAAAGAAACATCTATTCTATGACTCTTACCCATTTGTGCCATATCTCTCAACAATATTTCTTCCTCTACAAGAATCTCAACTTCTACTATTTAAAGATCTTCAAAAACCTCCTCATATTCATCTTTAGTCTCGAGATTCCTCCTAATGCCAACCAAAGCACTTCATATTTCTATCCTTATTTCATTTCAAAATTCCTCCATCATTTTCTCTAGCCTTCTAGGATTCATCCTTCTACACAACATGATTAAAGGATGCCAATCTTCAATCTCCTTAGGTTCGGCAATTTGATTACCAATGTTGATTTCCCTAATCTGATCTAGCAATCTTCCAACACCAATAACTTGCCTCAAGCAACTAGATCAACCGGTAATCCCGAAACTATGAACTTCACTTTTTAATTACTCACCTACCCTTGCAGTAGGTGCTTCTGTAATTGCAAGTTAGATATCGCTACTACCATCTCACGACCAGAAATTTCAAGATTCACAACTATTGAAACTCGATCTAACTAATCCCTTGATTATTATCACCCTCTACTATGTTAGCCAGCAAAAGAACCTATTATTGACAACCTTGCACCAACTACTAGTTAATATAAGTCAGATCCACAACTTTTCCACCTCAAAAACAACAAGGAATAAGCCACACAAGAACTTAGTAACTCAGTTCTATACAAGTCAGAATCCACAACCAACTCTGATACCACTTGATGTAGTTAGGGATCGAGAATCCCCAAAGGAGATGTAAAATCCTTGCAATAAGAAATACCATAGTGTAAATTATCAACAAAGAAATAGACAACACTAACCAATAATGAAATATGATCTTCTATTATCACCACAACAACGGATTTATATCAAGTTGGCATACAAACATGTAGTCTTATATTCCAGGCATATAGACTTGATTATTGACAAAATTAGATGCTATTCTACCATCTATCTCCCATCTAGTAGCACCACCTCAAACAAGAACTACTACCTAGCTTATATACAATATCACCAGCCACAAGTCGGCTTATCCAATCACAATCTCCAAGATAGAGAAAAAATTTACAAATATATAGGTCAGGACCCAAATCCATAAGAACATCCATAAATAAGTATATCATGTCATGCAATTGTAGATGGAGGTTATCCATGAACATAAGAACATCCAACAATGTCTCATGAGAAACTGTAAATCGTAAATCTTTATCACAAGTTGGATCTTGCCACCCTAGCCGTTAGAATAGGAAACCAAAATAGGACCGGACCATAAGATAACTTTATCTAGAAACATCATATCAAGATGCGGTCAAAGACAAAATATCTTCATGATGTCAATAACACATCTGAATATGGTTAAAATGGAATCACCAATATTTAGATATAAGAGTAGATAAATGTGTGGGGAAATATGAGATCTATTCCCAAATCCAAATTCCCAAAGGAGAGATCCAATTTGATCAACCAAGAGGTTAATGCACAATCGAATCAATCTATAAATAATATGAAAGAGAGAGAAAATCCAATGTTTCCCTATAAAGGAGTTATGCTTGAAATCTAAAATAATTGAAATGCAAGTACTAACCTTGAATTAGGGCAGATCTGGAAAATGCCAAACTTTTTTATGTCTGTGTGTACTTTCGAGCAATTCTACAACTTGTTCTAGACTAGAAATGCCGAGATGAGGAAAACCCAGAAATCTTTCTCCAAGATGAGCTCAGGTCGACTATGACCCTCATAAAAGGTCAAAGGCTAGATTCTTTATTTGAAGTCGATTCTGATTCTGTTCACAGATCTCAAAAGTTTGCTGAAAAGGGTATCCAAATTCACTCTCAGATCTGAAATCCCACACCTGTACCTACAAGAAAATGGGGGTTTTTATTGTATGGGGAGTTTGCCTTGGTCATACCCCACTTTAGGAATTAACCTTCAAATTGAATTGAAATGTAGTGTGCATAAACAAAGCAATTGGAACAAATCACCTTGCTTATGTTGAAGTCCTTTTAGAGGATTTGAATCCTCAAATCCACAAGTAGGAATGATTCAATGGATGTAGAATGAAAGTAGGATGTCTCCAATCAATGGCATTTGATCTTCAACACCTATCTTGTCTTGATCTTTGCATATGAGAAGGCTTGAATGAATGTAGAAGGATGGATCATCAAAGGGGCTCCAAAGAGATTGAATCCTTCAATAGCTAATAATGGATCTCCTTGATGGATGAATGCTTGAACACTTGAATTCTTGAAGACTTTATTGAATTCTTGAATTCACTTTCTTGCACTTGAGAGCTTTCTCATGAAATTGCTTGAGATGAGATATGAAAATGAGAGAGGAAGGCCTCCTTTTATAGTGAACTAGGGCCCAATCCTCTAGAGGGGCCACCTTGGAGAATTAAATTCCAATTAGGTCCTAACCTTTAGAAAATATACCTAGATTAAATGTAATTAGAGGATTTACCATTTAGAAACCCGAAATAGTGAACTCGGAGGCGGGAAAATAAATATCCCCGAAACTCGATGCCCGAAAATCAAGGAATTTGGAGATTTGAAAGAGGGGGGAAAAATTGAGGTTGGGACTGACCTGGTTAGGTTCGAGCTTGATCCTAACCTAGTCAAGTTTGAGCTTGATCTTGACCTAGTCAGGATCTACCTTGATTTTGACCTTGGGCCTAGATTTAGTCATAATCAGGTCAGGAGGTCGCGAGGATGCCCGGAGACCTAGAAATGATATCAGAATGGGATAGAATGCCAGGGATAGGGACAAAATCCTATGATGACTATAATGAAGGCTAGGAGGACCTATTTCTAAGTCCTACCTAGAAAATAGAGCCATGGAAGAGGGAAATTAAGGAGAATCCTCAAGATCCTAACCCTAATTTCACTTAGAATGAAGCAAAAAAGAAGTGGAAAGCAGGGAGAAAGCCAAATACATGCAAAGACCCAATCAAGGCTCTTAACATGACCCCAAACCACTTACTCGGAGGGATAAATTCTCTTATCATGGAAGTGATTCCATTTTAAGATGATACATTAAGCCCCCACTTTAGCAAGAGTATGGACTCGATGCAAACTCTTGGTAAAGGAGATCAGAATGAAAAGATAATCTTATCATAATCCAAGGGACAAAGAGAAACCTTAAGCCCCCAGGGAATCAAGTCTTCGTCGACTCCTAGATCATAATAAGAGAGACATCTCTAGAGAGAGAAAGAAGGCGTGATTACCTCACCCAATGAGAACTTATGTCCCATTGTGAACCACAGAAGAGAATGGTGCAAGTGGAAAGATGGAATTGAACCACCTAGTGAATGTGGCTACTCGCTAGTCAACCCATCAAGGATTAATCCTTAGGAATATTCTATTCCATAAGAATAAAACCAAAAAAAAAAGAGATGCAGTCTTAAGGACACCTCTGACCTTAAGGGATCAAAATATACGTGTATTTGAAACTGGAGGGATCAAGAGATCCTAAAATATAAATCCATGTTTTAAGGGTTAGTTATTAATCCAAAAAGGGAGAAAAGTATCTTGAAAAATAATATGTGTGTATCAAAAAGTGTGTGTGTGCAATAGGTGAGCAGAGTGTATGCCCCCACGTTAAAGTCATTGCTGACACTTTAACAGGAGCAATGGCTTTAACGGAAACATAAACAACTCCATTGATTACATTTCCACATTGAGATGCCCTTAGACAAAGACAAATCAAGGGAAATATCACAGAAACATACAGAGAACACAAAGGGGATCTACCTGCCATGAGGTCAGTATGATCATAAGATAATATATATATGATATTATTTCAAATGAATTGACATCATTCCCCAAAGAAAGTAGAACTACGATCACAAAGGAGGAAAGCTCACATAAGATATACGAAGAAGAATCTTTTTGGACCATGACATGGAGACCAAAAAGAATTAGTGCTACCATATCTCAAATCCAAGTAGATTACACAAGGAAACATTTATGAACAATAGCACATTTACAACATAACATTGAACAACACATAGAAGAATAGAGATACATATAGAGGAATTTGAACAACAGTTTTGATTCCTTTATCACCTTGCACCAACTGAGTAACAAGGATTGTATAAAAGAATATAACAACATTTAGAAAACACATTATGGGAGAAGCATAGTACAACAAACAAACACAAAAAAAAACTACCACGAAGGACAAGCTGATCAAGCATGCCACCTACTCTCCCCATCTCATTGTATATCATTTAGGAAAGGTGGGTAACTCGCAAGAGGGACTATATCCAACATGGCAGGAATGATAGCCAGTTCCAAACAAGGATCCTCTTGAGAATCACAATGTTCGACACTAGGTGTAAGAGTTAATTGTGATGAAAGCATATTAGGTAAATAAATGTCAATGTCAATAGTCTCATATTCATCATTAACATCATTAGTATCATCAAGAGTATCTTCTTCATCCAAATTAATCAAAATAGGATCTAAGATATGAATAGAATCATCATAATCATGCATGTGAACATCATTATTAGTAAAAACCTCTTCTAACATATTATGCATAGGTTTATCCAAGGAAGGTAAATATCTTTGAGCTTTAGCATGAGCACAACGCTTTTTACGATGTTCATTAGCAGATTGATTACATTTTGATTTATTTGAAATAGACTGAGAACTAGGAGGAACAATCACAGGATCCTTCACAGGTTCTTTAGGAAGATCAATAGGATTTTTAACAATAGGAGGAATAATCACAGGATCTTCGACAGGTTCAATAGAAGGAACTTGATTAACAGAACTAGAAGCCATAGTTAAAGGAGGTATAGAAGGTGTAGGTAAAAGACCATGATTAAGATCCCTAAGAGGTGAACTTAATTCAAGAATATTATGATGTTTATAGGCTTGATATGATTGAAAAAGATTATCAGGTCGAGGAGGACATGAATTAGTTAATGAAGGCCAAAAGAAATCAAGAGCAGGAAAATCTCTAGGCCTGGAAGGTTGATATAAGCTATGATTAATCATCTTCACTTCTTCATGATGAATGAACTTAAGACACTTATGGTAGGTGAAGAAACAACATGCATGGTAGTCAACCAAGGAAAACCTAGCTTAACTTGAAAGTGATCAGAAGTAGGAACCACAACAAAAGTAGTGTTCACCATTTTTCCACAAAGTTCAACCGGTAAAGTAATAGAACCAAATGATGGATAAAGAAAACCATTACAAGTTTGAATCCACACATCCGATGTATCAGAAAAGTCACGTTGTAAGCTTTTCATAAAAATATTTTCTTCAATGATAGCATTAACTAAGGATGTAGGATCAACAAGACAACCACGAGTAGGTTTTTTAGCAATCCTAGCAGCAATGTAAAGGGGACCATCAGGAGCTTTAATAGTCTCAAAGTCATCAAAGGTAATCAAAAGTTCCTAAGGTCTTTTATTCTTAAATTGTTGTCGAGGTTTAGGTTGAGTTTTCATTTTAGGTTTAGGTTTTGGTCGAGGTTGAGATTGAACTTTAGGTTGAATCTGAGGTTGAGGTGGAGATACAAATTGACCAACATGCTCCACTTGATTAACAACATGATTGAGATCATCCATCTTTGAATCATACACAATTTCCACAATAGATGGTTGAGAAATTGTATTAGTATCATGCATAGGTAAAGGGTACGTATAGATTTGAAGGTTCTGATTAGGAGGAGAGATAGATTTTTTCCCACTACCATCTAGATTATCAACAGATAAGGAATTAGAATCAATTAAATCTTGAACCTTATGTTTTAAAGAATAACACTTCTCAGTATCATGACCATTCTGATGATGATATTGACAAAAAGAATTTTGATTGAAAGATTTAGATGTAATTGTAGTAGGTAAAAGAGGTCGAATAGGAGGTAAAGTAATCATATTAGCAGTCAATAACCTATTCATAATAGCATGTAAAGATTCAGAAAGAGGAGTAAACGTACGATTTAATCGAAAAGAAGTAGATGCAAAAGTGGCATTATGAGATGCAACAACAACTTGATCAGCAACTGCATTTGCTTGTTTATTTATCTTGACATAATTGTTAAATTTTTCAAATTTGTTTGGATTAGGAGCAGCATCACTCTTATCAATTGGAATAGGAGCCATTGGAATGTTGATCTCAAATTGACTCACTTGTAATTGATAATGATGAAGCGCTCCACAAAGTTGTTGAAAAGAGGTAAATTCAGTAAGTAGAATCTTATCTCTAATATCCTTATACAAATTTGAAATAAACATACGTTGAATATCAATATCAAGAACATGATGGGAAATCTGAGCATGCAAATGCTTAAATCTACCAATAAATTCAGTTAATTTTTCCTTAGCACTTTGTTTACAATGCATCAAATCAGTCAAAGACACTTGCGGGCCAATGTTGTTTTGAAATTTTTGGATAAAGGCATTAGCAAGTTTTGGAAAGGAATCAATGGAATAAGGAGGCAAGGAACAATACCATTGTAAGGCCTTGTCACGAAAAGTTCTAGCAAATAGTTTGGCTAAAATCCTATGGTCATGAGCATAATCACTAGAAAGGATTTGGAATGTTTTAACATGATGAACAAGATCTCCTTTTCCATTATAATTCTCAAGATGAGGCATCACACCTTGTTGAGGAATAGGAGTATGAATAATATCCAAGGACAAAGGACTTCCCATGTCACATGTAGGAATACTAAACTTGTTTTGGGTTAAGGAAGCAAGTTGTTGTTGTGAAGAGGACACAGTTTGAGCCAAACTGATGATAATTGAATCATTAGAGGAAATAGGAGTAGCAACATTAGACACACTAGGTAAAGTGTAAGAAGTTGTAGGAATAGAAGACACAACTGGAGGAACACTAGAAACTACAGTTGTAAGCGGATTGGAATAAGTAAAATGAACATTATGATATGAAGGTTGTGATGTAGGAAGAGACATAAGAGGAACACTCATAGGAATAGAGGGAACTGTCACAGTCACCAAAGAAGGAGTATAGGTAGGAATACTAGGTAAAGGATTAGGAGGTTCAACACTAGTGATAGGAGAAATCAACCCTAAATCTTGAGCTTCTTGAACTAAAGGTTTAACATTTGAATGCACAAGGTGAGTAATACCACACAAGAGGTTAACACCTTGATCACTATCATGGAGAACTTTCTTAAGATCCTCTATATCTTGAATAGAATCTTGATTATGGTTCTCTTGAATAAGCCAATTACCCATTTTATCAAGTTTAGTGGAAAGTTTTTGGACTTGTTTAGGAGGAACTCTTAAAGTGTCATCCTCATCATGAGATGAGTGAGAAGATTTTTTCTCCATAGTAGGATTGGAATCATGAAGAATCAAGTTATCATCTAGGATCCTAAGGAAAGGAGAGGAAGATTCAGGATCAAAGGCACCCATGAGTCTACAACTTCTTCTAATCAGAATGTTATAAGTAGGACTAGTAGTAGTAAAGCTCATAAACCAATGTAATGAAAATGAACTAAACTAAGAACACATAAAGCGTGAATATGAAATCTAATTAGCATGCAAGATCTAACACAAAGGAAAAATCTAATACTAACAAGATAAAAGGAAAACACAATAAAGGCATCCAATTCCACAAAAGAAAGGAGAGTAAGTATGTCGGGTTCACCAAAATGAATATGGTTAAAATGGAATCACCAATATTTAGATATAAGAGTAGATAAATGTGTGGGGAAATATGAGATCTATTCCCAAATCCAAATTCCCAAAGGAGAGATCCAATTTGATCAACCAAGAGGTTAATGCACAATCGAATCAATCTATAAAGAATATGAAAGAGAGAGCAAATCCAATGTTTCCCTATAAAGGAGTTATGCTTGAAATCTGAAATAATTGAAATACAAGTACTAACCTCGAATTAGGGTAGATCTGGAAAATGCCAATTTTTGATGTCTGTGTGTACTTTCAGGCAATTCTGCAACCTATTCCCTATTCTGGACTGGAAACACCGAGACAAAGAAAACCTAGAAATCTTTCTCCAAGATGAGCTTAGGTCGACTTTGACCCTCATAAAAGGTCAAAGGCTAGATTCTTTATTTGAAGGTCAATTCTGATTCAGTTCACAGATCTCAGAAGTTCACCGAAAAGGGTATCCAAATTCGCTCTCAGATCTAAAATTCAGCACCTGTACCTACAAGAAAATGGGGGTTTTTGTTGTATGGGGGGTTTACCTTGGTCAAACCCTAGTTTAGGAATTAAACTTGAAATTGAATTGAAATGTAGTGTGCATAAGAAAAGCAATTGGAACAAATCACCTCGCTTATGTTGAAGTCCTTGTAGAGGATTTGAATCCTCAAATCCACAAGTAGGAATGCTTCAATGGATGTAGAATGAATGTAGGATTTCTCCAATCAATGGCATTTGATCTTCAACACCAATATTGTCTTGATCTTTGCATATGAGAAGGCTTGAATGAATGTAGAAGGATGGATCATCAAAGGGGCTCCAAAGAGATTGAATCCTTCAATAGCTAATAATGGATCTCTTTGATGGATGAATGCTTGAACACTTGAATGCTTGAAGACTTGCTTGAATGCTTGAATTCACTTGCTTTCACTTGAGAGCTTGCTCATGAAATTTGTTGAGATGAGATATGAAAATGAGAGAGGAAGGCCTCCTTTTATAGTGAACTAGGGCACAATCCTCTAGAGGGGCCACCTTGGAGAATTAAATCCCAATTAGGTCCCAACCTTTAGAAAATATACCTAGATTAAATGTAATTAGAGGATTTACCATTCCAAAACCTGAAATAGCGAACCCGGAGGCAGGAAAATAAATATCCCCGAAACCCGTTGCCCAAAAATCAAGGAATTTGGAGATTTGAAAGAGGGGGGAAAAATCGAGGTTGGGACTGACCTGGTCAGGTTCAAGCTCAATCTTGACGTAGTCAGGTTTGAGCTTGATCCTGAACTAGTCAAGATCTACCTTGATTATGATCCTAGGCCCAGATTCAATCAGAATCAGGTTAGGAGGTCCCAGGGATGCTCGAAGACCTAGAAATGATATCAGAATGGGACAGAATGCCAGGATAGGCACAAAATCCTATGATGAATGTGATGAAGGCCAGGAGGACCTATTTCTAAGTCCTACCTAGAAAATAGAGCCATGGAAGAGGGAAATTAAGGAGAATCCTCGGGATCCTAACCCTAATTTCACCTAGAATGAAGCAGAAAAGAAGTGGAAAGTGGGGAGAAAGCCAAATACATGCAAAGACCCAATCAAGGCACTTAACATGACCCCAGACCACTTACTCAGAGGGCTAAATGCTCTTATCATGGAAGTGCTTCCATTTTAAGATGATACAACATCATATAAACCACATAAGATGATGTGCCAACTAGATCGACCACACCTAGAAACAAAAAAAAAACTAACCAACTGGCATAATAAAAAAACAAATTTAAACAACATATTTTTGGGTGATGCAAGATTTCCAACAACCCAAGGATGCTCTTGCATCAAGCAATCAATTGTTCATGTTGAGAATCAAGGAAGCTAATGCTTTGTGGTTGGATGGAAAAAGAACCTGGACCCTATTCTTGTTTGAAGAACAACAGATGGAGAGTAATTCATTTCTTAAGGTGACATAATGGTTCATAGTATCACTTTATTGTGTATTTGATGTAATTGACCTATTATTCATGTAATGTTATCATTTGATGGATTGACCTTTTGGTCAAAATAGATGTATATTCAAGATATATTATCTCTTTGTGAGAAAAAATTGAAAAAATTATCTTTGATGTATCATTATTTAATTCATCTATGAAACTTTGAGTTATTTTTAAAAAAAATGTATTATGCGGTTTCTTGTCTTTACATTTGATTTTAGAGCAAGTGTTCCACCCCTAGTTTCCTCATTCATAATCAACCTAAGTTTCATATCTACATAAAACATAAAGTTCCAGTTCCCAAGTTTCTTTATTATTTTCATTGTAGCAATTATTTATGCTTCAAGTTTAGAATATAAACATTTAAAAAGAAACATACTCTTTAAGCAAATTTTAATTACGTATTTTGATATCTAAGGGAATTCAATAAAAATAAATTTTACTTACTTCCAAAGAACAAGATATTGGTAAATGACATGGGAAACAAAACACTTGTGCACTTTCATTTAATATCTTTAAGGAAGATTTAATAATTTCATAAATTAGCATAAAGAGACTATTAGAATAAATAATTCAAAGTACTTCTTAGACAATGACTTTATTTCTCCATTAAGTTACTAAATAACTTCAAGCGTAAGCATAATATCTAGCTAGAGTGGACACATTTATTAATGTTTGTTTACATATTTAATTTGCCTCATATATACGGTAAAGGTATACACATACAATAAGGCATGGTTTATAAAATAATTAATAATTATTGGAGAACATAATACATAGTCATCCAAATAATATTTTAATTTATAAATTAATATCAATCTAGATTTAATAGCAAGAGCATGGACAGAGGAAATGGAGTGAATTTCTAAGTTATAACTAGTTAAAAGTAAAATTTAATGAGGAATCATTCCCTTTACCTTGTGATTTTTTTTTATTTTTTTATTTTGCATAAATCTATTGGTTGCTTGGGTTCAAGAATGTTGATCGTGCTTAAATATTTAGACATCTTAAATTTATTGTTAACCGCATGGAAAATTAATTCTTATGTATCCAATAGAAAAGACTAAAATAAAATCAAGAGAAAAGAAAGGAGAAACAAAAATTACATAACCAATTTTAAAGTGTTTTGTGTGTGGGTGTGTACCTATATACACAAACAAACAAAACTAGACACACAATCAAATAAATATGAATAAAAGTACACACACACCACATATTATATATATTAT